>VHKM01000545.1:0-600000 GCA_007210695.1 Neogobius melanostomus
GAGCTCCTCCTTCGAGAACAGCCACTGCCCCTTAGCTGCTTCTCCCTCCTCTCTTTGCCGCAGGATCGCCCTGACCCTTGCCGGCATCTGAAAATACAAAAGTTAAACTGAACAACACAATGGCTCAAAACATCAACCGAAGTAGCCACTCTTTTAAACCAAAGTCAACCTCTGGTTTAAAAAGAGGAACAACACCATTCATCCTAGCTCTCATCAGTGATGGTGCTGGAGATGGTACCTGACCCATTCTTGCTCATCGGACTGAGCAGAACGACCACAGCATGATGGAGACTCAGTCCACACTGTCCACCTAAAATTAATCCAGGTTGCTGTGAACCCAAACTTCTTCCTCATAGTGTCCTCACAGACAGGACCAACAAACCCAGCCAGAACAGCAAACCCAACCACATAATTCCTAGACTTATCTAGTTAAGACCAAAAATTCATGAAGTGAAATTTAATCAAACTGCCAGACACAGTACTTCCCAATCTGGACAACGAAACACTACATCCTCCACGTTCTTCACCAAACAGTAACAAAGAAAAACTGTTGCATCAAAACACTTCCACATTACCAGAGCAAACTAAAAACTATTATCATTCATTTGAATAAATCAGTGGACCCTATCAGTAAAATTAAGCAAAACATAAATGACACAGACACAGAGCCAACTACCATAATTCACATACCTTCTGCCTCCACACAACATGAAAGAGACATCATGAACTTAACAGTCTAATATATTACTCGCAGTACCTCTTGTCACTAAAACAGACCACATTCTGCAAACACAAAAATAGCACTTCAGAAATTATACTCCTTGTACATACACCACACTCTCACAGCAGAGCCAAAAAAAACATCCCACCATATTAAAAGCTAAAACTGTTCAAACTGAACAATTTCACCACATTCAGCCAAACCAAGACTAAATAACAAAGTTTTAAATTGATATTACTTGTGAGTGTCACATAAAACCAACAGTCTAATGCAAACATATTAGCACATCATATCAGACAAAATGCGCTTCCTTTAAGCACTTTCATACCCATTATTTCTAAAATAAACAAAATTGAGTTTCCTCCTTTTATATGTAAACTCAACATTGTTAGGAAACAACAAAGCAGATCATCCCTCCTCCTACCAACAGAATCATGTCACAAGTCCAAACCCGCATCACCTGAAACCAGGACACTCTTACTGACCAAAAGTAGGTGCAGAAACACTACAGTAAATTCACAGAATCAAGAAACCAATCCATGTCAAACAAGTCAAATACTCAAAATACTCAACTTTTTCACCATAAAAAGTTGATACACCTTAAATAAGACCCAAGGACATTAAACAAAACCAGAAAACAAACTTGCACTGAACATCCACTAAGTTGGAACATAAACTCAAACTCTATACAAAAACATAGTCCCACCAGGAACAGAACTCATTTCAGATGGACTCTTACAAAGGAATCTATCAAATTAAAAATTAGCACAATTAAAAACAAATAACATCAAAATCCACAGACACAGAACCAAACCATCTCATGAAAGACAAACATGAAATTTACATGACACAATGAAATGTTTCCAACTTAAAAAAGACAACATGCCACCAAAACATCTGACATCCTAAGCCAGCCAACACTTGTGCCACAACTTATAGCCTCTTTCTTTACACACACTTACAGCATTTATCCTCACCATCACACAACCAAACAGGCTGGAAAATGTCCCTGCAATACACACAATGACCCACCGCGAGCACGCCACTTAGATATAGTACTTCCTGTTCATCACATGCAAATCACAACATAGGAACCAGAAAAAAGGAAAGGTGAACTTTGTCACAACTGACATTCACACAGGCAACAGGCTACGCCTGTTGTTCCCACACAAAGAACAGTAAACTACTAAACAAAATAGTTTTTAAAGATATTTATTGAAGTGTCACCCCATCAACAACGAAACAAGTCTAATGCCAAAATATTAGGCATCATCACATTCTGAGACAAATGTGGACTTTCCTTAAACGCAGAAACATCAATGCCCTTCTCTCCAAGTACAAACCGTTACATCAGTCTGAACAAGTACCGATGAAAATAAGTAAGATTCAGAACACTGCCCTGTGAGACACAATATGCACAGACCACAGAGAAAGCAGCTTTGACCTATGCCATTTAAAAAATTCAACGACTTATTTGTGCTTCAAGCCTGTACAAACTATCCTGTTCAATCACCACACAATCTCACAAGCAAAACCAGAGCCAAAAACACTATGACTGAACGCTAACTGGTCTAAACCATATTAAAATGATCCACAAAAACGCAGATAAAAAACCAACGTCTTCAGCAAGAATGGCTCATCTCACTGCACAAATATTCACATAACTTGTAAAACTTTTAAATGATTTAAATTCATGAACTAAACGTCAATGCAAACACGCTCAGGCACAGATGGCTCACAACAATACAAAAATAACTTACTCGAACATTACATTTATAGGTAACACTTTCTTTTACCTACCTTGATACATTGGACCTGCACATTTAGTACAATTAATCTGCTCTGTAACCATGTGTAATAACCTTGTATACTACACATGGAATAATGCATATTTGTACTTTGGAGTTCAAAAAACACATTACCATTTGATGTAACCACAAGTACACGTATTACACACTTAATAGGAATTACAGTTATTTAATTGCATACAATGTATCAAGGTAGGGTAAAAGAAAGTTATATTCACATCACCACAATAAAACGGCCGACAACTGTCCTGCAAACACAAAATGGCTGCCCACAGCACTGCACCTTCAGTATTATATACAAATATATACACCTTACATCACACAACACTATCAACACAGATGACACGCCGGGTCGATAAACAAACACCACCATACAGAGAATGTTCAAAACTGGACATTCACCCAATGCAAACACCAGAAAAAGAATTCACAAAACATTTAAATATGATTACTGTGAGTTCACAAGTAAAAAAGGTCTCAAATGGCGTATTGACCGTGTATAACCCAGGACAACGTGCTGATCGGCGTTCTGGTGAAGCTCACAATGTCAGTTCGAAAACTTTCCAAAACAATTATCCTGGAGTGTCCCTACGAGAAACTGACTGAATACTTAAAAAGCGCCATTACGACCACCATAACACTACTAAGGTCAAATACCCATCAATATCAAACTCTTTCAATCATAAAAGTCGCATATTGGCACCTCTAACCCTAAGACACAGGACATTAACAAACCGTTACACGTTTAAACATTCGCACTAAGCTTGACCAGAACTCTACAAATGGCTATACCAAAACCATGCAAACAGAGTCCACCAACAAACTCATTTAATTAAACCTTAGATTAACAATGCCACTTTAAGTAAGACACTAAGGAACATTAACAACAGAAAAGGGAAACAAACCTTACACTTCTTACCCCAGACATGCCCTCAACAAGTCCCAAACACTAATCAGGTAACTAACCCAATACTGTCCAGAAACTACATAATTTCACATGAATCAATATAAACAGAACCACTGTCTGCAAACACAACATGGCGACAAGATAAAAAATAATGCCTATGTAAAATGTCAAACGTTATTGTGCACAATGCTTACAACACTCCTGTTCATCACACACAATCTCATACAGAGAAACCCAGAACAAAAAAACACCATACTGAGGCTAACCTGATTTAAAAGGTCATAGAATGATTATAATTAAATGTCAAATGGAATAAAACAGCAGAAATGACAGATCACCCATTAAACCACAGTCGAACCATATTCAATATATGAGCAACTAAAAACTATTTCTGTATTTAAACATACACAAACAATCAGATAACAATCTACAAAAGTTGCTTAGTTAAAACAGGATTGCAACTTAAACACCAAAACACCACACACTACAAGAACTGGAATTCTTACTAAGAACATCAGAGCTAAACAATGTAAAAATTATAATAATAAATAAAAAAGAAGCATAACCTTAGTCAAACATTACATTTATTCTTGGCATTTAAAATATTCCTAATCACACAACTCTCTCACAGCAGAGAACAGAAAAAACTGTTATACTGGGACCATTGCACCTACTGCAAACAGGCAAACCAACAACAAAACTGTTCCTCACAGAAAGTAGCAAAATGCACTGAGTGGGAAAAAGCTGAATAAACCATCCTCCTTTAGGCGATTCTACGGTTACGATATTCGGTGACATTTCACTCAAAAACCATTAAGAATCAGTTTTTCAAGAATCCATGATGTTTTATATATTCTGTAAGGCAATTAGTTTTTGATATACATTAATAAAGTCACCAATATTTTAAGATGGGCCCAGTCAATCAGAATGCCTGTAGCCAAAAATAACGCAAAATGTCTCTACCATGTGATCACAAGATGGCCGCTACACATAACCCACACAGTCATTTGCCAGACCCGTAATCCTTAAGCCTATTACCATCTAATGTTACCAGTGACATAGAACACTGCCTATTCATTAGCATATGAAATAAATCAATAGGCTAACACCAAAACTAAATAAATTCCAAAAAAACCAGCATGATATGACGAGGACGATTATCTGTGCTTACACAATTAGCATCTGAGACAATAGGCTACAAACTAAACTAAATCAAAACACAAAAAGCCAGCATTATGAACGAGGGCGACGATCTGCCCTAGCCAAAATAGCATCTGAGTACAATAATCCCAACAACCAAAACTAAATCAAATCACCAAAAAACCAGCATTATGAAAAGAGACGACTGTGTAGCAAAGTGATCAGCATGGAGAACAAAGAGCTAACAAGAAACTACATTAAAAATGCACACAAAAGCTAAACATTTACGCCCCACATTTTAAATTAAACATCATAAAAAGAATAAATATTGCTTTCTTACCTTGTACCTGGAAATGGCTCTCTGCTGAAATCAAAGACGATCAGACGGCCTTCTCAGCAAATGTCAAAGAAAAGTCCACACAAAAGACCGAAACTCACAAAAAGATACGAAAAGACATAACAACAAAAAACAGTAATTCCAATGATCATGGATCGCAAAAGCAAGCAAAGTTCCTAGAAAACTCTGACTAATCACCGAGAGTGACCTGTCTGAAGTTGTGGCCTTTAGCTGTCTCTTTTTCTTTTTTTTTTTTTTTTTTTTTTTTTTGTTTTTTTTTTTTTTCAAGGGAATAATATTTAATTTTGCTTTTTTACCACCTTTTTAAAACATACATTTTTACAGATGTATAGTTGGTAAGAAACAAGACAGATTTATAAGAGCATCAATTGTCACCAAGCCATTTCCAAATAATCCACGACTGAATATTTAGAACAGAGTATCCCCGCTTCTCAGTTACACCCTTCATTTGACCTATCTTACAGGCAAAATCTCAGCCCGTGCTCTCCAGTGTTCAAACTCCTGGGACCCCACAATGATCCTCCCCACGTTTTAATTAATTTAACATTAAACAACTTTATCACCTGAACCTCAAAAGAGAAAAACCACCAAGCAACCATAAAATAGAATTAAGAAAAAACAAAAAGGAATGAATTCAATGTTTAGTGCGTTTTACATGGAATCAGTTGAAAAAATAATTCATCATGCAGTACTGAACCTAATTGGCTCTGGACATGAAAACAATCAAAACGGCAGTCAGGAGACCAGTAAATGTCACATTTTAAAATTCCAGATTCTAGATTATGAACCACTCTACCATACATGTCTTAACATGGAATGATCAATGTTATGTGCGTTTTTAATGGAATCAATTTTGAAAAAAAATTTTCATCATGGCAGTACGTGAACCTAATCTGCTGTGGACACTGAAAACAATCAAAACGCAGTTCAGTGAGGACCAAATGTCACATTTTTTGAATTCCAAATCTACAGAATTTATGAACCACTCTACATACAGTCTAGCTGGTCTCCACTGCTTATTTATAACTCCGGTTCACACCTCACCCCATTCTCTCAAACCAATCAGGACGGAGCGTGGGGAGGGTGGGGTGGTTGGGGGAGGGAGGGGCGTTGTTGCTGGCAGATAACAAACAGGGATGGAGGGGTGAGGGACAGGGACCTTCAAGTGCCGGTGTTTTTGCCCTGGGCAGAATAAAGACTACAGACCGTTCACCAAAGAAATGATTAGTTTAGTGAGTGCAAGACTACAATATAAACCATGACAGAGGGAGATTATTTGTGTCTGAGTTACTTATATCTGCAACCAGAGAGATTAGTAATAGTTATTTTATCCACCAATTTATTACTAGATTTCTGTGCTCTTTGGTCAATGTTTATCATTCATACATGTAGTTTCAAAATGGGAGGATTTTGTGTGCTTTATATACAGATTACTTTTACTCCTGTGATGTGATTTCCACAAATAATAATCAGATGATTATTTTAGGGGAAAAGATTTGCTCTAACCACTTAACCCCGGCCAAAAGAATTCCTGTAAACCCCTAACCCCCGCAACACCGATTCCCGCCTTAACCCCGGCCGCATCGGAATCGTTTATATTGCTTCACAATAACATAACATTAAGAACAATTTAGTCGTTTTTTGAGGTTACTTCAAAGAAATTCAACACACGAAATGGAAAATGTTCATGGTGGAACATCAGCTGGTGTGTGCCTGATGAACAATCACATGATCTGGAGCAACACCAAAACAGACATAATTATTGCACAATGCCTTCTGCTAATTGTTAGACACGGGAGTTGTGTTTATGTGAAAAAGTTAAATCTGCTGGAATAGTGGTTCATTGATGACTGGTGAGATGGATAATGAGATCCCTACACGTGTTTCGCCTGATCGCCTCACATTGAGCCACACTGAATTTAATAACAATCAAAATGCCAGCACTGTTTCGCCTTCTGATGTTGTAGTCCAAAGTTTTGGACCCAATGTTAAAATGATTTGTATTTTTTTTAAATATGTGTTTATTGGGCGGAAATAAAAAAGGCGCGACAGGCACCACAAAGGGAAAATTACTCCATAAAAAACACCAAGATATAACAGTATATTGGCCTTCACCCTGCGCGGACACAACAAATAAAAAACCAATGACATCGGCGCCGATAGCCGCCCCTGTATGTGAGAAAAAAAAATGCAGTCAAGTGGGAGTCAAACAATTAGTTTCTCAGAGAGATAATGTATTTGGCAAAAAATAGCAAATAGATGGCATCTGATCAATTAGCAATGTAACCCATACCGTATATGTACTGTGTTGCCATGGAAACGACCGAGGCCCCCCCATGTTATTCTAATGGGTACGGACACATAAATCTACATATATCAAAGATTAAGCGCGTACTGCCCTCTGCTGTGAAATAAAAAAATTTTGGTGCGCGCTAGCCCCTCTGCAGTTGGAGCCATATCACATAGAGGGCTAAATGTTTTTTGATATTACTGACAACAGATAATGACAGCAGTGCCATTAATACATGTAGTGGCGCCCGGTTAGCGCCCTCGGTTAGGGTTACAGAGCATGGCAATGAGATGCAGCATTGGAGCACCAGAACAAGCTCATGGAAGTTTGCCCGTCCAAGGCTGCTGTGAAATCAAAATGATTTGGTACGCGCTGCGCCCTCTTCAGGTATCGAGCCATTATTCACAAGACATGCTAAAATGTAATTTTTTATCTAGTTCTGACAGATTAATGTACATCAGGGCAATAAAATGTAGTGGCGCGTTTAGCGCCCCGTAGTTACAGAGGCGTGGCAATGTAGCACGGCCCCGAGGGTCCGTTCGATGCCGCTTGCAACGACGATATTGTTTTTGCAAAATATTATATTATTCTTTATTCTTTCTTTCTTTCTTTCTTCTTCTTCTTCTTTCTGCTCTTTGAGCAGCAATTTGACCCCCTGAACATGGTCGAAAACTCACCAAACTTTGCCCAAAATTCAGGTCCGGTGAAAAATTAATTTAAATGTGTGTTTCGTATTGGGGAAATAAAAAATGGCGCGACAGCGCCACCTACAAAAGTGAAAATACATTACGCCTATGGAGGAGGGGCCAACATCAACTTTGTCGTAGAGTGACGAGATTCGGTACAGACATTTGTCATGTGACGACAAACAAAAAATATTATTGTGGCCACGCCCCCAGACAAACCGGAAGTCCACCATTTTGACAGGAAGGTGGGAAAATGCTGAGTCAGCGTTTTCGCTGACGTCGCATTTGAACGAACTCCTCCTAGGCGTTCACCAATGAGCTCCAATCGCTCCAGCTCATCTCGAGATGTGGGGCATCAAAAGTTATCCAAATTTTTGGCTAAGTTTTACGGTTTGTGTGCGGCGAAGCCGCAATCTTTACGAAGAATTTTGCGACTTATCGTAAACAACAAAATGCTCCCATTCGCACAAACAAACTCCGATTAAAAATCGGAAATATACATTTTATTGACCTTTCACCCCCGGACACAACAAATGTGAAAACGTGACATTGGGCGCGACAGCGCCCCTCTAGGCTGAGAACAAAAAATGCATTATCTGAAAAAAATTAGTTCTCGGAAATGGATGAAATTCGGCACAAAAATAGTTGATGGCGTCCCGATCAAAAAAGCCAATGAGACCCATACCGTATTTTGTACGGTGTTGCCATGGTGACGCCCAGGGCCCCCATGTTATCCTAATGGGACTGACACATAAATCTCACATTATACACAATCACAGCGCGTTAGCGCCCTCTGTAAGGAGCTTGTGGACAGTTGTCATGGAAGTACGGCCCGTCAGGGCCGTCCGATGCTGCTTGTGAAAGAAAAAGATTTGGGAAATAAAAAATGGCGCGACAGCGCCACCTACAAAAGTGAAGATACATTGCGCCTATCGAGGAGGGGCCAATTTCACTTTGTCGTAGAGCGACGGGATTCGGTACAGCCATTTGTCATGTGACGACAAACAAAAAATATTATTGTGGCCACACCCCCTGACAAACCAGAAGTCCGCCATTTTGACAGGAAGTCTGGAAAATGCTCAGTCAGCGTTTTCGCTGACGTCGCATTTTAACGAACTCCTCCTAGGGCGTTTCACCAAATGAGCTCCAAGTCGCTCCAGCTCATCTCGAGATGTGGGGCATCAAAAGTTATCCAAATTTTTGGCTAAGTTTTACGGTTTGTGTGCGGCGAAGCCACAATCTTTACGAACATTTTTTCTATTTATTGTAAATTGCAAATTGCTCCCATTCGCACAAACAAACTCTGATTAAAAATCGGAAATATACATTTTATTGACCTTTCTCCCCCGGACAAAACAAATGTGAAAAAAGTGACATTGGGCGCGATAGCGCCCCTCCAGGTGCAGAAGAAAAAATGCATTATAAGTCAAACAATTTTCAAGTTCAAGTTCTCGGAAATGGATGAAATTCGATACAAAAATAGCTGATGGCATCCCAATCAAAAAAGCCAATGGGACCCATACCGTATTTTGTATGGTGTTGCCATGGGGACGACCGGGAGCCCCCATGTTATTCTAATGGGACGGACACATAAATCTCACATTATACAAAATTACAGCGCGTTACCGCCCTCTGCTTGTGAAATAAAAAAAGATTGGTGCGCGCTAGCGCCCTCTGCAGGTTGGAGCCATTATTCACATAGAGAGGCTAAAAATGTTGTTTTGATATTTACTGACAAAGATTAATGGCACATGAGTGCCATTAATACAATGTAGTGGGCGCGTTAGCGCCCTCGGTAGGGTTACAGAGGCAATGGCAATGGAGATGCAGCAATGGAGGCACAGACAATGGTCATGGAAGTTTGGCCCGTCCAATGCTGCTTGTGAAATAAAAATGACTCGGTGCGCGCTAGCGCCCTCTTCAGGTTGGAGCATTATTCACAAGGCAAAGCGCTCGTCATCCACCTCGGACCCACACGGCTGCGTGGGGGTGGTTGAGAGCTTTCCAAAAATGTATAATATGTTGTCGTCGCGAAAGCGACTATATTGTTTTTGCAAAAAATATTATTATTATTCTTTATTCTTCTTTCTTTCTTTCTTTCTTTCTTTCTTTCTTCTGCTCTTTGAGCAGAAATTTGACCCCTGAACATAGTCAAAAACTCACCAAACTTTGCCCAAAATTCAGGTCCGGTGAAAAATTAATTTAAATGTGTGTTTCGTATTGGGGAAATAAAAAATGGCGCGACAGCGCCACCTACAAAGTGAAAATACATTGCGCCTATGGAGGAGGGCCAACGTCAACTTTGTCATAGAGCGACGGGATTCGGTACAGACATTCGTCATGTGACGACAAACAAAAAATATTATTGTGGCCACGCCCCCAGACAAACCGGAAGTCCGCCATTTTGACAGGAAGGTGGGAAAATGCTGAGTCAGCGTTTTCGCTGACATCGCATTTTAACGAACTCCTCCTAGGGCGTTTCACCAAATGAGCTCCAAATCGCTCCAGCTCATCTCGAATGTGGGGCATCAAAAGTTATCCAAATTTTTCGGCTAAGTTTTACGTTTGTGTGCGGCGAAGCCGCAATCTTTACAAGAATTTTGCGACTTAACGTAAACAACAAATGCTCCCATTCGCACAAACAAACTCCGATTAAAAATCGGAAATATACATTTTATTGACCTTTCACCCCCGAACGCAACAAATGTGAAAATGTGACATTGGGCGCGATAGCGCCCCCTCTAGGCTGAGAAGAAAAAATGCATTATGGGAAAAATATTAGTTTCTCGGAAATTGATAAAATTCGGCACAAAAATAGTTGATGGCATCCCGATCAAAAAAGCCAATGAGACCCATACCGTATTTTGTACGGTGTTGCCATGGGGACGCCCGAGGCCCCCCATGTTATCCTAATGGGACTGACACATAAATCTCACATTATACACAATTACAGCGCGTTAGCGCCCTCTGTAAGGAGCTTGTGGACAGTGGTCACGGAAGTAGGGCCGTTAGGGCCGTCCGATGCTGCTTGTGAAATAAAAAAGATTTGGGGCGCGCTAGCGCCTCTCCAGGTTGGAGCCATTATTCACATGGAGAGGCTAAAAATGTAGTTTTGATGTTTACTGACAAAGATTTAATGTACATCAGGGCAATAAAATGTAGTAATGTTTAGCGCCCTCGGCACTGGCGCTAAAGGAGGCACGGCCGCGAGGGCCGTTCGATGCCGCTTGCGGCTTTAATTATTCTTTATTCTTCTTTCTTTCTTTCTTTCTTTCTTTCTTTCTTCTGCTCTTTGAGCAGAAATTTGACCCCCTGAACATAGTCAAAAACTCACCAAACTTTGCCCAAAATTCAGGTCCGGTGAAAAATTAATTTAAATGTGTGTTTCGTATTGGGGAAATAAAAAATGGCGCGACAGCGCCACCTACAAAAGTGAAAATACATTGCGCCTATGGAGGAGGGGCCAACGTCAACTTTGTCATAGAGCGACGGGATTCGGTACAGACATTCGTCATGTGACGACAAACAAAAAATATTATTGTGGCCACGCCCCCAGACAAACCGGAAGTCCGCCATTTTGACAGGAAGGTGGGAAAATGCTGAGTCAGCGTTTTCGCTGACATCGCATTTTAACGAACTCCTCCTAGGGCGTTTCACCAAATGAGCTCCAAATCGCTCCAGCTCATCTCGAGATGTGGGGCATCAAAAGTTATCCAAATTTTTCGGCTAAGTTTTACGGTTTGTGTGCGGCGAAGCCGCAATCTTTACCAAGAATTTTGCGACTTAACGTAAACAACAAAATGCTCCCATTCGCACAAACAAACTCCGATTAAAAATCGGAAATATACATTTTATTGACCTTTCACCCCCGAACGCAACAAATGTGAAAATGTGACATTGGGCGCGATAGCGCCCCTCTAGGCTGAGAAGAAAAAATGCATTATGGGAAAAATATTAGTTTCTCGGAAATTGATAAAATTCGGCACAAAAATAGTTGATGGCATCCCGATCAAAAAAGCCAATGAGACCCATACCGTATTTTGTACGGTGTTGCCATGGGGACGCCCGAGGCCCCCCATGTTATCCTAATGGGACTGACACATAAATCTCACATTATACACAATTACAGCGCGTTAGCGCCCTCTGTAAGGAGCTTGTGGACAGTGGTCACGGAAGTAGGGCCCGTTAGGGCCGTCCGATGCTGCTTGTGAAATAAAAAAGATTTGGGGCGCGCTAGCGCCCTCTCCAGGTTGGAGCCATTATTCACATGGAGAGGCTAAAAATGTAGTTTTGATGTTTACTGACAAAGATTTAATGTACATCAGGCAATAAAATGTAGTAATGTTTAGCGCCCTCGGCACTGGCGCTAAAGGAGGCACGGCCCGCGAGGGCCGTTCGATGCCGCTTGCGGCTTTAATTATTATTTTTTTCTTCTCCCCCTAAAAAGCCAGTTTCGGCAACTTCCCACCGACGAAAAGTCCTGAATTTTTGCCCAAAATTCAATTAGGTGAAAAAAAAAACCTTCACATCTCCAAAATGTAAAAAATGAAAAAAATGGCGCGTCAGCGCCCCCTGGAAAAACAGCGTTAACATTGCACCCTATGGCTAGACCCCCCAAAATCCCCAAATCCCGAAAATTTTAGTTCGTCGTAGACGAAAAAAATTCGGCACAGTCATTGGTCACGTAAAGCCAAACAAAAAAACATATTACGCGGTTGCTAGGCAACCATCAGGAGGGCGGCCATATTGGCCAGAAGAGCGATCTGGCGCCGAAGGCGCCATTTCGTGCGCTCGCATTTGAACGAACTCCTCCTAGGGCGTTGAACGCAGCGACTCCCCGTTCGCTCCAGATCATCTACACAAGTGGGACATCAAAAGTTATTAAAAACTTTCTAATAGGATTAACGGTGTTGTCATGGCAACGCCATGAATTCGGCGTCCATTTTCAGCGCTCGCCGCCGCGTTCAAACAGTCATAACTCCCACATACTGTGGCCGATTTCAGCGAAACTTGAATCGTTGGTCGAGTCGTCGACCCCGGATGTTTTGATATATGAAATTTGAAAATGGGCGCGATAGCGCCCCTGCAGAGCACCAAATAAAAATGAATGAGGAAAAAAATTGAACTTTGTCATAGACAAACGAAATTTGGCACAGACATCTGTCACGTGACCCCGAACAAAAAACTTATTGAGGCCACGCCCCTTTTCCCACCGTGTTGCCAAGGCAACGACCCGATGTCAACTTTGTCGCAGCCAAACCAAAATTAGTACACGCGTGCGTCATGACTGTCTGAACAAAAAAGTACATTACATGGTTGCTAGGCAACCAACAGGAGGTCGGCCATTTTGGGAAAAATTGAGTAATCTGTCGCCGAAGGCACCATTTCGTGCACTCGCATTTGAACGAACTCGTCCTAGGGCGTTGAACACAGCGACTCCCCGTTCGCTCCAGATCATCTACACAAGTGGGACATCAAAAGTTATTAAAAACTTTCTAATAGGATTAACGGTGTTGTCATGGCAACGCCATGAATTCGGCGTCCGTTTTCAGCGCTCGCTGCCGCGTTCAAAGAGTCATAACTCGCACAAACTGAAGCCGATTTGAGCGTAACTTGAATCGTTGGTCGAGTCGTCGACCCCAGATGTTGTGATATAGGAAATTTGAAAATGGGCGCGATAGCGCCCCCTGCAGAGCACCAAATAAAAATGAATGAAGAATAAGATCAAACTTTGTCGTAGACAAAAGAAATTTGGCACAGACGTGCGTCGCGTGATCCCGATAAAAAAAGTCAATCATGGCCACGCCTCTTTTCCCATCGTGTTGCCATGGCAACGACCAGGTGTCAACTTTGGCGCAGCCAAACCAAAATTGGTACACGCGTGCGTTAGGGTGCATCAAACGCCCCATTTTTTTTTTAACTTCAATGGATCATTTTGTCCCTTGTCTAGTTTTTTTTATATATAAAAAAAGAAAATGTATGGCAAAGTTTGGTGAAGTTTGAAGTACATTTAGGTGGTCCACCATTCAACTGAATTTTGTCTAAATATCGAAAATTCGCCATTTGGCATATTTCCATTTCATTTTATGTCATTTTGTTAAATAATATTGCATACAGAGTTGTATATAGATATTGCAATAGTAAATTCTCAGTTTTTATCTGATTATATTCAATAGTATGATGCTACATTTATACAACGGGTGTTAGAAGTGTTCATTATATAACATTAACCATTCGCTACATCTTTTTAAATGTTTCAACTCATCGGAGACAATAGTTTCAACGCAATGAATTCAGATAGTATATGTTGTTTTCAACATTGTTCTAAATGATTTATCCAATGTTTAAAAAGTTAAATATAGTTAAATGTATTCTACATTCAGCAATGTTTTAAAGTCAATGGTAGTTATTTGGTAGATTCTTCAGTTAGTCGCTATGTCCTTTGCCTTTTCGCAAGTTGGGCTGTTCTTTACGGTCCTTCTCAACAACTTGCAGCACGTTCTGGTCATGTCCTTCACCCCTTGCTGATGCCAAGAAATCTGAGCTAAGCTTAACACCTGTCTCAAGATTCAAGATTTATTTTTTTAATTTGTCAAACCATGTGAATGATTTGAAATTACATTTCTCTCATTCTTGATTGTGGAGCAGGGGGTGGGGGAAGAGGGGTGGGAGGGAGTTCACCTTCCCAATGGCCTTGTGTATGAAACTGTTCTTAAGTCGACTGGACCTGGCCCGTAGATTCCGCAGTCTCCTCCCTGAAGGTATTACCTTGAAGAGACTGTGTGATGGGTGCATAGGGTCCCTGGTGATTCTGACGGCTTTGCGGGTGAGACGGGTGGAATACATGTCCTTAATAGAGGGGAGAGGGGCTCCACAGATCATCTCCGCTGCTCTCACCATGCGCTGGAGGCTCTTTCGGCAGGAGGCAGTGCTGGCGCCGTGCCACACAGTGATGGAGCTGGTCAGGATGCTCTCTATAGTCCCTCTGTAGAAGAACCTCACAGTGATGGAGCTGGTCAGGATGCTCTCTATAGTCCCTCTGTAGAAGTGCCACACAGTGATGGAGCTGGTCAGGATGCTCTCTATAGTCCCTAAGTAGAAGAGCCACACAGTGATGGAGCTGGTCAGGATGCTCTCTATAGTCCCTCTGTAGAAGTTGCACATAACAGAGGCTGGGACTCTGGCTCTTCTTAACTTGCGGACAAAGTAGAGACACTGATTACTTTTCTTGACCACTGATGTAGTGTGCATGGTCCAGGAGAGGTTCACTGTGATATGCACACCCAGGAGCTTAGTGCTGGTCACCCTCTCCACTGCAGCACCGTTGATTATTAGAGGAGCATGCTGGACCCGCGCTCTTCGAAAATCCATAACAATCTCTTTTGTCTTCTCCACATTTAGAGAGAGATTGTTCTGTGTGCACCACATGGCCAGACTGCTCACCTCACTCCTGTAGTTTGACTCGTCTCTGTTGCTGATGAGACCCACCACTGTTGTGTCGTCTGCAAACTTGATGAAGAGGTTTGAGTTGTACTTTGGAGCGCAGTCATGGGTCAGCAGAGTGAACAGGAGGGGGCTCAGCACACAGCCTTGGGGAGCCCCCGTGTTCAGTGTGATGGTTCTGGAGGATTTCCGCCAACACGTACAGCCTGTGGTCTCCCCGTCAGAAAGTCCAGCAGCCAGTTGCACAGTGATGTGTTGATCCCCAGGTGGAGCAGTTTGTGTTTTAGCTGCTGTGGGATTATAGTGTTGAATGCTGAGCTAAAGTCTAAAAACAGCATTCTGGAGACTTGGATGCCTCAATCTTCAGATCATCAAAAACATGAGACAGGATAATCTCACCAACATGGTGACGACAGGCTGACCAAAGGAGAACTTGTCCAAGCTGCTTCTGGACTGTCACACAGGCTGCAGTTACGTGACCTGTATTTGATTCTGTGGTCATGAAAAAATGGTCTGAATTATTGGCACTCTACAGCTCAATCCCCAAAACAGCGCGGCACTCAATGTGTTAACAGTCAACATGTGCTAAATCTAACAGCCCTGTAATGACTAATAACAGTTTGCATATAACATTTGTAAAACAGGCTCTAGAATTGCGACAACATGAAAGTATAACATAATAAGTTCAATAAAAATAAAAATTAAAAGGTTTAATACAAAATTAGATAAAATTGAAATATTTTGTAAAAACTCACTTTCAAAGATTGCAGACTTCACAAACAGCTTGAATAAACAAGCAAAGAATAGTTATTTAATCAAATTCAGTACCATTGTAAAATATGACATAAGTAAAGAGGTCAACAGCAAATAACATTCAACTACATGAATATCGCAATAGAATGCCCATATAACCCAATGCAAATCTTGCTTATTGAGGTGGACCCCCTAAACAATGTTGGAATTAGACAAAAATGGGTAGAAATTCTTTTTATGACCAAAGGAATGTTTTTAAACTGGGGACAGAATAATTGGTTGACATTGGGGCGTTTGATGCACCCTAGCGTGCGTCATGACTGTCCGAACAAAAAAGTACATTACATGGTTGCTAGGCAACCAACAGGAGGGCGGCCAATTTGGGAAAAATCGAGTGATCTGGCGCCGAAGGCGCCATTTCTTGCCTTTGCTCTTTTATAATCTCGACCTAGTGTGGCAGGTAGGGCGCGGCAGCGCCTCCCGGTTATTGGGGCGGCGTGCGGCCACCGGCGTCAACCGGCCAAACGAGACCCTCGAGGGCCTCTAAATGCCGCTTGCGGCTTTAATTATTATTGTAATTATTAAATCTGCACCTGTCAATCAACAGTGGTAAATCACTCAAGGGTGGGGAGATTGGCGCAGTGGCTTATGGGATGGCACATGGCTCCTAATCGCCAGTGAGTTAGCATCAGAGGTCCTATGCTAAAGTGGCTATGATAGTTAGCATCAGAGGTCCCTATGCTAAAGTGGCTATGCTAGTTAGCATCAGAGGTGCCTATGCTAAAGTGGCTATGATAGTTAGCATCAGAGGTCCCTATGCTAAAGTGGCTATGCTAGTTAGCATCAGAGGTCCCTATGCTAAAGTGGCTATGATAGTTAGCATCAGAGGGCCCTATGCTAAAGTGGCTATGATAGTTAGCATCAGAGGGCCCTATGCTAAAGTGGCTATGATAGTTAGCATCAGAGGGCCCTATGCTAAAGTGGCTATGATAGTTAGCATCAGAGGCCCTATGCTAAAGTGGCTATGATAGTTAGCATCAGAGGCCCTATGCTAAAGTGGCTATGATAGTTAGCATCAGAGGCCCTATGCTAAAGTGGCTATGATAGTTAGCATCAGAGGCCCTATGCTAAAGTGGCTATGATAGTTAGCATCAGAGGTCCCTACGCTAAAGTGGCTATGATAGTTAGCATCAGAGGTCCTACGCTAAAGTGGCTATGATAGTTAGCATCAGAGGTCCCTACGCTAAAGTGGCTATGATAGTTAGCATCAGAGGTCCCTACGCTAAAGTGGCTATGATAGTTAGCATCAGAGGCCCTATGCTAAAGTGGCTATGATAGTTAGCATCAGAGGGCCCTATGCTAAAGTGGCTATGATAGTTAGCATCAGAGGGCCCTATGCTAAAGTGGCTATGATAGTTAGCATCAGAGGGCCCTATGCTAAAGTGGCTATGATAGTTAGCATCAGAGGGCCCTATGCTAAAGTGGCTATGATATTACATCAACCTATGCTAAGTGGCTATGATAGTTAGCATCAGAGGGCCCTATGCTAAAGTGGCATAGGGACAACCCAATTCGGACGCTTCTTGTCATGGCGGCCGCTGACGCACATCCAATTTACTGGTTTCGGATGGAGCACATGTCCCAATGCAGACCTCTAGTCTGTAGCTCCAGTTGAGAAGCTTTGAGATTTGGGTAAAGCCGAACTGGAGAAAATGCGCTCGGTTTGAATCAAAGAGTATTTGTACTTCAAGTAATACTTCAACTAGGAGTGAAAAACTGAAAAAGTGCAATGACTTCACTGATTACAACTCAAGGTGTTGCCTTCATTTGCAAAACCATAACCTCACACATGACAATATGTTAAATCCAAAACACCATTAGTATTTAAAAAGCGGTTCACACATTATCCCTCCGCACCATGAAGCTTTCACATCTTCGCCTGAGTGAGCGGCTTCAGAAAACTCCCGAAAACCGGCCTGAAAGAAAAGGTGCCGTAACCAAGGACCGAGGCGGGACTTAGACACAACAACCCCCTCGTCTGTCATGTTTGGTCTGCGGCCCGCGGCGGCGCACAAAAGGTGAGCAGCCATTTGTAACCGAACCATCTACTTCACACGTTCAACTCTGACCCCGGAGAGAGAGATGGATGGATGGAGGGAGGGAGGGAGGAGGAGCAGGAGCAGTGTTCGAGAGCGGGTGGTTGGCTTTCTGCGGGTATTTGGTCATAATGAGGGATGGATATTGACTTAAAGCAGCTGAAACGTGATATCCTGTAGCTTCACTTCCTGATTCTCACGCAATCTCAGTCTTCCCTTCAATAAAGAGAAGAAAAACTGAAAGAACTATAAGCTATAAGGCTCGAAACGCAGCCCCAGGTCTGTTTTTGAAGTGCGAACATTATAACATTTTGTTGACTAAAATCTTTTGTTGTAATTTTAGTTTTTTTTTTTTCTAAAATTTGACTAAAACTGATTAAAAGTATACAAAACTATGACTGAAATCTCCAGGTATTGTTGTCAACTAATAAAAAATAAATAACAATTAAAAGAAGGGACAAAAAATAAATAAAAAACTTAAATATGAATTCACTGCAAAAAGTAAACTTGAAATAAGTGAAATTTTCTTGAAATAAGTAACTTTGTCCTTGATTTGAGAGTCTAATTTCAAGAAATCTGTCCATGGGGCAATTACTTAAATTAAAGGATCTGTATCATGCTATATTAGCCATTTCAAAGTAAAGTATAGGCATTTATATGATATATTGTACCTCTATCACTATGGAGCACTCATTTTTTGTGATAAATATAAGTATTTTCTGGAGGTATTTTTCAAACCCGGAAGACAAAACGCTTGGATTCAGTTAACTCCGCCCCCTCTCTCCGCTCATACAACTTTAGTAGTAGTAGAAATATAAATATCACAGCAAAAAGTGAAGTTACTTCACAATGCAGTTATAAGGAGTTGACATGTGCAACACAGCTTCATAAATGGCTAACACACACATGCTAACACACATGCTAACACACACGCTAACACGCGTTTTGATTGACTTATCGCTCTGGGAGACTCACCGCATTATGGGACTCACGTTGGTTATAAAAGTTAATCCACTTTGATTCTGGCCAAGGTTCACCAAACATCCATCAGAGACAGTCACAGATAAACACTATTTTGGCCGATAGTCGCTGAATCCCAGAGAGAAATTCCAACTTCTGGCGAGTGGCCTCTTCTTTAGGAATAAAGTCCTGTCCTCGCAGCCAAACGCGCTTTTCTCCGTGACATTATCGTGAGGTAAGAAAAAAATAACAGGTGTCCAGACTCCAGAGGAGGTTAGAAAGAGCTCCTTCTTCACAACTTTCGGTGCAAACACGACATCTGTTCAGACGCTCAGGGGTGTGTTTGTTTTCCTGCAGGGGCAGCCCGGACGCGTCAGGCACTTTTTAAATGTTTTTATTTATTTCTTACAACAGAAATAATGAAAAAAGCTGTTTTATAAATTAAAATCAGGCCATAAGGCATTACATTACAGACGTGGAGCACTTCCGTTCCTTTGTGACGACACAACAGAACAACTCAGCCTTTTTTTTTTTTTGACCCCCCTGAAAAAGGCCTTTGAGGCTGAAACGCGTTGGGGCTATGTTTGTCCATTTAAACATGCCATAAAAATAAAGGCATTTTAACTTCACCAGAGAGTGCCTTGGTTTTTCTGTTTTTTGAACTCAGTGGTTTACCAGGAGAGGGCGGAGCAGCTGCTCAGAGAGCAGGATTCAGGAGGATTACTTAGAACTGCGTGAATGAAGCCAAAAAACGCTCTGGGGGTGTTTTTGAGAAGGAAATAGCAAAACAACATGGCTCCAAAAAGTCGATTTTGCATGATATAGGACCTTTAAGATAAAAGAAATCAGCGCTCTCAAAAGAAGATAAAAAAAATCTTAATTTACTTGAAATAAAGCTGTTGTAGGTGTTTAATCTTTCTTTAAGTGTAAAGTGCCCCATGGACAGATTTTTTGAAATTAGACGTGAAGAGCAGCGGCTCTACTCCAAGCTACTCCCGGGTGACTGCGCTCCTTGTCCAATCTCTAACAGTGAGAATGATTAAAGGCGCATTATGTGGGAAAAAAGTTTATATCTATGTTATATAGTATATCACAGCGGTCTCTTCAACGCTCCAGGATCAACTGTTTGATCAGTTTTCTCTGCTCACCAGAAAACCTTCAAAACACATACACACTCATACAGCCGCCGGGTCACTACAAGGTCAAAAACACACAAATATAAACTTTTTCTTTTTAAAGTTGCATAATGCACCTTTAAATATGTTTGACAATAATGAGGATTCAAAGTGGAGTAAATGACTTGTAGATGTAGTTATGTTGTGTGGGAGAAAGAGAGAAAGAAGCCATTGTGGTGAAGAGAATACGAGAATGAAAGAGGAGGGTCAAAGCGCGACACGGGAGACAGACATAATAAGGCGATAACAGGAGGTTCCCAGGGGAGAGGGAGGAGGCGCAGATAAGGACTCACAAATGTTTTGGGTTTTTTCTCTTACCAAAGTAGATTGAGTTTGGATTTGAAGAATAAAAGCGATAAAAGACAGTCTTATAGTGTGTCTGGAGATTGTACAACACCACAGTCTTTGCTATGCGGCAAAAAGTAATCTAGAAAGAAAAACAAGTACAATAAAAAACTTGCCCCGTGAACAGATTTCTTTAATTTAGTTGCTCAAACCAAGGACAATGTAAAAAAGAAATGTAACATACTGTATTTTTAGATTATTTTGTTTAGTGTTGTGTCTCTTGTCCTGCAATGAACTGAATTTACTTCTCAAATTAAATTGATTTGACTGGACTGAATTCACAGGAGCTAAGAAGAAGCTTGAAATGGATTAATTCCGATTAATTAATTACATAAATAGAAACAAAATATAAATCGAAATGAATCACACTTTACTTTAGCGTTTAGTCACACAGTTAAGTCGACATAAACTTTTTTTAAAAGACCATTCTCCAAAATAAATCAAACTGCTATTGTCTTGGAAGTGTTTGGAATGATCGCACAGGCCTCACATCTCCATGAAAATAAGTTCAAATGGAGGAAATTACAAAGAAGCGTCTAAAATATACCTAAATATATAAATATACCTCCTAAATGATGCTTAAATGTGAGTCATTAAATTCAATCAGAATCAGAATAGGTTTTATTGCCATTGTTTGAGAACAGGTTCACAAACTAGGAATTTTTCTTGATGCGGAACGTGCAACAGAATTTAGATAAAATTAAGCCATAAAACTTTAAACTATAAGGCTTTAGGGGGCATGCATAAAGAATATTTAATAAATAAGATACAAAATAAAAAGTAAAATATGGTAACACGACAACAATTGACATAGAACAAAGGTCATATTTTACTCTTATTAACAATTTGAATCGAGTCCCAGGAAAGTCCCACTGAGATTAAGAATCCCTTATACAGTGGAGTCCTGGTCCCAGGGGGAAACATATTGTACATGTTTTTAGTGGTAGGGGAAACCGGAGTGCCCGGAGGAAACCTACACAGACACAGCGAGAACATGCAAACTCCACACAGAAAAGCCCCGTCCAGGTGGGAATCGAACCCGGGACCTTCAAGCTGTGAAGCACGAGCGCTAACTCAACCAAACCCAGTCCAGTCGACGACTTAAGCTTCGCGACGACTCATGTTTAGCGTAGAGTACTTGTTCTTCTTAATGAAAGTTGTGAAAATGCTTGTTCCACTGCTCCGGTGTTTGCTTTTGGTCTAGACGTTTATGGCTCTGCACTTTTCTCCAGCTCCTCCACCCCAGGGACGCTTGGTTGAGTCCGGCCCCGGGGGTGGGAGGCCTTGTGGCGGGTTCAGCGATCACAGCCCCCCCCCCACTGACCCTGGAGGCTGGAGCTCAGAGCGAGAGGAGGCGGTGGAGCAGAGGAGCGGATGATGGAGTAACAGGGCGAGTCTTTCATGTCAAACCAATGTATGTGAGGTCAGGGGAGGTCTCAGTCAGTCTGGCCTCGGTGTGTTTATGTGAAATCGTAACATATCAGCAACTCCACGCAGCACAGTGCACACTTAAGCTTTTATTTTCACAAGGCTTGACAAGTTTCTGAAAGAGTCGCTCTCTGTGTAGCCAAAATCAGGGCTGAGTGACAAAGACGTGGCTGCTATTTTACTCCAACGGCCCTGATTTCCAAACAACCAGTGATCAATACAAGACACAACTATTGGTATTGGAACATGACGGATTTATATATGAGCATCTGTAACTGCAGTTGTAGTTCAAGTCTAGAACCTCTGGCCCCCAAGATGATTTTGAGAAATGTTTGAGAAATAAAATACTACTACAAATATTAAAAATGTAGTAAACATCATCAGGGAGGTGTGAGGTCTTACAGTAGATATGGGCACCAGATGATGAAAGGTATATCATGCAAAATCGACTTTTTGGAGTTTTTAGCCATGTTGTTATGCTATTTCCTTCTCAAAAACACCCCCAGAGCGGTTTTTGGCTTCATTCACGCAGTTCTAAGTAATCCTCCTGAATCCTGCTCTCTGAGCCGCTGCTCCACCCTCTCCTGGTAAACCACTGAGCTGTTCCATTCTGACGTCACAAAGGAACGGAAGTGCTCGACGTCTGTAATGTAATGCCTTACGGCCTGATTTTAATTTTTAAAACAACTTTTTCATTATTTCTGTTGTAACAGAGAAAAAAGAAGAAAGAAAAGATAAAAAGAGCTGGACGTGTAAACAAACACACCCCTGAGCGTCTGAATCGATGTCATGTCATGTTTTCACCGAAAGTTGTGAAGAAGGAGCTCTTTCTAACCTACTCTGGACGCCTGTTCTTTTTTCTTACCTCACGATAATGTCACGGAGAAAAGCGCGTTTGGCTGCAAGGACAGGACTTTGTTCAACCTTCCTAAAGAAGAGGCCACTCGCCAGAAGTTGGAATTTCTCTCCGGGATTCAGCGACTATCAGCCAAAATACTGTTTGTCTGTGACCGTCACTGATGTATGTTTGGTGAACCTTGGCCAGAATCAAAGCGGATTAAACTCTTGTAACCAGCGATGATGGGCGACAGGTGAGTAAATCAAAATGTGTGTTAGCGTGTGTGTTAGCCATTTATGAAGTTGTGTTGCACATGTCAACTCCTTATAACTGCATTATGTGAAGTAACTTCACTTATTGCTGTGATATTTAGATTTCTATACGGTAAAGTTGCATGCGGGCAGCATCAACTCGGGGGAGGGGCGGAGTTAACTGAATCCATGCGTATTGTCTTTCAGGTTTGAAAAATACCCCAGAAAATACTTATATTTCTCACAAAAATGAGTACTCCATAGTGGTAAAGGTACAATATATTATATAAATGCCTATACTTTACTTTGGAATGGCTAAAATAGCATGATACAGATCCTTTAAAGTGGTGTAGCGTAAATGCTGAATGAAGTACATGAGGCTGTTTTGTGACATAAAGCCCAATATAATAATATAATAATAATAAGGGAGGAAGAGATGAGGAGAGGCTGTGAAGGGGAAGCAGCAGCGCTCCTGCAGCTCAGTCAAACTCTTTGCTCAAAACGTTTCGTCTGGACCAACGCTGATCATGCGCCAGGCAGACGATCGAGTATCCACGGCTCTCCCGCAGCAGATAATCCGTCAGGCGCGGGGGGGGGGCAGTGCAGCGCTCTGTTATGTTTGGACTGTGAGCCGCACAAAGCTCCAGTCCAGCCCAACGACGGCCTCAGTGACAGGTGAGGCAGATAATACTGTTTGTCTCGAGTCTCAGCACATACTCAGGAATCACTGCCCCGGAGACGACCCCCGCTGGAGGATTAAAACTGGACTTAACTGTGGGGAGGCAAGAAGCCGTTTCATGTGAGAAACTGACACCAAACACCTCCAGTTATGTTTTGATGCGCAGACAAAAAAGGTTTTACCATAGGGTTACCAAAGATTCAAAAATGTTCAGAAAATAATGAGAATGTCTTAAAGGTAAGTGATGAATGAAGCGGTTTTATTTATTGTAGAAGTGATGGCGTTTTATAGGCCTAGACCAGGGATGAGACACGGCATGAAAAAATAATATAGATTTTTCACACAGTGGTCAATGTGGAGATTTTAAGCTAGTTTTCTCCCTGAACATCTTAGTTTAAAAAAAGACAACTTACCCCGTACGATGCTTATTTTATGATGTTTTGTCGGTAGCGAGCCGGAGATTTCCCGGACGTAGCTACAAAAGCCGGGTTTCCCTCGCACATTCATTCACAAACATTGACATATTTCACATCCACGTGTCCTGAAGGGTCCCTGAGATGACGGTGTAATCCAAATATGGTCATTTCCTTTCTGGGAGCCACCCGTACGAAAGACGGAGGCCACAGTTTTTCCATACTGAGATATGTTCTCACCTGAGCTTAGACGAGTTGATACGTACCTGTCTGGTCTTTGTGCCCGTGGAAGAGCTTGGTCGCTTCCAACTTCACCCCCGTTTGGAGCCATAGGAATATGCTGGGAGAGGCCAAATGCTAACAACATCTTTGGTCTTTGTGCGTGACTGAGCGCACGCACAAAGACCGGACAGGTACGCATCAACTCGTCTAAGCTCAGGTAAGAACATATCTCAGAATGGAATAACGGTGGCCTGTTCCTTTAAGAGCTTAATCAAAAACTAAACATGATACAAAATCCCCTTTGAAATCTTAGTAACTAATATACACATTTCATTTTTGACCATTTTTATGCACAAAATGTGTAAATTTTGTTATATGAAAACATAAAATTACAGAAAACGTGCAATACATTTTTTCCTCAAATTGATGTCATTAATCTACAGCAAAGGTTTCAAATTGATATCACTAAATTATTTATTTTACCCCCATTCAGCTGCAGCGTCTCGCCTTTAACATTCGCTTCATTAAATATTTGACCTTGCAAGTATCACAAGGCTTAAATCAAGACTAAACCACGTCTGGAAAGAGTCTAACACAGGTATCATTTGGACGCATTTAAGCCTAACTTCATGTACGTCATGTCCATTCCAGTATAACACCTAACTTAAGCACATTACTAAGTGAATAAAGTCTCAAATCTGTGTCTGAATGAAGTTAAGGCGAGACACGGCAGGTGAAAGTATTGATTTTTCACGCAGTGGTGGAAGTGGAGATTTGTATCTATTTCCCTCCCTTTACATCTTAGTTTTTATGTCAGAGAATAAAAAGCATGAGGCTTATTTTATGATGATTTGTCGCCTGTGACGCGGAGGTAACCCGGAAGTAGCAGCTGCGGCGTCGAAAGACCGTCTTTCCCGCGGGTATTGATTCACAAATATTGACAGATTTTACATCCACGTGTGAAGGGTCTCCGTGATGACGCTATCACCCAAATATGGTATTTTTCCTCCTACAAGACGCCTGGTGCTGAAGAGCCAAAGAAGGTTCCACTCGCTACAAAACTTCAGGGCTTGTTTTCTCTGAATGAGAGAAGGCCCCACTCGGGCAGCGGGTGAGCCCTTATAGTCGCTCATACAGACTCCAAACTTTAGTCTTGGACTTAACAAGATTTTGAAGGTTTTTTCAGAGGGATTTTTTAATATCTAATTCCTAGCCTGATTTATTCAGCTTTGAACCCAAAAAAACAGGCAGAATTTGAGTTTTTACAGATGTTTTCACTTATGATTAGTTAATTGAAAAACTAAACAATATATCCAAATTTCCCTCTGAAAAAATCTTAGTTACTAATATGTCAATAAAATGAAACCATACATTTTAATCTGGCTCAATCCATTATTTTTATTTCGTTGCCCAAAATATAGGCCATTTTGGCCATTTTCATGTACAAAATGTCTTATTTTTATCTGAAAACATAAAATGACAGAAAAAATGCTATACATTTTTTTCTCATTTATATTAGTGATGTTCAGCAAAAGTTTCAAATTGATATCTCTACATTTATTTTTTTCCCCTATTTCACCTGCAGTGTCTCGCCTTAATTGAAGCAGGTTTGTTCCCTAATCTTTAATAATATCAAGGCCACATTAACTTTCATGCTACGTTGGTACAACTGACCTCAACTTTGGCCCAGATTTCAGGTCTGAAGACTCCAAACCCCCACTACTTATCCTTTCTCTGCCTCGGCCTGTCAGCCTGAACTTGACACTGTTGAATGGTCCTGGGAAAGGGGGGAGAGGGGGGAGAGGGGGTGTCTCTTTCTTCCCGGAGGCCTCCCTCGCCGACCTCCTGACCCGCGCGGCCCTTGACCTCGGAGCGGGACAAACATTCCCCTTCCCCGGGATTTCAGACGCAGCCGGACCTTTCAGACTGGGACCGTGGAGAATGTACTTATAATGCTCCCAGTCCAAGCACCTCAAGGAGATTTAGCCCGGATCGGCGCTCCTCGAGGCGCGCGTCCCACTGCCGGAGCAGGGTGGGAAACGTTTGAGGGTTTACTCTTTCAACACAGCAAAAAACAAAAGCACTGGTAACTTACAACTGTGCCAAAGTTCCGTTGTAGTCATGATTGTTCTGATTTAATTCAATTCTCATCTTGTTTTGGTGTGGATTTATTTTTCTTCATCTTTTTTCAAGTTTTGTTTTCACGAAATTGGATGCAAGAACAAATTTTAAAAAGTGAATTTCAAAGTTTTACGGAAGTTTCTCTGGAATAATGTTTCTGTGATGAAGATCTGTTCAGAGGCCCCTTATGAGAGACCAACAGGCCCGGTTAGAACCATGAGGCCGTCCTTCTGTGGACCCACCACCTGCAGGAGGAGCCATAGGGGCTGGTGCAGCTCCAACAGCTGCCCCACGACCCGGCAACGGACAAGTGGAAGAAAATGGATGTATGTATGGATGGATGGATGGATGACGAAGGTCTTTGGTGTGAGGGGAAAATGGACACGGAGACGCTTTGACGTGAATCTATTATTTTCTGGGAGTGCCCACACTGAGGTTGTACCAGCAATGTGCCTGATGAAGGTCTCAGGACCGAAACGTTGACCATATCCTAATCAACTATTATTGCAAGGTTGGCAGTGTGCGGGAAGTATTATTTTCATTCATGCACTCTGGGATTTTCCCTCATCTCCTACGAACCTGCCTCAAGTAATGATGTGCAAAGTTTTTCTTCTATGACGTGGCACAATTCAAATCTTCTGCCAACTCGCATTCACATGCTAAAAAAGAGCCATTATTGCTCTCTACGCAGGGAGCCATGTAAGAGTCCTAAGCAGAAACATTTAATGAAATGAAACACACTACACCAAAATATTTGGTGTGCATTGGGAAATGATCCGATTTCACCTAGTGGGTCTAAAGAAAATGTTTTGAAACCAAATTCATTATTATCTGCAAATAATGTGCCATTGTCAAGTCTCTGTGCTGTCTAGTGAGCGGCAGAGTAACCATGTAAAAGTCTTCCATATCAGAAAGTGGCCGCAGGAGACAAGAGTATTAGTGATGCATGGATGTGACAGGTGGCGGTGACTGAAGCATTGGCGAGACTATACGGTGTTTCTATTCAAGACACTTTGATGAGAACCACTTTATATTGTGAATATAGGCTACAGAGTTACTGTTTTTAACGTTTTCTGCTGGTGGTGTGCCTTGTGAATTTTTCAATGAAAAAAATGTGCCTTGGCTCAAAAAAGGTTGAAAAACACTGGTGTAGAGAAACACTGGTGTAGAGAAACACTGGTATAGAGAAACACTGGTGTAGAGAAACACTGGTGTAGAGAAACACTGGTGTAGAAAACACTGGTGTAGAAAACACTGGTGTAGAGAAACACTGGTGTAGAGAAACACTGGTGTAGAGAAACACTGGTGTAGAGAAACACTGGTGTAGAGAAACACTGGTATAGAGAAACACTGGTATAGAGAAACACTGGTGTAGAGAAACACTGGTGTAGACAGTCTAATAACCGGTGCCCCCCAGAACCGGAGTTTCTCTGCTCCGCCCCTGCTGCACTTCAGCTCAGACGTGTCTTCCCTCTCTGCACCTTCCCCTCTTTCCTTTGTCTCTTGCCGCTGTGAGCGCTCCACATGAGAACTCTACAAGATGCAAACGTTTTGTCAGGATCTGAACTTCAGTTTGGAAATGAATAACGTTTGTATGAACGGACTATGAGCGAAGCAGGTCTATCATCGGTCGATTTGAATGTGGTGCTTCTCGGAGCCTCCCTGACACACAGCGCTTTATGAGCGTATAGAAGCGGCAGCATTACATGTCCGTGCATGACGTACAGTTGTGGTCAAAATAATAACAGTGTGTTCAAAAACATTAGTTAAGCACAACATTTTTATAATAGATTTATTTCGATGCATTGGGAGCATTGCCCATGGTTTTCTAAATGAAAAAAGAGAAATGTATAATTTCTTCAAGTACTTTACAAAAAATTACAAAAAATTAGCATTGGGCTGTTCAGAAAAATAAATTAATATTTATTTATTATTTAGCTTTCCTGTGAATCAATAAACTAATATTTAGTTGTATGACCACAGTTTTTTGTGCTTCACATCTGTGTTGCAAAGAGTCAACCAACTTCTGGCACCTGTCAACACCAGCCCAACATGCTTTGACAACATTCCACAATTCCTTGGTTTTGCATCAGAAACGGCATTTTTGATGTCACCCCACAAGTTTTCTATGGGATTAAGTTCTGGGGATTGGGCAGGCCACTCCATAACATTAATTGTCTTGGTCTGGAAGAAAGATTTAGCTTACTGGTGTGTTTGGGGTCATTGTCTTGTTGAAACACCAACTTCAAAGACATTTCCTCTTCAACATATGCCAACATGACCTCTTCAAGTATTCTGATATTTCCAAACTAACCCATGATCTCTGGTATTCGATAAATAGGCCCCACACCATAGTTAGAGAAACATGCCCATATCATGATGCTTGTCCCACTATTCTTCACTGTCTTCAGAGTGGACTGTGGCTTGAATTCAATTCACTTCTTGCAAGTAGATTATCTTCACACGGGCGTCTTCTAACTGTCACAGGACTCACAGGTAACTTCAGACTGTCTGATCATCCTGGAGCTGATCATTGGCTGAGCCTTTGGAGTTCTGGCTATTGTCCGATCCATTCGAATGGTTGTCTTCCATTTTCTTCCACGTCTCTCTGTTTTTGCTTTCCATTTTAACGCGCTGGAGATCATTTTAGCAGTTTTAACCCCTCCAATCAAAATTTTAACTAAAGAACGCTGTTCTTCTGAACAAGGTCTTGAACGACTGATTTTTCTTCAGGATTTCAAAGAGAAATGCATGTATAACATGTGCTGACTTCCTAAAATAAGGGCCACCTGATTCAAACCTGTTTTTTCCACAGAATGATTGACCTCACCAATTGAACTTCCCACTGCTATTATTTTGAACACACCCCTTTCAATTGAGTATTCAACTACACAGAAGTAAGAGCATGCGTACCATGAATGCTGGGTCTGTCTGTGTTTCTAAGAATCTACTGCACCTACGGGTAAATTGTTGTCCATGTAGTTCTATGATTTATACCAAAAACTGTGAATAATCTGGTTAGTCATGTTGGACTGCTATTATTTTGAACACTACTGTACTGTTTCAATGATGAATGGATAAATTGACTATAGAACGCTACAGGGTTTAAGAAAAGGCTTTTGAAGCGCTCTTCACTGGTGTGCGCTTTCCTTTACTGTATGAAACTTCTTTCTGTACATTTGCATCTCTTGATATTTATGACTTTCACTGGAATTTAATAAACATACTGTGTTGAAATAGTTAAATAAAGTATCGAAATATCAACAGTTACTGATTATATTTTTGTCTCCCATCCTGCGGCCCTATCTTCATTACCCGGTGTCTCTCAGTCCTGTAGATCTATACATTAGCAGAGTGGTTAACCTGCGGTCACTAAAGTAATAGTCTCTCCCTCTAATGGACATACCATAACCACAAACATAACATAGTCTTTTACAGAGACCAGGGGAGGATAACGCACAGAGCGCTGCTGACCACAGGCCCCTGGGCCAAATATGAGGGAGTTAAGATGGACAGAGAGAGATGGACCTGCCTCGGAGAAGACAAAGTGCTGTATGTCAGTGAATTGAAGGGCATTTATGTTCTTTGTTCTGGCTTTTACAACTTTAAACTCCGCAGCCTCTGCCCCAGAAGCTGAAGAAGTGGTTGAAAGTGGCACAAACCTGGTAATCATGGTAAAAATATATCGCAAGTTTTCATATAAAAAGGTTTAAATTAATGGTTTTATTTTGTTAGTTCATATTAGTTACAAATACTTTTTTCACAGGAGGTTTTAGATATCTTGTTTAGTTTCAAAATGCACGAGCTTAATATAGAAACTGCAGTTGCGCGTATGTTCCTATGCTGCTCATCTACAAAATCAGCTAGTTGGGGCAGCTGGGTGGGGGTCTATTGATGAGGACCTACTGCCCTCTTCAATGGACCCGCTCTACACCCTGGCTTTTTAACGCACTACACTCTGCAGGGCTTACATTTTACATAATTGCATTGTACATAAAATAAAAAATAAATAAAAAAAGAATTAAAAAAAAGGAAGTAACCAAGCAATATCACAAAAACACAGAGAGGTTGTCATTGGTCAACTTGAAACGCTTTCATTGGGACCGAGAAGTCAAGTTAGAAATCTCTGAGTAATCATGGACTCAGATCTGAATTTTAACAGTCATATTAAGTCCATTACATCAGCGGCCTATTAACAACTAAAAACATTGCTAAAATAAAAAACATAGTGTCTAAACAAGACTTGGAGAGATTAATCCATGCATTTGTCTCCAGCAGGTTAGACTATTGTAACGGTCTGTTCACTGGCCTTTCCAAACGAGCTGTTAAACAACTGCAGTATATTCAAAATGCTGCTGCTCGAGTCCTGACCAAAACCAGGAAATACGACCATATTAGTCCAGTGCTCCGGTCTCTGCACTGGCTTCCTGTCGCTCAGAGAATAGAATTTAAAATAGCTCTGCTTGTGTATAAGTCTCTTCATGGTCAGGCACCAAAGTACATCTCTGATATGGTACAGCTGTATGAACCATCTCGGGCCCTGAGATCCTCAGGGAGGGGTCTCCTGGTGGTTCCCAGGGTCACCACCAAACACGGTGAGGCTGCGTTTCAATTCCATGGAGCAAAAGTCTGGAACAGCCTCAGTGAGGACGTGAGACAGGCCTCGACCCTGACTATGTTTAAGTCCAGGCTGAAAGGACACCTTTTTACTGCTGCCTTATAGCAATTCATTGTAATTTAATGAATTTAAATATATATATATATATATACTCTACTCTTCCTCACCCTCCGCGGGCGGTCTCTTTTTCCTCCAGGCTCGGGTCCCCTGGGAGCTTGAGTTTTTTTTATATATATATATATATATATATATATATATATATATATATATATATTTGTTTTGGGTTTTTTGTTTTTTTTTAATGTAATTGTTTTTAATGTAATTTTATTGTGTTTTTTATGCTTCTTATTGCATTTTTATTGTGTTTGGGTGTCTGGTGTTGCTGTGAGGCACATTGAGTTGTACATGTACATGAAATGTGCCATACAAATAAACTTGCCTTGCCATATTAAGGATGGAAATGACAACTGGGAAGTAGCAAGATCACGGATAATATGTATTTAATGTTCTTTTTAACACAAAACTAGTGACTTTCAGGAATGTTAACTGTGTTTGGCATTGATTTTTTTTTTTTGTTTATTTGTTTGTTTGAGCAGTTAACCTGCTCAAACAAACCATCTGTAACTAAGTAATGGCCTTTTGTCACTTGCTGTGTATCAGACATCGTACATGAAATGAGAGCGTTGTTGTAGTTGTAAAATGTACATAATAATATTCACTGAGTATAATATGTATATTAATGTGTCTTTTATCATAAAACTAGTGACTTTTGGTAATGCTAACAATGTTAGGCATGGTAACCATCTGAAAGAAATGTAATGAGCGCCTTTTGTTACTTGCTTTGTACTAGACAAAATGATACGTTGTGTGTATGTGTGTGTGCTGTGTTCCCAGGCTCTTGTATCTTGTACTTTGTAACATGCTCCCTGTACTACTGTGATATGATTAAATGTTTTTATTTCAATGATGTCGGGGGTGGGCGCTTATAAGCTTTTGCTTCAGCCCACTCCTTTTGAGCAGAATTTTAACTGCTCAAATAAACTAATAAACTAAGACCAGAGGTGGCAGTAGTGAGTATAAAAATGACCAACGTGCATCTAGGTCCTTTAAGTAGGAGCTACTTATGTGGAGATATTGTCGCACCAGTGTGAACTTACAATTTCCCAAATAAATCTATAAAGAAACAATGAATCAGTGAAATAGTTTATGTTATTGTGAAGATTAGAGATGTTTGTTGTTTCCAGGTAAAAGTTTATACGTTAACATCTTACCACCCGACTTTAACCGAGCGCATGTTCTCCAGTTCAACCTACGAGACCCTAAACTGACTGGGACTTGAACCGAGGACCTTTTGGCTGTGAGGAGGTTTTAATGCTCAATGAATACAAGACACAGTGAGAGCAGGTGTGAACTTTATACTTTGTTTTTTTTTATTAATCGTTTTGATAAAGGGACAAAATGGTCGTGAACAGGAGTATGCACAGACAGTGGTTTCCCCAAAATAACAAGACCCCGATCTGAGCAGCTGCAAGGTCTGCTCGTCTTTTCAAAGGAATATCGACGTCATAACAAAAATAGAAACTCAAAAATCAAGCTCCCCCGCGGCTCCGTTCTCAACAGAGCACCGGGTCTTAATAATAATAATATTAATAATAATAATAGAATAAATAGCGTCTCCCATAGTAAAAGATAGAGTTCAAGTTACCACAGACAGCGGAGGAAAAGGCTGATTTACAAAAGAACAGGTTTAGACCCATCAGCACCGGGACATATGGCAAAGAAACGACTGCATTCCGGCCTTTTTAATGTAAAAGTTTCTTGATTTTTATCGTGGAATCACTGCATTGATCGGAGGATTTGGGGACTTCTCTGTGAGAGACATGAGCGCTTTACTGCTTTACTGCATTCAGAGGCAGGGAGAGGGGCCGAGCCGAGACCAAAGCAAGAGGAGCACCACTGGTCCCGGGTTAGAGAGATATGAAGGGACGTAATGAGAGGACACGAGATCATTTCAAGATGTCATTTAAAAAATAAAACAAATAAAACTGTATTCACATCTTTTTGAATGATAAGGTTCTATCTGTGTTCTGAGACTTTGATGAACAGAAAGGGTCCAGGAAGAAGAACACCTAATATGACTTTATGCATGAATACATCATGAATTACATGATGAGTTCATGAGTTTTCATGAACAAATACTCTTGAATTTACACGGTTAATTAAGGAAATGGATAATCATTGATAATCATGAGTAACTAATCATGATCATGATGAATGTGTTTGTGCAGAAGATACAAACGGAGACAAGGACCAACCTTTTGATAAACTTAAAGCAGAACTAAGTAACTCATGCCCCTAGAGGCCATAAGCGCCACTGCAGGTGTCATAGCATGTTGTGTTTTTTTACTCATTAATCGTCCATGAGAGTAAATACTACGCTGACAGAAAAGACAAAGGGACAGAGGGATATTGTACATCCAGTTACACAATGGAGATGCTTTTTTTTTCTCTCAAACTTGGCTGTAAATACTGTTTATACGGAGTTTAAAAATGTTAAAATGATGTATTTTCCTCCCCCTACATGTTCCAGCCATGTCCTAATGTGTAGAATGAGCCCAGATCTATTCACCACAACTGCCTCTAAAATCCTGCACTGTCACTCAAAAAGGTGTCATGCACGAGCTTCATATAGAAACTGCAGTTACGTGTAAGACCTGAGGTGGCAGTAGTGAGCATAAAATGACTTGCATCCAGTCCCTTTAAGTGGCGCTAGCCCACAGTTAGCTTTGCCCGTTAGCCTGTTAGCTTCTTCTTTGTGATTCCATTAGTGTGTATTGGAGACCCCGACCCGGAGGCAGGGAAAGTTGCAATTGTGGTTTTTTGGCCAGAGACACCAGGGGGAGATGAAAGACCCTCCAATCATCCCATTACCACTTGTATTACCCCCAGAGGGACTACGGAAAAGATTTATTAAGGTAAATAATGAAAACATAGGTGCCTTTCCCCGTTTTAGGCAATGCATACTGGACTTTATATTCTTTTGCGGGCCAGATTGAAGGGCATTTGTTTTCCCACCCCTGACTTACAGTAATGCTATTTTGAGCTGTCTTTTGTTGGTAATTTCTCTCTTTGCAGCCTTTCAGAAAGTTTAGTCCTCGTGCCCGTCTGTTTCTTCTGCACACAGAATTCATCATGATCATAATTAAGTAACGTCTTGCAGGAAAAAAGGAAACTGAAAAAGTGCAATTTCTATTCATATTTTTATTGACCCTTGTGTAATTAATCCAAAAGAGTCCCGGCCCTGTAGACAAAACAAACCATACTTTTCTTATTTATCCATTTTACGAACGCGGCGCCCAGTGGTGCTTCTGGATCGGCCCTCGCTTCGCCCCTCTCCGCGTCCGCAGAGGGTGAGGCGTGGCGGGGGTGTGCGGGGGAGGAAGAGGAGGAGGAGGAGGAAGGGGAGGTCCCAGCCAAATAAACCGAACCAAGATAGATATGTACAACACAGAGCGGGCGGGACACGAGCGGCGGCCATCTTATGACTCCGCGTCTCCCCCCCGGAGCTGCTGCTTTCACGTCTTCAAAACATAATATACAAACACTCCGCGCTGTAAGATTATCCTGCCAAATTAAGAAAATAGAAGGTGGCAGCCCGGGTTTTTCACTACCAAGACCAGAACTTGGTGAGGAACCTTTTTCGGAGAACAAGCAACAGTTCAAAATACAGGCTGATATAAAGACTATGGCGCCTAATCTAAACAACACAGAATCAGATACGCGTCTACAGAAAAACATGTCAGGAGCCCACCAGTGCATTTCATATAGACTTATATTATATCATAAATAATCTTATTCTGTCCCCAATGCAAATACTTTGACCGGAAGAGGGTCAAGAACCAACGTAAAAAAAAACTAAAACAAAAATGTCTTACAAAAAAACATCACAGAATTGTTTGACCTTTTTTGTACATTTCCTCTTTTTCGGGAGATTTCTGTGATCGGAGGGAAAACTCAAAACAGTTTGATGCCGATGATAAAATATAACATTTTCTTTGATACAAAAAGGTTTGTACAAAACATATTTTTTTAAACATGGAGATCCGGGAGTTCTTCCACGCGGTAATGTCTGGAGATGGACGTCGTTAACGCATAGTAAAAACGTGTCTATGAGCTAAGTGCTGGAGTTTACGTGGAGACAGTTTGCAACCCAGTTTTACATAAAAAAAAGTAAATGAAAAAAAAGAAACACAAATAATCCAATGTAATGTGATAGAAAAGCCTTTGAGAAGATGTTGGATTTGGTGAAGAAAATGCCTCGTCTTTTGCTTCAATCCTGTCCAATTAGAGATAATCGATTTAAATGTACAGTTTATTCATAATGTTATTCTTTATTTAGTTCAAAAGAGTTACTTGGCCACTTCGGATGCTTCTTCATTCTGACTAGGTAAAGCTTTGTGCTAAAACATTTGGAATTACTGCCTCAGAAATAACATTTCTGCAAAGGCGGAGTTTGAGGGGTCTCAGCAGAGGTGGGTACTGGGTAGAGTAGCCAAAATATTTACAAAATAAAACTCTAATAATGTGAAAATCATAATATTTCCAAAGAAAATACCATAGAAACGTAATAAAAAAATATATTTTGGAATAAAAGGAGGCACAAAACACAAACTACATATATTGTAGGTTATTTTTAGGTTATTATTGGTTCACAGTAGCACAAGTAACTATTCTGTTTTACTCAAGTAAGAATACTTCATTACAATGTTACTCTAGTAGAAGTTAAAAATACTCAATGCTACAAAAGTTACTTAAGTACTTGTTTACTTTTTGTGCCTCATTGGAAAGTGAGTATTTGCGGTCATTTGTCGGCCAACGATCGATTTATTAAAGCAGTACTAAGTAACTCTTGCCCCTAGAGGCCATAAGCGCAACTGCAGGTGAAGGGAGAGAGAGGTGTTGTACATCCAGTTATACAATGGAAATATTTTTTTTTCACTCAAACTTGGCTGTAAATACTGTTTAAAGTTAGCTTCTTCTCCGTGATTCTATTAGTGTGTATTGCTTGCTCCGCCCCGGTGGCAGTCAAGTTGCAAGCATGGTTTTCTGTCCAGAGACACCAGGGGGGAGATGAAAGACCCTCCAATCATCCCATTAACACTTGTATTACCCCCAGAGGGACTACGGAAAGGATTTATTAAGGTAAACACGTTACTTAGTACTGCTTTAAAACTGACGTATCACAGCTCGTCTCCATGGTAACGTAGGACAGTCATACTCGTGGGGTAACAGACAGCTTTCCAGTCGTCAGAAACAGAGTCGTATCTATTCTATAAGTTTGAAATTACATTATGAAACCAGTGTGTGGTTTCAAACATTTACACGACATCTGTCAGACGCTAGCAGACTTTTTATATTGTTATGTTAGACGTGTAAGCTAATCACAGAATTTGCAAATCCTTCGTTAGCATTTTAGCCGAAAACCTTTATAATATTGCTGTTTTTATGCTTCAACATATCACTACATTTTGTGCAGTATTCTACTCTGAGGTTGTGGTCATTGTGGTCATAGATGAGCAGTTAGTAGCTTTGTGATTTTGATACGAGTTCAGTTTGACATTAGCCAACAAAAAACGATAGCACATGGAAAAAGTACAACCAAATCCAGCCTCCCCTCAAGCAAAAGTCCGACTCCATCTTTTGACTTGTCATAATTAGCCTATTTCACTAAGAAACTCAAAAGAATAACGTGGTCAAACCGTGAGCTGATAGCATTTTGTCATTGGCCCGACATGTACAAACGGGGTTGCAAACTTCTATTGGCATTGATAAGGCTGGCAACACATTTCTTTTCATGTACAAGTGAAACGTTACAAACAGTCTCCCCCCAAAACATTTCAAATTTCCAACCATTTTCATCATTGTAAACCTGGTCGTGTTTTTTTTTTTTTAGAGACAGTGCACCTTGTGTCTGGGGATTAGTAGCAAAAGCGCTAACGGAAGCTAACGTCGCTAAGTGCTTTTAAAAATGAAAAAAAAAAGAGCTGAAATTAGAGCGCGAGTTCGGAAACGTAAACATTTTGTGCCCTGCGTTTGTTTCTGCATAATATTCATTCACATTTGACCCTTTACAAGAACCACAGGGTTATTTATTCATCTGCATCGTCGTCGAGATCAACCCTGTTTGTATTTTTTACATCATGATTGCCTGATCCCATATAGCTTCCAGTTTTGTGGCTTTCGGTTCAGCCAGCTCGCCCTCTGTTAACGTTGGCACCGCGGCCAAAAAATGATAAAGAAGACTGGAGTTTGTGGTGTGGGCTGATTGTTTTAAGTCCTTATCTTTCTGTCCAGGGTCATTAAGTGAATTGAGCCACAATTTAGACCTTAGAAGTCAATAAAAAGTTGAACTGAAACTGGTATTAAATACATATTTCTTGGCTCTTCAATGACCTGTACGACTGAGAGCCTACACAGACATATTTCTTGGATGTTAATGGATTTGCTTAACTATTTTTGCTGCGTAAGTTGGTGAAAAATACAACAGTCAAGGTCTAAACAAATATCTGACACACTGCTCAAAATCTGTAGACACACGGCGCGGCTGGAATTTTCTTTCTCCCTCCCTCTTGAAAAAAGCTGCTCTTAGAGCCTTGGGTTTGAGGTTTTGTCATAGGAAATAGTGAATTTTATAAAGAAATAAGCTAAAAAAAATAGCCTATTTTACATTAAAAACAGCATGGCAAGGCTTAAAAAGCCGCCCAACTCCTCGGTTTAACCGTGGACCTGGCAACCTGGGCTCTAAAACACATTCAGCTGCATTTTGGCTTAAATTACACATAATTTTCCACTGTTCAATAGAGTGTTTACAATTTTCAGAAATGAAATATGTGCATATTTTGCTTTTGCAGAATCACAATACAGTATTAGAGTAGTATTAGCGTCCAAAAAGGGAGGGTTTCGGTTTTTAACCTCAGTCTAGTCTTAGTTTTAGTCCTTGAATCACCGCTGGAGAAGGGAATAGTTTCTGCAGTTGGGTCTTGGGGTCAGAAAGCATCAAAAACCACATCACTAAACGTTTGACCGGCGGTGCCAACATCAGCAGGGGGCGGTGCGTACCGCTTTGCGCGTCGACAAGTCGAAAGAAGAAGCAGCTTTGTCGTTTGTGCTAACGCTAAGACACATGGACACTTCCCGAGCCATGCGCGGTATCGCTCAAGTTCAAGATTGTACACGTTGATATTTAAAAAGAACCTCCTTAAAAGAAACAAAACTACGTAGAGTTGGGGTATTCACATTTCTGCCTGTACCGTGACCGCGTGTTGTGTCAAAGCAGCCCGTCCGACACAGAGTAGGTAGCTAAATCATGAATTGTCAAAGTCTGTTGGGGCAAAAACCTTCAGAATAATTTTTGGGCGGCTTCCTTTTTCTTCTTTTCATCCTCGTTTACACCAAGCATTACGGTAAAGTTCAGGTCAGTGCGGTCAAGGGTTGTCACGCTTTTCCAATGGGAGACATGTTTACTATATTCTGTATTCTAGACCCAAACAATAAGGCTTTGAGAAGTGATAAATACTTCTAATGTGTAGCCGATTGTAAAATAGTGGTACTGTTAAACGATACCAGTATGGTATCAGAAAAAAAGTTTAAGCTCTACTGGAATCGAAGAAATGAAAGAATCGAAAGCAGGAACAGAAAAAAAACGTATATCTTTAGATCCAAGTTTTGATGCAGTTGGTCCAGGGACAACATTAAAAGGAAGTGACTTGGTTGTTTCAGCTCAAATAAATGATTTTTTTGTACTACAATTGTTTCCCCCTATTTTTATTTTTCCCCCCAAAATGTTTGCCCCAATTTTTTCTACTCGTATTTTATTACCAATATTTTCCCTATTTCCCCCCATTGTTTTTCAATTTCCCCCAATTTATTCCATATTTCCCCCCTATTTTTCCCAATTTTTTTCTCACCATTTTCCCATATTTTTGCCACAATTTCTCCCAATTTTCCCCAAATTAAAAAAAGACTTAAATTGGATTAAAACTGAAATCAGGGGCATTTTTTGACGACGCACGACTTTGTCATAAATGCAAAGAAATGACCCAAGGCACATGGGTTTAAAGTGATAGTCTGTAAGTTTGCAAAGTGAGGAGAGATGGAGTGAAATTTTAAAGTAAACCATCGAATTGCTCCCCTCTTTAACCAGAAAGCCCTTCTTAGTTTGCACAATGGGGAGAGCAGGAACAGAATTGGACCTGACAGGAAAAGCTCGTCTCATTGATCGACGCGGGAGGATACTACACTCTTTACAAAACATTTACACTTCCAGGCTATCACTTTAAATTGTACACCATTTTTTAGCAGAAGAGTTACCCATGGTGTTCAAAAAATAGTATTTGGGCGTGAACATAGCATCCAAGCAGGTTTAATTTGACTTGCTGTAAACCCTTGAATAAAAACGTTCAAATGTCAGCGATGTGTTTGAGCAAAGGTCGTGCATATTTCCCACTGGAAGCGAGAATCCTTGACATACCAAGCTGAAATGTACTGTTCTCGGTTTAAACAAAGCGTTCCCCCAAACAGATAAGATTATGTTGGATGTTTCAGAAATTCAAGGCACTCTTTCTCTCGTAATGATAGCATCGATATTAGCACGCCCTCGTCGTTCTTTCATTTGTTTTAGAAATAAATCACTCGCTTAGACTTTGAGCCGATGGGACCTTCATTTCTTTGACCCTGTTTAGTGGAGGATCTTTCACAAAGACCTGGTTTTAAGTGCATCACAGGGCGTTCGGGCGGATCTGTGTGATATGTGACGTTTTCTCTCTTCCCCCCCCCCCCCCCCCCAATCCAAATGGAAAATAAACCCAAAAGAAAAAAAAAAGAAGAAAAAAAAGCTCAACAAGCAACACATTTACTCAACATCTAACCCACCGGGACGTTACTCTTTTTTTCGATTAGCAAAAAACGTACTATGCATGCGGACTAAGTCTTTAAAAATGGAGGAAGGAACGGAAAGGAGGAAAAACATATTACACGACATGTAAATTATTGCACGATAAAAAAAGGCTCGTCGTTTCGCGTGGATGCAGGAGTATTGCCCCCGATAAAGGTCATGCATCGATGAAATGGAGACGGGTGACAGGGGGGCCCTCTGATCGGGCCCCCCGAAAAGGAGTGCTCAGCTCAAGGGGCAAATCTACAAGGGACTGGTGTAGCTGCGAGGGAGAGGGGGTGGGGCACCGCAAGAAAACATACTCGGGTTGAAAACGACCGGAACTCTGGATATTCATGTGGATTGGGATTGTTGTGCCTAAACCTGTGGACATTGTAGTTGTATTTCTGACTGGTTTCAATAGGTTTTTCTCTAAACGCTCAATCGCAGTTTTTTTCTTCTTCTTAAAATAGTTGTTCAAAATTAAGGCCTAAAATGCATTGAAAAGCATTACGTTTGATTTTCCTTGATCTTTTATACCATGTGTTTTGCATTTTTCGACGGATTTATGGCATAAAACCCACTCCACTGCATGTTTGGTTGAAATTTCCCGTAAATCTTTTCTTCCAAAAGTTGCACCATTTGTCAATTTTGCGTAGAAATATCCAGATTTTACTACGCTCCTTTGCTTAAACTAATGTTTCCAAACCTTTTAGAAATGATACAGGCGTTGATTTGTAGCATTTCTTCGGACATTAAAATGGTACTGGTCTGTTGTCATTTCTTTCTGAAAGCCACATGCATTAAATACACCAGACCTTGCCATGTCACAGCAGCAGAACAGGAAACAATGGTTAATGGAGATGTTTTCCCCCACTTCTAATAAGTTGCGTTCATGTGACATCACAACTTTCTAAAGAGCCCATAGTTTAAAATTGAGGTGGAGGTCAACTGAAAATTCCATTGCGGTAACCATGGTGACGCTCAAAATGCAGATTACTACTCTTATTTAATTGCTAATTTCTCTGTAATTCTTGAGCCAAATCACAGGAAAGAAAAAGTTTGAAGTCCTCTCTTTCAGCTCATATGAACTATGGTTTAATTATTTCCTCATAAAGGCGTCCAAAAGTGGAGATAATATTCAAAAACATATTTGTGATTTTGGCTGGTAGAAAGGACTTTCAGCCATAAAGAAATATATGGCGGGTTTGTGAATCAAATCACTATTAAGTGATGATCAGAGAAAACATTTGGACATTTTCATTTTGGAAATTTATTTTAAAAACTGTTTTGCTCCCATAGAGTTGTATTGGCACCTGCCCTCCAACTGAAATAGAATCCTAAAACATGAATGCAACCTATAGACCCTTTAATTGTTTGTAAACATTCCGGGTTTAGCTGGAGGCAGGAAGCTCGATTCCTATCTATTTCCATTGTAGCTGTTGTCATAGTAACGATAAACAAATGTCCAACTGTTTTTGGAAATATCAGATAAACCTTATTTTATCGTCTCAAATGTCATTCCTCTTGTTCTGGCACCTTAAGTCACATCAGGACCACATTTTTAAGTTGTAGTTTTACACTTATAATCGCTAGTTTTGGTTTAATCTGATTTCTCTTGATCACTTCCTGCCTCCGGCTGATGTCACTGATGATGTCAGCAGTTAAAGGGTCTATAGATTAATATAGTTTTTGCTATCACTATCGCTTCTTTCACATTGGCGTTGATCGTGCAAAGCGAGTCACTGGTATCGAAAAGCAGCAATATTTTGGTCTGGATTCGAAGTTATTTTATAGGCAATTTCCCACACTGGCAGATTATCTTGTTCCATCCTCTACTCCTTTTACCTTTTTTTTTTTTAATTTGGGGCCTGATTATCCTGTTGGAAGGCAGATGAGCGAAATTCTCCCTTCCCGTAGTTCCACGATTCATGTTTTAAAAAGAATTACTCCATTCTTTTACGTTTCTACCCTGCTTATGCTGCTCATTCTTTATCGATCCTTATTGTTAATACTTCTTCTATTGCTGTTAATAGGTTTGTATGTTTGTCATTATCGAGCTGCTGTGACGACGCAATTCCTCCAGTAGTTTGTCCAAGTTTACTTTGATGGTGCACATTTTAGATTAAAATAACATTATAACCGATTGCAATTTGAAACCCGTCAGAAATATGTCAGATAATGACTACAAAACAAATTGAAATGAGTCTAAGCTTTTTAAATCAACATGAATATCCCGAGTTCCAGTCCTTTTCCACCCACGACAATATAATTTCTTTGCAGTGAAATTGTCTCAAGTTTTTTTTCTTTTCAACACAGTTCGGTTTCTATTCCGACTTGATCTCGGTGCTGAGCGGCCGATCGCTGTGCCACTTCTTCATGTGTTTCTCCAAGGTGCTGTAGACGCTGAAGGGCATCTGGCATATCTCGCACTTGTACACGTCCTTGCCGAGCTGCCCGTGCGTCTTCATGTGCCGCGTGAGCTTGGAGCTCTGGGCGCACGCGTAGTTGCACAGCTCGCACTTGTAGGGCCTCTCCCCCGTGTGGCTGCGGCGGTGCACAGTCAGGTTGCTGCAGTTTTTGAACACCTTGCCGCAGTACTCGCAAGTGTCGCTCCGCCGCCCGTCCTTGGAGCCGGGCCGCCCGTGACCCCCGAGGTGCGGCGTGCTCCCCCCGCTCCCGGTGCCGCTCCGGCCCGACAACCCCCGTCCAGTTCCCCCGGCGGCGTGGAGAAACGCAGGCTGCCGTTTTCCGAAGAGTGCTCGGACGAAGAAGCGAAAGGCGATTGTCTAGAGTCCCCGAAACTTAAAAAAGGGTCTTTGACCTGTCGGGACGCGGCGTAACCGGCCAGCCACTGCGAGTAGACGTTTTCCGTGTTGGGGATCGTCGGCGTGGGCAAGTCGAACTCTTTCTCCATTTTGATGCGTTTGGTGAACGGGCTGAGCGGGCTGGGGCTTCCCAAAAGCAGCTTCTTCGACAGGCCGATGGAAGCGGATTCGCTCGGGGACGCGCCTCTCCCGTTCACCGTGGGATTCTCCTCCCCGCGGTCGTTCTCCAGGGCGGCCTCGCCGTCGCACAGGTCCCTGCTGAGGTGGTGATGGTCGCGGTTCAGGTGGTGGTGGTGGTGCAGGTGGTTCTCCTGGGCTAATGCGTTGCGTTTGTGCGCGCTCAACGCCTCGCTGAAATGCTGCATGCTCGCCGCCAGCCCCATCCCCTGCATCACCTCGGGCAGCGACCTGGGGATGCCGGCGGGCTCTTCCAAGCGACCGCCCACGCCGCCCACGTTGTTCTCGTGCGGTCGCCCGTCGAGATTCAAGCTGAAGTGGAAGCTGTTGTTGCGTCTCTCCGCGCGGTCGCCGTTCTGCGCCACCTCCATTTCCTCTTCCTCCTCCTCCTCCTCTTCTTCTTCCTCCTCTTCCTCTTCTTCCTCCTCCTCCTCTTCCTCCTCCTCCTCCTCGCCGTTCTCCCGGAGCAGCCGGTTGTTCTCCTTCTTCAGCTTGGCCACCACGGACTTCAGGGCGTTGCTGGCCATGTGCTCGCTGGTCCCCGGCTCGGGCGAGGACGCGTTCGACAGCCCGTCTTCCGATTTGCCGGCGCCGGGGGACGACGACGACTTGTGCAGGTGCGTTTTCATGTGGCGCTTCAGCTTGCTCGCTTGCGTGCAGGCGTGGTCGCACAGGTGACACTTGTACGGCTTCTCCCCCGTGTGGCTCCGCCGGTGCACGATGAGATTGCTTTGGAATTTGAAGGACTTCCCGCAGAACTCGCAGCATTTCGTCTTCAGGCTGTTGCTGCCGGCGGAGTTGCTCGCGCCAGACGACGGCACGGGAGTCGTCGGGGTGGTCTGCGACCCCACCGGTGATTGCATCGCGTTCGGGATGGGCGGCGGGGTTGCGAGATAGGGCAGCTTGTTCGCTCCTTGGCCGTTCGCCCCGTTGCCTCCCGTTTGGAAAGGCTGGAGCAGACGCTGCATCGGGCTCGGGCGGCTGGGCGAGAGCGGAGGAGAGGACCCTGAGGCGTTGTTGCCCGCCAGCTCGCGCAGCCGTCGGGAGAAGTCCATGGACGGAGGCGGGTCCAGGGGCATGGGGGGATTGAGGCGCAGCACCCTGTCGAAGGCACTCGGGTGGTGGGCAGCCAGCGCCAGCTCCTCCGGGCTCAGGTGATGCGGCTCCAGGTGGTTTCGCGGGGGCGGGCTGAAGAGGGGCGGCGTGGGGGGGAAACGCTGATGGTGTCCGGTCGTCGTGCCGCCTGCGCCCCCTATCGTCCCGACGCTGTCCCTGCCGCCGGAGCCCGAGCCGGGGATCCGCAGCAGGTTGAAGGGGCTGGCGTCCGGGGGCAGGTGCAGTCCGTGGAGGGGCGGTTGGGACGGGCAGTCGGCTCCTCCGCCCAGGGAAGGAGGGCCCCCCATGCGCGGCGTGAGCGGGCTGCCGTGCTCCGAGTCCAGGTAGATGCGGAAGCCGTGGCTGTTCTGGGCGTGCTGCAGCAGGAACCAGGCGCTGCCGTACGGCTGTTTACACGTGGTGCAGGTGTAGGTGGTCGGCTCCTCTTTGCCTGAAACACACAGAGCAAGAAATCTGGTTAGAGTCTGAAGAAATGGAGCAGGTCAGACATTAACCACCAGAGATACAAGGGCACTAAAACGGGCTGGGCGATGTTGTTTAAAGATAAATCATTGTATTTATTACACTTCATATGCCTGTGGAGTGCAGATGGGGGCTGGCAAACCGTTATGTTTATCCCTAGATTCCATGGTATGTTTGGATGAATACAGCTGGATAATGAATTTGCCACAATTTCACTCTTCATGTATGTGCCAATTGTGCCTTCTAAATTCTACCAACTCTAAACAACATACAGGCAACGGCAAATAAGTTGTGTTCATGGCAATGAATGTGATGCCATAATTTCTGATGGAGTGCAAGGGGCCTATGTAAGTCTCCACTGTTTTTGTAAAAGAAATCTACAAAGTAAAATCCACATGTTGAACCTTATGATTGAGGGAGGTCTCAGAGATAGATAGATAGATAGATAGATAGATAGATAGATAGATAGATAGATAGATAGTCGCACCAACTAACAAAAGAGCTAATTAATTAAAGGTCCTATACCTGATTTTTTGATTACTAACATTGAATCATTGAATTAAAATATCAGTTGCGGTACAAACTCATTCCTAACACAGTTCTTTACAGAGACAAGTTTATGGGTACATTTCACAACTTGCAGGGTCACTTTTCTGGATCACTGTCACAGAAATGCAGGAAAACTAGCTTGCAAGTTCATGAAATTGATACATGCTTTATAATTAGATGTACAGTGTTTATAACATACTAAAGGAGGACAAAACATATGTCAAAACGTAGTCTCTTTAACCTCTTAACCCCCACCTGAACCCAACGCATTTTCTCCAGTTTGGCTTTACCCAAATCTAAAAGCTTCTTGAAAAAAAGCATCAAAACAGCGACGAAAACGAGGATGAAAATACCTCGTTTGACCCAAAAAAAGCAAAAAGAGAGACACAAAAAAGGCACAAAAGAGCAACAAAAACGTGCCCGAAAAGCAACAATAACACAATTAAGAAACGAAGTGAAAAGAAGTGATGAAGAAAGCAACAAAACTGACAAAAACGTGACAGAAAAAACTACGGAAACCTGACAAAAAAGTGACAAAGCAACAAAAAAAGCGACAAAGAAGCAACAAAAACATGCCGGAAAAGCAACAATAACACAAATACAGAAGTGACAGAAACACAACTAAAAAGCATTAAAAAATGTGTGTGACAAAAGCACGGCGACAACGCAACAAAAAAGTCGCAATCAGTTTTGTAGGCCTTAGCTTTCAAATGAGGCGTTACTCTGACAAAAACTGGAGGTGGGGGTTAAGAGGTTAAGCCCCGAAGGACGGTGTCCTCTGATTATTTTTATTCTTCTTATTCTATTATTTTTACAGATGACAAGAACCAAAACGTATGTCAATAAGAACGGTGATAAAACAGTTCCTTGCGGAGAGCCTGTTCTTGTCAAGATAATTTCAGAACTTTTGTCCCCAAGTCTCACAAACTGAGGACGATTTAAACGAGAAGTCTAAAGCCCAGGCAACAGTGATGTTGAGTAACTTAAAACTCAATAACTTAATTGCTAAAAAATGTGTTTGTATAGTATTAAAAGCGCCAGAAAAATCAAAAAGCATGATTCGAACAGAACTGCCAGTTTTTGTCGTGTTGGTAGATTGTGTGAAGCATATACACAAGCAGATGTAACCGTCTTCCTCTTGTCGATCATAAATGACAGTAATGCTCCCAGAAAGTTGAAACATACTTTCAAACTCATCCCTGTGAAGAATTGGAACATTACCAATGTGCCAGGAAAGTTTCCAGTGAGTTTCAAACGATTTAAAATGCACACACTCCCTCTTTCATTGTCTGCGAATGAAGACGTCCAGAAAATCCCACCTAAGTTCACTGCTGTTGGAGAAGACATTGAACTTTGTGCCTGTTTTTGTTCCGCGGCAGATCGGCCCAGTCATTACAGAGATATTAACCGTGAACAAGGCCAAGGACATCTGCTTTTCGACACCTCAAAGGCAAATTCTACCACAGAGTTCAGGCCTGTTTTGATATCGAACTGCGTGCTCTTTAGAAAGTTTTGACGCCACGTGAATGCAACACAGACCGCTGGATGAAACACTCTTTCTGTAATGCAGGCTGTAGAGCAAACAGAAGGCCTTTGACGGTAATAATTCCACAAATATTTGCGCTGCATTCCAGATTAATATCATTTTTATGTTGGGTTCGTATCTCACCGCGGGCTACAACGGAGCAACACAGGCGCCGCATTCAGGGAGACGAGAGGGCGATGGAGGGATGAAATTACCAACAACTGAATGCTAAAAATACAACCTCTCACCCCACAGTTTTAAATTCTACCCTTTTTTTATTTTTTGGGAGAGTGAGAAAAATGATTACATTTATGATGAACTCCTTGGAATCCGGTCAAACAGAAACACGCTTTTAATGGAAGTCATTGATGCAAAAATCCATGAAATCACCATTAAAATGTGGAATGGAAGTGTGGAAGTCATTATGGAAACAGAGAAATACAAGTGTTTGAGGATAAATATGTTCAGGTTCAGACACTGCTAGGCGCTGATTCTGGAGAGTTTATTCGACCTGCGAGACCGCTGGTATGACTACAAAGTGAATACAAAACATGAGTGCTTGAGTAGCCAGTAGAAGAGACGGATCCCAAAGTTTGATCTTCTCTTGTTCATTTTTTAAAGACTTTGTAGGCTTTAGTAGATAGGAAAGTACAGTAGGAGAGACATTTAACTAATTGTTGGAACCGGGAATCGATCTATAGGCTCTATGCAAATGACACGTGACTTCCAAGTGGATCCTAAGTCGGTGCTTCCGTATCCTGTCTCCGTTATTTCCCTATGAGGTCTTGTCTAAAAAGAGAGAGAGATACTGATCCGAAGTGACTCGCTACGTGTTAAAGAGTGGGTATTATGCTTTTTTCAATCACATAGCACCAGTCTATAGCATACTACAATGATGACGTAACCTTCTGTTGGTCTGTATATGCAGTAAATTAAAATAACTGCCTTGAATAAAATTGCTCTCTCAAAATGGCTGTACTGAACGTCTTGAAATAGGCCTCTGTCTCTTTAAGAATCTTTCCGACACGCCCCCTTCAGCACACTGCTGTGGCATCTAAACAACACTACTGTGCGGGGAGGGGCTCTGCTGAGCTGAGGAGCAGTGGTTGGTGGCTTGGCTGGTGACGAAAGGTCCAGAGGCGTCTCCAGGAGGTGGGGGCGTTCCTAGGAGGACTGAGGCATAGCTACACCTAAAATGGCTGCCGTCTAAGTTTTTACCGATTACTCAAAAATATGTGAATGAGCCAAGGCAACACTCCAGGCATGTGTTTAATGAGGGAATGACATAATAACATGATATAAAGCTTGAAAAATTCTTGACTGCAGGAAACGTCTGTATTTGTTTAGGTAGGACTTTTTATCTTAGCGCTAATGGCTAGTATCAAAAACACCACCACAAAAATTAAACAAAAAGTATTTATACTAAAGACAGGCGGATTATTTTTGAGCAGGCTCGTTTAAAATCTTGTAGCTATTTTCATTTTTAATTCGTGTTAGCCATTAGCTTCAAGACAAAAACACTTACTGTAATGAGCACGGAAGTTTCCTCCAGTGAATTTTTTGCTCCTGACGTGATGTTTTTAACCTGATGCTAGTGACTGTCCACCAGTAACTCACTGTCTGCCATGTAATCTTCAGCTATTTATTTTTTTAGACAAGACCTCATAGGGAAATAACAGAGGCAGGATACACAAACGACTACTTACAATCCACTCGGAAGTCACGTGACGCTCGCGTGCATATAGCCTATTGACGCTAAAGTCGTCACATTGTCCGACCTATGTGCTGTCGCCTAAACCATTCCCATTGTCTTTCTACCTGTTTTGTCTTTGCAGTAGGACGGCAGGGGGTCAAATTCCAGCCCTCCAGCTTAGAACAGGTTAAGGTGAACGGTTGAAACCCGATCTCAATTATGAAAAGAGCCGGATCTTTGTTTCAATCAATTTTACCCAGAACTCCCCCGAACGAACACAAGAATCAGCCCAACAGCGGAGCAGGCGACACAAATATGAAATATTTTTGCATTAAAGTCAACGCTCAATGCACTAAAATGATGTGTCAGACAGTCGCAGACTGTGGCGCAAGATTTTATTCAGAAACACGTTTTTCAAAGTGTAAATATCAGTCACATTGTTCACGTAACCCTGTTAGGTCATATATTACGTGCGCCATTGAGGTTTGGAGAAAGTAGTGCTTTACTTTGGGCCTTCGGGAGATTCAGTCACTGTTTCTTTGACAAGGAAGAAAATGGGCCGGTCATAAAATAAACTTGCTGATCTATGGTCTCTATAATGGGCATTTCATCGTGTAAATCTGAGCATGAGGGGAGAGGAAGAGATTGAGGAGAGGGTTCTTAATCCTGCTCGGACATGTCCCTTTAGGTCAATTACACCATGAGACAACTGGGGGCGCGTGGTGACATGACACACTGGGCTCCTCCAGACTGTGATCTAACTACAGAGCAGGGCTGTCAGCAAGCTTCAGCATCATAAGACCCACTTTGACCTGTTTCAAGCCAAATAAAAGTCGAAAAGAATGCCTATTTTTTTCTATATTAATAAAATGTTGAACGCATGAATTAAAAGTACCATTTGATGAAAAATGGCTGAAGTTATGTTACTTTTATTGGAATATCTAGAGGGAAAACTTGAACAAATAATTTGCCGTTGCCTTCATTTTGACTGTAATATTTTTTTGCGACTAATCACTCAAAAACACTGTGGGGGGCGAAGTCAAGCTAGAAAATAGAATGTAGATTTTTGTGTTTATGTTGCACCAGATTTACCATCTGACGTTGCCTGTGTCACACTTAATAAGCCAATCCACTTTTGCACGTGCTAGTCAAGTTGCACGTAAACAAACGCCGTCTGACTTTACTTCATTTCATAAAAGCTTAAAAGATCCTAATATTGCTCTTGAGATTGCGGTTGCCTACCACTGCCCTATATGGCGTCAAATTAGGGTCTGCTTTAACGTAAACGTAAAAGAGGTATTGTAAACGAAGGTTGTCAGTATTGTAATCGTAAAGAGAAAACTGTAAATGTAACTCTAAACTCCATAAACGAAAAAAGTCGGAAAAAAATATTGTAAACATAAAACTTTCATTTACGCTTCTTCGTTTCATTCTTCATTTCACAAGTTATGTTTACAATTCACAAGCTACGGTTACGATACATTTTTTTCTGACCCTTTTTTTTAATGGGGGCGGGCTCAACGCTCATTGGCTGGAGTGACGTCATCACTATAAGCTGAAATCAAACGCACACTACAGAGGCTGTGTCCGAATGTCCACCCTAGTCCCTAACCCCTCATTCACTACAAAGGCCCTATATAGGCACTATATAGTAGACTGTATACTATATAGTGTGTCGGAACTCCGAGCCCCAGCAGAATGAGAGACTACTACTATAAGTTCACTAAAACTCGGGAATAATGTATTTCTGCGATAAAGACCGACTAAACTCAAAGGACAGTGGAACATTTATGGATAAATGTGACTCAAATACGTTTTATTAAACATGGATTTCACATGAATGAACAAAACCCCCGGGATTATTGCCTTTTTGTCTGAGAGAGTCTGTAGTGTGCGTTTGATTTCGGCTTATAGTGATGACATCACATCCTGTCACTCCAGCCAATGAGCGTTGAGCCCGCCCCCATTAACAAAAGGGTCAGAAAAAAATGTATCGTAACCATAGCTTGTGAAGTGAAGAATGAAAAGAAGAAGCGTAAATGAAAGTTTTACGTTTACAATATTTCTTTTTTCTATTTATGATACTTTTTTCGTTTATGGAGTTTAGAGTTACATTTACAGTTTTCTCTTTACGATTACAATACTGACAACCTACGTTTACAAAACCTCTTTTACGTTTACGTTAAAGCAGACCCTAATTTGACGCCGTAGCCCTAGACCCAAGTGAAATATAACCACGATACAGCAGTGATGTGACGTTCATGACTGACCGGCTCTTTTGAACGGCTCTTTGAAATGAACAGATCCCAAAGACTCGGCTCCCAGTAAAGAGCCGTACAGCCCATCAGTATGGTGAAGCGTACAGTGGCTTCTTCTTCTAAAGCAGTACTAAGTTATACAATGGGAATATTTTTTTTCACTCAAACTTGGCTGTAAATACTGTTTAAAGTGGCGCTAGCCCGCAGTTAGCTTTGCCCGTTAGCCTGTTAGCTTCTTCTCCGTGATTCTATTAGTGTGTATTGCTTGCTACGCCCGGTGGCAGTCAAGTTGCAAGCATGGTTTTCTGGCCAGAGACACCAGGGGGAGATGAAAGACCCTCCATCCCATTAACACTTGTATTGCCCCCACAGGGACTACGGAAAGGATTTATTAAGGTAAACACGTTACTTAGTACTGCTTTAAAATACAGAGACGAGCCGGTGATGTCACGCTTTTCTGCGAAATGATGAGAAATTCTTCACTAACGGAAAAAAAACCACCCCATACTGAAATAAAAGCCTGCGAAATGGCTCGAAACAAAAGTTCTGGATCCCGGAGACGCAAAAGTCCACCCCCCAGATGAAGACAGACTCGCTGCAGTAAAATGTCACATGCCTGAGCAGCCTCGGTCTCTGCGCAGTGACAGCAGCGGACAGTGTGGTTCACAGCGGGGCGTCCCACACACAGACAGCGCTGCGTCAATACTGCGCCCCCCTCCCCCCTCCCTTTGGCAGAACCATACCCTCCCTCCACACACACACACACATACGCTGCTGCAGACGGGGACAGTATCGACTTCTCTCTCGCTCTTCCATGCGAGCGGCTCCATCGCATTGTTGTTTTTTGTTAATTCTGCCATAATAAGGAAAAAGAAGAAGAAGAAGAAAAAAAACCCAGGCCTGAATCATCGCGGCTTCTGTTCAAACAAAGGCGCTATTTCAGGCCGGTCTGAGCAGGTACAAAGCGCAGCCACGAGTCGAACAAAGGCTTTCAAAAACACTGAAATAACAGTAAGACGGTGTCCCGCTGCGTTAAACACTGATGAGAATATGAAAACGTTAGATAGACGCGTTGTGTGTTGCGACTCGTGAGATTAATAATAAAAAGGAATTTGATATTTTGGCATGAAAAACATTGGAAAGGCCCAGGTTGTCTAGATTCACTGAGAACAAATGGAAACCTGAGCAATGATTTAAAAAAAAAACTCTTCAGATTCCACCAAAAGCACAATCTCGAGTACTTTATAAGAAAAAGTAGGAACATGTGTATTTTATATTGTTCAAAATGCACATGAACGCTCGCTCAACTTCCCGACCTCTTCACCTGACTGCAGAAATCAGCTGTTTTGTTTATCATCGTCTAACGTGAGCTTTTTAGTTCAACACTGCTACTTTTTTGAGTTTAGTGTGAGCTGACGTCTTCCTCGGAGTAACAAAACTGAACATTAATGCTAGCAAAAAGTACATTTACATATTTTTTAACCGTACACCTGTCCCATCATGGGGTCGGGGTTAGGGTTAGGGTTAGGAACGGCAAATGTGATGTAAGTTGTGTTTCACTCACACAGATCTTCTATATATTGTCAGAAACTAGAAGGTCTCGTCTTTCAGGTCTCACACTGGCAGAGGCTGTAAACCCTCCAGTCAATACACTTTAAGGTTTGGATATGCATATTTGCAATAACTCTAACCCTAAGCTGGCAGATAACAGGTTAAAGCTCACAAACTACAGTTTAGCTTTTGAGATGATCAGTGATAGAAGATAATATTACTTAATGACATCAATGGCCATACCGCCTTTGCTATGCCCAATCCCGTCAGATCTTGGAAGCTAAGCAGGGAAGGGCCTGGTTAGTACTTGGATGGGAGACCGTTTGGTAACACCAGGAAGCCTAGCAAATGTAGTGAGTGAGTGAGTGGTTGGTGGTGGTCGGAGGGGCCGATGGCGCAAACTGGTAGCCTCGCTTCTGTCAGTCTACCCCAGGGCAGCTGTGGCTACAATAGTAGCTTACCACCATCAAGTATGGAGTGAATGAATAGTGCAATGTAAAGCGTCTTTGAGTGTCCAGAAAAGCGCTATATAAAACCGATGCATTATTATTATTTATTATTAAAATCCCCACTTTCGCCCTTTAAAAGCTCATGAACACAAACAAACTGAATGATATCACATTTCAGGTAAACGAGCTCCCAGTCCACATGAACGCCGCATTAAAGAGAAACTAAACACCAAATCAAGTTTTTTTACTGACAAACTGTCTCAATGGGTGTCTCATAGTGTTGTCTACTGGTCCCTGACATTATTCTGTCATTATAGCGCAAACATGTGTCAAATCCTAACTTTGGCCTGAAAACGAATGGGTTGCGCCCCCTTCAGGGTAAACTCTGCTACTGAATTAGAATTTCCTGATTGGCTGGAGACGTGTCCACGGCCTCCACAGAACGTCATAAGCCGCACCAGCTCCACACATCGTCATCAGGTGCTGCCCATTGTCCTGCCCCTGCACCTGTGGTTTATAACCAAGTCCCTCCCATGTAATCTGTCTGCTGTGATTGTGCCAATGCAAAGGCCCACACACTCACCCCCCGCATGTCACCCCCAAACTTCAGAGACCGCCTCTTTCGCGCCCGTTTAGGTACTCTTTAACATGCACTGTCCCGACCACATAAACCAATAATAACTCAAATCAATACCTATCTCTAAAAGTTTGAAATCACGTCATTAAACTGACTTTATGTCCAGCATCTCCGTACACACTGAAAGTTTAAACATTTACACGACATCTCTCAGAAGACTGTTTATATTGCACTAAGTTAGACCTGTAAGCTAATCAAAGTTGCTGATCGTTTTTGCCAAAATACTTTGTAATATAATATTCTAATGCTGCATTTTGTGTCACTGTGTCGGTAAAACCGTGAGAAAGGCAGGATAAGATGAGCCGTTAGCTTTGTGAGGCCTGAGTTTTTCCCATGATCCAGATGTGCGTGTGAGCGTGCACGTGTGTGAGCGTGCGCGCGTGTGTGAGCGTGCACGTGGATGTGTGTTTCCCAAAGAGCAGAACGCCTGTCCTGTAATCTGCCTGTGGTCGGGTTAAGTGCGGCCTATTTCTCATGTTTTAAAGGGACACTGTTTTTCCTCTCTCTCTCTTCCAGCTCCTCCCTTTAACTCTGATGATAATAAAAGTTTTAGGGCCGTCTTCTGAAGCACTGGGGACACTTTACGAGACACGGCGTCCGCTGTGAGGCTCGGAGCGCGGCTGAGGCTTTGGTCAGCGTGAGCTCAAATAAAAGATTCAACATTCAGCCCAGACTTCTACGACACTTTGAAGAGGGAGGGACAAAAACTGTGCATTCCAGCCGACTTCGTTTTCTTATCAGCGTCAAAGACAAGATCATCATGTTTTATAATTGATATGGTACCGACATACAACAATATGTTTCACTGTGCACTTTACTTTTGGTGTAGCAGACAATCTAAAGGGGTAATTAAAGATATGAAGCGATCACCTTCACATTTTATCTCTTTTTTTTATAAAGTCACTGCTAAATCTCATTGGAAAGATGAGGGCTGTAGATCTACTGTAGGTATGAGTAAGAAACACGCTAACTGTGCGCTCATCAGAGGTGGGTAGAGTAGGCTATCTAAAATATTTACTAAAAAAAGAAAATCAATCAATCAATGGTTTTGCATAGCCCAATATCACAACAGTTTCCTCACAGGGCTGCACTAAACATTAAGGCAATAAAACAAAACAGACAATAAGACAATGTAAAGTCCAGGCAAACATTAACATAATGTCCAATTAAATGTCAGCAGCAGGTGACGAGGAGGGTGTCCCCTGTCCTTAGACTCTCCAGCACGGTGAGGAAAAACTCAAAAACCCAGGGGGAGAAAAGAGAAACCTCGGGGAAAATGCTACTTCTGTGAGTGCGGCGTAAAAGTCTGATTCATGATTCAGTTGTGACATAAATGATGAGGAAATAAGGAAATGCCAGAAAAGTTAACAAAAATATGTTTTTTCTGAAGAATAAAGTACATGAAACACAAACTACATCTATTTTATATGTCGACATGAAGCGTTTGCCGCTCAGGAAGGAACAAACTACGCTACAATGTACTTAAAGGGAGGCATTAGACAATAAGTGAGGGGCGTTGGGAAAGCAAGAAAGACACTTTTAGGGGTTGGGGGGCTGAGGGGTCAGTGCCATGAGAAACTACCGTGGACAGTGTCAAATAAACACAGAGTAGCTGAGATCTCCACGGTACGCTAAGTGCAAGGCAAGTTTATTTGTAGAGCACAATTCTTACACAGGGCAATTCAAAGTGCTTCACAGTTGCATACAATTACAAGAAAACAGTTCAAATCAATCAATAAAACATCAACATAAAGTTAATCAATGACAGTAAAAGGCAAGAGTGCAGATAAAATACTTTCAGTTTTCATATGCACGGGTAAAAAGAGCTGTTTTCAGCCTGGATTTGAACATTGTCAGAGTTGAGGCCTGTCTCACATCCTCATGAAGACTGTTCCAGATTTTAGCTGCATGAAACTGAAACGCAGCCTCACCGTGTTTATTATTGACTCTGGGAACCACCAGGAGACCCCTCCCTGAAGTTCTCAGGGCCCGAGATGGTTCATACGGCTCTAACATGTCAGAGATTATACTTTGGTGCTAAACCATGAAAAGACTTGTACACAAGCAGAGCTGTTTTAAATTCTATTCTCTGAGTTTGTTTGAGTTTTTATTTCGAGCTAAGGCACAAAATCCAAGAAAAAAACAGAAAAATATATATACACAATAAAAGAAAAAACAAAAAAAGAAAAAATAATAATATACATTCTAACTCGAAAAGGAGTGGGAAGAAGACCAGCTTATTGACTCCCACCCCTGTTCATAAACTTAAATAACAATAACTAACAACACTGCATATTTCTTACCATCTTACAAGACAACTATCAACCGAGTTGGTTACATTTCAACAGATGCCATACTGCATTATACCAGGTCAACACTCACAGTATCTCACACTCTACAACCATTGTATTATTTCTGTTTCCCATACCGAATTCATTACCGTGTTGGCATTATCGTTATTCATCATCACCATTACAACCCATATAACATTACTCTGTATCAAAATGTTTGATACATAACATACTCCACATTTATTCATGAAAGGTACATTAATCGCAGACCGATTGATGCTCATAATAACAAGAATGATCTTAATGATGTGTGTTACAAGGGATTCGTTTTTGTTTTTTGTTTTTTGTTTGTTTGTTTTTTCTCTGTGACTGGACCAGCTGCCAGAGGGGAGCAGCCCCCGAGTAACCGGACCATCCTTTGTTGAGTGTCCTATACTATGCATTAAAAGAGACAAATGTTTAGGAGTCTGCTGCCAGAAGAGGGTTTCCTCGAGCTGCCGACAGGAAGCTGAGTGACAGGAAGCCAGTGCAGAGACCGGAGCACTGGACTAATGTGGTTGTATTTCCTGGTTCTTGTCAGGACTGGAGCAGCAGTGTTCTGGATGTTCTGCAGCTCTAACAGCTCGTTTAGAAAGGCCAGTGAGCAGCCGTTACAGTAGTCTAACCTGCTGGAGACAAATGCATGGATGAGTCTCTCTAAGTCTCTCTAAGTGCTAATGCTATGTCCTAATGACACACGCACCTAATGCTTTGTGAATCTAATAAAGATTTTACTGTGGTAACTTGTGTAGAAAGGCCCAACCGGGGACATGAGCTGCGAATTAGCACTAGCTAGAAGCTCTTCATGCGTCGCATCAGCTGCAAACTTGAATTTTAACTATGTTGATTGCATTGTCCCCGATAAAAAAAAAAGAATAAATAAAATCAAAATAATCAGGTCGCTGTGTGCTCAGGACGTGAACCTCCACTTTTACGGAAACTTCCACCAAACAAATTAAAATTCCATTCACACACACACACACATTTCATACGGTTTTGGACTATATACTATACACTCGAGTTGTGTTTTGAGCCATTAGCGCATGTTTGAGTAATCTTTGAAGCATAAGGTAAATTATTCACTTGTTCATACATTGCTCCTCTCACTGTTCTACATAACCAGGTAGCACTCTCCTTATTTCCGTACTTTCTACTATTGTTTACCCCTCCCTCCGCAGAACAACAAGAGGCAAAAGCACAGACAAACCTTTGCTATACAAAACAACACGCTGCAGCAGTTTCTGATACTAGCGCCTACGCCTGACGGTAACTGAAAATGTAAACGTCCGTCTCTACAGTGTCTCCCTTTAAGAAAAATATGTATGCTATTTGACAAAGTGTTTGGGAGACTTATCACAGAGCATTCTTGATACATGATATCAGCAGCGCCTTCAAGAGTTTTGTAAATTATATAGTTTTCTTCATGCTTAGATTTGTCTCCTTCGACACAAAAGCCGATATTCACATAGAAAACCTTGAGCTAACCCTGTGTCCATCAGCAACTTAAAGTCTTTTTTATTTCACGATAATCCACCTCTTTAGCTGCTCCACATTCCTCCTTTTGTCACAGAGCGTTCACGTCATATTCACCGAGCTTTAGATTCCGGCCCCGAGCCTGAAGTCGCCCAAAGGCTGCGAATACCTCGATGGGAATATTCATCCTTGGGAGGGAAAAAAAGGTCACAGCATCGTGTACGAGCTGAGGGCTGAACGCGGGAGGTTTTCATTGGCAAAGAGTCTCCGTTGTCTTTTTGTCCTCGGCGTGTCTCCGTCCCCAGGTGGACGCTCTCAGCTCGTTATCGCCGGATCGATGCAGGACATATTTAACGGGGATTTATGAGCCATCAGACTAAAAGCGCTCTCTCCAGAACGGCGCATTGTGGTGAAGTTTGAGTCAGGAAATACATCCGCTCCTCGTCGGACACTGTGTGCTACTCTGTGTACTCTGTGTACTCTTTGTGTACTTGGACATGTCTGAACCGCTGTCATCAGACCAGAGGCGGCCGGTGCTCGAGTACATTTACTTCAATCACTTTTTGATGAAATAGTCTTTGTTTGTTTTGACTTTCCCTCTTTTTGTGAGTGACAAAAGCTTCATATTACCTATACAAATTAATCCAAGTTTAAACAATAATACACTTTCTTGTCTTAAGAATAATGTGCTTCATATCAAATGAGTATCACTCCAGAACTTAACTCCAGACCTGAACCCCAGACCTGAACTCCAGACCTGAACTCCAGACCTGAACCCCAGACCTGAACCCCAGACCTGAACTCCAGACCTGAACTCCAGACCTTAACTCCAGACCTGAACTACAGACCTGAACTCTAGACTTGAACTCCAGACTTGAACCTCAGACCTGAACTACAGACCTGAACTCCGGACCTGAACTCCGGACCTGAACTCCAGACCTGAACTCTAGACTTGAACTCCAGACCTGAACTCCAGACCTGAACTCCAGACCTGAACCCCAGACCTGAACCCCAGACCTTAACTCCAGACCTGAACTACAGACCTTAACTCCAGACCTGAACCCCAGACCTGAACCCCAGGCCTGAACTCCAGACCTGAACTCCAGACCTGAACTCCAGACCTGAACTCCAGACCTGAACTCCAGACCTGAACCCCAGACCTGAACTCCACACTTGAACCTCAGACCTGAACTCCAGACCTGAACTCCAGACCTGAACTCCACACTTGAACCTCAGACCTGAACTCCAGACCTGAACTCCAGACCTGACCCCAGACCTGAACTCCAGACCTGAACTCCACACATGAACTCCAGACCTGAACTCCAGACCTGAACTCCACACTTGAACCTCAGACCTGAACTCCAGACTACCTGAACTCCAGACCTGAACTCCAGACCTGAACTCCAGACCTGAACTCCAGACCTGAACCCCAGACCTGAACTCCACACTTGAACTCAGACCTGAACTCCAGACCTGAACTCCGACCTGAACTCCAGACCTGAACTCTAACTTGAACTCCAGACCTGAACTCCAGACCTGAACCCCAGACCTGAACCCCAGACCTTAACTCCAGACCTGAACTCCAGACCTGAACTCCAGACCTGAACTCCAGACCTTAACTCCAGACCTGAACTCCAGACCTGAACCCCAGACCTGAACCCCAGACCTTAACTCCAGACCTGAACTCCAGACCTGAACTCCAGACCTGAACTCCAGACCTGAACTCCAGACCTGAACTCCAGACCTGAACTCCAGACCTGAACTCAGACCTGAACCCCAGACCTGAACTCCAGACCTGAACCCCAGACTTGAACCTCAGACCTGAACTCCAGACCTGAACCCAGACTGAACCCCAGACCTGAACCCCAGACCTGAACCCCAGACCTGAACCCAACCTGAACCCCAGACCTGAACCCAGACCTGAACTCCAGACCTGAACTACAGACCTGAACTCCAGACTTGAACCCCAGACCTGAACCCCAGACCTGAACCCCAGACCTGAACTCCAGACCTGAACCCCAGACCTGAACCCCAGACCTGAACCCCAGACCTGAACTCCAGACCTGAACCCCAGACCTGAACTCCAGACCTGAACTACAGACCTGAACTCCAGACCTGAACCCCAGACCTGAATCCCAGACCTGAACTCCAGACCTGAACTCCAGAACTGAACTCCAGACCTGAACCCCAGACCTGAACTCCAGAACTGAACTCCAGACCTGAACTCCAGACCTGAACTCCAGACCTGAACTCCAGACCTGAACTCCAGACCTGAACCCCAGACCAGAAACATTGAATCAGTGCAATAATTAAACATGTTATTGTGAAGATCAGGGCTTTGTTGTTTTGTTTAAAGTTTATATGTTAAGAGATGAAATTGCTAATCAGCTAACTGTGTCAAAGCAAGACCTAAAAAGTACTAGTTCTGGACCAAAACGAGGCTATAAATGAACAAAAATAGGAAAATTATAACAAAAATGTAACGTTTGAGCATTTCTAAGTGACTGTTTTGTTTGTTTTAAGCTGTGTTGGGAAATCTCAGTCAAATGGAAGACACGATTTCCTCTGCAAAGAATCTCCTCAATGGGCGTCGTAGCAGTTCAAAGCTCTACGAACGTGTCCATAAATGTGTGTGATCAGTTTAGTGCTTTAAAAACAGACCTGAACTCCAGACTTGAACTTCAGACCGAGCCCGATAGCTTCGCCTGCGCATAATGTTCGTTTGTATCGTACGTTTAGTAGTAAATTGTAACAAAATGCCTCGGTCCCCGTTCAAACGCCGCGTGGTGGTCGTCTGAGGCGAATGAATTATTTCCTCAGAGAGTCCCGTCGCCGTTTTATTTCTGTTTATGCCACAAAGAAGTTTGTATATTTTTCCAGGTGGTTGATAAAACAGTGTGCAGCACATATGGCAAAATTAGCACGAGCCAAATTTAGAGAGTTTAATAAGTCAAAAACCCAGTGCGGCGACAGAGAGACAGCGGGGAGTGAACCCTCAATCTTCTTTCAAGTGTGAACTTTGTTACATCATCTCAAATTCACGGTGGCATGTGCAGGACTTCATTGTGAATATTTCCACAAACATGACCGATCTGGATAATAAGATATGGAGCAATCAGTAAAATAAATGGATGAAGTTACTGCTAAATCCCATTTGGAAAGATGAAGGCTGTAAATCTAAGTAAGAAACATGATGATTAGAGGTGGGAAGAGTAGCTAAAATATTTGCTCAAGTAAGATTAAAAAAGTACCCGGGAAAATGCTACTTGAGTACTGTGCGTGAAAGTTTACGATTCAGTCGTGACATAAATGATGAGAAACAAAATATGAAATGATGTGAAAATCCTAGTATTCCCAAAGAGAATGCCAGAAAATACACACAAAGATTTTTTCTGAAGAATAAGGTGAAACACAAACTACATCTATTTCCTGTGTTAACATTAAGCTTTTGCCACTGAAAGATTTACTCACTGTGAACTAGGGCTGAAAGATATATCGTGATATGAACATTCAAGATATCAATATCGCAAAAGAATAATATATCGTTATCGTATTTATATCGAGATATGAACGATATAGATTTTCATCAATAAAACTGAACTCTTTTGTATTATGATTTTATTTTTCTGAAAAATGCTTAGTTTTCACCTAACGGCCCAGTAACTCCTAGGTAGTTACTATGGTACATCACTGGTACTTACAGAGGTAATTACCAGGTACTTGCAGTGGTATGGCCTGGTAACTCTGGTGCCATGCCATTGGTCCGACAACCCATTAGTCCGACGTCTCATTATTACAAAAATATAACCCTAACCCTAATGGCACCCCTACTCAATGGGTGATTTTCAGAATAATGAGACGTTGGACTAATGGGCCGACCTCGTAACTCCTAGGTACTTACCTAAACGTACCACTGTAAGTACTTGGTAATTATCTCTGTAAGTACCAGGGATGTACTACAGTAACTACCTGGGAGTTACCGGGCCGTATTCTAAAGTGTAACCGTTATATGGGTTAGGTTGTAAATGTAGTTTACCACCATCAGCATGGAGTGAATGAGCCCCCCTCCCTTTCATGTGTGAAGCGCTTTGGGTGTGACTTGTGTCATATAAAAAGCGCTATACAAATAAGATTTCCCTTCCCTTATATCGTATCGATATCGAGATATCTGGCATGAATATCGAGATATGAAATTTTGTCCATATCGTTCAGCCCAACTGTGAACGACTAACTATGTTTTTAATCAAGTAAGAGTACAGATACTTAACTATAATATTACTCAAGGTAAAAGTAAAAAGATAGGACTTTATTGACGTCACAATAGAGAAATTCACTTGTTGCATCAACTCTAAAGAAACACGTGCAATCAAGCAATAGTACCATATGGTAAAACTACTCGAAGAAGTACAAATACTTTAATACAGATTTATGTGACAAAAGTTTGAATGAAAAACATGGGTTCACTACTTCTATAGTTTTGCTCGTTTTCATGATCTTGAGTACTTTATTCCACTGATCCGATGTGGTGATCAGTAATTAGAGCATTTTTACCGTATTACAATGTTGTTCTCTCAATAAAAACATATGTAGATTGAGCCATTCGCGCATCTTTGAGCAGTGGTTGTTCTTTGTCAGAAAGCTTCTCAGCCAGAGAGTAAAATGAGCCCCACACTTAAAGTTGTCAGGTCCAAAGGCCAAAACCAGAATAAACTAAACCACAATGGACACATTCTCTGCTCCTTTTCCCAGCCAAGTCCAAAACTCAGTGACTATAATCTTTCAAATAAGGTAAGTCCACATGAACGGTCGTGAGCAGGTTTGTAGTTTTAAACCTATGAGCGCATCCTCTCTTCCCTCAACTGGAGCAGAAGTCGGCGCTGACAAACTTTGCCTGCAGTCTCATGTCCATTTTGTCTGAAACAGTCGGCCCCTCCCTGCCGCTGCGGTTCCCCGGGGGCGACCTGTGGCTGTATTTACGCGAATGCCCATTTCATCCGCGACTCCTAATGGCATATAAAACCTCAGATCACAGCAGTGCCCATCAGAGGGAAGCTGTCTGCGGGGGGAAGGAGACGGGGGCGAGGCCGGCCCGATGCCCACTCAGAGGAGCTCCCGGCTGGGACGTTACAGGCCGCGGTGCGCGAGGGACGAGGCAGAGAGGAGGAGGAGGAGGAGGAGGAGGATGATGAGGCCCTGGCTGTTTCCTCTACAAAACAATACTACACTTCAACCACAAATCAATCACAGCCACGTCCGCTTTGATAACCATGGACAGAAGCGGGCAAAAGTTTGGAAACGCTTCATTTACATTGTGTGATGCTCATTGAACACGTGGGATTATGTAAGAAACAATCTCGGGACACATCATCAGTAGTCTTTGAAACATGGGGTGTTTCGGCCTTTTAACACTATACACCCTCATTCATAAATGAATGCCTTGTGTGAGAATCTACCATGGACATAGACTTGAATTAAAAGAAAAAATGTCTTTACATTTATTTGCATTTTTATTTATTCTATGGCAGTTTGTGTCAACTTGTGTGATACAAACGTTTATTGCCGTTTTGATGTTTTAGAGTTACACTTTTCCTCAATAATACTGCTATTTTGCAGCCTCAGTATTTTGAGCTTCAAATTGTGACAGGCCTAATCAGAACATAGAGATATATCCTACGTACATAATAAAACACAAAATTTCACTCGCATTCTCAATGTGTTACTGTTTGTAAGTCATTTTAAAGAGGGGGTATTATGCTTTTTTCAATCACATAGCACCAGTCTATAGCATACTACAATGATGACGTAACCTTCTGTTGGTCTGTATATGCAGTAAATTAAAATAACTGCCTTGAATAAAATTGCTCTCTCAAAATGGCTGTACTGAACGTCTTGAAATAGGCCTCTGTCTCTTTAAGAAGCTTTCCGACACGCCCCCTTCAGCACACTGCTGTGGCATCTAAACAACACTACTGTGCGGGGAGGGGGCTCTGCTGAGCTGAGGAGCAGTGGTTGGTGGCTTGGCTGGTGACGAAAGGTCCAGAGGCGTCTCCAGGAGGTGGGGGCGTTCCTAGGAGGACTGAGGCATAGATACACCTAAAATGGCTGCCGTCTAAGTTTTTACTGATTACTCAAAAATATGTGAATGAGCCAAGGCAACACTCCAGGCATGTGTTTAATGAGGGAATGACATAATAACATGATATAAAGCTTGAAAAGGTCGATTTTACATAATACCCCCCCTTTAAATCTGCTGCTAACCCAATATCAGCAATGGAATAAAAAGGAAAGGCGGCGTTCGATCCTAACCAGTGAGGAGAGTTAGCAAGTAGGCTAGTCCGGGAAACTTCTCAGAGTCCGTTAGCCTGTCCAGTGTATTTTTCCTATAGCCGTTAGCATTAGATCGCAAACTATGAACAATCTAAATGTTTTCAGCTGTTGTCAACCCATCAGCCTCATTAGAAATCATTAATGCATGTACAGACCTTTTCAGGTTTGACTTTAAATATGAGTCGCATCAAAGTGTCCTCTGAGCTAAACGCTAACTCAAATTCAGTCAAGTTTCTGCTTTTTGTGGGGTCGGATACTTATAATCAAATAATGATGGAGAAACCAGGGAAATGATATAAATGCCATGAAACATACCTCACCATACTTTAACATAGAGCCTGGCTTCACTTTACATTTGTATGGGGATAGAAGTGTTGGCAACAGACGTACGTATTTGTAGGAACAGACTCTGGTAGCTAATGCCGTTTCTCAGATTTATTAGAATGTATAAATGTCCCGTCTCATCTTTACATAACCCCCGATGCCGCTCGCGTCTCTGTCTCTGTGTCAGTGGGACAGACAGCGCCGTCCTGGCTCCTTTTCAAACAGTCAGCTGCGCCTCTCAGTCCCAAACAGTAACACACACCCACTCCTGCACGCTCACTGCACGTGCACGCCCTTTCACTGTCCTCACCCTGACTCAGACAAGCACGTTCTCAAATGCATATGTTCAGCGACAAAATCTAAATAACGGACAGGCCCAGATTCAGATTCAAACAATCCAAATAAGCTCTGGCTTTACTAGTTTACTTACATTAGACACATGAACCTTTGACTTCATGTAGTGGATAAGCTACAGTATGTCTTACGCTGCCTTCCACTTGTCTTCCCCTATCAACCCAAAACATGCACACTATTGGCTAATCCACCAGCGAGGTCCGCCTATCGGGCTGATATTTGGGTATTTTACCATATCGTCTATCGGCTGATATCATGCCGCTAAAAGGCCGATATCCCCGGTACCGAAAGTGACAAGAGACTTCCTGTTTTTTTTTGTATTGGGAAGAGCACAGTCAGAGCTTTAAAGTCAGCCCCACAACGTCCTAGGCCTGAGGGAGCTGAGAAACATCGCGGTGAAAATCGGTCACAAGTCAGAGATAGTAAGAGATAGTTGGACGATACACTTTTGTCACGATCCGATACGTATCATGAAACTCAGAGGCCGCTCCGATATGTATTGCGATACAGCAAGTAATTATGATAAGTAATATGTTTACCTTAAAGGTACTAGATGCAAGTTGGTCATTTTATGCTCACTACTGCCTCCTCAGGTCTTACGCGTAACTGCAGTCTCTATATTAAGCTCGTGCATGACACCTTTTTGACAGGTCTGGGCTCATTCTACACATTAGGACATTACTGGAACATGTAGGGGAGGAAAATACAGAATTTTAACATTTTTAAACTCCGTATAGTCCCTTTAACATTTGTAAAAGAAAACAGTCATGTGTCAGAAGTTTATAAACCAAATGCCATTTGATGCCATGTAACGGAAAAAAAGGGAGATAGAGACCTACAGTTTTTTGTTGTTTTTGTTTTGGAATCTGCCAGGGGCGGACTGGCTCTTAAAGGGGGGGGGTATTATGTAAAATCGACTTTTTCACGCTTTATATCATGTTATTATGTCATTCCCTCATTAAACACATGCCTGGAGTGTTGCCTTGGCTCATTCACATATTTTTGAGTAATCAGTAAAAACTTAGACGGCAGCCATTTTAGGTGTAGCTATGCCTCAGTCCTCCTAGGAACGCCCCCACCTCCTGGAGACGCCTCTGGACCTTTCGTCACCAGCCAAGCCACCAACCACTGCTGCTCAGCTCAGCAGAGCCCCTCCCCGCACAGTAGTGTTGTTTAGATGCCACAGCAGTGTGCTGAAGGGGGCGTGTCGGAAAGCTTCTTAAAGAGACAGAGGCCTATTTCAAGACGTTCAGTACAGCCATTTTGAGAGAGCAATTTTATTCAAGGCAGTTATTTTAAGTTTACTGCATATACAGACCAACAGAAGGTTACGTCATCATTGTAGTATGCTATAGACTGGTGCTATGTGATTGAAAAAGCCTTATACCCCCTCTTTAAAAACGGCCCTGGACTCTGACCAGCCTGGCCCTAATTAGCATAAATGCGACACTTCCACAAAGACGTATGTTAACCTCTTACCACCCGCCTTAACCGACCGAGTGCATTTTCTCCAGTTCGGCTTTACCCAAATCTAAAGGCTTCTCTACTGGACAACAGTGTAACGCCTCATTTGAAAGCTAAGACCCACAAAAGTGAACTTTTTGTAGCATCGTTGCCAGGTTTTTGTCACATCTTTTGGGCTTTTTGTTGCTTTTTTAATCTCTTTTTTGTTGTTTTTTTGTCACATTTTTGTTGCTTTTCTGGCACATTTTTGTTCTGTTTTCATCCTTGTTTTCGTTGCTATTTGGATGCTTTTCCTTTAAGCTTTCAGATTTGGGTAAAGCTCGGTTAAGGCGGGGGGTAAGAGGTTAAGGAGAAAACTGAGAGTCCAGACCGGTGGCCCGAGAGCCAGTGGCCCTTCTGTGCTCTTCACATGGCCAGACCGCCCTGGAATCTGCTGATTTGAGCTCCCAGTACTAAAGATGTCCAACACTGACACATTATACAGTGTAGATGCATCATACTCAGGATTATAGACTGGATATTTGGAAAAACTGGCCAAAAATATCGGCGGTGCATATCGGCATCAGCCTTGGAAAAACCTGTATCAGTCGACCTCTATTGTCTTTTCATGAGCATATTCAAAGGCGTTCACATCTACATCACCTTTATCCCATTGGCGGATGTGTGAAGACCCATAATATCCGAATAACCAGCACGTCTAGTGGATACACCCCTCCCCCCCCCCGTCTAATTTACAACCCCGGCCTCACGCGCGCACCCTCTCGTAAACCCCGGGCCCGTGTGATATCGCGCCGTTGCCAAGTCTGAGGGCGCCGTGCCAGCAAACCGGAGCGGGCCAGTTCAGCACACAGGGCGACCCCGGCCCTTTTAAACGAACGGGGTTAATGAGGGTCGTCACCTGGGGGCCCGCGGTTCCAGCTCGGGGCCGCGGCCACAGTTAGCGCCGCGGAGGCTCATGTTCGGTAAAGCGCCGGGGGTCAGGCAGGCGCTAATGAGCTGCACTGGACAACTCGAGCGCGCACAGGTTAGCAGCGGGGCAGTCGGCGGCTAAAAGGGTAAAGGCTTTAAAGGAAAAGGCAAACGTTAAGGACGCTTCGCACCACTGCTGTACGTTTTGAACATACATGTATTTAAAGAGAACGCTAACCCCTTCTTCTCCCTGTTCTTATCTCCCTCAGACACTTGGGCCTCGTCTGAACTTGATAAATGTGTCTGGGACTTTGGCTTTAACCCGTGTGACCCCAGAAGATAAACCCTCCCTCGCGCTCCCTCGCAGTGAGAGGACATGTTTTTGGCTGCGCGTGTGCAGCACGTTGTAACGCGATTTACGACTGGAAAGAGGAAAGGAGAGGGCTCTTTGTGGTCCATGTGGAAACATTTTAAGTTCAGTCCAAACTGAAGGCGAGACGCTGCAGGTGAACAGGGGAACTTTTTTAAATTTTAGAGATTTCAATTTGAAACTTTTGCCATTTTGACATAAATATGAGAAGAAAATGTCAGTTTTGTGTCTTTTTTTTTAACGTTTTGTGCAAAAAAAAAAAAAAGCTACGAAATCTAAATAACAGATAGACCCAGATTTTCCATCCATCCATTTTCTTCCACTTGTCCGTTGCCGGGTCGTGGGGCAGCTGTTGGAGCTGCACCAGCCCCTATGGCTCCTCCTGCAGGTGGTGGGTCCACAGAAGGACGGCCTCATGGTTCTAACCGGGCCTGTTGGTCTCTCATAAGGGGCTTCTGAACCGCTCTTTGTCTGACCCGTCACCTAGGACCTGTTTGCCATGGGAGACCCTACCAGGGGCACGAAGCCCCTGACAACAGAGCTCCAGGATCATTCAGGCGCTCAAACCCCTCCACCACGTTATGGTGGCGGTTAGACCCAGATTTTGTTGACATATTAGCAACAAATATTTTGGATCTTTGAAACCATAAGTGATAACTCAAGTTTTTGTTTTTTTGGGTTCAAAACTGAATAAATCAGGCTGGGAATCAGATATTAAAAAATCACACTGAAAAAAAAAATCAAAATATTGTTGATTCTGGAAAGTTTGGAGTCTGTCGGAGCTGCTGAAGTGGATATTTTATTGCATGAGTGGAACAAAACCTAATTTCTAGAAAACCAGCCATAAAGATTTCGCATTTCTCGGCTCTTCCGTATCGGGCGTCTGGCAGGAAGAAAAATACCATATTTGGATTGTAGCGTCTTCTCGGGCACCCTTCCCAGGACGCGTGGATATAAAATATGTCAATATTTGTGAAAGAATGCGCGATGTCAGAGTTACTTCCTGGAAATCTCCTGCTCCCTCGCGACGAAACCTCATGAAATAATAATTGTACGGGGTAAGTTTTGTCATTTTTATACTCTGACATGAGGTTGTTAACTAGCAACAAAACTCCACATTGACCACTGCGTGAAAAAAAACAATACTTTCACCTGCAACGTACAAAACAACAAGAAACCGAGTATGTATAACTTATTACTGAAGTCATATGCTCTCTCTGTCCCGCTGTCCTTCTTCAGTTTTCAACAAAAACCTTTTCTGCAACCAAAGTGCGTTCATCAGTTCGCTAGTATGCCGTTAGCTGAAACTAGGCGCATGTTTTATAACGTGGAATTCCCACTCACGCCTGCAGACGGCGCTCCAGGCCAATTACAAACCCATACTTCTCACTCCTTACACTTTTTTCTTCACATACTCTATTATTTTTGAACAGTGGAGGTCAAAGTAAAATAATCTGTATGGAAATGACGCCTAAACAAAGAGCAACCTCCTTCTCTCTTGGTACAGCTGTGTTTTTTGCCTTTTAACTGCATTTGTTTGTTGGAACGAAGCGACTTTCTCTGCAAAACCTCAAGGTATGAAGAAAGTAAACCGGAGCAAACGCCTCAGCTTTTGTCCTCTGTTTATAGGGCAGTTCCCTCTCTGTGTCCCCGCGGAGGCTCCGGCGTGTCGGCCTGTGTCGGCCTGTTCTCGCCTGCTCGGACGCGCGGACAGGGATTAAGCTGTTTCAACTCTGTCTGACCGCTTCGCAGACGAGGTCACGCGAAATACCCACCGAGACGACGAGAATAAGAAATGGGCTTCGCAAAAAGGAAGATCCACATCATAAAACTAAGTTAAGAGAGAGAGAGAGACTAAACTATGTCACACATCAGCAGATATTTTTGTCGACGGATGAAAATGAAATAAATTCACTTTGAGCTTTGTCCATTTGGAAGAAGCCTTACCTTTAGATATGTTTGAATACAGAAAATACAGAAAATAAAAAATACACTGCACTGGGTCATAATGCGTTTGAGTACCAAATACAACAATGGGTGCTCTTCAAGGTTGAAGACAGTGTAATAATAAAAAACTAGAAGCCCTTACAAAAAGTGTGTAGTGGGAAAGAAGCCGAGGCACTGCGAAGGTAAAATTAAAAGTCCTTTATTAAAAGGGGGTATTATGTAAAATCGACTTTTTCAAGCTTTATATCATGTTATTATGTCATTCCCTCATTAAACACATGCCTGGAGTGTTGCCTTGGCTCATTCACATATTTTGAGTAATCAGTAAAAACTTAGACGGCAGCCATTTTAGGTGTAGCTATGCCTCAGTCCTCCTAGGAACGCCCCCACCTCCTGGAGACGCCTCTGGACCTTTCGTCACCAGCCAAGCCACCAACCACTGCTCCTCAGCTCAGCAGAGCCCCCTCCCCGCACAGTAGTGTTGTTTAGATGCCACAACAGTGTGCTGAAGGGGGCGTGTCGGAAAGCTTCTTAAAGAGACAGAGGCCTATTTCAAGACGTTCAGTACAGCCATTTTGAGAGAGCAATTTTATGCAAGGCAGTTATTTTAATTTACTGCATATACAGACCAACAGAAGGTTACGTCATCATTGTAGTATGCTATAGACTGGTGCTATGTGATTGAAAAAGCATAATACCCCCTCTTTAAAGACGGATGCCGACACGTTCCGATCCCGCAGCAGGATCTTTGTCAGGGCATTGGTCTACATTGGCATTTGGAATTGCCTGTATCACAATGTTAGGGCCCCAAATGCATGTTTTGTGGCTCAGAACCATGGGTATAAAAGGCCAACAATTGTTTATTTAACAACAACAAGTCTCTGTAGCTTAGTTACAGACTCATGGATCTAATCTGCACTTGCACTGTGTGGTGTGTCCACACTTAGACCCGCTGCTATCACTTTATCACTTTATATCACTTAATATCACTTTATACGCCTACACATCTGTACATACAATCTCGCTGTTGTTCAATGTCAAATTGTTGTTGTCTTACCATATGTCATTTTTATTTTATCTTATTTATTTAATATTTTTTTATGCATGCCCCTATAGCCTTATAAAGTGTTTAGCTTATTTTTATCACGGAGAAAAATTCCTAGTTTCTGAACCTGTTCTCAAACCATGGCAATAAAACCTATTCTGATTCTGAACAAAAAGCAAAAATACCATGTCTTTTTAAGCAGCATGACAGTTTTTAATTTTGAAAATTCCCACACTTTCTGAGCTAAAGTTCCCATTGAAAGTTTTTGGAAAATTTCTGAAAATATATCAGGAATTTCCCGCCCCTTTGCAAACCTAATTCTTCATTTTTGATATGCATGTTAGGTCACTTTGTGTGTGCGAAACAAGCCTCAAACAAGTGTGTTGGGACATGTTTGGGACGGGTGTAAATGAGCCAGAATTAAATATTTGCGTGACTGACAGGGGAATCACCGTCTAAAAGCATCTCAAAGAATCATATTGGGTCATGCTGTAAGGCCAAACCATCTCTGTAGAACAGTCATGATTCCATAATAAATAAATAGGCTAATCGCAACACACTCGCTAATGCGGCTAATGCTAACGTCCACAGCAGTTTATAAATACACTCACTGAGGAGGGTCTGCACCTGCTAAAACATCATTATTCTTAGTGCTTCCATGTCACCTTCAGAGTAGAAGAAGAGAAGAAGAGTCAGAACTGTAGTAAAATCGAGTCAAACAGCTGTACTCGAGAGCTCACATGGCTACTCAATAAACAAAAGGACGTAGTTCAGCTCCTGATTTCAGCTGTTTGACTTAATTCTACTAGAGTCGGACTTTGCTCTAAAGGCGACATGGAAGCAGTGCCAAGGAGGTCTTTCCTAACAATAATGATGTTATAGCAGGTGGAGACCCTTCTCAGTGAGAGTATTTATAAGCTGGTGTCAATGTTAGCATTAGCCGAATTAGCGAATATGTTGCGATTAGCCTATTTATTTATTATGGAATCATGACGGTTCTACAGAGAAGGTTTGGCCTTACAGCATGATCAGTGGCGTGCTGGGAGCTCATTTCGGCCCGGGAATTTAGAGACCGGCTCACTTTTCTGTGGGTTTATAGCTCAGTGATAGAGCGCTAGTCTCTGGTGCAGGAGGTCCCCAGTTCAAGGATAGCTTTGACACATTTCTAACGCTTTCTCTTTTACATGGGCCGCTGCACACACAGTCTGAGCCTGATACAACTCCACAATCAGCACCAAGTTATGAAGATAGAAATATTTATTTGTCCACTTTTCTACCTTTCACTGCCTTTTCTCTCTTTACTCGCGCGGACACTTGTCTCTGCTGGATTGGACTGCACCAACTTCAACTAAAGAGGAGGGGTGTTCCACTTAATCACCCTTAAACACCCCTCTGAGTTAGTTCAACGTCAAATGGTATCTCCCCGCCACACGGATGAAAAGTTAGCGAACATTTTTTCCGATTTTGACACATTTCCCCATCGTGGGGGCGGCCCGGCCCGGCCCTAAACAGTGCGGCGGCCCACGGGGAAACTTCCTGACTCTCCCTATGGCCAGCACGCCTCTGAGCATGATCCAATATGATTCATTGAGATGCTTTAGAGGGTGATTCCCATGTCAGTCATGCAAATATTTAGGTCTGGCTCATTTACACCCGTCCCAAACATGTCCCAACTTCCAGCCGTTCACACGTGTTTGAGGCTTGCTGCGCATATTTCGGAAATGAGGAATTGAAACATAAATTCCTAAAGGAGGCCGGCTTGTTTACGAAGTTTGTCGTGTGTCTGGAGGTTGTTTGTTGACCCTCCTTGACAACGGCACAAATTAACGCTTTTTAAAAATCATTTATTTTGTTCAGTGTGAATGAGCCTCCTCATCTTGACATAGGGGAGTGGAAGGACATCTGACAGAGCAGCTACATGAGGTCCGGATCTGACACAAGAGTAATTGCAGTTACAATGCTGCAAAGTGACAATGTGGGATGGAAATCACAGCCTTCGGCGGCTTTTTAAAGTGACGTACAACCTACGGCTTTGCATTAGAGTAATTTAAACATGATGTAAATTGAGTCTATATTGAGCGCGCTAATAAAAAAGGTCTTCGCATTAATGTAATGGAGACCAAAAGGGTTTTAATCGCAGCCCATTACAGTACAGTCACACGAGCGCCTCAATAACTGCAATAGTCATAAACGTTTACGGCCTTTTTTCCTCCGGTGCTTGGATCTGAAAAGGCCGCAGTTCAAGCCGCTTCGGTCTTTAAAGCCACACCGCGGAACGTCCCAGGTCAGTTTAAGTTACCGAAACTCAAAACATTAAGATAAACGAACACATGACGGCGATAGCAGACATTATCCAACTGCTCATGAAGGTTTTTGCAACCGGTTTCCCAAATAAGACATCTGGATGAGGATTTAATTTAATGCTAGGCTGTAGTCAAAGCAAAGCAGCAACATCTCCATGGAGACGAGTTTTCCCGCTTTCCGCAAAGTCACGAGTCCGGTCTAAGTGAAGAGTTAGTATTAGTATTTAGCAGTTTAGCACTTGTACTTTTCACCAATAAAAACATCCATGATTAAATAAAAGCTGGGAAAAATGTAGCCTAGTATAGATATAAAAATGAAATCTGTACTAACTCTATAATTCTAATCAAACCTCAACAAACTAGAGCGCCTTCAACGTCAAAAAGCCACTCGTTTCAAACTATTTGAAACCAGTGTCTGCATACATTGGTGTATGATTGATTGATTGAATGGGTGACTGGTTCCTTACTTTAAAGCGCTTTGGGCCTGATAAAGGTAGAAAAGTGCTAGATAAGTTGAGCTCATTAACCATTTTACCATTTTATTTTTCCAATGGGCGAGCTGAGCACCCCCTGGTGGCCCGGGGTGACACCAAAAGCCATTTTTTAAACACCATCTCTATGTAATCTTTGCACCTCACTTGCACTGCTTACAGTAAAAGCCTGCCTCCAAAGAGTTTCTTTTTTTTTTAAATGCTAAGACCCATGTCACCCACAACGCTGCGCTGGATATCATAATTTTAACCACGCTATTTTTGTGCTGTAAAAAATAACAGTTTAAGCCTGAACCTTTGATTGACAGGCTCTGGAGCACTGTGGAGGCTCGTAGCCGGTCCACGTGCCCGATGAAGCTTCCTGCATTTTGTCCTTTTTGAGACTGAACAGCATCATAGATTTTCTCTTGAATGGAGTCTTTAATGTAAATGGGAAGGAGTGAGCACAAGATGTCTATCAATATACAGTCTATGTATTCCTTGTATGTGTATATGTATGTCTTCACAAAAAACATAGATAGAATGATTATAAAGGAATCAGAAGGTTGTATGTTCAAATCACGTCGGGGTCACCAATGTGGCAAGAAGGGCAAGGACACATACGAGCTGCAAGTGAGTCAACTTTAATCTTTCCAAGCCACGAAAAAAAGTAAAATGTCCAGAGAACAGGACGAACACCAGTCCGGGCTAGACACGCCCCCAAACCCCACAACCTGCTGGGTGAGAGACACCTCACTCACATATACACCACAATGGTATTGTTTGTATCAGAAGGACATATAGGGGGATCTAGAGGAACATTTTAACAAATCATTTGTCACTGCCTTCATTCTGACACAGAATCAGCCAAACGCCAAACGGCTAACCTAACAATTACACTTTATGATTTCACTTTTCCCATCAAAGATCATAAGAGCAGCACCAGAGGATTTAAAGAGCGGGTATGATGCTTTTTGCAGGGATTTCGTAATACTCTCAAGCACATCTTTATTACTATCTCACACTTTGCTGGAAAGAACAACATTTTAACTCGTAAAGAAAGCTCTAAAAGTTTGCAAAATATCCGCCCATACACAGGAAGAATCATATACAGGAAAAGTATGCAAATGTGACAATGAAATATCTAACATCATGTCTGTAACTACTTTGAATGAAACACTATGATGTAAACTACAACAGAAAGCACGTGCCAGAGGTCAACTTTATAGACTCGACTAAACTCACTCCAAAACAGCCTCTAACTCTCCCCCAAAGGATCCTCTCATTCCCTCCGATACATTCCATATTCTCCTCCTCTGCCTCGTCCAGGGGAGCGAGGGACCACAGGTGCCCGGGTGCGTCCCACGGACATGTGTAATTCATCATTCATACGCCACTGACGCCGAAACAGGCACACACAAAAAAAAAGGTAAAAAATTATACAATGAATAGGGAAAAAGCAGCACGCTAAACTGGCCCCATAGATCATTCGCGGGAGACAGGAGCATAAACACGAGAGATATGATGTGAGGCGGGGGACAGAGGGGGACACGGGTCAGTGATGAGACGGCTTCTTCACAGTGGACAGATCTGTCTGCGTCTGTACAGAAAACACATCTGCCGAGCGCACACAAGCGTCCTCTCCTCTTCTACAACACTGTCCTGTATTCTGTGTGCGCATCAGAGCACAGAGGTTTGAGCACTTTGGTTTGGTGTTTTTGTGAGCGCAAGTATTTTACAACTAGTTACCAAAGAGCAATTGGCGATTGTGCCTGGACTGACAAAAGGAGAAGGCGCTGGTCAACACCAACTTTAAAGGCACTATGCCAAATGTTTACCTAAACTAAAATACCACTTCAGTCCAAATGTCTCTTAAAGAGGTATTTTACCGTCACGGTCGTCCTGCTGTGTCAAAATCTGATAAAAGGTAAACAACTTTTTCGTCACATATTGACGTGACTCTAAACTATTCTAACCCTAACCCTGCTAACTGGTTAGTTTCATCAATGGAAAAATGAATTCACAAGTTTATCAAGATTTTTGGCCGAATAAGTAAGTGAACCCCTGTGTTAAATAGCTGCCTGGTCCATACCAAACCGTCGTACTCATTTCGTACAGAGGGTCTGGATTTTCACAATTGAGCTCCGTTATAAGGTGGGGGGGTGAACTCCTTTGAAATGATTGGATCTGATTTTCGCTAGAGTTTGATCTTTAATGCGCCGAGTGAGTGAAGCAGCTATCATAACTATCATAACTCTATCATAACTCTATCATAGCTCTATCATAGCTCTATCATAGCTCTATCATAACTCTATCATAGCTCTATCATAGCTCTATCATAGCTCTATCATAACTCTATCATAGCTCTATCATAGCTCTATCATAACTCTATCATAACTCTATCATAGCTCTATCATAGCTCTATCATAGCTCTATCATAACTCTATCATAGCTCTATCATAGCTCTATCATAACTCTATCATAACTCTATCATAACTCTATCATAACTCTTGGGAGCATTCCTTGCACATTCTAAGGCTTCAGTTATAATTTCTTGATATCTGGGAGCCGAGCCAGAACTGATTGAAGAGCTTTCTTTACTTTCGTATCCACCGCCATTGCCGAACTACAACCAGCAAATGCGGCGCAAATGCTTGACGTCACCTACAAGCCCCGCCTCCCCCGCTCGCTGATTGGTAGGTTGAAATTCAGCCGATGTAACGCGGCCACTGAGATCAGACCCAGACGTAACATGTAGGGAAATGATAATTGAGTTTACGGATGGCTACGGTCAGGCTAATTCTTTTGCAGCTATAACTACTTTTCTGTAGCTCACAACGATCAGGATGAATCTTGGACCATTCCTCTTAAAAAAAACTGCTGCAGTTCAGTGAGATTCCTGGGTTCACTTACTTTTTCCTCACTGTCCTGTGAATGTTTACATGTTATGCTCATTAAAAACATGATCAAATGTAAATGTTTGGGTGGAATTAGTTTAAGCAGACACTGTTTACTCATATGATTGTGATGAAGATCAGACCACATGTGAGAAATTCCAAAGCGTTCACATACATTTCCCTCCCACTGTGTACATGGTTCTCAGTGTGTGAAGGAATTGTCTTTTGTTTAGGGTTGACAAGTCTGCCCCAAACTGCGACCAAATAAAAGTATATTTCAGCCTCTAACGCACTGCATACATTTAGCTGTTTCACCCAGTTACAGCACGCTCTGTATCAACAAATGCTATAGTATTTCCTGGGGACGCTCTGAATGACCTGGAGCGACTGCAGACACGTGTTCTCCTGCACATGCCTGTACATTACCCACACGGGGTCCGTTTACAGGAGGACGTGACCTTTCACTATGTGTCTGACGACCCTGAGCTAACGCAGCGCCTTCTGCAAAAACACCACTCAGGATGAAATGACTCTGATTCTTGTGATCCCTGGCTCCCCCACATAGATGTATTTTCTCACTTACTTACTTACATATTATTCATATTCTTAAGTGACAAAAATCTGTAAAAACTCACATTTTGCCGTTTTTTTTTTTAGTTCAAAGCTCAATAAGTCAGACTCTGGGAATTAGATTTTAAACAACTCTCAAAATCTTTTCAAGTCCAAGACTGGAAAGTTTGGATTTGTAGGAGGTACTAAAGTGAGACACATGTGGACACTTACTCAACACCCCCCACTGCCCCCGTCCCGTCTGGGGATAGGCCCGGTCCACAGTCCGACCCGCCGCTCCCCCGCATTCAGGACTATGGTGTGGCACAGCCCGCGGTGAATGATTTACCGCGCGGGGCCGTGCGTCAGGTTAAAGAGTTTAGCACCGTTTATGACCAGAGACACACATCAAACACACATGCCCCGCGCCGGGCCGGGCCAGGGCCATGTTTAGTCCCCGTTTGGCCCTCAGACTGAGTCACGACCAAATTGAAATTCCAACTCGAACAGTCACAGAAAAATGACCATCTTAAATGAGATAAATGACTCAGAATCACTCGAACTCACTTTAGGTTGAGTTTGATGCTAATGCCAATGGAACAAGCACAAATCTCACTTGAAATCAGACAAATTCACTTTGACTTTTAACTTGAAATGTTACAAAATAATCTGAATTAAGAATAAATGTGCTTGTCCCATTGGCAATAAGAGGTTTTATCTGATCTAATATAAAACATATTTTAAGTTTTTCACAGTTTTTTTCCTCTACATAATCCCATGTGTTCGTTCATAGTTTAACGTCTCCAATGAGAATCACACAATGTAATCGTGTTGGAAATCAAGACAAGCCGACACATAAAAAGTGTTTCCAACTTTTCACCAGAGCTGTAACCATTTTGAAAACGGACAAATGGCAAACACATTTTAAAAGTATCCTCTTTTGTTCTACACCCTGGCTTTTTAATGCACCTCACTATGCAGGGCTTACGTCATACTTCACATATAACTCAATTAAATAAATATAATTATAATAATAATAATAATAATAATAATAATAATAATAAACCCAAATTAAAATTATATTGAGGATGGTAATGACAACTGGGAAGTAGCAAGATCTTGGAGTATAATATGTATTACTGTACCTTTTAAAACATAAAAGTAACTCTCGGTAATGTTTGGCACGGGTAACAACCTGAAAGAAATATATTAATGATCAAATTTTTTACTTGCTTTGTACTAGACTTCGTACATGAAACAAGATCGTTGCTGTAGTTGTGCTTCGTTTCAATTAATTATATAAACAGTTCAAATGTTGTTTTGTAAGTTTGTAAGTTGGTCTGTGCTAACGTAGCTTTCTTAGATATGAGTTATAGCACTTTCTTTTGTTGTTTCTTTATTTTGCTGCTGTTTTTTATTGTTCCTCATTTTATTGTTGTTACTTTGCCCTATGTTCCTTGTTTATGATTTGCTACCTTTTAAATGTATATGTTATTGTTTTTATTTTTGGTGTGGGCGCTTATAAGCCTTTGGCTTCAGCCCACTCCTTTTGAGCAGGTTAACTGCTCAAACAAATAAATAAACTAAACTAAACTTTGTTTAAACCAGGGGTGTCCAAACTACGGCCCGCGGCCCACTTTTAATTGGCCCACTGCAAATCCTAAAAATATAATCGAATTTGTATTTCTTTTTTATTTCTTTTTTTTTTTGCTTTAATTGAATATATATAAATAAATGAAAATCCATTAACAGAAAGCTGTGATGAAGGCTGTTTTTTTACTTTAAGCATATTCAATTAAAAGGCATAACATTTATTGAATTTGCTAACTTTAATATAATAGAGGCGAAGTTATATACATTTTAAGGCCCTGCCAGTTTAATGGTGGCTCTTGTGGCCCAGCAGAATCCAGCCGACCTAAAAAAACACCCCTGAAATGTTTAATTTAACCTCTTAACCCCCTTTTTAACCAAGTGCATTTCTCCAGTTCGGCTTTACCCAAATCTAAAAGCTTCTTGACTGGAAATCTTACAGCCTATCTAGACCTAAAAAATCAAGAAGCTTTTAGATTTGGGTAATGCCAATTTCCAAACTGCCAGGTGGGGGTTAAGAGGTTTAAAGTAGGCCCTTTTGTCTTGAATTTTTGCAGCATAACTTCAATTGGCTCAATCCCTATGTGAAGTGCTGTACATTTGAGAGATGAATATAACACTTGTACCCTCCAAAGTCAAACACCCAGTTCTTCATGTCTTAACTGCACGGTTTCCTCTTATCAGTGCAGTTTCTTGCTGTTTGCCGTTCGCCGGGCGCAGACGTGACTGTGGCGTGAACACGTTATCAGCCTCAGACCTCACACCCTCGCGACCCTCTGTGACTCATATGTTCTCGCTGCGCTGCACATGCACCAGGGTCCGTTTACATGCCAGAGAGAGAGAGAGAGATAAGGACATGAACTTTAGGTCCGAGCTAATCTATAAGCTACACCCCGGCACGCGGCACCACAGAGCTGTCTCAACGCAAACATCTTTCCACCAGAACATGCAGGGGCTAAGAGTTGATGAGTGTGAGCGTCACTTTACGCTCACGAGTCGACGCGTACTGTAGCTGTTTAACTTTGATTTGATTTGGAAAAAACAAAAGAACAAAAAACATTCTTGCTCGAAAAGGAGTGGAAAGAAAACAAGCTTATTGACTCTCACCCCCTATTTATATATTTAAATAATAATAATAATGTGGTTGCAACAACAACAATGTTTAGTCCTTATTGTCTTACTAAACAATTAAGTCGGTTACATATTTACAACAATGCGTTACATTAAGTCAGCATTCACAGTATGTTACACTTTATAACAAGTGTATAATTTTTATTTCTTATACCTTATTACCATGTTAGTGTTACTGTTATTCATCATCATCATAACAGCCCATATAGCATTACTTTGTATCAAAGTGCTTGAATGATACATAACATAATCCACATTTATTCATGAAAAGTATAGTATTAATAGACTGATTGATGCTCATGATAACAAGATTAATCTTAATGATGTGTGTTAAAAAAAGAATCGAGGTTCTTCTTTTTTCTTTCCTGTGTCTGGACCTGCTGCCAGAGGGGAGCAGCCCCCGAGCAACCGGACCATCATTAGTTAAGTGTCCTGGGCTGTGCATTAAAAGAGACAAGACTTAGGAGTCTGCTGCCAGAAGAGGCTTTCCTCGGCCCCCACTTGTCTGCCCTGTACTACGAGTTATGTTGAATGCTGAAATACATGGTTATGTACATGTTAAAGCGTCTAAGAATTTAATTCCTTTTTATTACCATCGGCATCAATACCAATACCGCTGTCTGAATCGATTTAGTTTGTTTCTAAGAATAAAATAATGATTGTTATATATTAGTATAATGATGATAATAACACAACAGGAATAGCAATAACGGAATAAACTTTCCTCATTCTTATTTATTTGAATGAGGAAAGTAACTGTGTCTTAGTCGACTAAATTCACATGCAATTTTAGTCGACTGATGCTAGTCTAAAATTGAAGAAATCATATGACTAAATCTCGACTAAAATTAAAGGACATTTTCGTCAAAAGACTAAAACTAAATTAAAATATCTTCAATGAAGGTACTTGAGTCATCTTCTGTACTCGGTAGTTGAATCAAAATATGTCAAAATCAACACTGACTGCTAATATAGAAGATATTACAATTTAAAAGTAACTTGCCCAACGCTGCTGAGTTTCTGCTGCACAAAAACGGAAACAGACTTAAAAAAGAGGGGGAAACATGCCAAAATAAGGATAGATATGACTGTACCTGTACACTTTGAAAGTGATGAATGATGATATTTATGTGGACTGATTTGATCTGCCTTCCTGTAACCCTAAGTAACTGTGAACACATCGTGCTCCTCAATCGAACTCGTCCTGCCATAGCTTCGAAAGGGATACAAAACTGAGGCACTCAGAGAAGATCAATAGTTAAAAGGCCTTTATTGTAGCATGGCCATTTGATTCAAACTGGTCAGAGAGGGAGCCCCATGGTGCATGTGGCCACCTATTACCGTTTAAAAAGCTGCACCCTGATGAAGGGCTGCCACGATAAATCCATCAATCCCCTCCCCCGGTGCGTGGCCCAAACGCGCCGCCTCCTCTCTCTCTTGCCCCGGCTGGAGAGCTGGAGTCAGCGCGGACAGAGGGAGATGTGTTGGTGCTGAACACAGTGGCATTAGGCGAACGCTAAAATAAAAAAGTAGTCAAACTTCACAGCCGCTCATGTGATAAAAGCTGTGTGAGACACGAGGATGGGCCTTAAAGGGGAGGTGTCATGTCCCAATGCCCCTGTGAAATAAAGCTGAAACTGCCTTAATGTAAATAGTGCTGCTGGTTAGACTATTAGTGTATCTGATTGTGCAGCTTCAAAACTACATTGAAAAACATTCGGGAGCTGGACGAGATTTATTGTCGCTCATCACACCAGGATTGGTATGGGACGGGAGTGAGAAACCACCAACCATTCTCTAGATCGGGGGTGCCCAAACTTTTTGTCTCCGAGGGCCAAAATTAAAAAGTGCTTGTGGGTCGCAGGCCAAACACGGCGATGTCAAGCGTGAAACACATATAAATTCAAATAATAATAGTTACTTTATTTTATGTTTTGGTAGCCTATACATTTACATATGATTCTATCTATGCAAATAACATGCTACATTAAAACAAATGTTAACTGCGGCAAACGCATAGTTTTAGTAGAATTGCAGCAATATACAACAACAACACCTATATCTACAGCACCTACAGTAACTTTCCCTCATTCATTTGTTAACTCAAAAAATGCCACATTAGATCATTTTGAAAGTGTCAGTTCAGCATACATTCTTTTTAACATGTACCTTTGTTGATGTCAACGGCCTTTGCAATAAAAGTTGGAAAACTGGGAAAGTTGATGCTATAACGCTCTGTGATAAACACCAAGACACCACAACAGTGTTTCCTTAACTTTGCGAAAGGAGTGAAACAGCGCCCCCAATTTGACGCTGGTGGCCAAAAGGTGTACTGCATCCATATTTACCATTGAGAATGAATGGGAGAGAGTTAGTATGCCTAGATGCAATGCACTCTTTTGCACCTGCGTAAATCCGGGCCTGGTCAGAAACACCTCTGCCAGATGTTTCTGACCATTAGCCCGGCTCCACATCTGGAGATGGGCCCCCCGGGCGCCACAAACCAGACCACAACTAAAACAAATTTGAATATTTCTTATGGAAATGCCACAGAGGACGAAGAGCACTGCTCCGTTTGAGCGAGGGACACCGCCGCGAACGGTCTGACAAACCAACGTTTAGTCATGAACAGATCGTCAAAGTCTGGAGCTGAGCCAAGTTCCTTTGCCCCGGACCCTGTGTCTCCCCTCTAAACCCCCTCCCTCCACCCCTCGCACCCCATTTGGCAACACAACTACCACGAGACGGAAGTGTTACAATGAACATACACGGCAACACCTCACCAGAGTGAAAGAAGCAGCTCAAACATGTATCTCAACCCAACTTTAACAGTCGCACTTAAACACAAAGGTCGCTGTTATCGAGGTCACACAGTTATGCAACACAATACCAGACAAAAATGGCGTAATATGACAAATGTCGATATTATTAGCAAACCATTTTAACCAAACCATAGACACAGAACTATGAAATGAAGGTGAGACGCTGCAGGCGAATAGGGAAACTTTTTAAATTTAGAGACATCAATTTGAAACTTTTGCAGTAGATTACTTCATGCAAATCAGGTTTAAAAGTATGGTTTTATTTCGTTTACGTATTAGTAACAAAGACATTTTCTGAGGGGAGTTTTAAAATGAGCTGCTTTTTAGTGGAAAAATCTGTGCACATTTAAATTTCGCCTTGATTTTTAAAAAATTCAAAACTCAATAAATCAGGCTAGGGATTAGATAGCCTAATCCTGAGCTATCTAAGGGATTAGGATTTTCTTCAGTCTAAAATTGAAGAAAATCATATGACTAAATCTCAACTAAAATGAAATTAAAACTAAATTAAAATATGTCAAAATTAACACTGACGGCTAATATAGAAGATATTACAATTTAAAAGTAACTTGCCCAACACTGGCTATAAGTGAAAACCCTGAGACAAAACCCTCAGACAAAACCTTCAAAACATTGTTCAGTCCAAGGCTGGAAAATGTGAAGTCTGTAGAAGCTACTTCTATATTGTCGCACCAGTGTGAGAAAAATGCATTTTGAGAAAATTACAATTTTCCCAAATAAATCTATGGAGAAACATTGAATCAGTGCAATAATTAAACATGTTATTGTGAAGATCAGGGCTTTGTTTGTTTGTTTAAAGTTTATATGTTAAGAGATTAAATTGTTAATCAGCTAACTGTGTCAAAGCAAGACCTAAAAAGTACTAGTCCAGGACCAAAACAAGGCTATAAATGAACAAAAATAGGAAACTTATAACAAAAATGTCGTTACAACACGATTTCCTCTGCAAAGAATCTCCTCAATGGGCGTCATAGTAGTTCAAAGCTCTACGAACGTGTCCATAAATGTGTGTGATCAGTTTAGCAGCTCATGTCAGAGTCCCCCTCCCAAATGTTAGTGCTTTAAAAACAGCGGTTTCCGACCTTTTATCCTCGACGTCCCCCTCGTGCGCGTCAGACTCAGGCCGAGCCCCTCCCCCGCTCCAAAAAACATGGCTCCTTCAACATATCGAAAACATAGATTAATGGCCAACAAGGGTCGAAGTACAACACATGAACAGAAGCTGGAGTGTTTTCTGCACCTGTGGCCTTTTCTCAGTCAGTTGTGATGGAAATAACAGATATGACGTAATACTTTTCCTCTGACTGACAGTTACTTAACATAACCAGGGCTGGACTTTACTCTTGCCCCTCACATCATGTCTGTCAATAGCTGTAACCAGTGTTTGGGGATAACAAAAGTATTAGTGACAAAACTATATTACTCTTTTCAGTAACTAAGGAATATAACACATGACTTACACAAAATACGGTAATATATTGGTCATTACAATTAAGCTCAAGTTAAAAGTACATTTAAAATGGTTTGCATGTAAAGTATGAACGACAAAATGACAAACAATGCAGCACCAAATCAAGATCTGCAGTTGTGTGTACCTAACGTCGTCAAAACAAAACACGAGAGAATGAGGAAAGTGAAGGAAAAGGAACTCTGTGACTGCACTTTTGCAATTGCAATTCTCTTCCTCCTGAGAGAGGTTGAGCACTGCCCTCTGGATTGGTGCATTTCAACTAATAACTGTTTATGACCACTGAAAGTATTTAATCTGCACTGTCTGCGAGGAGGTTTGAAGCAGCTGGACCGCTAATCTCTCCTACGCTGTCAACACTTCCCTTCAAGGCCAAGCCACGGAGCTAAACCTGATGAGTACTGAGCTCTCTGGGTCATATTTTGCAAAACACTGACTTTCAGACTGTAAATAACCGCACACACATACCCCCTCCCTAACCACGCCCCCGTCGTTCTGCGTCTGCCTCAACACGTTTCTTCAGCCCCGCCCCTGGTCAATGGCCAGTCATCGTGTATTTCCCATGTCTTGATGTTTCTATATATGTGCTTTGCCTTAACTTAACCTGATTGTAATTTCGCATATCTTCTTTTGTAAGGCGCATTGAGTTGCCTTGTGTACAAAATGCGAGGTATAAATAAAGTTGCCTTGCCACTTTTGCTCAGTGGTATTATTACTATTTTCAGTTCATATTTTGCCAAAAGTAACTCAGAAGTAACTCAAAGTAATGTAACATTTGTAAAACTGTAACTACTAGTGTTACAGTGTTAATTTTGTCGACTAAAACTGGACTAAAACTAAATTCAAAGTTGTTTATTTGACTAAAATGTCCAGATATTTTCCTCGACTAAAATATGACAAAATGAAAAGAAGAGACTAAAATCATCCAAACTTCCAATGGCTCAAATCATTTAAATTCCTGCCAAAGGAACAGGTCTGACCTTCATGTGGGAGAAGCTCCATGAAGCAGAGGACCTTGATTAAATATGATTATAATATTAAATAAATAAAATTAAATAAATATTATAAATGTAAAGTCGACTAACTGTGTCTTAGTCGACTGAATTCACATGCAATTTTTAGTCGACTGATGCTAGTCTAAAATTGAAGAAAATCATATGACTTAATCTCGACTAAAATTAAAGGACATTTTCGTCAAAAGACTAAAACTAAATTAAAATATGTCAAAATCAACACTGACTGCTAATATAGAAGATATTACAATTTAAAAGTAACTTGCCCAACACTGGCTATAAGTGAAAATAGTTTATTGTAACACCCTTCAGGATCCAGAGAACGTCAGACTACAGTATATAGTTATAGATTTTAGACAAATCTATGCAAAGAAGTGCATGTTGGGCGTGAGTGCTATAAGGTGTTAGCATAATAGCTGCATGTTGTTTCCGCCGACTTCAGGCTATGTGCTGTGAAACGCTTTGAAGTTGTTTTTAAATGTGCTATACAAATAAACGTGATCTGAATTGAACATTATCCTCGGTTATGTAGCTTATTGTTTTGTTAATGGCCTCGACCATTACAAAGCAACTGATTTATTGACATGGCTTTGAACAGTTGCTTCACAACTCGCCTGAATCATAGTGAGCTATTTGTGGAACGGCACAGTATTGTTTGCACTAAAGCACTGATTTATGATGGACCTGATGGTGGAATGTTTCTATTCAATGATTTAATTATTTATGTAAAGTAGGGCTGGGCGATAAATCGAATTAATTCAATAATTCATGCTTTTAAAAACAGACGATGTGGAAAATGGATAAATCGTAAAATCGTGTCCGCCGCTCCATGTCCCCCTCATGTGCGCCGTGTTTCCAATTTAGCAGCGACTGTTTTCTGAAATGTCACCCGAAGAGAACCCAGAGACTTTCTGACGATCTCTGCTGCTTTACAAAGGCATTGTGTTTTCGGAGTGCGCAATAGAGTTTTCTTCCGCTAAAACTGAGTTTTCCCCAATCTGATCCTCTTCCTTCTCTCACCCTGAGCCATGCTCTGAGCGGAGGCACACAGCAGCTTAACTCCGCCCCTTTCCCTTGAGTCTCCATGGAGACGGATGTCAATCACAGCAGAGGCATGAGGATGAGAAAACTAAAATGCTTTGAAAACTCCATGGCTTATTTAGAAGTTTTACTTTTGAGAGCAGCCAAGGAATATTTAAAAGAGAAATACAATTTTCTAATGGGCCTAATTGTAGGCTGTATTATGAATCTAAATATGAATGGTCTGGACTCTGAGCAGTTGTCTTATTATGAAAGATCAGGAGACCTTTAAAAAAAAAATCCAATAAAATCAATTAAAATCGTAATCGTCCAAACTGAGTAACAAAATCGAGATTTTCATTTTTGGCCATATCGCCCAGCCCTAATGTAAATATAGCCTACATCAGTACACTATGTTTTTTTATTTTACTTTTGTTCCTTTCTTTATTGCGGCGGGGGGAGGGGGTTATAGAGGGCCGGTCTTGACCCAAAAGTCGTAGGCCGATTTTTTTTCTGCCAGTTAAGCCCTGCTCATAACCTATAATAAAAATGCCTATTGACTTAAAAATGTGAAAATGTTGTTTTAGCCACAATTTTCTTAATTGAGTTCAAGTCCAGCTAATGTTTTGGTTCTGATTTTGTATTTAAGTCTTATTTTGACACAATTTGATGGAAAAACAGCAGTTGAATGTCCAAATAATCGCGATGACTGACAAACCGGAGAGCTGCAATTTGACATTTGTCCAACATTGTTAGGCCGGGCAATAAGTGGCTTAATAAAATATTCCTTCATCTAAACCTCTCTTCCTTTTGCCCTCTTTTCGGTCCTCCTTTCGCCTCCGCTGCCGCTTCCTCTCCCTGACCACACGCGGCTCTAAAACTCCCGCTCTGGGGAGGGACGGCCATAAAGTCCGCATTAGAAAGTCTTTTTTTTTCTCTCTCTCTTCCCCCCGATCGGGGCGCAGATAAACGATCCATTAGTTTTCATCATATCGGGCGGCGGCAGTTACACGGAGAAAATGATACGGCCATGAATTATGCACGTGTTTGGCCAGCGCCCAGGGGTGAAGGCAGGGGGCGCCGTGGAGCAGCCGGGCCCCAAAAAGTTCAGAGCATCAATAATTCAGACGCAGATACAGTTTCCTGTGAATATTAACCAGAGGGAGGCAAGCTGGAGGGGGACAGTCCCGGTTTAGATCATGGTTTACGGCGTGGCTCAGGTCCGATAGGGGGGGAAAAAGGACACTCCAAATGTGTTCGCACTCTTTCTCGCTGATTAAAAATTCCCTTTAATTGATAAACGTCCCTCGAGCAAAAGCGGAGGCGAGTCCGTTTGCAGGAATGGAGAATCAGAGGAGTTTGGCTCTCTGCACCATCAAACTATAACGGCAAGCCGCGACCCAAATAAGGATGAAATTTGCTAAATAAATAATGTTAAATGCTGTGTTTCCCTACAAGTGATTGTTTAATAAGCTTTAAATAATCCAATAAAGCTGAAATCCTGATCAAAAGAACTCATTTGAACAGACTCAGGAAGGTTTTTGTGCTTTTCCAGCGGATAAGTAGTGAAAGAAAGGTGCCAAAGGAAGGTTCAGAGAAAGAAAGGTGTATATAGAGACAGGCGGCCTCTGTGGAATGGCCCGTACTGTATGTTCATGTTCGAAGCAGCCAGAGGGTGGAAAAGGTTTTTACTTTTTTCCCCAACAAATGCTGAATTAATGGTAAATGGTCTCAACGTATATAACGCTTTTCCAACTACATTAGGCACTCAAAGAGCTTTACAGCAAGGAACCAGTCACCCATTCACACTCTCATTCACACACCAGTATACGCAGACACTGGAGGCAACGTGGGTGAAGTGTCTTGCCCAAGGACACAACGACAGTGTGCACCTGCCGGAGCTGGGTTTCGAACCCCCGACCTTCCGATCATGAGATGACCCGCTCTACCAACTGTCACCCCCAAATAAAAAAAGATGGAGTCGAGCAAAGTGATAAAAAAATACTTTAACGGATAACGCTAACCAGGAAGCTAACGTTAGCTTCATGGTATACATATGCTAACGTTAGCTACGACTGTTTTCGCTGAACAATTTGCTGTGAAATAACATCCACATGGGCAAGATTTTGGCTTGACTTTATGGGTGTGTGTGATAAATATGTTTAAAGCAGTACTAAGTAACTCTTGCCCGTAGAGGCCATAAGCGCAACTGCAGGTGTCTTAGCAAGTTACGATTTTTAACTTATTAAATGTCTTGGAGAGTAAATACTATGCTGACAGAAAAGGTGAAGGGAGAGAGGGGTGTTGTACATCCAGTTATACAATGGGAATATTTTTTTTCACTCAAACTTGGCTGTAAATACTGTTTAAAGTGGCGCTAGCCCGCAGTTAGCTTTGCCCGTTAGCCTGTTAGCTTCTTCTCTGTGATTCTATTAGTGTGTATTGTTGCTCCACCCCGATGGCAGTCAAGTTGCAAGCATGGTTTTCTGGTCAGAGACACCAGGCGGAGATGAAAGACCCTCCAATCATCCCATTAACACTTGTATTACCCCAGAGGGACTACGGAAAGGATTTATTAAGGTAAACACGTTACTTAGTACTGCTTTAAAGTCCGACAGAAAAATCGTGATTCCCGTGAGAGGTTTTCTTCCCCTCAGCTAGGCCACGCCCTCTATATCTATTCTGTTTATTCAGTGAAGCCTTTCAGCCATTGATACAAACAGCAACGCGCCATCTAGGAGACATGGCCTAGCCTAGAAGGACGTTTATTTACCTTATTCCGGAAGTTTGCGTGTGCGCCTTCATGAATTGTGCCCGCCCCTTCACTCATATTAGTTTACATAGGACTGGAGAAGTCAAAGGAAAATCAGTTCCTACACGAACACAAAGCCGTTTTTAGGCCGCGCAGAGAAACAGTGCAGTGTCGACTTGTTGGTGCAAATGAACATTGGACATTTTACACAAATCAATCTACTGTGCATCAGATTTTAGCGACGAACGGACTTTGCGCTCTACCGGGAGTGACAATGTAGAGGAAGTGCCAAACTGTGGAAAAAAGAGGCAAGAGGTGGGCCGGAATAAAGTGACTAGAGTTTGGGAAAATCCACTGTTACCTCAGAGATCCGCTATATTTTTGGCTGCTAACATACATTTCCCATAGACTAACAGCTATAAACAGTAGGCCTACAAAAAGTAACGAAAAAAGCCGTGGAACAAGTCCGTTAGCTGCCGAGTCACTATTGCTAAATACATTACACACTGTAGTGTCCAAGTGTTTAATGTGAATAATAACTCCAGTATTTTACCTTTTAAATGTCCATTAGTTTATTATTGCTGCTAATCTCATCATTCTATTTTTAGTCGTTTTCCGGCAAACTTAGCACACACAACTAAAGCTGAGTCAAAATTGTTCCAAAAAATGAAGCAGATTGTCCAATAGACGTGACAAACTAACACTTGAAGTTGAAGTTAGCGTGTAGCATGAAGCTAACGTTAGAATCATGGTTAGCATTCTCCATTGTTTATGTATTTATGGGCTGCTGAACCACTTTACTCTACTCCGGGTCTCTCTGTAACCTTATTTTAGTAGAAAATACATCAATAATTCAGCGTTTGTTAAAGTAGTGGTGGAGTAGTAGGTGAAAGAGCAGTTGTTTTCCCCCTGAGGCAGAATGACAGAGCCGAGACAACCGTTCATCACAGTAAAGCCCGCGCCAACCAACCCCAATCAACCATAAAGTGAAACAGCAAAGCATCGGCCTTTCTCTTAATGTTCCGATGAAGTAGAGTGACAAAAATGTGGATTGTTTCTTCTAATCTGTTTTAATCCGTTTCTTGAAACGGATTAAAACGTCAATATGCTGCCACGCTATTTATTTTTTATTTTTTACATAATTAGTATCATACTCTTTACCCGGTATAGATACTGAAAGGTAGCCATTGTATTTAGTTACAGAATAGTAAATACTCCAAATGTCCAATCAGAATAGTGTATTCTGAATACTTTCACATTGATTTACATAATATTTATGTAAATATTGTGTTATAATTAAAAACGCGTAGGCTATGTTTGTTGTGACGCCTGTTTTAAACGTATTTACCACTAGGAATTTTACTGTGACATGAGGTGTTTTAAATCTCTCATTTTTGTGATGATACTGCATTGGAAACATGACTTAAATGAGATAAATGACTTAAAATTGCTTGAATGAAGCTTCTTTAATTTGGGTCAGTTTGAACTAATATAAGATTTTTCACTTGAAATGATACAAAATAATCTGAATTAAGAAAACATTTCTTGTTCCATTGGCAATACGAGGTTTAATCTGATCAAACCTACTCAAACTTTAGATTACATTTCTTAATTTAACCTCTGAACCGAGCACATTTTCTCCAGTTCGGCTTTACCCAAATCTACAAAACTCATCTAAACGGATCATTTTCCTCGCGTTGTTGCCGCATTGTCTTGCACTTTTTTTAAAAACTTTATTTCATTGCTCTTTTGTTGCGTTTTCGTCAAACATTTTCATCACTTTTTGTTGCGTTTTTATCCTAGTTTTCATCTCAGTTTTGACGCTTTTTTTCAAGAAGCTTTTAGATTTGGGTAAAGCCAAACTGGAGAAAAAGTGCTCGGTTCACGCGGGGGTTAAGAGGTTAAAGGGATATTTCAGGATTTTTGACATAGGGCCTCATTTCCTAGTTATCCAGAGTGTAACGATATAAATGTCTGTGTCGATAGAATATTTTTTTAATATAACTGACCTTGTATCACATGAATTACCGTATTTTGAGGGACTATTTTCTAGCAGATCACTCCGCCGCTGCGTTAGCTTACAGCCACGAAGCTGATGCTGCTCAAATATAAGTTATTTTAAATGCAAAATGGTTAAAATTATTCTATTAACACAGACATTTATATGGTTAGTCTGGCGTTATAGGTGATTTACCTCAGGTGCACTGTGGAGTGGGTCAGACTGTTTTTAATGCAGGCTAACTGATACCATAGAAATGCTTTAGCCTTGTCCTAGCCTAGCGCCACTAGACTCTTCAAATATAAGAACTGCATGAATTTAAAGAGGGGGTATTATGCTTTTTTCAATCACATAGCACCAGTCTATAGCATACTACAATGATGACGTAACCTTCTGTTGGTCTGTATATGCAGTAAATTAAAATAACTGCCTTGAATAAAATTGCTCTCTCAAAATGGCTGTACTGAACGTCTTGAAATAGGCCTCTGTCACTTTAAGAAGCTTTCCGACACGCCCCCTTCAGCACACTGCTGTGGCATCTAAACAACACTACTGTGCGGGGAGGGGGCTCTGCTGAGCTGAGGAGCAGTGGTTGGTGGCTTGGCTGGTGACGAAAGGTCCAGAGGCGTCTCCAGGAGGTGGGGGCGTTCCTAGGAGGACTGAGGCATAGCTACACCTAAAATGGCTGCCGTCTAAGTTTTTACTGATTACTCAAAAATATGTGAATGAGCCAAGGCAACACTCCAGGCATGTGTTTAATGAGGGAATGACATAATAACATGATATAAAGCTTGAAAAAGTCGATTTTACATAATACCCCCCTTTAAGAAAAAAATATCTCCAGGCATCAACAACACTCTGGATAACTAGGAGATGAGGCCCAATGTCAAAAATCCTGAAATATCCCTTTAAGTAATTTTACGCCTTAAGATGATTTTTCTTTTCCCACTGGAGCCTGTGTTTCCGTTTTACGCGGCTAAAATCTGAAACAGACTTCCTAAAGATGCGAGCGAGACGCTGAAAATGGTTATATTAGCTGCGCGCGTGACGGATGAAAGTATTTGATCTGCACTCTCATTATTAATTTAAATGCACGATGAGCCATTTCCCATAGTTTTATTGATTTCATTTGGATCGTTGTAACCTTCTTCATCGCCGTCACGCACACTCCCAGCTCTCTCTGCAGCGGCGACCACCGAAAACCGGCCCCGCCTCGCGTTTGACATTGGACTGTATTCCTTCTATTATTTTGATGAACGACCTACACGTCTCCGATCCGTTTCTCCGTGTCGCGCCCCGAACCTGTCCAGATGGCCCTAAATGAGGACGGCGTCATTGAAATTACCCACGCGCGCACAAAAGCAGGCGCGCTAATGGTAATCGGCCAATCAAAAATGCAAAACAATCGGCAATTACTGCAGGGGCCCCGCGGTCATTAGGAAGTACAAGCAGCTAACGAAGTCGAGGCGGGTCGTGAATATTCATGAAGGCCCCGCAGATTAAAGAGAGAGGGGGGGGAGAGGGGTGGGGGGGTGTTTATGCAGATTTGAGATATTAAAACAGGAATTTAGAGGGAGGAGATTTGAAAATGTAAGGAATAAGTTGTTGCAAAATGAATGGGGGTGCGGTCCATGCCTCTCCGCGGCGACGGTACAGTTTCTCACAAATGGCACTGTTCGCCAATAACAAGTGATCTGACTTAACCCGAGCACTGAAAACACGCACAGTACAGGCCAAAAATCCTCCCGGCTCAAGATCTGGAGGTGGGCAAAATGACTGTCTTAAATCAGCGGTTCCTTAAATCAGTGGGGGTCGCAAGAGGATTTTGAGACAATATTTTTAAGTATTTTTGATTGAAAACAGCATATTATAGTGAAATTAAAGCTGAAATACAAGCATTTATTTTTAGGCAGTGTCTATAGAACCGTCCGACGGCTACAAACTCTTTTTGTTATTTTGCCGTCTCCTTATGACACCCTGATGACACCCCGCCATTCCAACACAGAGTTTACAAACTAACCCTAACCCTTACCTTAGCTCTAACCTTAAGGATAGTGGAGTTTACTAACTAATCCTAACCTTACCTTAGCTCTAACCTTAAGGATAGTGGAGTTTACAGACTAACCCTAACCTTACCTTAGCCCTAACCTCAAGGATAGTGGAGTTTACAGACTAACCCTAACCTTAAGGATAGTGGAGTTTACAGACTAACCCTAACCTCAAGGATAGTGGAGTTTACAAACTAATCCTAACATTAAGGATAGTAGAGTTTATAATCACAGGTATCAAATAGTGTCGGATTGGCGGGACGTTGCAATGGAGGGGTGTCGGAATGACGGGTCGACCCCACCTTTTCCTACTTTAATCCAAACCATTTTCCTAACCTTAACCTTCATTTTTTCCTGTTTCTAAACGTAAGCGTTTTCCAACTCCTGGCCCTAACCTTAGCGAGTTAGATAGATAGACAGAAATAGCCGGGGAGTTGCGAGAACCGTCCGACGGCATCGTAGACACTTCGTTATTTTTATTTTATGAAAATACCTCATTAATGTACAAACAAACATGTGCCTTTGCTGTGAGCGGCTCAGCTCTCTTAGGACATGACTGTAACTTTACCCGGAGTGGGTACGTCTCCAGCTCGTCTCCATGGAGATTTAAACAGGTTAGCTCCTCATCCAAATACATTCTTTCATCACCCACCGCAGTAAAAGCATTTTGTCGAGCTGCTCATTAGGAGCAGGTTTTGAATTGGTGGCAACAGTATAGTCCAAAATGTTACGCAGTGTGCCTTTAAGCCAAATATCAAAATACAGTGACCGATAACAACATTAAACCAGCTTTTAAATGTTTTGCACTTAAATTATTATTAATGCTAATTACAGTTTAGAGAAGGGGTCCCAAGCTGTTGGTTGAGTGATTTTGGAAGGAAGGATGGATTTTATTTGTATAGCGAGTTTCATTGGCATAGTCATAAAGCGCTTTACCAGGGACAATTTTACATTCTCTCCATACTCGGTGGTAAGTTACGGACAGTGTGTAGCTTCAGTTTCCCCTGGGGTAGACTAACAGAAGAGCGGCAGCACACATCTGCGCTAACCATTCATTCACTAACACACACAGCATTCATCCCTATTGCACATGTTTTTAGTCTGGAGTACCCGGAGGAAACTTGCACAGACACGTGAAGAACAAATTCCACACAGAAAGGCCCCGTCCAGTTTGGAAAGCCCGGTCTTAAAAAAGATAAATGGCTTAAAAAGTGCATGAATTAAGAGGATTTATGCTGAATTTGGTCAGGTTTGTACTTTCTTCATGTAAGAAGATGGAGCAAGCAGCATTTTGCCTAAAATAAGAGAGATTCACTTGTACAGTTAAAATACACTGCCCGGCTAAAAACGTGGCCTCCTGAAAACTACTGTTCTGATCTGGTGCAGTTGGTTAGGAATGAGCAGGTTATTCCATCGGCCGCCTCCGAGTCCAGAGCTTAACCCCACTGAGAGTCTCTGGGATGTGCTGGAGAAGGCTTTACGCCGTGGTCACACTCTCCCATCATCAATGCAAGATCTTGGTGGAAAATGAAGGCAACACTGGATCTTTTACAATGTAGAAGCTTTTTGAAACGACGCCGCTGCAAATTGTGCTATAATCGATGCTAAAGGCAAACATCAGAGCGTGTGCCCTTTTTCTTTGTTTCTTTTCCTTCTTTTTGTTTTGTCAGGCGGTGTATTTTATTCCGTGTAGTGGGGTAAATGTTACACGGTTTGACTAATTCTGTTACTGAAAACCACACTTAAGTGACATATGTCAATAAAGTTCTGTCTTAAATCTACAATATTTGAACTTTATTACTGTAAATGAATGCTGCAATTTTCATTACACTAATGCAGTGGTTCCCAAAGTGGGGTCCAGGGCTCCCTGGGGGGCCTTGGAGACACTACACGGGGCCCCCCAAGCTTGTCTAGAAAACAAGTACATTTGAAAAAATATAAATTTTAAAAGGAAAAATACATTTATTCGCTATTATGCATTACTTGAAACCAGTTTTAAACCCCAGTCATTGCTAGATGTTGCGTTTTATGTAATTTTAGCTGTAAAACAATACGAACATTCCAATGAATAGGATACATTATTTTCTATTGGGGGGCCACGAGAGAATTTCGGATCGTAATAATAATTGTAATTGTATAATTACAGTAAATTACAATAACTTACTGTATAACCGTACAGTAACTTACTGTACGTCATATTACAGTAGTAATACTGTTACAGCAACTTACTGTAGTTTATATTACAGTATCACTACTGTACAAATACTTTACAGTGTTACTGTGATAATATACAGTATCACTAGTGTAATTGGCAATACAGTCCTGTACTGGAACCCTGTTGCCAGTAGGTTACTGTTCAATCTATGATAAACCTTTTACAGTGAAGCTAAAGGCAAACATTAGAGCGTGTGACCTTTTTTCTTTGTTTCTTTTTTTTTGGCCAGGCGGTGTGTTTTATTCCGTTTAGTGGGGTAAATGTTACACGGTTTGACCATTTCTGTTACTGAAAACCGCACTCATTTATCTCAAATCCAATAACCACCATAGGTTTGGAAATGAGATAATAACACGAGACGCCGCTCCCTGTGTAGTAACTTTATAAGAAATGTGCCGCCGCCGCAGTCCGCTCTAAGGCCATGTTGTGTTGCATCATCGCTGCAGCTGACTGGGTTTGCTCCATTTCTCTAAAAACGGCACAATAAACTACCGCGTCGCTCCACACACACACACACACACACACACACACACACACACACACACACACAGATCTCTCTCTCATCTGGACGCGCCGCCACTCTGAGTTTTCACTCCCGAACGCATCACTTCCTCTTCCACCGGACCATTTCACTAAAGCCAAATCTGGAGAAAAACGCACGTCCACAAACGTCGCGGCTCAGGGACGTTTCGGAAGACACGTTTCTGCCAACCCCGAAATGTTTAAAAATAGTGTGCTCTTATCATTAATTGAGATGGAGGGGGAGGGGGAGAGAGGGGGAGGGGAGAGAGGGGGAAGCAGAATCCACCCCCCCTCCCCCTCTCTCCCATCGATCGTTATTGAGCGTGTCCTGGATTCACATATCGGCTGATAATGTGGCACAGGCAGAGGCCGACGGACTGAATAAACCGCCGGGCTTAAACGCGGCTCCACTGAAAAGAGACGCGTGAAAAGGAGTAATTATCTGGCTACTGGAGGTTAAAAATGCACCGGAAACGGCATGTATTTGATCAGAAGACGCTGTAAAAATGAAATGAAATGCACTAGAGACTGTATTCAGCTTAGAAATACGTATATGGGGTTCATGAAGGCAGCAACAAGCCAGTCATTTTGATGCATAAATACTTCAAATCTGTGCATATACTACAAACACTAAACATCAAGCATGGATTTAAGTTACTTTATTTGAGAATCTTGTTTTTCCACATCGGACCAAGTTTACTTTGTTTGTTTGGTGACATTTCAGACCGGTTCTAAGGTAAATCTCGCTTGAAATAAGAAAGTAAATCTGCCAATGGGACAGCTGCGATTTTCTTACCCCACTGGTGAATAAATCAAGCTGAAATAAGGACAAAATGTATTGAAACGAGTCAGAAACGAGTCAGAACGAGTGAAATAATCTTAACTCGTCAAAACAACTTGAATGTAAAATATTATGCTCAATTTGAGACATTTAAACTAATCTAGATATTCGGGGATTTTTTGGAGTGTAAATGATTGGTGTCCATTTCAGCAAGCACGCAAATGATGGAAATTGTAAAAGAGTTATAAGCACACTGGAAAATTGACCTAGCGTTAGCTTCGTGCTACATGCTAACTCTGAGTACCAGTGTTCCAGGTAATTGTGTGCCCCCTTCTATTAAAAAAACAACAAAAACGCAATATCAGCATTGTAATAGTTACATTTACAAAATAGATGTTCTTTACTTGTGAAAAACCATAGAACTGTGTCTTAAAAGTCCGGCTATTTATTGGATTATTCACACATTTTGAATTCTCGCTCTTCACGTCCCACTTAAAACACTTAAATGTAAGAACAAAACATGTTCACAATGCACGAACAATACACAAGATCACGAGTTTCATCCATAAAATATGTATATAGTGCTTTAAAGAAGAACTAAGTAACTTGTTTACCTTAATAAATCCTTTCCGTAGTCCCACTGGGGGTAATACAAGTGTTAATGGGATGATTGAATCACGAAGAAGAAGCTAACAGGCTAACAGGCAAAGCTAAGTGCGGGCTAGCGCCACTTAAACAGTATTTACAGCCAAGTTTGAGTGGAAAAAATGATTTCCATTGTGTAATTGGATGTACAATATCCCTCTCTCCCTTTGTCTTTTCTGTCAGCGTAGTATTTACTCTCACGGACAATTAATGAGTAAAAACCGCAACATGCTACGACACCTGCAGTGGCGCTTATGGCCTCTAGGGGCACGAGTTACTTAGTACTGCTTTCAAAACACTTAAAAGTAAGAACAAAACAGGTTCACGATGCACGAACAATACAAAAGATCCTGAGTGTCTTTCATAAAATAGGTATATAGTGCCTTAAATTGCAATAAAAGTCATTAAAACATATGCTAATCGTTAGCTAACGTGGTGATTCTGTGTGTTTGTAACTCAGTTTGTTCACGTCTACTGGACAACCTGCTTAATTGACTGAAGCAGGAGTGAGAGAAAACATTCAGAAGAAGCTGATTTAACCTCAGCTTTATTTGTGTGTGCTAAATATGCTCATAGTCCGCCAGAAACATGTAAAAAGAATGGCACAATGTGATTCCCGTTACAAGCCTTCTTCCCCCTTGGCCCAATGTAAAGTCTATGCCAGTCGGAATCACAGTGAATGCTTTTTGTGACGTTCATGGCCTTAATGTTAGCACAAACGGCAGCAACAGCCTTTGTGCAAAAGTTTTTATATTGAAATCACTGAGGCAAAGAACAAACCGGATGGAGAAATGAAACGCAGCTCTATTTCAGGCCTGACATTTGCCCGGTGGAAGAGCTCTGACCGGTGGCCGCTCTCTTCCTCATTAGGGATTCTATTTAAACCGTTTGGGATTATAATTTAACTCCGGCCTGGATTAATACAATAAATGGGAGACGAGAGAGAGAAGAGGAAGAGGGATGGAGGGATAGAGAGGGAGAGACAATGGCCAGCACGTCTATTTTTTGAAGCCTGTTTTTTTTTTCTTTCACAGCTCATTTCAAACACGTTAAGGAGCATTTGAGAAAAGACTTAAATATTCAAGCACATGTTTGTGGAGTCTTAGCAGGTTGTAATTAGTCCTAACAGAGACACAAAGATAATTGTTCTCGGCGGATGACATTACATTACCTACAAATAAAGGCACACTGCGTAACAGTTTGGATTCTACTGTTAGAAAATGTCATCTTATTTTTGATTAATTGCTTTGCGCTGGCTTGGACTGTCTGGAAATAAGATTTGCCAATGGAACAAGCATTATTTCGCAAGGTCATTTACAAATAAGACAAGAACGCTTCGAATAAGACAAAAAAGTCAAATATAAGAAAAAACATGCTCATTCCATTGGCAAAAATCTGCACAAATCCCAATATTTCAAGCACTTTTAAGTGATTTTTTTTTATCTACGGCAAGATGGCATACAATTTGGATTTTTTTTTTTGTCAGTTGTGAACAGTGTTGGGGAAAGTAATGAGTTACCAAAATATATTACTTTTTTCAGTAACCAATGAATTTGATGTATTTTGAAAAAGTGCAGCATATTTACCACATCAAGTTGGAAGTTGGTGTATATAACATCTGCGTGTAGCTAACGCCAAAACAAATTACAAGAGAATGGGGATAGCAAAGAAAAAAGACATGACGACCCGGTAACTGCTAGGTAATTACCCAGTAATTACAGTAGTAATTACAGTAGTAATTACAGTAGTAACTACAGTAGTAACTACTAGTAATAAATATCAATCAAAGTGGTAGTTCTAGTTGAAGTAGTAGTTAATAATAACTCATTCCAATAACTGCTAGGTAATTACCTAATAAGTACAGTAATAATGACTAATAAATATCAATCAAAGTGGTAGTTCTAGTTGAAGTAGTAGTTAATAATAACTCATTCCAATAACTGCTAGGTAATTACCTAATAAGTACAGTAATAATGACTAATACATATCAATAAAAGTGGTAGTTCTTGGGTAATAAAAGTAGTAGTTAATAGTAACTCTGCCCAATAACTGCTATGTGATTGTCTAGTAATTACTAGTAATAAATATCAATTAAAGTGTAGGGTTAGGGTTACGCAATTACCAGTTATTGTAATGAATTACTATTAACTGCTACTTTAATTACCTAAGAACTAACACTTTTATTGATATTTATTACTAGTAGTTACTACTGTAATTACTAGGTAATTACCCAGCAGTTACCGGGTCATCATGTAAAGTGTTACCGAAATGGGCGTCTGCACTTTTGCTCGGTGACATTATTACTATTTTCAGTTTATATTTTTGACAAAAGTAACACAGAAGTAACTCAAAGTAGTGTAGCTGTAACTACTAATATAGAATATATTACAATTTTAAAGTAACTTGCCCCCCTCCCCTCACTCCTCCAGCACACGCTTCCCTGATGATGGATTCAATGATAAACGGACATCGCATTAATCTTGTACAACACAAATGTATTAGCAGAATAGATAAAATATGTCACAGAGTTAACATTTTGATACATTTATTTACTATACACTGCAAAATTCATGTAATTCTGAGTTTTAGGCATTTAGAACATAATACTTTTTTATTTCCCGCAACCCCTCAACGCCTCACCACCTTTCCGGTGCAAGTAAGGAGGAAAATGACTTGACAGCTCCCATATTGGATTTCAGCTGCATCAGAACAAGTCAGATGTTTCTTTTGTAAACTTCTGTCATTATGCTAAACTCTGACTGTGTGAACCACTATCTCTGTGTTTCCACTTTGAGTGCCTTATGTAGCTGGGAAAAGCATTCACCGTCAATCATGATTATTCTTCAGTAAGATGTTTAAATTTGGCGATTTGATCCGGATCTTGATCTTCACCGCTAAAATCGATCTAGAAATATGCATTCTTTCCTGAATTAAGTTTAATCTGCCTGAGTGGAAGAAGCATTTTCCCACTGACATGAAGAAAGAAATGTCTCATTGCACATACATTGGATAATAAATCGAAATGTACTTGAAACAATGACTTATTTTCTGATTTTAAATACAAAAATGTGTCTGAATTACACCAATTAAGCTCGAATATTTGTAATTTACTTGCTCTTGTTAAGTAGGTTTGTGTTGTTTAAAGTACAAAGGACGTGTTATATATGTGCACTTTTATATCCATATGTTTAAGAACCAGTAGTGTGTATGTATTTAAAGCTGCACTGCATTTTCAATACTCCAAAACTCATACAGGCCTTTATGTAATAACAGCTCAAAATGTAACATGTCAGCTTCATTGTGTAATAAACTGTCATTACATTTTGTGCTAATCTGCTAACTTTGTGTTTGTAATGCATCATTTATAAAACATTTACTACCATTGAAGAACCTCGATTCCTTTTTAACACATCATTAAGATTAATCTTGTTATCATGAGCATCAATCAGTCTATTATTATTATACCTTTCATGAATAAATGTGGAGTATGTTTTGTATCATTCAAACACTTTGATACAGCGTAATGCTATATGGGTTGTGATGATGATGGTGAATAACAGTAATACTAACATGGTAATAAAATAGGTAAAGGAAACAAAATTATACACTTGTTATAAAGTGTAACATACTGTGAATGTTGACTTAATGTAACGCATTGTTGCATCTGTAAATATGTAACCAGCTTAATTGTTTAGTAAGACAATAAGGACTAAACATTGTTATTGTTGCAACCACATTATTATTTAAGTATATGAACGGGGATGGGAGTCAATAAGCCTGTCTTCTTCCCACTCCTTTTCGAGCTAGAATGTCATTTATTTATTTATTTATTTTATTTATTTATTTATTTTTCTGGCTTTTGTGCCTGTGTTGTGTTGCTCGAAATAAAAATATCAATCAATCAAAATTGTCTATTATTTATAGGCACCAAACTGATACTAGAATGAACAATCAATAGGGTTGAAATTTCAATGTTGGAAATATTCCAAAAGAAAAGAACCGGAATTAACAGAACTGAACGTTGCCTCTTTACAGACAGATACAAACTGAAGCATAAACATTAGATTTGATGGTTAAACACTGAAATATGTATCACAGCAGAGATGAAACGTCTCAAAGACATCATCGTCTCCGTGTCTGACACCAGGACAGTTTTGTAGGCGTTTGAACGAAACAAAGAACAGACTCATCCAGTGTGTGCAGTGTTACAATATCATGTTGTTTCTAAAGTCTATCATTTAGGTGTGTTCTGTTTAGTGCAGCTCTGTGTCAGACACAGGCCCCGCCCACTCCTCGTACATGTGACGATCAGCGCCTGGCATGATCTGAGGGAATTTAACCAATCACAGTGTGAGAAAACAAAACCAGGTCATAAAACTTTGGCGTTTTGTCCCCACAGAGGATTTAGCAAAGTGTAGGTTTAGGAAAGTTGTGTTATGTTTCGACCTGGTGATTTGGTCCTCACACTTCTTGGTCGGTTCTGGGATGTGACATCACTCACATGTGTGTTTCATGAACACATCAATAATGGGAGCTAATCGGTCACCAATTGTCTATTAAACAAAAATGAAAAAAAATATCACGTTTAAAAAAAAAATTTAAGCATTTTGCAAGCAAGCAGTTTTTAATTTGTGATATTTCCCCACATTTCCAAATCTAAAGTTCCCATTGAAAGTATCCAGAAAATGAATTTTCTGCCCCTTTGCAACACTAACTATAATATAATATAATAGTAGCAATGTTCACCGTCTCTGTGTCTGGTTAAGATTAGGCACAAGTCACTTGGCGTTAAGAGTTTGAGGAATAAAGGTTCTAAATGGTTTACCTGTTAACTTAGGGTTAGGGTTAACAATTATTTATATCCGAATCTCAAAGCATATTGACTGGAGAGCTTACAACCTATATGCCAGTGTGATACCTCATTTGAAAGCCAAGACCTTCTAGTTTCTAAAAATATGTGTGCGATCTGTGTGAGTGAAACACAACTTACATTACAATTCCCTTTCTTAACCCTACTGTGCAGTCATCATAAAGTACATTAAACAAGGCCCCTGCGCTCCATCTGAAATCATCACCACAAATTCTACAAAGACACAAACTGCGTTGCATCGAAACAGACTTTGGAACAAAAGCAGCTGCAGCTCAGTGAACCTCACACACACACAGTCACACACTCTCACTCTCACAAACCAAACACCGGCACATGTGTCCTGTGTCTGCGAAACACAGCCGGCTAACGTCCAGCACGGTCGGACCAAAGTCAAGGGCACTTTGTCTCACGTTTCGGGTGAAAAATGTGGCCGAGTGTGGCGTCTCGTTCCCCCCGAAAACCTCATGGTGTCGCTGCGTCTCGAGCTTCTCCCACAAACTCACACTTTCAACAACAACGTTTAGCATTGATCGAGCAAAGACTACAGCTCCCAGAATGCCCCAGTCACTACTTCACAATGACGCCACATCAATGAATACTAGTTTTTCCTCGTTTTCAATATCTTTGTGTTTTAATTTCTTGGGCACAACAAGTTTTAATTTCATTCCTTTTTCTCATGTCCCTAAAGTTCAATAACTAGAACATTTTAAAAAACTATTTTGAAGAAGAAGAAGAAGAAGAAGAAGAAGAAGAAGAAGAAGAAGAAGAAGAAGAAGAAGAAGAAGAAGAAGAAGAAGAAGAAGAAGAAGAAGAAGAGCTTCACAAAGCAAAACAATTGTACATTCACTCCAGACTCGGTGTTGGTAAGCTAAGTAGCTTCAGTTTCCCCTGGGGGAGAACATGCACACTCCACACAGAGGCCCCATACAGGTGGGAATCGAACCCGTGACCTTCTAGCTGTGAAGCAGGAGCGCTAACCGCTGCGCTACCGTGCCGTAAAACTGACACGTAATAATTACCACGGGTGCAATCCAAACAGAAACATGATTTAAAGTAAAAACCTGTCATATATATAGTTTAAAGAGGGGGTATTATGCTTTTTTCAATCACATAGCACCAGTCTATAGCATACTACAATGATGACGTAACCTTCTGTTGGTCTGTATATGCAGTAAATTAAAATAACTGCCTTGAATAAAATTGCTCTCTCAAAATGGCTGTACTGAACGTCTTGAAATAGGCCTCTGTCTCTTTAAGAAGCTTTCCGACACACACTGCTGTGGCATCTAAACAACACTACTGTGCGGGGAGGGGGCTCTGCTGAGCTGAGGAGCAGTGGTTGGTGGCTTGGCTGGTGACGAAAGGTCCAGAGGCGTCTCCAGGAGGTGGGGGCGTTCCTAGGAGGACTGAGGCATAGCTACACCTAAAATGGCTGCCGTCTAAGTTTTTACTGATTACTCAAAAAATATGTGAATGAGCCAAGGCAACACTCCAGGCATGTGTTTAATGAGGGAATGACATAATAACATGATATAAAGCTTGAAAAAGTCGATTTTACATAATACCCCCCCTTTAAAATCCAGAGTTTGGGGTGAAATTATTTAAATTCAGCGTCACCAAAGTAAATCTGCCAAACTAACGGGTACTAGCAAACACTGTCCATAGATTAACATTTGCTAAAGTATAAAAGAGCCGTGGGACGACTAAGTGTAAACAGACAATGATAAATACGTCATCTAACACACTGTAGAGTCCAAACACTGGGGAAAATGTCCTTAAATGTGCTTGAATTAAGACAATGTGCTTTGGATACGAGCTGATAGAACACGCGTTATTATTATTTTCCTTTTTTCATGACTGTAGCACCCCTGGACAGGATGGACCCACATTTGGGTAAAATAAGGCGGACCCCACAAAGGTAGAGGTGCGAGTATGTGTGTCCGAGCGTGTTTACCTGGCAGCGGCTCCAGTTTGGGGCAGATTCCTCTCGGCGACACCATCTTGTCCTCGTGTGCCTCCGCCAGGGTGGCCTGCACGCCGACCTCAACGGGCCGCCGGCCGCCCCTCAGGGCCGGGGAGGGCGTCAGGGCGAGCCCCGGCGAGGGCGAGGGGGGCTTGTCCAGGCCCCGGCCGCCCGCGCTCAGGCAGGGCGGCCCGTGGCAGCGCCGCCTCTTGTGGTCGATGAAGAGGATGATGTCGGCCAGCGGGAAGGTGGCCTGGCACTGCCCGCAGGTGAGCATGTCCTGTTCGGGCGAGGGGGGGTCGGCCAGGCGAGGGGGCGGGTCCAGGCGGGACAGAGCGGAGCCCAGAGGCGGGTGACCGGTCATCCCAGAGTCCAGCAGGTCCTCGGAGGGCACCACGGCTCCCGATACGGGCTCCGCGGCTGCAGGAGAGAGGGCAGAGTCAGACACGTGAGGGGATACAGGCATGAATGACAGGCGCCCTGGGGCAGACTGGCAATACAGGGCTGCCATTTGTGACAACGACCTCCAAAGTCTAACGCGAGGACGGCATCACCAACAGAGGTGGTCAAAGTCAAAGATCTTTAATAAAACTCTAGATAGGACATGGCCATAGTAATACGTTTGTTAAGTGATGATGTCATCGCTCCACTTCCGGGTCCAACAGATCTTTAGCCCTGTTCACTGTGATGGGACTTATCTGATTTAACCTCCTGTAGAGTCGACTACAAGGCTCTTTTTAAACATCTGATCACAAAGAAATATTACATTTACTCTGGATTCTCTTTAGTGATGCTTTTCTGGCATTAATTATCAACTTATTTTTTCCATACTGGAGCAATGGTCAGCTATATTGTTCGAATTAAATGTAAAACAGTTTTGGGCCTTTTATCTGTTGTTATTGCAGATAAAGTTGTGTTTTTTGTTGTGTTTATCTATGGAACTCTCAGCTGCTTGGACCCGGAGGTAGCTAATTATTGCGCGTGATGTCACACTTAACAAACGTACATTTGTTGGAACAAACGGTAATTCTGTCGGCCATCTTGTGACTGGCCCTTTTAACCCAGTGCAATGTAATCAAATGGACCACTTATTTCCTTGATACAGTTTGTATCTATTTTCAGTTGTTTCACTCGTTGATCATTGTGACTGACCTAATGTCAGATCTGGCAAGAAATTTCCCCCCCACACATTTTTTCAAATGTTATTTCAGTTTTATAAGCGGCACAGACTTTAGCTCCATTTGTTCATAGATTTTCCTCTGTCAAACACTTCAAATCATTCATTCTATTTACATCAAATATAACACTTGTTTCTACTTTAAAACAGTATTTCTGTACTTTTTAACACGACATGACCAATATTTATTGAACATGGGGCAGTGATACAGTGAACGCTAAACCACTGAACCCTGGGAATGAGTGGAGAAAACAAAATACGACTAAACAACACAGCGTTTCAAAGAAATGACCTGATCCTGACTGAGATACCTCGACTTAGATGTAATAAACCAATCACAAACAATCTCGTTGGATCAATGAAAATGTTGCTCCTGGTTTAGCATGAGTTGCTATCGGGGTTAGCCTCGCCGGCCAGTCACAAGATGGCCGCCACATCAAGGAGCCTCATGTCCGATCTAGTGTTATATTATATTTTCATTATATTTGGGTCAGAGTACTTCATTTCGTTAACAGATACTACCACTCAAATATCACTCCAATAGAAGTAAAAGTTGCTCTGTCAGATTATCACTGAAGTGAAAGTACTGAAGTATTTGCTGTAGATTCAAAGTACAAATCAGTTTCAAAATCATTACAATTGTTCCTGAATTCCTCCTCTGTACGGCGACAAACCGTCTTTCTCATTGTGAGTGAGCGACACTTGACAGTACATCTGCACAGCGCCACCTACTGTTCTGGAGTGTGCGTTACTACGCTTTCAAAGTGAACAAAACACATGGACGAATTTACTTTTTACTTTGGAGCCTCTGTAGAAATGTAGTGGAGCAAAAGGTGTTATATATAAGTAAAGTAGAGATCCTCAAAAACTACACTTGGCTACTGACCACCTGTGATCGAACATTGTGCAAAGCCAGAGGAGAAACTAAACAAGCGCGAAAGCTCAACAAAATAAACCAGCAAAATACAAACATGCTTTGAACGGATGAACCAGATTCGGACAATGTTATTTCTGTAGCGGAAAATGGAAATAAACCGTGTGGAAAAGGACAAACTAAAATCATTGAAACGCTAGAAATGGCAAATTTTCCGTATGCGCTGGTTCAGTTAAAAAAAATGACAGCACAGACACATTTTTAACAGCACAAACGATTGACTTTTTAAAAATATATATACATTTACGTTTAAAGTAGGGCCAGCTTCACTCAGGTCTTGTACCTGACGAGATTTTTGTTTCATAATTGAAGCGCACCACTTTGAAAATGTCCTGAAAACATCCTCAAATGATACTTTTACAGTATATAACCTCTTAACCCCCGCCAGAACCAACCACATCTTCTCCAGTTTGGCACTACCCAAATCTAAAAGCATCAAACATCAAAATAGAGACAAAAAACTGAACTGGGCCTTAGACTTTAATTTTGATAACGTTACAAGATTGTTTTATTCGGCTTTTCACAGCTGTGTGTCTTATATTTATCCGGATCGGTCACAGTGGTTCTTTCTCCTCGCTCTTACGGTGTTTGCAATAATGTCTCGGGAGATTTATAAATCTAGATGGAGTTGAAACACACACAAGGCCTGGAGTTTAGCAGCAGCGGCGTTCAGACTCTGGCCTCGCCGTGTCTGCTGCCGGATAGAGCCGGAGATTTGAACATATATAGAAGCAGTAGCACCTGACTCAGACTTCTAAACCAACACAAGAATCACAAACCTTTCAGAATCTTTGGCTTTGAATCAAATTTCACATTGATTTTTTTCCAAACTCTCACTTTCGGAATGCAGGAATGCTTTTAGTAATGTTTGCAATACCACACTGCGAAAAACTTTAATAAAAATGACTTAAAAGTGCTTGAATATTCGGAATGTGTGCTGATTTTGAGTAGGTTTGGACTATTATTACAGCCAACACTACAAAAAGTAAAAATCATTGACTTAAATGACTTAAACGGAGGAAATGTATCTTGTTTTAAGTGTGTTTCACTTTTTTTCCTGATCTGACCAAGTTTACTTTGCTAGTTTGATGACATCTCAGACTAAGGTAAATCTCGCTTGAAATAAGAACGTAAAACTGCCAAAGGGATCAGAACAATTTTCTTACCCCAGTGGCAAAGAAAATGACCTGAAATAAAGACGAAATGGATTGAAACGAGTCAGAAACATGTCAGAACAAGTGAAGTAATCTGGATCAAATGCCCAACTACATCTTAACTACACTGCAAAAAATGCCATCTTATCTTATGTCTAGTTCCATTAGCAATGCAATAGTCCAAACCTACTCAAAATCAGAACACATTCCGATAATTCAAGCACATTTAAGTACTTTTTGTCTAAGATAAGATTTCATTTTTTACTAGTGTAGTCAAAACAACTCATTTGGATGATTATGCTCAAATTGAGACATTTAAACTAATCTAGTCAATTACTTTTTTGCAGTGAATGGGAAAAAAAATTGTTTATAACCTTTGACTTTTTTTGTCTCAATTCAAGCGTTTTAGTCTTATTTTAAGTGTCCAAGTTACTTTCTCTCATTTTAAGCAAATTAATGCTTGTTAAATGGTCACATTTATTTGGCGCCTTTCTATCCGCTTTAGGCACTCAAAGCGCTTTACATCAAGGAACCAGTCACCCATTCACTCGCAAGGAGGCTGAAGTGTCTTGCCCAAGGACACAACAACAGTGTACACCTGCGGAATTCGAACCGGTCGGAATCCGACCATTCGATCACAAGACGACCCGCTCACCTCTCTGCCCCACCATCCCCCACCCCCATTCCGTTGATCTTGCTTCAACACAGTCCAAACTAGGGTACCGTTACATTTGTTTCGATACCAGTACTTTAACGATACTTGGTTTACGATACCGATACCTGAACGATACTTCTTTCAATACCTAATATACTAAAATATTTGTCGTCTAGAACCATAAAACAGAACAATACTGTTGATTTACTCCATAAAAGGCAATTTATATTTATCTTGTTTTGAGCTGTTTTTACTTAAACTTTTTTCCTGATTGGACCAAGAAGACTTTGTTTGTTTGTTGACATTTCAGACTGGTTTTAAGTTCATCTTACTTGAAATAAGGAAGTACAACTGCCAATGGGACAAGAATTGAATCTCTAGTATAGACAAAATATATTGAAATGAGTCGGAAACTTCTCAGAACAAGTGAAATAATCCAGTGGAAATTGCCCAACTACAATTTAACTAGTCCAAACAACTCCAATTTAAACTATTATGCTCAAAATGAGACGTTTTAAACAAATGTAGATATTTACTTTTTGCAGTGTACTTACTGTGGAGGAAAAAAAAAGCATCTTATCCCAGAGAAAAGGCTTGAATTCAGACAATTTCTGCTGATTTTGAAATGAGAGCCGATGTAACAAGGATTCATTTGTTTAAAATAAGGCAAAAAATAATTGCACTGGAAAAAATGCCATCCTGTTTTGGATTTAAAAAATGACTCAAAGTGCTTGAAATATTGGGATTTGTGCTGATTGTGAGCAGATTTGGACTATCATTGCCAAAGGAACAAGCGGGTTTTTTCTTGCCTTTGACTTTTTTCGTCTCATTTCAAGTGTTTTTTGTTTTATTTTAAGCGAATTAACGCTTGTGCCATTGGCGATCTTATTTCAAGACAGTCCAAACCTGCTCAAAATCAGCATAAATTGTCTCGTTTCAAGCACTTTTTAAGCAATTAATTTAAGACAAGTTGCCTTTTTTTTTTCCGTGTGAAATGCAACGCCAAAAAAAAAAGAAGCAACTAGACCAGTGTCTCATTGTGCTCTTTCTACATGGCAGAAAAAAGAGCAGAAAAAGAAGTTCGTTTTAATGACGTTTTTCAGTAAAAGGCTTGACTTTGAGAGTGTTTTAGGCTTTATTTTGAACATAACACTCCACAGACAGTGAATAATCTATGTTTAGTGGCTCAATTTTGGCAGGATCCTCGAGTTAGGGGGTACTCGGAGTATAAATTAATGCCTCAAGGGACAAAGAAGGTTTGGAACTACTTGTTTAGGGCACTACACTGCAAAAAAGTAAATTTGTCCTTGATTTGAGAGTCTGATTTCCATGTACTTTCAATGGGCCAAGATATTTACACTTAAATGAAGAAAAAACACCTACAACAGTTTTACTTCAAGTCAATTAAGCTTTTTCATCTAGTTTTGCGTGCGGTTGATTTATGTTATCTAAATTCAAGTGCCCCATTTTACTTATTTCAAGATTACTTTTGTAGTGTACAAACATTCAGCAGTTCAGATTTTCCTTTTCATCTCCATCTTATTTATGTATTTCATTCAAAAGGGTCGTTAAAATATATACAACGAACCTGCGAAGTCTAACTTTTATCCAACTTTACAATCACGTAATTTTTTTTTTTTACAGTATTTACCATCGGGGCAGTTACTCAGGCCGGGGCAAGATATCGCTTTGCAATCGTATCGGAAACCATGTACCGCGACACTTTTGATGCACCGTTATAGAAAAATAAACATACACTGCAAAAAGTAAACTAAAAAGAGGTCAAATTGACTTGAAATTAGTACATGTTCCCTTGATTTGAGAAGGTAAGTAAAATGAACAGGCCAATGGAGCAAGCATTTTTGCACATAAAACAAGAAAAAATATTGCATCGCTCTTAATATTATATAATAAAACATAGAACAGTGCAGTTTACTTGAAATAGATGCTTTTTTCTGAGTGCATAAATACTCATTAGGGTAAAATGTTATCGAGGTATGACTTTTTGCAGTGTATGAATGTTTTCAACTCAAAAAAAAAAAAAACTTCTGCCATTTGCACTTTCAATATGTTTGATTCAATATCAGACTGATTTATATTTCATTTAGACGTTTTGGAAATTCCATGATGGTCTGGTGGGCTGAAAACACAGGATTCTCGCTGGAGTTTAAACAGCTCATATTTCACTCTTCTGACTGGAATAAGGAGCGTCTTAAATGAGATAAATGACTTAACATCGCACGAATTAAGGCGGACTCGATATGAACTCATCTAAGATAAGATAAAAGCTCCAGTGCCAATGGATTACATTCACTTTTACATTTCAGAATATCGCTTTTTCACTAGAAACGATACACAATAATCATAAGGAAAAAGAGGTTTTATCTGATCGGCAGGGTTTCCACGGGGCATGAAAAAGAATTTAAAGTCATTGGCCAAAATCAAGGCCTTAAATGTCACGAAAAGAGCATTAAATTGGATTCAGACTGGCTATAATTCTAAAATGTTTGGAAAATCGCTCAACAGTTTTTAATATGAGTAAATATGATGGTCTGGTATGGTCCCTCCGGGGTCGCAAGATGATTTTGAGATTATATTTATATTACATTTTTACAGAATGGAGTCCAGAGTGATTTTTGGGAACCACTGCTCTAAAACATAATCATAATTGATCACAGTTTTTGCTCCAAAGTTTCCCGTTTTGTCCAATTCTCTTTCCTCTGTTTGATGAAACTAGGGCTGGGCGATATGGACCAAAAGTCATATCCACACTGCAAAAAATGCCATCTTATCTTAGAACAATGGCTTGAAATGTGCTTGAAATAAGACTTTTATTGCTGTAATAAGACACACAAAAAAACTTGAAACGGGACAAAAAAGTCAAAGACAAGAAAAATCTGTCTAGTTCCATTGGCAAGTCAATAGTTCAAACCTACTCAAAATCAGAACAAACTCCGATAATTCAAGCACTATTAAGTCATTTTTGTCTAAGATAAGATTTCATTTTTTCCAGTGCGATATATTTAGGTTGAATATCGATATGCGATATATATCCCGATATTTTTTCCGCAAAGTGAGAGCAGTGAAATGAAATGTTAAGTCAAAGTCAAAACCAAAAACTCACTATAAAATGTAAACATAAACACTGTAAAACAAAGCTCCGTAAGATGCACATTTAACTTTTAAAAAAAATGTGTTGGATAAAAATAGTCTCTAAAATAAAATAGGTCAATCTTTTTCTGAGGGAAGCATTTATATAGAGACAAAGATAAACTTTTTTTTAAAATCAGCTTGAGATGACCTGTTTCTTTTTGTTAATAGCTTTGTTAATAGCTTATCTGAATTTGAAATATCCTGATATACGCGATATGGTCTAATTCCATATCTTATTAAAAAATATATATCGCTATATCTTAAATATCGATATATCGCCCAGCCCTAGATGAAACGTTTGCAAATCTTTTTTCTTTCTGCGTCTGTGGCATTAAAATGTAGCTTTTGGGCCTTACAAAGCACTACATTTGACCCTGAACACAAACTTTGGATTGAAGCTCTCCATTCAAGTAGATTTATGTCATTTCGTCCTTAAGATGATTAATCTTTTTCCACTTTAACTCCTCGTCAGTGTCTCCAACGTCTTTAAAAAATAAATTAAAAAAGGCCAGAATCTGAAAAATAAAGCTCTATGGATACTGAAAATTGCCTGTGGTTGCGAAACAGTTCATTCGCTCTAGAGTGTGCACGCAAATAGGGCATTTCACATCACCTCCTTTTCTCTCTCCCCGTCTCTCGAAAATCCCCACAGAATGAAGAATCTACCAGAAAACCGGTGACTTTCACATCTGCGCGGGTCCCTCACCTTTTAAGACTCCGGTACAAGTCGGTCTCCGGGACGACGAGAGGGCGGGGGGAAGAAGAAGAAGAAGAAAGGCGTTTCTTAAGGATTTAGGGAAAGAGACAGGTTTTTTTTTGTTTTTTTTCTCGATTCGGCACGGTCTGAAGATGCTATTTTAAGACAATGCGAGCGAGCTGACAGAGGCGTCGCTGAAAATATGAATAATTGCTCGCTAAAGAGGAGAATAAAGCAGTTTCGGAAACGTGGGAGCGGTGGTCTCGATCGCTGATGAGAGTGTGTGAGAGGAAAGAGCTGAACGATTTAAACATTGAAGAGGAAAAATAATTCTTTGACACGACTTCTTGTTGGGGTTAAACATCAGGAATACGAGGCTAAAATGGTCAAAGAGAATGAGTAAGGAGCGCCTTCGCTTAAGCGGGACACGGTGTAAACAATTCGGGGCAAACGCTGGAAATTAAGGTTAAGGCGAAATCACTTCCTGTCTCTCCAGAAAAGCGTGATGCAGATCTATACCGCTCCCATTGAAATGATCACGTGGCATGTGTTTAAAGGCGTCGCAGCGGCAGAAACGATAACACGCGGGGGTCAACGTAATTATACAGAGAACACTGCAAAAAAGTCAATATCAAGCATTGGCTTAAATGTCTTGAATTGAGGAAATGTGTCTTGTTTTGAGCGGTTTTCACTCATTTAGACTTTTTTTCCCCTGATCTGACCAAGTTTACTTTGCTAGTTTGAGGACATTTCAGACTGGTTCTAAGTTCAATCTTGCTTTAAATAAGAAAGTAAAATTGCCAGTGAGATGAGACAGATTTTCTTGCCCCGTTTGCAAAGAAAATAAAGACATAATGTATTGAAATGAGTCAGAAACATCTCAAAACAAGTGAAATAATCTAGGTCAAATGGCCAAACACATCTTACCTAGTCAAAACAACTCAAATTGATTGATTATTATGCTCAAATTGAAACATTTATACTAATCTAGTTAATTACTTTTTGCAGTGAAGTCCTCATTCTGCGTTGGGCGCACATGCAGGCCGGACGGGAGGAGGGTGGGAGGTGGGGGGAGAGAGAAAATGTCCATGTAATTCGTGCGAATGTGGGACAGTCAGTGTTTTTTTTGTTTTTTTTTTCTATTTCAAAAGCCCAATCTCTAATTGCGATTGGTCACGGCTATATTAGGAACACGCACGAGGACGAGGAGGCGAGGCGGCGGTCAATTTGGGGAAGGAAACCGTTTGTGAATCGACAGAATGGAGATGTGGCCTCGTGTGTGTGAGAGCACTGGTCACAGCTGGTCAATTTCCTTGCAAAGACGTTGCCATATAAAAAAAAATCCCTTAAAAAACACTACATTTCGTGTATCCTGTGTTCTCTATCCTGTGAATGCAGTTCAAATGGAAGGAAAGTTACATGTGTGACAGTGTGGCTACAGAAAGCATTTGGCACAATAGTCCTAATGTGTGAACGTGTGGGATTGAGAACCAAAAAGGAGAATTTGGATGACGAAAAATGTGAGGAATTTGTAGTGTGTCTTTTCATTTTTTAATAACTGAAATCCCTGCCTTTGTTTTGTGAAGATTAAATGAATGTTGTAACACCTTTAAGTCCTAAGCCATAACTCACTTCTCTTAATCTTCTTCTAATTGAAAACCTGAGTGAAATAGCTTTACTGTTAGTTATTCAAACAACGTGGGACCTTTTTTTTTATATTATTATTTTTTGGTGGGGGGCGGGGGGAGACACGAGAAATGAGTCCAAGGGGATGGCCCTGGAATAATGAACGTCGTGGGGGGTTGGCGGGGGAAAGGAATATGTGCGACTCGAATCGCGTCGAAATGTGGGACAATTCTCTTGTTTCCCAAATTGCGCTGCTCCTCCGCTCTTCGCCTCGTGTTTGGGGTTTGAAACGTTTAAAAAAAAAAAAAAAGAGGAGGAAAAAAAAAACGGGGGTGTTCTCTCTCTCCCCCCCCCCCCACCCTTCCCTCTCTCCCTCCCTCCTCCCCTCCCCCCAAAGTCCCGCGCGCTTCTTTATATTTTGAGGAGGGTATATCTCTAAATGGGGAGCCCGCGCGTGGAGATGGCAGGAGATACGAAGCTGCGTGTGTGGCGCGCCGTCCAAACTCCGCCAGTTTGCAGCTGCACTTGTTCCTGGTCGCGCTCTGCCTCCTAGCGGTCACTTCGGGGAGCTGCCCCCCCTCCCACACACACACACACACACACACACACACACATACGAGGCTCCTGTCCTGTGACTGTCAGCCTGTCACCTCCAGCGGCGGACCGTGCCTCGAGAACAGGGGAAAGAAAAAGAAAAAACACGTGCGCAATTACGCATTTTGGCGACTATCGCGTTTTGGACTTATCGTCAATTTGCCAAATGTTTGGATAAGACAAACGCTACTTTTTTTTTAAATGAGCCCAATTAAGGATTTAGATAAATGCATCTCACCTTTAAACTCAGGCGGGGTTTGTGTGTTTTAGACTTTAAATTAGAACAGGTTTGGCGCAAAAGCCTGTGCGTAAAAGTGGCGGAATTGTCCCATTTGTCTTACACGCGCTGTGAGGGAATGCGAACTTACACACAGGACCTAAAATGACAGCGTCCTGTTGCTGAGACTAAAGCCCTAACCTTAAATACATGTTGTAAATGTGAATAATAATAATAATAGACTTAAGTGGAGCGTTGAAAGAGTGCGTTTAAATCCGGTTTAAGGAAACAAACAAACAAACAAACAAACAAAAAAGTCCGATATGAAATAATTCCAAAGCGAGAGAGGAAAGGAGAGGTGGGTGCTGCACGCGGAGACACGTAAATGAGGAGCAGAGGAAGCGCACGGACCGCAGCGGTGAAGACGGAAGAACCGAGGGGGTGAAACTTCTGGACTTCCCTCCGTGTCCGGCGTGAAAGAAAGAAAAAAAAAAGAAAAGAAAAGAAAGTCCAACCGCGCTCTGTCCACACCTGTGCGGGGCAAGAAAAAAAAAAGAGTTGTGTGAAGCTGTTACTTACGCGAGAAGTCCCTCTTGCTCAAGTGCTGGGGTTTGCCTTGCTTTCTGCGCGACATGGCGAGCGGTGGCGGCAGCGGCAGCGGCGGCGGCAGCAGCGGCGGCGGCGGCGATCGGCGCGGCGGCGGACTGTGTGGGGGCTGAGGTGGAGGTTCACATCGGGGGGACGAGACGAGGCGAGCCAGGGTCCGCTACTCCAGCAGCGGCAGCGGCAGCAGAAGAGGAGGAGGAGGAGGCGACGGGAGCAGCATCAACGTCCGGTGAGGGACAGGGGGGTATCCACAACGGGCAGCCTTTGACATCCACGTGAGTTTTCCGCGCAGTCAAGCCCGCCCAGGTAATCAATTAAATAAAAAATAATAAAAATAATAATAATAATATCACAAAGATGTCGCAAAGGAGGCGAAGATGGATCTCGGGATGCGGGGCGTCATGGCTTTTTTGAGAGGAGTCGGTGTGTGTGCGCGCTCGGACGAACGGATGGATAGAGCGAGAGAGAGAGCGAGGGAGAGAAATGGCAAAAGCCCACCACGCCACCGACCCGACCCCCCTCTCCTCTACTCTCCTCTCCTGCCTCCCCCTCTTCCTCCCCCGCGGCCCCCCCGTGTTTCGGTTGGAGCCGCAAGTTCAAGTGCATGGACGTGACGAACTCGCGGAGAGAGAGAGAGAGAGAGAGAGAGAGCGCGAGGAGCCAGCGACAGGACGGACACACGACAGTACAACATGGGCAGGGCAAGGCGAAACGGTAGCCCATACCCCCCCCCCCCCTCCCCCCTCCCCACTCTCCCCAAGAGCGCGGAGAGTCGAGGGGAGAGGAGGAGGGGGGCGCAACAACACCAATGGACGGTCATTAGGAAAAGAGGGTTGGACACTGACAGTGGAAGCCAATGGACTCAGAGATCAACGGCGGCGGGAGGAGGAGGGGAGGAAGGGGGAGGGGGGCAGGCACTTACAGCGGGCGCGCGCGGAGGAGGTGGTTCTAATGAAAGCAATATGCACAGAGAGAGAGAGAGAGAGAGAGAGAGGTGGTGGTGGTGGACGCAGTGAGCGGAGAGGCGCAGGGGCACGGACTCCGAGCGCGGACTGAGCGCCGTGAGGAGCGGCGCGCGCGGAGAACCGGCTGCAGCAGCGAGTGTTTTTTTTTTAAAGTGAACACCGGGGCCGTGAAACACACACGCTTTTATTAAGGCATTTAAACATAAAGATTATTTTGGTCAGTGGGGCCGCGTGTTGTGGGTATTTTGGTACAAATTTTACGCGCGGTTAAAGAATGAGGGGGGGATTTAGAGGCGCACTCCGCTTTATATACGGAGGATAACGCGGGTTTATAAGTGTGTTAAACAAAAGAGACGAGACGAATGTTGAGCAAAAGATGTAAAGGTTAAGGTTGGAGACTGCTTCACGCGCTGTGTGTGTTTATTAGGAAAAAGAAAAGAAAAAAGACGTGGCCAAAGCGCGTGACACAACAGGGGGTTTAGATCACATTAGGCCCACACAGGAATACGCTCTCATATTTGGGATGTTTAGTCTTTATTGGGATGAATGAAAATGTTGAGTGAGTGTTTAGAAAGCTATAGTTAACATAAATGTCATCAGACTATTTTAAGGATTGAAGTCCGCCCTCCCCATCTGGCGTTTACTGAGGAATATCCAAAAGAAAAAAAATCCAACATGGTTTCTCCCTGATCACTGTGTGTCTGTCACTATCTCAATTAAACATTACAGGAGGACATACCACACCGAGCCAAAACACCTTGAAGATTAACCCCCCAAAAATACTAGATATGAATGAATAAGTGTAAGCTTGTCTTTGGACCTGGTTGGGTTGGATCGAGCTTTGGCCCTGGTTTCGTCCTGGTTCAGCGTCCAAAATGCACTATTGACTTAAAAAAATAATAATAATAATAATAAAATATATAATGGATCTTGTCTGGGCATTGCTATGGATCAACCCACTCTTGATATGAACTAACAGCAAAACAAGCCGTGACTGAAAATAGAAACTCTAAATCGGAGACCTTTTTTATAACGAGGGGGGGTCTTTATAATCCACGGTACCGTAAAAAACGCTTCCCGTGTAATAAGTTTGAGCGCTGCCCGAGGTTCGAGCGACAGGCGGGCGGGAGGGGGGGGGGGGGGGGGGGGAGTGAAGCTGGAGAGAGAAAGAGAGAGAGGGAAAAAAGACGAAGGAGGCAAAGGAGGAGGGGTACGCCGTAAATACTACTGTAATAAAAGGGCTTTGCGCATATAAGACGCTTGGTTTTTAACGGCGCGGGAACAAAGAAGCCGTCGGTCGGGGTTTGGAGGCGCACTCGCCGGGGCTTGGATCGACGGTGACGGGGGCAGCCCTCCCGCTGCATCCGCTGCACTGCGCTTCACGGACGGACGGGCTGCTGGGGAAGGAGGAGGAGAGTGCGACTCGTGGTGCGCCTGGACACCGAATGAAGACCTGCGCGCCTGAGTGACCGGACTGGAGAGAGAGAGGGGTGGGGGGTGGGGAGGAGGGGTGGTGGAGGGGAGAGAGGACAGAGGAGAGAGAGAGAGGGGGAGAGTGGAGGAGAGGTGGTCCCAACGTCAAAAGGCGAAAAAACGCGTGACCATTGAGTGAAGTGTTGGCTGCGCTGGACCGAGCAGCGGTGGTTATTACAGACACTGGGGCTTTTTTTTCTCTCTCTCTCTCTCCCAAGGCGCGCGTGAGCGAGCGCGTGGGGGCGCGTGCGTGTGGATTATGCACAGCTCGCGCGCGCGGAGACGGAGAGAGCGAGGCTCGGATTCATCGTCCGTGCGCTTTACCTTTACCACGGCGCGCGCGCGGTTTGCTGTCGATCCGAAAGCGTTTAGCTCCACGTCTCCGGAACAAAGCGAGCGTTATACCTTCTGCTTTCGTTCAGGAAGATTCATTTAAATGATTAGAAATACCGTCGCACTGGATATGTATCCGCTCAAATCAATATGATAATAACTCTTACTCCTTTACGCATCGTCTTTAAAACAATCTCAAGACACTTTGTTGCGGAGTTACGCGATGAAACGCGTCACTATTTCACCATGCAATTTTGAGCATTTTAAAACCCGTGTGCAATAATTATTTTAGACAAAAACACAAGAAGATTGAAAGACAACTGAGAAACATATGTTGCGTAAAAAGGCATTTCCTCCTGTCAAGGCGCTCAGCAAAATTGTGTTAAAAGTGAACCTAAGGTTTATTATGAGGTGAGCTAAAAATGTGAAGGTGAGACTGGAACTTCTGAAATAGAAGTGTATTCAAGATTCAAGATTTTTATTTATATAGATTTATTTGTGCGTAAACGCTTCTATGTCGCCCATCATCATGTCGCGCGCTATACGCTTCTTTTATGATCAAGGGGTCACGTTCTTTCGAATAACTTTAACGTGACTGGCTTATTGATCTCAACCATTTACAGTTGCTAAGTCGATTTTAATTACGCAACAGCAGTAACTTCTGAAACAGCCGCACACACTCCAAAAGCTATCAGGAAAAAAATAAGTTTGAAATTTGATTTGAGAGAAGCTATGCATCACGGGTAAAAAAAACAACAACAACAAATGAACTCATGAAGTGTAAATGTTTGGTGTCTCCCGTCTGCTCTGCTCGGTGTGTGACGCGCCAAGGTGCCCGCTCTGTGCGCACTGACAGGCGGACACTCGGGAAGCGCTTCACCGGCAAGACCCACCACCACCACAACACACACACACACACACACACACACACACACACGCACACACACTTACATACACACACTCACACACGCGCGCGCGAGGGGCTGAAACATCCAGACTAATTCACCTCACATTGATTATTTAGCGCACTGTTAGATTCAATGAGAACAGTCTGGCTCAACCACAGCGCAAACCGGGAACACATTTGTCTAAAAACACACCAAGCCGTGGAGAGTGTACGTTTTCAAGTAATTGGAGAGCACGCGGGTGTCTGCAACTTTTTTTTGGATTCCAACAGCCGGTTCTTCTCCCCCAATTGTTATGTGAAGAGCTGCAACAAACTTAAACATTTAGTCCTGTGTTGTGGTTTATTGCTGATAGACTCATAGATCAGCCCTACGCTTCTACTGAATGACCGTGAGCGCTAAACCAGAGTTAAACTGGGACTAAATTAAGGCCAGTTCTGTGGATTCTCTAGAAAGTCACTGTTGCAAACACCTGGGGCTTAACCATTGTGTCACAAACCGACGCCTAATCGGAAAGAACGGGCAAAGTGTCGCACATTTAGGCAAAAAAAGAAAGAAGTTTATATCAATTCATTTTTGACATCTCACTCTCCGCTTCTCCTCCCGCTCCGACTCGGAGCTACAAATTGCGTTGTTTTTTTTGTCTGTGATTATTTCTCAACGCGTTTTCCGTGCGCGCACACACGCAGCGCACGGATCTATAGGCGGCATTGGGAGCGCGCGCCCCTCTCCCCTGCGTATAATGGGACATAATATGCGCGTTGCGTGTCACACGGTGTTAATCTCTGGTTGTTACGGTCACAGCCTTTCCCCCGGTTTGTTCCGCACGTGCTCCGTGTCGGTTTCTTCTCACTCACTTTTCTCCACTTAATCACTGAATAACCAACACTGTGTTTATTTCTCTCCCCCAAACAAACCCTGCCCAACAATTTGCAAACTCAACACATTTGGCCGATTCACAACTTCCAGCCTCTTCTCTTCAGTCTATTACTTCTCGGTCTTTTTTTTTTTTTTTTTTTTACTAATTGTTTCTTTGCTTCAAATTATTGGTTTCCATGGCTCCCTTCTCCTAAGCCCACGTGCTTTAACACTGGTCTTCTGTTAGGCCTGGTATTGTGTTTGGAGTCTATTCCACTCCGCCTGTTCGCTCATCTTTACGCGCTTGGAGTTACCTCGCCGCATTCCCCGTTAATTTGCATGTCTTTAGCAGGGTTCCACGTGGAAAAATTAAAACACCACACACACACACACACACACACACCCACACACACCCACACAAAATACCAGCCACGTCTCGTCTTTGACAAAAACGCCCCCAACACGGAGGCTTTTTTGTTTGTTTTGTTTTGCCAAATCTATCAATCTAATCCTTCCGTCGTATCGTCAAAAAGTGACAATGCATTTCGCGATTTTATCTGTGAGATAAGTAGCAAAAACATGGCTACATTTGAGGAGCAAACGGTGAGAAAGACGGTAAATGATCTCCCTGACTCGGCGTCTCCTCCGCGCTGCTGCGCTGCACTCGCTGGACATTGGCCTGGCCGAAGCTGCGGGCCTCGGGAGCGGCGCGCGCGTTAAAAGCACCGGTCCATCACTGGAAACGAAGCGCTTACGGTGAAAGTGGAGAATCGATCCTTGTGCGGAATAAATAGGGCAATAAAAGCAGCATAAATCCACCCACTAAAGTCGGATCTCACGGTAAAACGCAGATGGTTAAGCGCGAGGAGGGGGGGGGGGGGGGGGGATAAGGCGCATTGGAGTGCGGCAAGGTTTCACCGTGAAGATCTGCAAACAATGCGCGCGTTTATTTGTGACAGTTATGCGGCTTGAAGCACGTGCAGGGTTCTAATAAATCCATCAAAGTCAGCAAACATTGACAGAATGAATAAATGGGATAATAAACTGCACCTTTTAAGAACCTCCAAATAATGCCAAAGCTCGTGCGTAAAGAGCGCAAAAGTGCAAATGGCGCGGTCCAATTAAGTCAAACACACCCAACCTTACAATTCAGAGCCTGGAAGTTTGAAGGAAAAACTGCGAGTAAAAATGAATGTGTAATCCTAAACTTTGGCTCTAGCAGTCAGAACAAAATGTTGCAAAGGCGGTGACATGTGGGAGAAACTATACTGTATGTGTATTTCTTTTTACGCACCGGGGAACATCGCGTCATCTCTTTGATATTTTCTGAGAACCAGCTTAGTTCAACATTATGCAAACGTTTATATTTTTCAGCCTCAAAAGGTCTACGCCTGTGTGTCATAAAGTCCAGCTCCAGAGGCTCGTGTTTTAATCGGACACGTGTGAGGTTTTTGCTGATGCGTAAAATGGCGTTTCTCTCGTCAAGACCACACGCGCCACCAGTTGAGAAATGTAATGCTGAAGCGCGTGACCCCTGCTGCGTGAAGCACCAGAGGATCTCGTTACAGCTTTGAGCTAAATGTTCACCTGTTCTGATACCGATCTCTCGACACTTGCCTTAAAATGTATGTTTTAACGTGTTCTGTTACTTAGTTTAATCAGAGTACTGTATTCTGAATACTTTGAATACCTTTAGAATACTTTCACATTGATTGTCATTATATTTATGTATAAATATGGTGTATAATTACACAAATGAAAACTACGATTGTTGGAACATCTGTTATAAACTCGCTTTAATTAGGAACTCAAAACTCTCTTGGCAAATGGAGCGGCAGATACAGCACCACGTGACACACACGCGCAGCGTTTGTATGAACTGTGGCGTAAGGAAAATAAATCTTTATTTTATTTTAGGAGGAAAACAGCTCATTATTCAATTCAATTCAATTACTCTTTTTATTTGAGCATCTGAGTTCCACAAAGTTCTACATCAGAGTTCAGCACAGTAATCAAAGCCAAAGAGATACAGTCTTAGGAAAATAAGTAAATAATTACGCTATTTATTGCGTGGATATGATGCTCAAAAGGAGGAGGCAGAAGCTTAAGCTTGTTTTGCACCTACCCTCTTATTAAAAGTTATTTCTTAGCAATGTGGTGCAATATGGATCTAAGATGTAATGATTGATACTGGGATGTTTTCTCTTGATATTTGGAAAGTAACTGTATTCTAAATACTCTCAAATGAAAGTTTAACTTTACCAGAATACAGTTACTCAAAATGAGTATTCTAAATATATGTATTAAGTTACTCCCCAACACTGGTTATATGATTCAATACCTTTTACTTGCACCACTGTGAGTACATTTTAAAGTTACAAAAGCTTCATTAAATATAGTTTGTGTTTCGTGCCCTCTTTTCTTCATAATTATATATACTTTATGGTATTTACTTTGGGAACACTGGGATTTTCACATCATTACAAGTTTTGTGTCTCATAATTCATGTCACAACTGAAACATAAATCAGACTTTTACGCTCAGTTACTCACAGGACTCGAGCACAGTTTCTCCCTGTACTATTTTCACTTTTACTTGAGTATTTATTTGGGCCACTGCTTAAATCTCTGTGGGTTGTGGACTCATATCGTTGACTTCCCAAATGTCGTTACAAATAAGTTATTAATAAAAGCAATGAAATATTATGTCTGTTTTGTCTTGTATATTTAAAACTGTGTCCTGTTTCAATCCATGACTCACTTTTGGATGTAGGCCACACCTTTCTGTTCCTTAGACTCTCATTTGTGACAAACTGTCAGTGGCCTTGTCTGGTCTGCAGCGCCCTCTATTGGATATATATGTACACGTGACGCTCATGTTTTAAAGTGAATGAAAGTGAATGTGATGCTCCGGAAGTTCTTCAGGGATAATCAGACATTCAGGCTGAAGAACCATCATTGTGAAATCAGTAAAGTGTATTTAATCTTAATTAGTCTGAGAATACCTGTATAATTACACTATAGAATTGTAGTTTGCCCAGTGAATGTGAGTAATCTTGAAAACCTGCTGTAGATAGACCTAGTGCGAGTGGGTCCCTCAGCAGATGGGCCAAGATGGCAGAATGTCCAGTCCTTTAACGATACTTGGTTTTCGATACCGATACCTGAACTTTGTTGATACTTGTACGTGTCACCTAAAACCATAGGGACAACAAACCCCATTCACTGTGACAACCTGTGTTTGTTGGTTAATAACTATTTAATCAGTTACATTTACTCAACTACATGTACTTAAGTAACTTTAACATGTAACTTAAGTTGAAGTAACTGTACCTTTGCAAGTTTTTTTCCATACAGTATCTTTACTCTTACTTGAGTAAAAATCGAATCTTATCTCAGTGAGAGAATATTTAAATCTCCTCATATTGATGCGTAAAATAGATGTATTTTGTGATGCTGTTTTTTTTTAAATAGTACAATTTCCACATTTCATGCTTTGTTTATCGTTTATGTCGCTACCAAACATGAAAACTTTTACGCTCAAACACTCAGTACTCACGCTACTCAAGTCAAATTCTCTCTATGTTCTTTTTTACTCATATAGTATATTTGGGTCACTACATTTTTACTCGTACTTGAGTTAAAAAGTACCGCTACGTCTTACTTGAGTAAATATTTTGGTTACTACCCACCTCTAATACAATATAAGATATATTTAAAAATAAAGATAAAAGGACAAGAGGCCGACTTCAACTCAAAGGTTTTGTGGCTCTGCAAAAAAGTGACAAATTATTTCCCCAAATTATTTCATTTTGACCAAGAAATCAGAGACGTCAAATAAAGCGATAAAACAATGAAAATATCACGATGAGGCCCTGGAGCTGTGTTTGCACGGACTGTGTCTCCCCCTGGTGTCCATGTGAGGTAAAGCTACACTCTTTCTACTCGCTCAAACAGAATATATAAGCTACTTTTCTGCAAATACAAAAATGGTATCTACATACACTTTAAATACCTTTTGGATGAATATGATTCATCATGAAGTTATATGTGTTTTTATGGAAAAGAAACTCACCTCAGCTTCTTTGAGAGTCCAGACGCTTGACATTTTTGGTATTTTCTGCTGTCGCCTGTAGACGGAAAACAGCGCCCTCTGGAGTCAACAAGTCACACAAGAACAAGCACCCGGGCAGGGCACCTCCCTCACCTCACAGGACACCCCCAACACACGCAGCAGCAACAGTTAGCAGCTAATACAAAGTTTAGCATTATGATACTGACAAACATCTGACAGACCTGCTCTGATGCTGCTGAAATCCTCATGAAATGTCCGTTTGTTTAATAATCCAATATCTACAGGAGCTGTCAGGTCTTTTTCCTCCTGTAAAGTGTAAAATGTCTTAATAACATATTTAATTTCTAATTTATTCATATAATGTACAGTTGAGTCACTTACAGTATATTGGTTTTGTTGATGTGTAACTGTAATTTCCTGCTCAAAAAGTGCCTTAAACACCTCTGGCGAGCTGCTCCTCCTCAGGCCCTGTGTTGTCAGGCCGCACACATGATTGACAGCCAGCGTGACTGACAGAATTATCAGCCAATCAGAATTCGATATATATTGACAGTACGCCCCCCAGGGCCTTCAGTAGCTCAGAAGCTTCCCCTACGGTTTCTTCGCCTGGGAAAACCGCTAATGTAGCTGCGCATGGGCAAGACGTTCCAGCCACTCCGAAGAGAACCGGATAAACAGATATTCCTCTTGGAAACGTCCGAACGAGGCAAAATGAAGTGGATTTACTGATCACGGATATTTTGCGGCCCTTCATTATGAAGAGCTTTGAGAGCAAAGCAGCGGGACCGACAGCGGGACGTAGACGCTCGGCTCCCCGGACAGGAGAAGAGTTTCCCCGCGTCAGCTGTGCTGGGGCTCGGGCTGGGAACAGGTACGAGACTACGAGCGCTATAAAAAAGGATCTCAAATAGCACCAAACTGTAAGTTGAGTATCTTTTTTATTTTACTCGCTCTGTGAACAAAACATCTCCTAAAATCAGCCGCCTGTCTCCACGTTATAACGCGCTCGTCTCCGCCTGTCATGTGTCGTGTGTTTCCGTATTCTAGTACGAGTGTTCCCGAAGGTTTTTGCTTTTGTTTGGAGTCGGAGGCATCGCTGCTTTGGTTTGCGTTGTTGACACATCCTTTAGTGAACAAATGCCACGCAAAAAGGCAGTTTTACCCATACACCTGTTGTCGATCAGTTTATATCATAGATCGTTAAAAAGAATAGACAACTCCTCCTCACTCCTCCCCGTTTACCATAATGACCACGTTCGAGGGGGAAACATGGCGGATTTACAGACTCCTCCTCCCCAGCTCTGATGAAGCATGTTCCTAATAAGGGCAAAAGGGCGGGATCTTCACTGTAGACTCCGCCGTTGCGTGACGTGTAGCTCGCGCAGCTCCAATGCTAACAGTCCGACCCTCATTAGTGCGAGATTTTAAAAAAAATTCTTTCGAAAACCAGCCTGGTTTCTTTAATTGTGACTACCCCAGCGTTATCTCAGGAGGAATATGTAGCCGTAGACAGTGTTAAAAAATAGAAACCAGGCGTTAAAGTTGTTTTTAACGTGTCTAAAGTCCAATGCTTTTCAATGGGCTATATGGAGGTACTACAGCAATGGCGGCCTCCAGTGTTGCGGTCATAAAGCAGAGCAGCCAGCGGCCATTGGTTTATATGCGTTTGAGTGCGTGAACCCAGGTTGCTATTGAAGGCCCTGACTGAAACCCCACGGCCCGCCACTGATTATCGGTTCATACAGGGAGTCATCCCAATTTGATATTTCACTGTGATATCAATCTGTTTTTTTCCCACTCCGATAAGCATAAGCAGTTGAATGCACAGATGACAAAACATGCACAATGGGGTCATTCTCCAGCAAGTATGGGCCTATTGCTCTGAAGACATTGAAGGACGGGTCAAACACTGACACATTTCCCTGTGAAGACATACAATTCTACAAAACACAAGAAACCATTTCAAGACAAAAAGAAGCAGCCCAGTCGTGTTTGAAAAGTCTGTCTCTTCTTCCACACAGTCTTTTATTTGTAAATAATAAAAATGAATTGAATATAAAACATACACGTTTAGCCACATCTGTTATAAACATGAGAGTTCGTCATTTCGTGGGTCAAATTCTCGGGGTTAACACTGACGCACAACCCGCACGCTCTCTTCTTCTTCTTCATCATCATCTTCTGCCAAAAATAAAGACCTCTACCATCGCAGAGAGCGCCCCCTGGGCCCCGCGCCGCTCAGCAGCCAGGGCCCGGGCGCTCGTGTCTCCCAAACCAGGAATGTACTTCAGAATCAGATAGATATTTTTAGCGGGGCAGGTCTGGGGGATACAAACGGGGCGTGGCCGGACTCTGTGAGGCTTCAAGTGTTCGATTCGGGCGCAACTCCAGGTTTTAAATTCACTCTTTTGTCGATTTACTTTTGAACTATGGCACCAGACGCTCTTCATTATGTGAAATAAACTATAGATTTGTCTTCGGAAAACAGCTTCAATCCTGACAAGTTTATGGAAATCTTTACTACAACGCTATGTTTAGGCAAGACGCTGCAAATTAATAGGAAAACTTTTTAAATTTAAAGATGTCAATTTGAAACTTTTGCTGCGGATTACTGTTATAAATATGAAGGAAAAAATGTATTGCAATCTTTTTCATTTTATGTTTCAATGTAAAAGTAAGGCTTTTATGCCTAAAAAATAACCAAAAGTTCCAATGGATCGAGCCAGGTTTAAATTTATGGTTTTATTTTCTTGACATATTAGCTACAAAGACCTTTTCAGAGGGGATTTTAGATATCTTGTGTAGTTTTAAAATAAGCCGTGGAAAAATCTGTAAAATATTTGCATTGATATTTGAAATTCAAAACTCAATAACTCAATAATAAGTTGGATAAAATAAAAAAATAAATATTGTTCAATCCAAGCCTGTAAAATGTTAAGTGTGTCGGTGCTACTAAAGTGGAGATACCGTCACACCAATGTGAGAAAAATACATTTTGAGAAAATGGCCACTGAAATTACAATCTCCCAAATAAATCTATGGAGAAGCTTTGACTCAGTGCAATAATGAAACTACATTTATTGTGAAGATTAGATATTTTTTTGTTTCCAGGTGAACATTTCCACAGCAGTGTTTCTCAACTGGCGGCTCGGGACCCAAAAGCAGGGTCGCGGAACCATTTTTTCTGTGGGTTTTCCAAATAATTGTTCGAGATGAATTGTATAAATGTATTGTATAGTCGCCTGAATCAACAACTGTGGGGAAACACTGTGATTGTACTCCATGAACCCCTTACTTTGAGGGTATTTTAGGGAATACGCAATAATAAATACAGACGGCTACGCATCAGGCTACAAGGGGTTCGTGGCCTAGCCGAGGGGGACGAAAACCTCTCCTGGAAATCACAACTTTTCACGCTTTTTTTGTTAGTTTTCTGGCAGACTATCAACATATTCATCACACGCCCATACAGTCAAGCCAATATCGGGTCCATGTGAATGTTTTCTTTCACTGTAAATTGTTCAGTAGAAGCGAAAAACTGAAACGTTAGCATAAGTAGCATGAGGCTAACGTAGCTTCCTGGTTAGCATTGTCCGTTTTTTTAAGTATTTCTGGGCTGTTTAACTACTTTGCTCCACTCCATGTCTCTGTATCTTTATTTAGTAGAAAAATATATTCATAATTCAGCATTTCTTAAAGTAACGGTGGAGAAATGGATGGAAGAAAGTTCAGTTCAGTTTTCTCCCCCCCTGGCTGCTTCGATCATGACCATATATGGGGAATTACAAAGTCTGTATCTGTCATCTAAAAACACTAGTTATTAATTTTTTGTGCTCAAAATGAAGCAGAAGCTGTTACATAGCCATTTAGATTGTGTTTCTATTCAAAATAATGTTCAAACATGACTCATTTTCACCTTTTTGAATCTGAAATGCTCCCATCTACGGAAACATTGACTGGACCCTGGCTGCGTCCGAGTCGAAAGCCGTCTCTCCTCCCGTTTCCAGCCCCGGACCTGCCCCTTGGGTAAAAGTCTAGCTCCTGTTTGCTTTTCTATGTACAGTGAGACAGTCAGATACAGCTCTTTATATGAAATATCTATATCATTTTATCATTTACATTTAGACACATTCCATCGGAGACTCGCCCCGACGCAAAGGGTTAACCACGAAACGCTTTCGGATTCGCCGCGAAAACAGAAACCAAGAGATCCCGCCGCAGTGTGGACCAGCTCACTCGCCGTCGGACTCAGAATGGCTTTTCACAAACTGGGGAGGAACACGGACATGGATTTGGTTTGCGTGGAATCGACTTCAACCGGGCGGTGAAGAGCCTGGATGCATGTGTTTCTGGTTATTACTCACTGAAGAGGCAATTTCATGATGTGAAGTGAAAGAAAAGGTTTAGCATGTCTACCTTTAAGTAAGTCACATCCTGCGGCCATTTTGAATAAGGAAATGAAATAATAAACCTCATAAAAAGTCAAACCAGGGAAATTAGGTGAAAGTTTAGCACCTAATTTTAAATAAATTGTGTTAAGACTAGAGGTCGACCGATATATCAGCCGGCCGATATTTGTCCTGTTTTTTGTATTGGAAAGAGCGAATTTGGGGCTTTAAAACGAGTCCTCCCACAACCTTCTAGGCCCAGGGGAACTGAGAAACATCGAAATGAAAATTAGTTCGCTACAGAAAAAATAAAATGTTTTAATCTCCGCAATACGTTTGTTAAGTGTGACATCACACCAGTGCTTAATCTGATCCCCCGTTTGGTGGAACACATTCCCTCACCCTTCAGTTTTTCAGGGTAAAGGATCCGGGAACTGTTTAGGCAAAGATTTGATCTGATATAATGGAGTTTAATGCGAGTGCTGCGGCAACTGATTTGGCCTGTTCCCTGAATCCATCCAGACCAAAAGTGTTCCTGAAACTACTAACTTACAAATTAAGCACTGCATCAAGCACAATAATAAAAACTGTTGAGAGTTCCACTGATAAACACAGCAAAAAACACAACTTGAAATAACAGGTAAAAGGCCAAAAACTGTTTTACACCTAATTATCATAATATAGCTCACCATTTCTACAGGCAAAATGAAGATTTTTTTATATTAAAAATAAGCCTTCATTGTGTTTGGATTTTTTTTTTTTAGATGATTAATGCCAGAAGAGCATTACTAATGAAAATATATTTCTGTGTGATCAAATGTTTAAAAAGAGCCTTATAGTCGGCTCTACAGGAGGTTAAAATCAGCTAAATCCCATTATAGTGAATAGGGCTAAAGCTCTGTTGGACCCGGAAGTGGAGCGATGACATCATCACTTAAACTTATTGTATTTTTGATCGCCGCAAAAATGCAGCGACTAGCAACTGTATGCTAATGCTAACTTCAGCTAATCAAAGCTGGAACAGAAACTACGATTGACCTAAAGTAATAAAATAAAATGGGCTACTGCTGGAGTGGCCAAGTATTTATGTTTTTTTACAGGATTGTAGACCAGACATTTGGGGGGGAAAAATCGGCCAAAAATATCAGTCAAAAAATATCGTCCGTGCATATCGTCATCGGCCAATAAAAATCGCCCAAAATTGGTCGACCTCTAGTTAAGACCGTGCTTTGTCAAAATAAAGTATAAATTAGGTATAGGATTTTGCAAGAATAAACAGTATATGTTCAGAAAATAAGATTTAAAAAAACAACAAAGTAATATTATAAGTTATATATCACAAATTATGCTATATTTTAATGCCACAAATGTCTTCAAAAACATTCTGAGTCCGCCACATTTGTCGCCGTTTCCACAGAAGAAGAGTGATTTGGTCCAACTGCGCAGCAACAAAAAAGGAAATCTCCATGAGTCGGACTTGAATCAGAGGCTTCACCTTATTTTGAGCATTTGGCCAGAATGACTCGCATTTACGGTATTCACGAGGCGCGTTTGTACGACCTGTTTCAGAGTGTTTCTGCAAAAAATAAGTCAAATCAGAAGAGGTTGCGTTTACGACATTCAATGTGTGGAAAGTCCAAACAGAAAATTCAGATCAGAAGCTGGTCATCGTTTAGACACATTCTCCGTAATAATTGAAGTCCTTTCAGCTAAGAACAATCGTGTGCACGTTTGTGAATTGTTTGCGCTGAAAGGGAAAGACCGTAAACTTTGTGTCAGATTCATCGTGAGCATAGAGAGTACAAATTTAAAACGTAAACATTTTCAGGGTTTATATAGACCACAGAAATAAAATGGAGAGGCAGCGTTTGATTTTGCGATCCTAATGTATGCAGACAGTTAGCAAGTCGGCTAGTCCGGGATACCTAGTCCGTTAGCCTGCTCCATGTATTTTCCCTTTAGCCGTTAGCATTAGCCACCAGACAAAGGATTAACGATCCAGATGTTTTCAGCGGTTGTCTTCCATCGACCACATATGGGTCAAAGCCTGGTCAGAAATCATTAATGAATGTACAGACCTTTTGAGATTTTACTTGAGACACAAATTAGCATCTAAACGTGTCCTCTGAGCTAAATGCTAACTCAAAATCAGTGAGGTTTTTGGCTTATAAGATTGGTCGATAAGAAACCACAGAAATGATATAAATGCCATGAAAAGGACTAAACATACCTTGCAGGGGCGGCTCCTCATTGATGTTATAAGTTGCTGCATTTATAATTAAAAGTCTGCAATAATGTGCTCCATTTCACATGAAGGTCACTTATTCATCAACCGTCCCAAAGTGGTCTTTCCATATGAACTCCCTGTCACTTAAAGGAATAGGCCACCGTTTTTACATACTGAGATATGTTCTTACCTTAGCTTAGACGAGTTCATTTGTACCTGTCTGGTCTCCACGTGTGCCTTCCATAACGTAAACACAGCAGACAGCGTTAGCATTTAGCCTCTCTCTTCTCCTCTATAGCTCCAAACGAGGTGAAGATAGAAGCTACTCTTCCACGTTTTCCCTATTTAAATATGGTTACGTGAAGTATTACACCATAAAGTATAATTACACAAAATTAAACAATGTGGATTTTCTAAGCGGATAAAAAGGGGAACTATATTGTAAGGTGTAATAAAACCAGGAATACTTCGGCATCCGCACAGGAAAGTGAAGATATCACTGCACAGATGTCAAATTACTCCTGGTATTATTACGCCTCACAATATAGTTCCCCTTTTTATCTGCTTAGAAAATCCACACGGTTTAATTTTGTGTAATTATACTTTAAATATGGTTACATGAAGTGTTACACTATAAATAGGGAAAACGTGGAAGAGTTTGGTAGCTTCTATCTTCACCTCGTTTGGAGCTATAGAGGAGAAGAGAGAGGCTAAATGCTAACGCCGTCTGTGCTGTGTTTACGTTACGGAAGACACACGTGGAGACCAGACAGGTACAAATGAACTCGTCTAAGCTAAGGTAAGAACATATCTCAGTATGTAAAAACGGTGGCCTATTCCTTTAAGAGCTGCTTTCAAATCCTATGGAAAATGCCATTGAGGCTCATTTTGGAAAATGCAGGCTCCGATTGGCTAGGTTAAGCCAGGCGACAAAGAAGGAGCGTGTTGTGATTCCCTCTAGTTGAAGAGTCATATCTAACTAGGCTTTGACCTAAATGTGGTCGATGGGTTGACAAATGACTCTGTGTATAACTTCAAATCATAACAACGCCACCCAAGAAGTGACTTCCGGTTTCAATCCAGCACACCAAAATAAAAGCACCATCTTATTCATTAGTTCAGCAGTTCATTTGTTCAACTTTCTTTCTGCCAAACTATTAACAGACAAAACACTTAAAATGTGTGTATTTAATTATATTCTTGTAATGTTGCAAGTACCTGCTGAACTAATCAATCAAGAGACGAGCTGTGGGCCTTTATTTCGGCGTGCCGGATCGAAACAGGAAGTCACTTCTTGGGCGGCATTGTTATGATTTGAAGTCATGTACCTGAGTCAACAGCTGACAACATCTGGCTCTTTCAGAATTTGCGAAGCTTGACGGCTAATGCTAACAGCTATCAGGAAAATACATTGCGCCAGGCTAAAGGACTCCCAGAAACGATGCCTGGACTGGCAGCTAGCTGTTTATATCAATGCTTATTAATGTCATTTTATGCCCAAAACTGTGGATATTTCATAGAGGATTTGCAAACTTTCCATCAAACAAAGGAAAGAGAACAGACAACCTTTGGGAACAAGTCGTAAAAATCCAGCTCTTGTTCGTAAATTAATCTGGACCAAATGACCAAATAAAGTTTCACATTTCTGACTTCAACTCATTCAGCCTCATGTACATCCTCCTTTTTCGTGATGTATATTTTTCTTTTCCGCGTTTTGAGTTTTTCCGACCCAGAGTTATCTTGTTTTTTTTGTGTGTTTTTTTTCCCAGGCGGTCCGGCCCGTCCCTCGTCGGCCCGCTCCGCTTTTTTTCCGAAGGAGCGGCGGGTTTTTTGTAATGGCTTGGCGATTTCTGTTTTTCATTATTCGCAACGAGCAAACTGTACAGAACATGCAACATACAAGCTGGCCTACGGTAAGTGGAGCTAACACACACACGCTAGGTCTTCTTCACCACGCTTTGCTTCTGTGTTTTTTTCTTCTTTTTTTTTTTCTTCTTCTGGATTTCGCTGCAAAAAGGCGCAAAGCAAAACGGTGTGAATTCGTGACGAAAAACGATCTGCGTTCAGGAAGATCGGCTTTTTCACACTTTAAATGCCCGAGTGCTATGTTTTAATGCCACAAACGTAGAAAAAAACATGGCTCTTTTTTCATTTCTTAAAGGGGGGGTATTATGTAAAATCGACTTTTTCAAGCTTTATATCATGTTATTATATCATTCCCTCATTAAACACATGCCTGGAGTGTTGCCTTGGCTCATTCACATATTTTTGAGTAATCAGTAAAAACTTAGACGGCAGCCATTTTAGGTGTAGCTATGCCTCAGTCCTCCCAGGAACGCCCCCACCTCCTGGAGACGCCTCTGGACCTTTTGTCACCAGCCAAGCCACCAACCACTGCTCCTCAGCTCAGCAGAGCCCCCTCCCCGCACAGCAGTGTTGTTTAGATGCCACAGCAGTGTGCTGAAGGGGGCGTGTCGGAAAGCTTCTTAAAGAGACAGAGGCCTATTTCAAGACGTTCAGTACAGCCATTTTGAGAGAGCAATTTTATTCAAGGCAGTTATTTTAATTTACTGCATATACAGACCAACAGAAGGTTACGTCATCATTGTAGTATGCTATAGACTGGTGCTATGTGATTGAAAAAAGCATAATACCCCCGCTTTAAGATTTTGCAAACATTTCATCAAACGGGGGGAAAAGATCTGGGCAAAACGGGCGACTTTTGAGCAAAAAAAAAAAAAAGGGTGGTAAATTTCAGCCAAAACTGCAACTGAATATGTTTTAGACCAGGGGTGTCAAACGCATTCGGAGAGGGGGCCAAAAATGTAAACATAGTGTTGGTCGGGGGCCGAAACACACAAGACACCTTTAGATAGACTAATTTGATATGCCTTCAATATTCCTTTAAATATACTTCAGATTACCCAGACACACTTTTAAAATCTTTTTCATAAGGCTTCTATTTGTTGTATATTATAAAGTTAGACAGGGTCGCCGCGGGGTCTTAATTCATTAAAAAAGTAATGAATTTGATCATGCCAAATTAAAAGCCTTAAAAGCATTAAAAATTAGTTGCGTAATATTTTTGTCAAAGTATCCCTCAAAATAATGTTAATTTGAGAATCGATGTACTCGCGCTACAGTCATTACGGTACAGTTGTGTCAGTAGCAACAGGCTGTGTGGCGCTTCGACATCAGCACCTGAACCTAAAGCTCAGCGAAGGAAAGACTCCTTGATAAGAGCATAGACAAGAGTCTGTAAATCAAGGAGAAATGGAGTCAAAAATACACTCTGATGAGTTGGACTAGCAGCGCGGGATGCTAACGCTAATGAGAGATGGGAGGAATGCAGCGCAAAGAACATGTTTTAGGTATGTTTCTTAAAATAGTGTGTTCTGGGATTCAAGTGAAGGCAGTTTATTTAAACAGGGCTGTTACGTGGTGTTCACCTGCCATGGACCCGCCTCATTGCTGCGCGTGTGTGGGAGGAGAGAACAGCGCTAAATTTGTCTTAAATTTAGTCGACTAAATTTACTTTCAATTTTAGTCGACTAAAACCAGACTAAAATTGAAGATTTTTTTTTTACTAAATCTCGACTGAAATTACTGAATTACATTTTCGTCAAAAGACTAAAACTAAATTAAAATGTCAAAATTAACACTGGTCCCGATGCTTCAATCAATCAATGGTTTTCTATTGTCCAATGTCAGAACAGGAGTTTGAACTGCGGCATCGCCCAGCAGCACAACTTTAACCGTGGATCTTTGTCGTGTGACTGAAACGCTCCGTATGCACACGGCTGCTCCCGGTGACTGAGCACAGAACCATAATCGTTTATAGCTCGTTTAGTCCTGGTTTAGACCTGGTTCTGTCCAGGACATGGTTAGACCTGAAGTCCTAGCTCTACAGGACTGATTTACCGGGATTTAGTATTCTGAGACGGACTGAAATACTGTCCACTCTTGATAAATTACTTCATCCAACCAATTTGGTCTAAAAATGCTGGAAATAGATTTGTCAAACTGTCCAACTAACATCCTTCTGCTTTTACCAACTTTATTATTTTGATTAGCAGCTAATTTCATCCCTATATATTAGCCTATCATTTATATTTACATTTTTATTTAACGTGTAATTTATTTAATACAATTTAATACAATGAGTAGTTGAGTAGTACAAGTTGTATTTTTTGAATACTAACTCTCTCCCATTCATTCTCAATGGTAAATATGGATGCAGTACACTTTTTAGCCACCAGCGTCAAATTGGGGGCGCTGTTTCTCTCCTTTCGCAAAGTTAAGGAAACACTGTTGTGGTGTAATGCCAGTTCGAATCCAATTTAATGCTTTTTAATGACATTTAAGGCCTTCATTTTGGTTCAAAGCCATGGTTTTCCTTATTAAGCCGTGCTTTGGTTCTGATTTCTGTCTTGTTTTGGTGCAATTTGATGAAAAACAAAACAAAACACAATGTCATTTGCCTTTTGCCAGAAAGAGTATTACATCTTTATCACTGTCTTACACTTTGCGCTAGCGGCTCGAAACACAGCTCCAGGTCTGTTTTAGGTGAGAGAATGGCTTTGTAAAAAGCTCTAAAAAGTTGATTTTGCATAATACCCCCACTTTTATAGAACGTACTGTGTTGAAAAGCAAAATGTCTCAAGAATATAATTGTTGCAATATTCAGGTCGGTTATCGAATATCATAATCGAGTGGAAGTATAAAAATTCCACTTAAAAAAACAAACCAAAATGTCCTTCTACACTGGCAGATAAGTTTGGTATGTTTAAACCAGTAAGTAATGTCAGCAAAAGTGAAATTTTCTCCAGTAATTTCCATTTTCGAGAAGGTTTTACATTTGAAAACCTTTACAATGCCGATAAAAAATCCAGCACAAGCGCAGATCGTTATTGCGAATTCACACCATTTTACGTCACGTGGGGTTTGTTTTTGCAGCGCGTTCGTCGTTTTTGTCTCGTCTTTTACACAAAAAGAAAAAAAAAAAAAAAGAGAAAAACCTTAAGGGAACTGAAGGAACTGAAGAGTCATGCAGCTGGGCCATGCTGCCGCCTCCCGGACGCGTTGGGAGGAGAGTGTTCGGGAGAGACGGATTTTTGGACCAGAAAAGAAAAGAGAGAGAAAAAATTAAATAAATAATGGCACCGATTTTGACCCAAAATCCAGCGTGAACCTACAAAAGAGTCTGCTCCGACCGGCATCGCCCGCGGGATAAAAGAACGACAGGTCTGGACACGATTCCACTGGACAAAGAGGCGGCGGGACGACGGGCACAGATATAAAAATATATACGCTTTTACATGGCACTGTCTCAGGCTTCTATTAACCAAAGAGAGGAAGGAGTTCCTGTTGTAAAATTACAAACCGACGTGAGTAAAAAGAGCAAAACTGTGACTGAACTTCAACTTAAGGCGAGACACTTTAGGACAGGGGTGGGCAAACAATATTATTACACAAATCATAGATCAAATGCCTTTTAACCCCTTAACCCCCACCTGAACCGAGCACATTTTCTCCAGTGAAAAAAGCGTCAAAATGGCGACGAAAACGAGGATGAAAACACAACAAAAAAGCGCCAAAAAGTGACGAAAAAAAGCGATGACACAGTGACAAAAAAGCCTCTAAAGTGAAGCCGAAAAGTGACAAAAATTAAACAAAAAAGTGCAGCAAAAAAGTAACAAACACGCAATAAAAAAAGCCACAAAAAAGTGACGACATCACAGCAACAATGCGAGGAAACAGATCAGTTCTGTGGGTCTTAGCCAAGGCCGGATTTATGCAGGGGCTTCCAGGGGCTAAGCCCAGGGGCCCAGCAGGCGGAAGGGCCCATGGGCATAAGTTCCCTTTCTCTTTGCAGACTCCCTCACATCTAAGGCTTAATCAGATGATTTTGTACCTGAAACTAAACCAGGTCTAAACCAGGACTAAACCAGGTCTGAGCCAATTTCATTGAGTTAACCCTGGGGAAATAAATATGTACCTATTGGTCTGTTAAAATGCAAAATCTCTGTGGGAGGACACCCACACCCCCTTTTAAATGTGCCCCGCCACCAGTCTGGAAGTAGCAAAGATTCTTCTGCGAGGGCTATGGAGCTCAAATTGGGGTCATTATGTTAAACAAATTTCACAAATGTGTCTTTTTTTTAACTAGTACTACGTTTAAGAAGTAACTTCTGCATGTTCATATTAAAACAATTCATTCATTTATCTTTTCAGTGTAGAGAGAGAGAAATCTGACAGACAGACATATAGGGGGGCCCTAAAAAACAATAGCCCCGGGGCCCATTTTACTTAAATCCGGCCCTGGTCTTAGCTTTCAAATGAGGCGTTACACTGGCCTGTCGCCAAAGAGGAGAGAATGCATTCAGTTCAGGCGGGTGCTAAGAGGTTAAAGTACTCTAGAAATGTGAAAAATACTGTGAATTCCTTTAAAATGTCTTTGCAGAAAACCCATTTAGGCAACAACACGAAAGTGATGCTTTGCTTCAGCTACAACTGGAGGGTCCGGCCCTCGGTCTTTTGACAATGAAGAAAAACGGCCCTCCACCAAAGCAACCTTGCCTAACCCTGCTTTAGGAGAACGGGAGATATTTATACATTTAGAGACTTTCCCCCATAGAGGACGCCTTCCTGATTTTTTGTTTTGTCCACTTTGCTTGTTTTCATGTTTGTAAGTTGTTGGTCTCTTTTCTTCTCTCTGGGTCGACTTGTACAAGTTACTGAAGGAAAAATATCAGGTACAGGGCCTTTAATGTGAGGAGAAACACAAGTAGTGCATAGTTTCTTTCATTGAACGCACTCCGGAGGCCGTTAAAGCACAAAAATAGCCAAAGCCGCGCATGATTTAGCAGGAAACCAATCTGAATAATTGATAGAGCTACATATATGTTGTTACATTGTTAGCATGTAAGATACAAAAAAAACATTCTGAGACAACTTTAGATTTAGTATTTAGCCTTTGTAGAAACTAGTTTTTACTGAAAATATCTCTAATAATTCAAAATTTGCAACGTTTTTGGTGTTGAAGGCTTAATAAATCAATCATTATGTATCAGGAGGAAAACTGAAAAATGTGGAGTCTGGAGCTACTTTTTGTCTCCAGTGTGCGAATAAACAGCATTTTGGAGTTTTAAGTTCACATACAAATCTATGGGAGTCTATTCTGTAAAATAAATGAGACTATGTGTGAAAAGAAAAGTCAGTGTCTCGCCTTAAAACTCAACGAACCAACCAAAGTTTGTTGTGATGAGGTGGTCCTACGGATATTAAATCAAGAATCCCGTAAAAACGAATTTTCCCAAGTTCTGTAAGAAAAGGCTCCAGCTGCGCCTGCTCGTCCAGTGGAAAAGTGTCGAACATAAAAACAGCTTTATTCAAAACGTTTGGCCTCTGTTTCTCTCAGACGTTTCTTGTGCTTTCTTTCACCGCTCGATCACGTGACCACCGGATCACGTGACCTCGCGGCCATGTGACTACAGTACATGTGTTTACCGCTGTCCCGCACAGAAAAAAACTGGACACTTCCCGGGTAAGCGCTGAAGTCACCGACCGTCACCGATCTGATTACGTCTTAACTTCGTGCGCGAGGGGCGTGTCCAGTTTTGCGGCGGACGCAGCGGAGCCCGCCTCCTTTTCGCTCACTTCCTGTGTTCGCTCCGCTCTGATTGGCTGAGGGCTACTGCGTGGACGGATCCACTTTGTTCAGCACCGTGCAACAGAACCTCAAAGCTGCAGTTTCCACATGAGCTAAAAGGACTCGGGTCAGGAATTCTCCTCTTCATTTCAGGTCATTGTGATTAGTTTAGGATTCTTGACCACTGTCGTCATTAGTTTTCGCTATTTTGACGTCAACGTGCAGGCAGATCATGCACATAAACAGGGCAGCATGTCCTTAGAACTGTTTTTTTTTTTTTTTTTTTAAATGAGTATAACATTAAACTAATCAGAAACACGGTCTAGACCAGGGGAGTCCAAACTGTTTTCATAGAGGGCCACATAATGAAGTGTATCGAGCATTAACCTCTTAACCCACGCCTTAACTAAGTGCCATTTCTCCAGTTCAGCTTTTCCCAAATCTAAAAGCTCACAGCCTATAGGCCAGTGTAATGCCTCACTCGAAAGCTAAGACCTACAAAACTCATTTAAATGGATATTTTTCCTTTCATTTTTGTCACTTTTTTGTCATTTCTTTTCATTGCTTTTTGTCACTTTGATGACACTTTTCTGTGGCTCTTTAGTGGCGTTGTCACTTTTTCGTCACGTTTTTATAAATTTTTCGTCACATTTTTATCAATTTTTCGTCACATTTTAATCAATTTTTCGTCACATTTTTATCCATTTTTCGTCACATTTTAATCAATTTTTCATCACATTTTTGTCACTTTTTCGTCACATTTTGTCACTTTTTCGTCACATTTTGTCACTTTTTTTTCCAATTTTTTTTATAAATTTTTTCGTCACATTTTTGTCAATTTTTCGTCACATTTTTGTCAATTTTTCGTCACATTTTTGTCAATTTTTCGTCACATTTTAATACATTTTTCGTCATATTTTTGTCACTTTTTCGTCAATTTTTTAATAAATTTTTCGTCACATTTTGTCACTTTTTCGTCACATTTTTATCCATTTTTCGTCACATTTTTATCAATTTTTCATCAAATTTTTGTCACTTTTTCGTCACATTTTTGTCAATTTTTCATCGCTTTTTTGTCACTGTTATGTTATTAGTTATTTCAAGAGGCTTTTAGATTTGGGTAAAGCCAAACTGGAGAAAATGTGCTCGGTTCAGGTGGGGGTTAAGAGGTTAAAGAGACGTTTAACGGTTCCCCTCACCTTTATTTATGCTTGGAACCTTAATACCAGCTCGGTCTCTCTATACAGCGATAGTTTCTGAGGCTTTAATCTTGTGGAATTATCAAACTTGCAGTAAGTAAAAGTCTCTGGCAGGGCCCGACTGATGTGGATTTTTGGGGTCCGATACCGATATGAAGGGGCCGAGTAATTGAATTTGATGTAATTTTTTTTAAATCTTTCAAATAGCCTGTAGTTATAACATATCTAATAGAAAATCAGCAGATTCCAAAATAAAAACACGGTAAGTCTCTATCTCTTATGGTTCAGAAATTCTATATAAATTACATTATATATAAAATAGGTGTGCAAACTTGTGACCGATTTTCACCGCGATGTTTCTCCTCTCCCTGAGGCTTAAATGTTAAAGCTCTGACTGAGCAAAATGGGAGGCTCAAGCCTCTATCACTTTCCGGAGATATCGGCCGATAGCTGATATTAAAAATGTCCAAATATCGGCTTGATATATCGGCCGGGCCCTAATCTCTGGCGATGTATGCATATTCAAGAAGCCTGGGGGCCACCAAAAATTGGGCTGAGGGCCGCATTTGGCTCCTGGGCCGCACTCCTGGGCACCCTTGGTCTAGACATTGTTAATGTGGTAAATGGCTGTTCTCGTGATGATTTTTAATGGAATACCTCCATAGGTGAACAGCGGCGCATCACTCCAGTGTCCTAAAGGTACATCATGTTCGCTAATCGTGTTGAAGGCAAACTGATTTAGCTTTGAAATAGGACAAAATACTCAAAACATCTTGTAAATATCATATAACGAGTCTGAAAGATAGAACATTCTGAATGCCCGTCCTTTTAACGCATGTAGAAATGAGTTTTTGCAGCATTGGTACAGAAAACAAAAAACCTAAACAGAAGTGTAGCTGATAGCGGTTGGGGCTGCACAGCGTTTTCTCACAGAAACCACCGTAAAACTCTATGCGCCGCAGTAGCTAGCTGCGGCTCCGATCATTATTGCAATATTTAAAATAGATTTCCCACGCTGCGCAGCTCCAACTGAGGCAGGACAGAAACGATCGAAAAAACAAACTTTGTAAACAAAACGGCGCGCGGCGGAGGAAGGCGTGATTGTCAGTCTTCTGCTAAGCTCTGATTGGCTCGTTCGGCCTCTCTCTCTCCCTCCTTCCTCTCTCTCTCTCTCTCTCTCTCTTTGCGGCAGTGGGCCAATGGGAACGGTCCGTCGCTGTCCCTTTAACGAGAGAGAGGAGCTGCGGTCACTAGGATCGAACACCGGGGGGCGGTCCTGAGTCCAGAGATGTCTGAGATGCTAGCCGCGTGAGGGGCGCTAGCGTGGGGTCCACCAACGAGGACGGGGGAACAGTTTGTACCAGCCAATCACGGTGGTCGCAAGGTTCAAATCCTCCAATAGGATCTGTGCTACGCCCATGAAGCATTTGTGGTCCAGGCGGCCGTAGTCTCCCCACACGATCACCTGCAGAAACAGACACAACGTTTATCTCACAAGTTGCTACTGTTTCTTTTGCTTTGAACCCTGTGGCTTTTACAACGATGTGACTAATTCATAGATTTTTACGATCATGACAGAACTCAGTAGGGCAGCCTTTAACGTGGCTACGGGTGCAAAATAAAAGCGATTAATTCTCTCACCGCTGAAAGAAACAAAGCAAAGCGCAAGCTAAATTCATCAAAAGTCAGCCTCAAACGATTCACCACAGGCTCAGCTTTGCCGCACTCGAACAAGGGTAAACTCCCGAGATAGTCTGCGTAGAGAGGCTGAGGAGGGCGGCTCTAAACGCGACTTAAAAGAATAATCTAATCAAATTATAAACTTTTAAGTTCTTACTTTCTAAACTTTTCTAAACTGTTAACTCTTAAAGCAGTACTAAGTAACTCATGCCCCTAGAGGCCATAAGCGCCACTGCAGGTGTCGTAGCATGTTGTGTTTTTTTACTCCTTAATTGTCCATGAGAGTAAATACTACACTGACAGAAAAGACAAAGGGAGAGAGGGATATTGTACATCCAATTACACAATGGAGATCATTTATTCCACTCAAACTTGGCTGTAAATACTGTTTAAGTGGCGCTAGCCCGCAGTTAGCTTTGCCCGTTAGCCTGTTAGCTTCTTCTTCGTGATTCCATTAGTGTGTATTGGTGAAGTTGCAATTGTGGTTTTCTGGCCAGAGACACCAGGGGGAGATGAAAGACCCTCCAATCATCCCATTAACACTTGTATACCCCCAGAGGGACTACGGAAAGGATTTATTAAGGTAAACAAGTTACTTAGTACTGCATTTTTAAGTTTTTAGCATACTGCATACATACTGTGGGCAGCAGAGATTTTGTTGCAAACTACTAGATTCCTGAAAGAAATGGGTATCAGAGGGAAGGCACAGAGGAACAGAGTCAAGGGACTGGCCACATCTGCAGAAAAAAGCAGTCATTGGCTGTGGCTGAGAAGGACAGCAGAAGAGACAGCATGGGGAGTAAAATGAGCGCTCAGCAGCACACGCCCAGGTCTGATCAACCTGTGGTGGGCCTGCGTCAACGGAGGATGTCTTGTGAAAGGCCGAAGCAACTAATGAACTAATGATGTTGAGGTTATTACCTTTGTGCTGCAGCTGCGGAAACCCTGTGACATCTGCGCCAACAGACTCACCGACCACCACCATTCATTCACACACACATCATTCATCCTGGCCTATTGTACATGAAGAGTTCATTTGCAAAAGCAGATATCTCCGGTTAGAATTTTTTTCAGAATCGTTTTGGATCTACATATGACACTTGTGTAAATTTGATCAAAAACTAGTGACTTTATATTTTCATGGCACTGAAACAGACCTGGTAATGCAAATGAACTCCTCACATGATTTTAGTGTTAGGAGAAAGTGGAGGAAACCTACACAGACCCGGGGAGAACATGCAAACTCCACACAGAAAGGGCCCGTCCAGGTGGAGCTCGAACCCTTTTAGCAGTGAAGCGCTAATCACAGCGCCGCTAGTCGAGTGAAGTGTGAATCTGGAGCTAGGATGGGTTTTTGTAGTGAGTTCTGTCTGTCTGTCTGTCTGACCTGTAGGACCTTCCCCTGTGGCGACTCCTCGAACAGCAGGTGCTGCTGATACAGCGGCTCCAGAGTTTTTCGAGCGATCTTTGTTTTCTTTTTGGCTTTACAGTTTCCGTTCTCCAGCAGGTAAACTTTCACGTACGGAGCTGCAGGAGCAAACAGAGAGCAGGTTTATGACTTGTGCTTCTGACGGCGAGACGCTGCAGGTGAACAGGGAAACAAATTAAATTAGAGAAATCAATTTGAAACTTTTGCTGTAGATCACTGATATAAATATGAGGAGAATATATCTATTGCATCTATTTTATGTTTTCATATAAGAATAAGGCATTTTCTTTATAACGTAATATTTTCAGCGACAAAACCTAAATAATGCAACGGACTTTGTTTAATCTATGATTTTATTTTGTTAATACATTACAAAGATTTCTTCTGGGGACATTTACGTATATTGTTTATTTTAGAATAAGCTATAAGTGAAAAAAATCTGTAACATTTTTTTTTTGCAAAAACATGGTGGTCAGGTCGGCCCACACTGGTGGCGTGGCTCAGTCGCAGCGGCTCAGGACTAACACCTGAACACTATTTTTTGGTACGGTTGTACAATGACAAATAAAGCGCTCACTTACTTACATGTATTTATTTATTTCAGGGTGTATAATGACTATGGGAGGGGCAGGCGCTAAAGAAGCTAAATGTAGGTGCTCGTCATATAGACATTCACTTCTGTTATTCAACTTAAACTGTGAAACTAATATATGATATTGACTCATTACATGCAAAGTGACATATGTATAGCCTTTATTTGTTCTCATTTTGATTATTATGGCTCAGCTTGTAAAAACCCCAAATTAAAAATCTCATAAAATTAGAATATTTTGGAAAAATTACAACAAATAAAGGCTTGACATGTGTCACTTTGCATGTATTAGTTTCACAGTTTAGATTGAATTACATAAATAAATGAACTTTTTCATGATATTCTAATTATATGACGAGCACCTGTATCTTGGGTCGGCCTGTCCATGCTCTGTCCTTATTTTCATGTACCTTTTCGGACAACATATCGTTTCTCCAATTCTTTTGTCCCCTCTGTCACTGAACTGTTGAATTCTGAAGGGAGTGTGTTTACTAAGGGACACTGACCTTTTTGAAATGTGTCCTTTTTATTATCTACTATTGTCTGTACTGTTGGAAGTGACACACAGTGAGTGTTGTGACGTGTTTGTGCAATATCTGCATCAAATGAACTGCCCTTGATCAATAAAGTTTTCTGAATCTGAATGAACATTTCTGTAAATATGCCAGAATGTAATCCCAGGACAGCATTACAACATTAATGTGTGAATAGACACACACTCTACTCTGACATCTAATTCCTAGCCAAAAAACAAGGTAAGATTTTTCTCCTATTATTTAATTATTGACCTTTATTCAACCAGGATAGTCACACTGAGATTAAGAATCTGTTTTTCAGGGGAGTCCTGGCCCCACAGTGGAACCTATTGTACATGTTTTAGTGGTAGGGGAAACTTGCAATACGTTTTATCCTCATATTTATGTCAGTAATCTACAGCAATAGTTTCAAATTGATATCGCTACATTTAAAAAGTTTCCCTATTCACCTGCAGCATCTCGCCTTATTAAGTCTATCACAGAAGGACGGGTAACATTTCACTAATCGCCACAGCAACCAGTAAAAATGTGTCAATGTCGACTTGGGAGTCGTTCACCTGGTAGAGATTTGGCTCCTGGTTTGGAGATAAGGCCTCTGGCTCGGATCACCTCCACCTCCAGCTGCCCCTTCTTGTCCAGCAGCCCGATCTGCACGTCCCCATGGCGGGCGTGGCCAGGGTCTGCCTGCCCACCAGCTGTCCGGGACCCAGCCCGTCCAGGAAGTCACTGAACTGGCTGTCGGTGCCCAGACGCATCCCTGAGAAGATCAGACTGGAGGGGGCAGAGGAGAGAAACATCAACATTCAAGCATGACATCTTTATTCGAAACCGTTACTGCAAGTATGTTTTAGATATGATTGGTTGAAACTTAGTGGAATCAAATTTGGTAGCTTAATGCTCTTATAAATAAATGAAGTTTTGCATGAAGAACTGTCTGCATTAGGAAACCACTCGACGTAATGGTGATATTTCATTACCTATCCTATTGCACATGTTATTTGTAATTGATTTGCTCGTACTGTATAGACCAGGGGTGTCCAAAGTGCGGCCCGAGGGCCAAATGCGGCCCTCAGACCTATTTTTGGTGGCCCTCAGGCTTCATGTTTTATTGCCACACATCGCCAGAGATGGTAATTTTCCTGCATTTTAATACTTCCACACAATTAAAACCTCAAAAATTGACATTTATTGAGAGACTGAGCTGGCATTATGGTTCCAAGCCTAACTACAAGTGTGGGGAATGGTTTAAACTAGGGCCGGGACTCGATAAAAAAAATTAATCTAATTAATTAGAGGGTTTGTAATTAATTAATCGAAATTAATCGCATATAAATATTTGACCTGAGAACAGTGAGAAGTAAGTTTTTCATAAGGATTTTTAGTATACCATTGAATAATGACTGAATACATAAGCTTAAGCAACAAAATATTGTTTATTTTTGTGCAACCAAGTCCAACAGACCAGTGCAATATTGCCATTAATTGTGCGTCTGCAGGAAAAAGGAAACTGAAGTGTGGAAAGCAAAGTGTGATTAATTTCGCACTAAACCTCATGTAATTAATTAATCGCAATGAATCGAAAAAAGTCCCGGCCCTAGTTTAAACCTCTCTTAAATACACGTAGTTGAACGTTTGAATGCATTGACGACTGACCTGTGGCCCTTCATGCCTTATACATGTCAATATACGGCCCTCGATGAAAAAGGTTTGGACACCCCTGGTATAGACCCTGACAAATACATAAGACTCAACTAAATTGCATGACCATTTATCTCAAATTGAAAGCTTTATTTTGTAGTATTTTTACATCAATTATTATCTTTATTTCTGAGACTCTGAGGTGGAATCTGTCTTTACGATTTCATTTCTGACTTCCAATTTTCAACATGGGATTTTGTCTTTTAACCACTAGATGGCAGCGTGACACCCCAAACCAACAAGCACAAAAAATTGCATCTGCTTTTAGTCAAGATTTAGTCAATTATCCTCTTCGATTTTGCATGTAAATTTAGTCGACTAAATCCAAGATGAATTTCTTATCTCGCATTACAGTGACTAATCTTTTGCGATGTAGTAATTGTCCCGTGTGTCAGAACGTACTTCCCCTCAGAGCTGTAGATGCTCCCGTCCGTCGACTCTCTGCTGGCCTGCCGGTTCATGGGGGTACTGCCGCGGGGAAACTCCACAGCCATCCCCGTCTCCACGCTGCGCTGGATGGAGCTCGAGGCCGCCTTGCTCACCTTCTTCCCCGTCGGGGCCTCTGCGTTTGGGGGGAGAGACAAAGGGTCAGGTCCCTGGTCTGTCTGCGCGTGCGAGGGAGCGGTCAGGCTTGTACTGAGGAGGTGAGGTCAGGACAGGGCTCAATAACTCTTCACTTTGGCAAATTATGTTTTATAAATCAAGATTCAGGTCACAGAGTTTGTACAGGAAGCACTATAGTCATGTTTTTATTGGTTTAGTTTTGAATGTACCGTGTTGGAAGACAACTTTCTGCACTTTGGGACACAGAATAAAGTTCTATTATATTCTAGTCCATGCATGTTATTCTCCTAAAGATTTTTAATCAGTTAGACTTGTGTCATGTACGAAAAAATAACAAATAAGATTCAATTCCATTCCAATTTGATAAGTGCTACTTCACCCCACTCCCATTTAGGGTTGTCAAAAAAAAAAATCGATACTAAATCAATATTAAAAGTGGTATCGAAGCTAGAATTTGTGATTGTGGCTAACATTAGCTTAGCGGCCCATTCATTCCTATGGCGTAGCTTAGCCTAGCGGCGTCCATTCGTTTACATGTATCAGTTAGCATTGGATATTAAGCCGCTTTTCTCGTAAAATTCTTAAAGTAGTACTTAGTAACTCTATCCCTAGAGGCCATGAGCGCAACTGCAGGTGTCGTAGCATGTTGCGATTTTTTAACTTATTAATTGTCCGTGAGAGTAAATAATATGCTGACAGAAAAGGCGAAAGGAGAGAGGGATATTGTACATCCAATTACACAATAAAAATTATTTTTTTCTCCACTCAAACTTGGCTGTAAATACTGTTTAAAGTGGTGCTAGCCCACAGTTAGCTTTGCCCGTTAGCCTGTTAGCTTCTTCTTCGTGGTTCCATTAGTGTGTATTGGTTGCTCCGGTCCGGTGGCAGTCAAGTTGCAAATGTGGTTTTCTGGCCAGACACCAGGGGGAGATGAAAGACCCCCCAATCATCCCATTAACACTTGTATTACCCCCAGAGGGACTACGGAAAGGATTTATTAAGGTGAACAAGTTACTTAGTACTGCTTTAACATAATTAAATGATATCAAAGCCAACTGTATTGTCACGCGTTTACTGTTTGTACTTGACTCATGGATATATTCTGAGGAATCTTAAAGGCCAGCTGTTGTGTAGAAATGTGACAGCAGTGACTGTTAAGGCAGAAATAGACCATGTTTATTATGGTCATGGGCCACTTATACAACAGCATTTGACTATGAATATTGCAAGAGAAGATACAAGAGTGTGAACAAATTAGACCTTTTTACAATGAATTTTAAAGAACATGATAAAACCAGATAAACTAATATATTGTTAAGGTTCTGTGCTGATAGAAAAAGAGTTCCCTATAGCAAATACAGTGTATAATTATTTTGCTGTGGTATCGAATTCGGTATCGAGATTCGAGTTTTATTTTCAGTATCAAAATTGAGTTTGAAATGTTAGTATCGTGACAACACTATTCCTATTTGAGAATACAAATAAGTTTGTGTATGTTTGTGCATATAGGGGAAAAAATAGCTGATAAATAGCTTTTATTTTGTGGTTTGTCAATCACCTCAAAATTCCCTGATAACATTTATGTGGTCATTTTGAAATAAGAGAAAGTCCAAGAAACCCAAGGGAATGTGGATTTGATAGTTGATCTATGTTGTAGATTTGAAAACCTTTGGATCCAGATCAGAAAATACAAGAATATTATCTATTATCTTTCCTGTGAATGTGAGGCCTGAATCATTGATCATATGCATAAATAAGACCGGTTTCTGTGTTTTATCTCAGAAAAGTCGCTCCTTTGCCTCGTCCAAGCCTGAGAACTGTCGGGGAAATCGATGCAGGCGAACAGGCCGGTGTCACCTCACCGTCGACCGCAAACATTCGGTTTTTCAGGACCAGATTTGAGTTAAAGAATCTGTAAAATCCTGCGTGGTGAGGGGACAGAGGCGGCAGCAGCACGGCCCGTCTAACGTCCTCGGTGAGAGATGAGCGGGTTAAAGTTAGAGAAGACACAGAGGGTGTGGACAGAAGAGGGTGGAGTAAGGAAGCGTGCTGGAGACAGAGGGCAGCGTCGGGATTCAGAGCTAAAGCAACACTACTGCTCTGTGAGGATGCTTCATTCAACTACAGTAACAACGGCTAAACAATCAAGTGTATCGTATCTACTATAATAAACTGTCCTGCAACTCTCAAAAACATCTACAGATATGTTCTTACCTGAGCTTAGACGAGTTGATGCGTACCTGTCTGGTCTTTACGCGTGCGCTCAGTCACGCAAAAAGACCAAAGATGTTGTTATCATTTAGCCTCTCCTCCTCTCCTCTATGGGGCCAAACAGGGGTGAAGTTAGAAGCGACCAAGCTCTTCCAAGTTTTCCCCTATTTAAAGCAGTACTAAGTAACTCTTGCCCCTAGAGGCCATAAGCACAACTGCAGGTGTCGTAGCAAGTTACGACTTTTTAACTTATTAAATGTCCATGAGAGTAAATACTACGCTGACAGAAAAGGCGAAGGGAGAGATGGGTGTTGTACATCCAGTTATACAATGGAAATATTTTTTTCACTCAAACTTGGCTGTAAATACTGTTTAAAGTGGCGCTAGCCCGCAGTTAGCTTTGCCCGTTAGCCTGTTAGCTTCTTCTTCGTGATTCCATTAGTGTGTATTGGTTGCTCCGCCCCGGTGGCAGTCAAGTTGCCAGCATGGTTTTCTGGCCAGAGACACCAGAGGGAGATGAAAGACCCTCCAATCATCCCATTAACACTTGTATTACCCCCAGAGGGACTACAGAAAGGATTTATTTAGGTAAACACGTTACTTAGTACTGCTTTAAATACAGTTACGTGAGTAGTTATACGATCCAAGTATAGTCACACAAAATTAAACATGTCGATTTTCTGAGCGGATAAAAAGGGGAACTATATTGTAAGGCGTAATAACACCTTTGGAGCACTTCGACGTCCACGCAGTAAAGTCGAAGTGCTCCAAAGGTATTACGCAACATATGGCACGGTAGCATGTTCTCCCTGTGTCTGCGTAGGTTTCCTCCGGGTACTCCGGTTTCCCCTACCACTAAAAACATGTACAATAGGCCTGTATGAATAATGTGTGTGAATGAATGGTGGTCAGATGGACCGTTGGCGCAGATGTGTGCAGTCGCAAAAATTAACACAAAATTAACACTGCGCCTCACAATATAATACCCCTTTTTATCCGCTTAGAAAAATCGACATGTTTAATTTTGTTTAACTAATATAAATAGGGAAAACCTGGAAGAGCTTGGTCGCTTCTAACTTCACCCCCGTTTGGCCCCATAGAGGAGAGGAGGAGAGGCTACATGCTAACAACATCTTTGGTCTTTTTGCGTGACTGAGCGCACGCGTAAAGACCAGACAGGTACGCATCAACTCGTCTAAGCTCAGGTAAGAACATATCTCAGTATGGAGACACGGTGGCCGGTTCCTTTAACCGAGCACATTTTCTCTCGTTTGGCATTACCTAAAATCTAAAAGCTTCTTGAAAAAAGCCTCAAAAAGGAACACAAAAGTGCCATAAAAAAAAAAGTGACGACAAATCGACAAGAAAAAAGATCAGTTTTGTAGGTCTTAGCTTTCAAATGAGGCATTACTCTGGCCGCTGTAAGCTCCAGTCAAGAAGCTTTTAGATTTAGAAAAAAAATCGATTAGGGTGGGGGTTGAGAGGATAAAATATATATGGCTTTATGTGTTGATCCATTAATAAATGCCTTCAGTGAAAGTCTACAATGTAAATATAGTCTTGAACTAAAAGAAAAACCAACGTAAAAAAAACGTGTTTCCTAACTTTTGACGGGTACTGCATGTGTCATATCCAAAGCTAATGCTAATGCTAAACATTGGCAAATGAATCTCAAATGAATCTTGAAAGTTTACGTTAATCTAACCCTGATTATGAAGTATTTTTTTTCTAAACTCTGATCTCTGTCCAGTGTTACCTTTCTGCCTTTCGGCCGCCTTACCCGCCGCTTCTGCAATACACACAGCACACACACATCAACAGACAACAACAAATGATACAAACGTCAATAACAGCTGAGACATCGATAAGGTCAGCTCTTCAGCGGAGGATGAGGGGAATCGTCTGAATTAAGTAATAAATGACTAAACATCGAAAGCATTCCCTTTAACATAAGATTATTTCCACATGCAGGATTTAAAGCTACAGATATGAGCTAAACCTATGGCTCAAAACAGTTTTCAATAATCCTAAAAGAACTCTCCTTCACTTCCCAAATCCCGACAGATCTGCCATTCCTGAATTGAAAGCTCAGAACCTCCAGAGTCCAGTCACCCAGACATGTACTAGCGCTAGTTAGGACGTGGCCATATCAGCTGTATATTCATTTGTCATTTTGTTTTGCAATACGTACATTGAATTTGGTTATGTTTCATGTTTATTGCAGTCATTTTTATGCCTCAGAATGAGCGTTTCTGTGGCATAAAATGGTATTCAGTGTTGTTGTTTTTTTGGTAATATTTTTATGCTCAAAGGCAGCTCGAGATATATTAGAGTGTGTGACCTTTTTTAGTGCTGATTTTTTTTATTTTATTTTGGACAGGCTGTGTGAATACAATAATGTACTAAGGTTTAAAAGTGCATGAACACAAAATGTAACAAACTGTTGCTGGAAAACAAAGAAGTGCGGGATAAAAAATGCCTCCAAACACACGTATTGAAAGTATTGATATTTGGTAATGCAGCAAAAAGTCTTGCAATACGATATTCCGTCCCAGCCCTAGTGTGAATGAATAATGACAACAGTGTGGCACTTTGAGAAGCATAACAGGGTTGCACCTGTGCATCTGTAAATACACTCACGCTGTTGTTCTATGTCAAATTGTTGTTGTCTTTATCATAGTTTAAATTTAATCTTCTTACGCATGCCCTTATAGTCTTATAGTTTAAAGTTTTTATAGTTTATTATTTATCTAAAGTTATATGTTTTATGTTTCATGTTGCGAACCTGCTCATAACCATGGCAATAAAACCAATTCTGATTCTGACCAAAACTAAGACATTTTTGTGAAGAGATTAGATTAACATAAAAATGTTTCGGAAAATCCTCCCTCAGTGACTGCATTCTGGAGATTCAGAGCTTGAGTCTGTCTACAAACCTGTACAGTTACGGTCACGTGATTGTAGTAAACAGTAGTAAACCCCTAAGAGCGCACGCTTTGTAAACTCTCAGACTTGTAAGGCACGTGTGTGAACAGTGAACCCATGTTGAACGGCCTAAACCCGTCCTCTGCTGTGTCTGACCGGTCTGGCTGAGCTGGGACGTGCTGCGGCTCCTCCGTGACGGTAAAATGGCCACCACGCGCTGGCTGAGGCTGGAGCGGCGCTTCTTGATGCCGGAGCCCAGACTTCCCAGCGCCGTGTCGGACTGGCTGCCGTCCGGGTGCTCCATGCCGTAGATCTCACTGCTCATGCTGCTGCTCTTCATCATGTGCCTGCCCGTAGCTCGCATCGCACGCCTGCACAACAACAAACCAGGACACTTTAGAGCGGGACGAAGATGGAGAACACAGAAGAAGAGCGGCATATGGACTGCTCAACTAATGCCAGAACCACCATGTATGAACCATGAACCATGTATTTCAGAACAGAGGTTTGTAGTGTGGAAATATTCTTATACAATGTGGAAGTACTTCTATACATATTTTTATCATACTAGGCTTTAGTGATTATATATAAAACTGTGTTAATGTAACCTGTGCTTTAAGGTTCATTTGAAACTGGGGTGTGAAGCCTGACTTTACAACTGGGCGGACATTCTCCATTTTATTGCTCTTTGTTCTCTGCGAAAAGTTACTCAGGGGCAGTGTTGGGAAAGTTACTTTTAAAAAGTAACTTTTCTCATTACTCGTTACTTCTTTTAAAAAGTAACCTGTTACTTTACTTAGTTACTCTCTAAAGAAAGTAACTTATTACGTTACTCGTTACTTTTACGTTACTTTTGTGTTACTTTTATGTTGCTCGACTTTGTTCCTAAATGTGTTATGGAAGTTCTACTATTAAGGACATAACAGATATTTCTTTCGTGCTCTTTATTATCAAAAATGCAACAAACTGTAATGTAAATCACCCCCCTGTCTGAGAGTCTGTTTCTTCTTGGGGTAAAAACGATACCTCCCAGGCTGAACAGCCTTTCCACCGGTGCACTGGACGGTGTTGCAGTGTTGTACTTCATAAACACCGCTCTCACTCGGGGGAATTGGTTTAGGATCTCCAACTCTGAGCCTGATCTCATATATTCCAGTACCTCAGCGTCTACGCTAAAGGACGTTGCGTCTTCCTCCTCCTCACCAAAAGAAAAAAAGTCAGTCTCAATAGCGCTGCTGTGAGCGGCAACTTCTCTTTTTTTATTCTCAGCTGGCTCTTGGGGGTAAAGTGCGACGCTCCGCGATGAGCAGCGCACGCGCCCCTTCTCTCCGCTCCGCTGCCCCTATCCATCGGACCTTAAATTTTGGCAACCTCCATCCCTCAAATGTTAGCCTCGTTGTTGGCTGATTTTCGCATGCCATTGTCGCTCGTCGTCTTTTTGCCGCCACCACCTGCGGCCAGCCTCTGACTGTCTCTCATGCGGCGAGTCGTGTGCGCAAGCGCCCAGCAGATGACTGTCACGGTGACATCTGCCCATAGTAAACAAAAAGTAACGTTGCGGCGGATTGAAAAATAAACGGCATTACGTTACTAAATTGACGGTAGCTAACGCGTTACTCTACTTTTTTCCCTGAGAAAGTAGTTTCGTTAGTGTAACGCGTTTCTTTGTAACTCGTTACACCCAACACTGCTCAGGGCAGGGAGCTGAACTGGCCCTCTGAGGACAATGCTATACGTTTGTTAAGTGTGACGTCACGACTTCCGCTTCCGGGTCCTAGCAGACGGGCAAATATGCAAGAAAAAAACCCATAAAAAGCTCTTAAAAGCAACAATCAATATTTCTGAAACTTAACAGAGAGTTACTGAAGCTACTTCTCAGACTCATTAGCCAAAAACGCCGCACCTACTGCTAAAGAAGTAATATTTACTAAAGTCGGTACTTCCGGGTTAGCGTAGCTGCTGGGCCGTTAGCATTTCCCCCGCTAACCCGGAAGTACCGATTTTGGTAAATATTACTTTTATAGCAGTAGGTACGGCATTTTTGGCTAATGGGCCTGATTAGTTTAGTTTAGTTTATTTATTTGTTTGAGCAGTTAACCTGCTCAAAGGGAGTGGGCTGAAGCCAAAGGCTTATAAGCGCCCACCCCAAAATAAAAATAGTAACATTACATTTAATATTTACAAGGTAGCAAATCATAAACAAAGGAACATAGGGCAAAGTAACAATAAATGATGAAGAATAAGACAAAAACAACAGCAAAATAAAGAACAAAAGAATGTGCTACTTTTATGTTATAAAGGTGCATTCATGATAAATAAGTATGTTCAGTAACTCTCTGTTGAGTTTCAGAAATATTGATTGTGGTATTAAAGAGTTTTTTGTAGTTTCTCGCACATCTGCCGGACCCGGAAGTAGAGCTGTGACGTCACCACTTAACAAGCGTATGGAGTCAGATTGCAGAGGAAGTGACGACAACATACCAAGAGCGCTGATTGGTTCTTCGACAAGGACACGCCTACTACTTCCTGTTCCTATATATATTGCTCGAACACAGGAAGTGTTCTCCCTCCCGCTGGACCACCAACATGCTGTTAGGGAGACGTAGCGCTCAGATAACTTGTGTTTTAGAATTGTATTATGAGGGAATAAAACTATGATTGATTTTAATCGATTGAGCCTCCGTCTTCTGTTCCATATAATAACGAACACGCCGACAGTAGCGATCTAAACAACAGGGTTTAAAACTGAGCTAGAGGACTTTACATGAGTTGCTCTGATGGGTTACCTGAAGCGTCCCGGCCGCTCTGATTGGATGGAGATGTAGCTGGTGCTGCTGAGGGCACTGCTGGTTCGGGAAATGGCCGACACGTCGCTGACATCGCTATCCGAGGATTTGTGGGACACGTTTTCACTGCTCCGCCGCTGGTCCTTGTACATCTGAAATTAACACTTTTCATCACAATCTCTGCAAATGTTTTGTCGGCCCCATCCCTTTAGCGAGGGGTAAAGTTAAGCTGCAGAAAGTCACGCTGGGCTGGGCACCGTTAAACGATACCAGTATGGTATCGAAAAAAAGTGACTTGGTTGTTTCAACTCAAATAAATGATTTTCCCCCTTTTTTTTCTGAATGTTTTTTTACTCTTTTTTTTTTTTTTTTTTTCACCCAATTTTTTATTACTATTTATCCCCATTATTTCCCCAATCCCCCCATTTTTCCTAATTTTGTACTCATTTTTTCCTTATTTTTGTAAAACTTTTTTCAAATGTTTTCAATTTTTTATTACTAATATTTTCTCTTTTTTCTCCCCATTTTTTCTGCATTTAAAAAAAAATGTTGGTTTACCCGATTTTTTTGCCACAATTTCTCCCATTTTTTCCCAAATCATTCCCCATTGTTTTTCTGAATGTTTGCCCCATTTTTCCAAAAAAATGTTTCCTCAATTTTGCCCCAATTTTTTGTTTACCCAATTTATTCTAAATTTTATGCCACAATTTCCCCCAAATTTTTTCACCAAATCGTTCCCCATTTTTTTTTCTGAATGTTTGCCCCATTTTTTAAACACATTTTTTCCTCATTTGTGCCTCATTCTTTTTCTAATATTTTATTACTAATATTTTCTCCCCATTTTTTTCTGAAGTCTTGCACCATTTTTCACAAATTTTTTCACATTGGAGATGAACCCGATATTGCACATTTGGAGATCTTCCAAACATTGTTCTGTTTTCTGGTTAAAGACAACAAATATTTTAGTATAGCTTGATAAAACACACCCTCTTCTTTTCTGTGGGAAAGAAGGCGGGTCTGGACATACACGGTAAACAAGTTGCTGATTGCAATCACGACCGTCACAGGAATTGACAAGGTTACATCACTCGCTGCACCACTATGCTGTTAGTTCAATTAACGTTAACATTAGCCAAAACTAATCATGGATGAAGTAGTCGAGGATTTTGCCTCGGCGTTCTCGTGAGTTTATATTCAGTTCATATTTTGTGAGTTGGACTACAGCTGTCGTCACGTCTGCTAATTGCTGATTGGTTATTTCACTGACAATCTGTGCGCGTTAGGCCCGCCCCTTCAAACTGCTCCAATTGCTCCGTGACCAGACTGACTTCCCTGCGTGGAATGGACAGGGAATAGTACGGCAGAGCCAGGCAAATGTTAGTATGTAAAAAGAGTATCGTTCAGGTATCGGTATCGTACATCAAGCATAGTTAAAGTACCGGTATCGGAATGTTATTTTTTACAGATGCCCAGCCCTAGTCACGCACCTCTCTCTTGTGTTTGAGCGTCCGGTCCAGCTCGTGTTGACTCGAGCCGGAGGCAGTGGACATTCTGTTGGAGTGGACCCTTCTCTGCAGCTGACGGACTTGCTCCTCTGCCACCATCGCTGAGGGAGCACAGGAAACACCTTCATTTCTCTTTATTCATATACAAGTTCACACAACCAGCACCGGAATGATGGAGGATTAGCCCTTTAGCGTGCAGCCTTCTCCTCCGGCCGTCTTTTGTGCTTACCTTGTTCTACAGAGTTGCTCTTAGGAGGAAGTTGAGGAAGCTGCCGGACTTTCCGAGGCACGGTGGAGGCAGGAGGACCCCCCTGGAGGTGGCCCCTGGGGGAAAAAAAACAAGAAAAGAGGCTTCAGGAAGGAGAGCTCAGGAGAAATCGAAGTGGGATCTCATGTTATCGGGAAATGTCACTGTATGCTGCTTAAGCTCAGCACAGACTACACAGTTTGCTCAGTCTTGCTGATGCTGATGTATCATAACACAGCGGTGCGTCTCTGTCCTCTCTCCTGTGCGATATCTCTAGAGGAGAAAAACTGACCCCAGATCAGCAAAGATAGGCCTCTGGTTGAGAGTGTGGGAAACACATGTGTGTCCTGATTGGTCAACAGTGTCATGTGATCACTGTAGGTCAACACAGATCAGTGCTGCACGATCTTTCTGAACTTGTTTATAGTTCTCTGAAATGGACATAAGAGTCGGCGGGATGTATTTCAGTGGATTTAATAAGAAAAGGAGAAGCAGCTGAATAGAAGTCCGACTCCAAACTCAGTAAGTGCCGTTAAACTCTGTCCGTGGTTGAAATGTAGCTGTAAAAGGTGGTTCATGTGGCCTTGTGGTGTTGTGCTGTTTGGCGTGGTCTGCGTGGGGCTGTTTTGTGAAAAGGGAGGAGCTACTGTGTCTTGTCCATAGACCGTTAAAAAGAATAGACAGCTCCTCCTCACTCCTCCCCGTTTACCATAATGACCACGTTCGAGGGGAAATCATGGCGGATTTACAGACTCCTCCTCCCCAGCTCTGACGAAGCATGTTCCTAATAAGGGCATAAGGGCGGGATCTTCACTGTAGACTCGGCCCTTGCGTGACGTGTAGCTCGTGCAGCTCCAATGCTAACAGTCTGACCTCCGTTAAGTAGGAGATTAAAAAAAAAAATCTTTCGAAAACCAGCCTGGTTTCTTTTTTGTGACTAACCCAGCGTTATCTCAGGAGGAATATGTAGCCATAGAAAGTGTTGAAAAAATAGAAACCAGGCATTAAAGTTGTTTTTAACGTGTCTAAAGTCCAATGCTTTTCAATGGGGGCCTAGCGATGATATGGAGGTACTACAGCAATGGCGGAGCAATGGCGGCCTCCAGTGTTGCGGTCATAAAGCAGAGCAGCTAGCGGCCATTGGTCTTGTCTTTCTGTGTGTATTTCAGTCTATCACTGACTGCTGTTTACATTAACTTTTTGTACGATAAAATCCCCCACGCTTTTCCTGTGCGTCCAAAATCGGCTTAAAAAAATAAAAATGTTTGATATCCTGTGAGTGAGGTTTTGTCGTGTTTTTCTGCCGCCCACATTACACGATTCGAACGCGAGGCCAGTCGTGAACCCCCCCACACACTACGAGACGCGACTCTCTGCGACTGCCTTCGACTTGTCACAATTTAAGTAGTGAAGCGTGTGCTGAGCCTAAGTTTGGGCTAACAAATGTGGAACAACAGGAAGAAACACAATCCTGCATCTACAACTCAGGGGAAAGGTAAGACTCTGGAATGCCTTAATGCAGTGAGGCTTTCTGTCCACTAGAGGGAGACAGCAGCTGTTCTATTTGCACAACCACTCACAAACATTAAACAGATACAAACCAGAGAAGAGGGCACAGAGAGCAGAGGCGGCATGCAGCACGAGCGTCAAAAAGTGGGAGAAAAGACAGATAACATGAACAAAACCTTATGAATATAAAATAAAAAAAACATTTAGAGGGACAAAGTCAAATTAAATAAGCATTAACTAGACATTGTCAAACATTCAGGCAGTGTTAAGGTGTCCTCTTTATGGTTACTGAAAGCAAATTGAGTGGGGGTTTCATTCTCTTTCTCTACTGATCGGTGAAAACAAACTTTGCTAGTGCTAGGTCATGTTGAGGATGCCAGTAATCCAACATTTGACGTTGTTCTATCTTTTTCAATATGACCAAGCTCTATTTTCGACAAGTATAAAGTCCTATATCTTCTTTAAAGCTGCCGGTGCTCGGAAAGTCAAAAGGCTTTAGGTGTTGGAATTTTGGGAATCACTTTTTCCGCGTCTGGTCAGTGGTTGCCTCTTTCTCCCGAGACCTTACTTTACCTGGCTCCTTCTGGGACAGTCCAGCCCAGGGACGGCCCCGGAGTCTCTACGGTGTGAGGAAGCCTGGAGGAGATAACCGTCCGCCTGACGCGAAAACAGATACAGATACAGAGGAACATGGAGAAAACAAAGGAAGTGCACGATGAAAGACTGACACTGGATTCTGAAGGGGCGGGGCTACGCTTTTATGACTTCGTTATAATGTGTGGCTTTTATTTTGCTTTAAAGGGGACATTGCCTGGCCAAAAACAAATGTCACCACATGGATTAAGCAAACAGATAAAATATTACTGACTGCCTGATACAGGGGAATGTTCACTAAGTCTGTCATAATAAACTTTATTGAGGCAGAAAAATATCACACTAAATGATGTTAAGGGGAGAGCGAGGTAGTCTGGCATCCAGATCGGTACCCCTTTGTGTATCTTATACACGGGGAGATCAGTATAACTTTCAGGGTTCAGGGGTCCCCAACCGGCAGACCTGAATTATTTCAATTCTGAATAACATTGAAATAAAATGGCAGCACAGTGGTTAGCGCTTCACAGCTAGAAGGTCTGGGGTTCGATTCCCACCTGGACGGGGCTTTTCTGTGTGGAGTTTGCATGTTCTCCTTGTGTCTGCGTAGGTTTCCTCCGGGTACTCCAGTTTCCCCCACCACTAAAAACATGTACAATAGGCCAGGATGAATGAGAGTGTGTGTGAATGAATGATGGTGGTCAGAGGGACCGTTGGCGCCAGAGCCGGTTTTTCCTATACGCAAACTACGCAAGTTGCGTATAGGGGCCCCCGCAGCCGCAAGGGCCCCGCATCTCGGTCAAATTACAGCGTTGTTTCGCTAATTACTGAACGCGTTGTGACAGCAACAGGCTCTGACAGCGCGCACAAAATTAAAAAATAAATAGACTGGGCTGGCTCATGCTTGCGGCACATGTGCCACTGATGCGCCTGTGATGGGCCATTGGATGATTCCATTCCAGAAAACACGGGCTGCACAGAAAATTAAAAAATAAAATCTAACGCACCGGCCCATTTTGGAACCGGCCCACCGGTCAAATACCGGGTAAAATATATGGCCAGTCCTTGCCTGTCTCTAGCAGAGTATCACGACAGTTGTTTGGCGAGTTGAAGAGAGAAAAAAACGTTGTACTTTTGTCTCAAAGGAGAGTTGAATCCACATGGTTCTCATGAGCGCAGTTACTTTTAGTAACTCCAGTTCTCTGAATGTGCTTGGTCTAAAACGAATTCCTGTCAGGCTTATTCTGAGTGGTAAGACAGAAATAACTGTCAGGAGCAGGTGTAAGTTAGTTTTGAATCAGGGGTTCCCAAACTGTGGATCAGGGACCAGAGGTGAAACAACATGACCATTTACCATTTTAAAAAGTGGGGAAAATAGCCTAGTGTAGTCCTAAATCCCAGTCTGACAGTGGCAAATGATTAGTGGTTCTTACACAGTGGGGTAGGGCCAAAATTGAGGTCATATGTTCCCCTTCTGCCCTGCCCTACTGCGTGTAACTGTTTTTGACCGTAAATGGCTTCGATCTTCATCGAAAAGCCTTGGGATGCATACTGTAGGGATTTTGCGAGTGGATTTTTGCTTAGGGCCTCAGAGGGCCAGCACTGGCTCTGGTTGGCACAGATGTGTGCAGTCTCCCCCAGGGGAAACTGAAGCTACTTAGCTTACCACCACCGAGTGTGGAGTGAATAATAATAATAATGCATTAGTCTTATATAGCGCTTTTCCAGACGCGCTATATAAGAAAAGTCGCTTTTACAATTTGGTGCATTATTCATTCACTCCATACTCGGTGATGATAAGCGAGGCAACCAGTCTGCACACATCAGCCACCACCACCAACCACTCACACACACACTACATTTGCCAGGCTTCCTGGTGTTTCCAAACAGTCTCCCATCCAAGGCCTGCCCTTCCCTGCTTAGCTTCCGAGGTCTGACGGGATCGGGCATAGCAAAGGCGATATGGCCACAATGAATGTAAAATTGTCTCATGTAAAGTGCTTTGTGACCATGACTGTAAAAGGTGCTATATAAATAAACGTCTTCTTCTTCTCTGCTATGTAAGTAGATAACCTGTTTTAACATTTTCAAGAGACATGACTGCATACGTCCGGACCCTGGACTTATGTCGAAAGTTACGAAAGAAAAGTTTGCGAACCTCGAGCTGATTTAGTTGGGGACCCCTGCTCTAACACAAGTCGACACAATGAACGTTACGAAGTTTATACGGGGAATATCAGTCCTTGTTGGCGGTTCGGCTGAGCTCAAACAGGACCGTGCAATCAGATTAGTTTATTTGTGTTGTTTGCGAGCACTCCCACACTTTAGTGGGATGCAGAAGTCCCCTCAAAAACAATCTACGGGAGAGATGAGAGCTTTTTTCTAATCGGCAGTAAATGATTATCAACACATCGGATGTAGGTGAGTTTTCTGATTCATAATCCTGTTTGAATATTGTGTAAGTTCAGCACACAACAAAAAAAGGGTCAGAAATGCAACAAAAAAGTGACAACGTAAGGAAAACGTTTGGACCAGTTTTGTAGGTCTTAGCTTCCAAATGAGGCGTAACCCTGGCCTAAAGGCTGTAAGCAGTCGAGAACATGTGGTACCTACAGAGGCGTGGTGTGGCGTGGAGTTTCAGCACCAGCCCGGCCCCAGCGTGAGCATGAATGATCCGGAGTGTAATGGGGATGATACCTGCGCTCGGCTCTGAGACGGACAGTGCCAGGAGTCGGCAGAATGGCGCAGCTTCTCCGTTCACCGACAACAAGAAAACAGAGAGACCCGCGCCTTAAATGTGAAAGCACACACTAATGGAGGCTGTCGATGTGGAATCATACGACAACACGTCACAGAGGCTTCCGGAGGAGAGAGAGCGCAGAAAAGAAGAAGCCGAGGAGCAGAAATGACAACAAAAAAAAGCAAAGGAGAGGAAACATCTCCACAACAGTCCCACTAACACGGAAACAGCGAGAACTCAAGGGAGACGAAGCCACGCGAGCCGAGAAGAAACGACTGCAGAAGCTGATGCGGGCGATAAATCAAACAGTTATTATATTGCACTTGGTACGTCCCAAAAACAGCTCAAGCTACAGCCGCAAACACACCATAGAGCTGGACATCTGCCTCAGGTCATTTCAAATATTCCTTATTTGTGTGAGCAGCCTGTGGGGTAAGTAGTCACTGCCAATTTGATTTGTTTTTAACAGTTGCTTTTATCTCCTATAGAAAAGCCTTGGACAGAGTTACAAACCTACTTTCAGTTTGGGACCTTTGTTATCGGGGCAATAATAAATATGATTCATAAAGTATAGTAGGGCTGGGACAATACATCTGTTCTGCCGTCATACATGCATTGTATCGTAAAGTATTGCAGTACTTTCATGATATGACACGGTGAAAACATATTTTTTAATGGGCTCTCTACATCACATGAGCAGAATGTTCTTTTGACTCCTCCAATCTCAGTTATAGACAAATAAAAAGCCTCATGACTTAAAGGCTTTGTGTGTCAGTATTATTAAAACCGGTGCAAGTCATACTTTTAAAGAAACTGTCAGACTAATTAACATTTAGTTAAAGCACCTGGAGCGTTGACTTTCTTTTTCAATTAAATTCAGATTCCTAATCAAAAAGCAATATTTATCCCCCCCCCCCCCCCAAAATAAAATAAAACAAGTAACTCCTTGAAAGGAAAACTCACCCTCAAATCAATTTTTTTCCCCCTGATAAACTGTATAAATGAGTGTCCAATAGTGTTGTCTACATTTCAGTGCAAATTAGTTGAAAGATCAACTTTATGCCTAAAACCGTCAGTGAGGCGCCATCTACAGGCGATCTGTCTTTACTGCATTTGGTTTTGAATTTGGCGCCAGTATTTGTTGAATCGTCGTTGTTGAATATTGTAGTTTTAGTCATTAGTTGCTTTTATTGCTAGATTAGTTAGCTGAATTTAGTTTAGGATATTTGTTAGTATTGGAGTTCAATATCGTGTGTAATTTTAGTGTATATTGTACTACTGTGTAGTCGCTGGAACTCCATGCTCGGACTTTGTTTACAAGTTGAAGTAAATAAAAGTCAGATGACTCAGGCCTGTCGATCACCGACCCAGACCCCTCCCACCCCTCACCCCTCCCACACTCTCCTTAGTCCTCCAGGCAACGCCCCTTTTCTGTTGAGATTTTCAAATCTGAGGCTCTGGAAGGGGGGTTAGTTACTCTTCCATCCCTGGACCAACAGGCATCAGAACTCGGTTCCTGGTACCTGCTTTCGATACTTACATTTCTTCTATACCAGTAATGCCTTAAGAGACACTGCAGGTGAATACGGTAAAAAAAAAAATAATAATTTGCAATATCTATTTGAAACTTCTGCTGTAAATTAGTGACATAAATTTGAGAGAAAAAAAAAAGTTTTCAAACAAAAATAAGACATTGTATGCGTAAAAAAATCATTCAACATTTCTGGGTTGCAGGTTCTAGAATGTGATGTCACTACATTACATTCTGCATTACACTTTCACAAGTCGTATCTAAAAAGTGAATGGTACAGTACATCAGGCATGATGTATAGCTCCCTCTGTTGTCGATTTTATGTGTACACAGAAAAGACCAAATATTGAGTGTAATAATAGAAACGTAAAAATTGTATACATTTGAAATGTAAAACCACACAGTAAAGTAATAAAAAATAAAAAGTATGAATTACAAAAATGATCATTAATATCAGTCACTGGGTCCATGATCTCTCTGTATAAGACCAAACATTTCCTCAACAACAAAATAAGTTTACCTCTATATAATATTATAGGCCTTTAGAACGTTGTGACGTCACCTGCAACCCAGCAAAAGCCTATATTTGAGTGACAAAATCTAAATAATGGATAGACCCAGGTTTAAATTTATTGCATTATTTTGTTTGCATATTAGTTACTACGGTTTGTTTCATGTTTGTTTGGGTTTTTTTCTTCTAAGTTGGCCTTGTTTTTGTGTGTTCAAAGCTCAATAAATCAGGCTAGGAATTAGTTATTTAAAAAGTTTGGAGTCTGGAGTCTGTAGGAGTTAGTAAAATGTTGAGGTTGTTGCATGAGTGGAGCGAGAACACACCTGCCGTGTCTCACCTCAACTTTTTTCCAATACCATACTGGTATCGTTTAATGGTACCCAGCCCTAAAATTATTTTGTGATGCAGAAGTATAAATGAATGCATTGATATTCCCTGGGCAGAGTCGAGCTCCATGTCACCAGCGCCCCCTGAGCCAGTGGCACAGTGGGACAGTGCGATACCTGTCGTCTTCGGGGGAAGCGTGTTGGATAAGGATCCGGGGACTGGCCGGGCGTCTCCTGGGCAGCGTTTGGGACAAAGACTGTCTACGAGCGACAGGAAAAAGTCATTCACAAAACGAACCCAAACATCCTGCCCTCTCCCACATGACGAAGACTAAAACTAGCACAAGCTGCACATGCACCGCCAAAAGCCACGAGCCACAGAAGCAACAACAGCAACACGATCACGGCTGAGGGTCCCACGCCCCCGAGTGACAGAGGGAGATGTGCGAGTGGTTAGGGCTGCTCTGGAAACATAACTATTTAAGTTTCAAAGTCAAGTCCATTTGTGACGACATGGACATATAAGACACTATTATTAAACTCTAGATAATAATGATCATCATATTGGCAAACACTTGTATTGCGAGTTACACGCTTGTGTCACAAGTTTCTCAAAGCGCGACACTGTAGTCATTTATTCACTCCACATTCAGTGGTGGTAAGCTACTATCGCAGGGTCATTTACGAAGCGTTTCCTCCTGTGCAAAACGAGTAGCACGTACAAAAGTGGACCAACAGCACAGTATTTTGAGCAGAATTTACTCACACAGCATTCTCTGATTTCCATATCACATTTGGGGCATTAATACAGTAACACACGCAGTTTGTAATTGTAATTTAGCTGCAACATGCCCGAAAATAGCTATATGCAATTTTCCAGCGTGCATTCGCTATTTAGCAGCTACCCTCTATGTGCGTTCCAGGCAACTGATAACTGGTACATTTCCGATCTCCAACTCGGACAAATGCCTTGAAACGCTGATCGAAGCGATAATTACAACATGTAAACACGAAGATCAGACTGCTCCGAGTTCAGATACAGATGAAGACATCAATGGCAACTTTAACAAAGTGATGTGAACCTCTGCTTTTGGTCAAAGCCGTCAATACAACATTATTCAACATGATTTGATTCATAGAGAGTGAAGCAGCAGAGTGAGGAGGAGGAGCTTATTTCTGTCACGGACCAATCACAGACAAGAATACGAAAGACTACAGCGTGGCTAAGGAACAAACTACAGGTACTACAGAGGGTCCAGGCGGGTTCAGGGGGCAGCAGCTGTACCTGTCTGCCTGAGGAGAGGGAGAACATGACTCTGGAGTGAGACAGGTGGCGCTAGCGCTCCTAACCCTGTCCAGAGCGGGCAGCAGGTCGCTACTCCACCAGGAAGACAAAGAAAATGGACAGAAAACAGGTTCAACAAAGGCTGTACAGTGATGTTTGGATGAAAAATGGGTAACACTTTAGATTACAGCCCGCAAGTTCCACGTGTAGGTACAGGTAACAAGAAAGTCATTACACATGCAAGTACGGGTAAGTAAACATTAAAGTGCAAGGTTTAATAACTGGGTACAAAGAGTAATTAATATGTACAACATGTAGGTGTTAGGTATGGGCGATATGGACCTAAACATGTATCATTATATTTGTTGGTATGCATCACCCCCTCATGGAACCCGGTTAGAACCATGAGGCCGTCCTTCTGTGGACCCACAACCTGCAGGAGGAGCCATAGGGGCTGGTGCAATGTGATTTGGGCAACTCCAACAGCTGCCCTCACGACCTGGCAATGGACAAGTGGAAGAAGATGGATGGATGGATGGATGGTATGTATCACGTAATGACGATATGATAAAAAAAAACTTCTTAAACATATTCCTTTATACATGTCTGAGTGGAGGTCAATACTCTGTAAACGGCCTAAACCTGCTGCTCCTGTCATAGTGATTTTCTTCTGTCTGACTCTTCACAGTAAAACTCTCCCAGCTGCTTGAACATTGACAGGTTTTATTTTGTAAGGGAAACAGGAAGTGTTTTGCTGCTATTAACACACTGACACCGATGCCACTGCAGGTTTCTGTACTTTTGCTTTGCCGTGGACTGGGATAGTCTGTTGTTATCTTGTGTAAAATCCGAGTTTAGATAGACCGTTTGTGATTTGTCAAAAAACAGACCAGAAAGATGAGTTATTTTGAGGTGTGGGACTTACCTGCAGTCGGAGAGCAGCTGAATGAGCTTTGAGAAAACTTCCAGGACGCGATGGTAACTTTATTAAAATCCTGGAGGGTCACACAACATTTGTTCGTTGCCCTGTTTCCAGAAATAGTCACACAAATTGACTTTTGTTTTGCTCAAAAGCTTCCTGTTCCGTCCATTTCTCTTTGCTCTGTTTGATGATCCATCCATCCATTTTCTTCCACTTTTCCGTTGCCGGGTCGTGGGGCAGCTGTTGGAGCATTGCACCAGCCCCTATGGCTCCACAGAAGGCTCTGGGTCCACAGAAGGCTCTGTTTGCTGATACGTTTGCAAATCTCAAGAAAGAGTTTTTTTTTCTGCGTTTGTGAGGTTAAAATATAGCATTTGGCCAATTTATGAAACTATACGACAGCTACAACACCTGTAACTACACGTACATCTTTGATACACTTCGGACACCTCTATTAAACCTTGCACTTTAAAGTGTAATTACCTGTACCAACATGTGTAATTACTGTCTTGTTCCCTGTACGTACACATGGAACTCGCGGGCTGTGTTACCGAAAAATGTCATTAATCTAAGAAAGCAAAATAGATGAAGAAGAGTAGAGCCCAGTGAATAGGACTGGTGTTCAATCCAGTCCCACTGGGGCCTAACTCAGTATCAGCCTTAGCCGTGCAGCGCAGGTAAGTAAATAGAAACAATAGACCTCTTTCGACAGGAGCGGAACAGTGCGCTTCACTGCTTTTGGGATAATCTGGTCCAGGCCACTTTGTAAATAACCAACGGGTGGCGCTGTACGTTGAAGCTTCCAGTTTATTGGCAACTTTTTATATTTATTTCACCTTTCTGCCCCTCTGTGCCACTTTTGAACAACTCACGCTCAGGCTGTAATGCAGGGGTAGGCAACGCGTATCAGAAACCACTTCAAAACCTGGCTCAAAACCACGCTGGTTTTCGATCTTGGAGCATGCTCAGCAAGAGGACACTGGATCCGCTCTTAAATGGTGTTATTAATGGAGGAGTGAGGAATGACAGTCTACTCATGTTATGTCGATGTCCAGGCCCCAGGGGGAAAAAAAAGTCTGAGGTCGGAGCGGCTTGGACCTCCCCCTTTGGGCACGTTTTAGATTAGGCTCTGGAAACACCTTCAAAACGCTCCCGTCTCTTTCCGCTCCTTTCGAAATGGGCCTTAAGGCTGGTTTAAGGTTTTTGGGTTGAGGACGTTTCACCTCTAATCCAAGAGGTTTTGACATTAGTGGTGACTGAAGTAATTCACTAATGTCCAGGGCAATTAGATATTATTGGTGTTAAGGCGAGACACTGCAGGTGAATAGGGAAAAAATACATTTAGAGATATCAATTTAAAACCTTTGCTGAACATTACTGATATGTTTAGGAGGAAAAAATGTATTGCACGTTTTCTGTCATTTCATGTTTTCATATAAAAATAAGGCATTTTGTGCATAAAAATGGCCATAAATGCCGAAAACTAAATAATGGATAGACCCAGATTTAAAATTATGGTTTCATTTTATTGATATATTAGTAACACAGATTTTTGGATTCTTGTTAAGCTTAAAGAGGGGGTATTATGCTTTTTTCAATCACATAGCACCAGTCTATAGCATACTACAATGATGACGTAACCTTCTGTTGGTCTGTATATGCAGTAAATTAAAATAACTGCCTTGAATAAAATTGCTCTCTCAAAATGGCTGTACTGAACGTCTTGAAATAGGCCTCTGTCTCTTTAAGAAGCTTTCCGACACGCCCCCTTCAGCACACTGCTGTGGCATCTAAACAACACTACTGTGCGGGGAGGGGCTCTGCTGAGCTGAGGAGCAGTGGTTGGTGGCTTGGCTGGTGACGAAAGGTCCAGAGGCGTCTCCAGGAGGTGGGGGCGTTCCTAGGAGGACTGAGGCATAGCTACACCTAAAATGGCTGCCGTCTAAGTTTTTACTGATTACTCAAAAATATGTGAATGAGCCAAGGCAACACTCCAGGCATGTGTTTAATGAGGGAATGACATAATAACATGATATAAAGCTTGAAAAAGTCGATTTTACATAATACCCCCCCTTTAAGCATAAGTGGGGAAAAAAACAAAATGCTGCCTTGTTTTATTGGGTTAAAAGCTGGATAAATCAGGCTGGGAATTAGATATCAAAAAACGCCTCTGAAAAAACTTCAAAATCTTGTTAAGCCCAAGACTGGAAAGTTTGAAGTCTGTTAGAGCTACTAAAGCGGTCATCTCTAAGCATGAGTGGAACAAAAAACAGCCCTAAAGGTTTGTAATGAGTGCATATACACAAACATTTCTCCACTCTTCCATACAGGGCGTCTTACAGAAGGAAAAAGACCATATTTGGATTATAGCATCATCTCGGGGGACGCTTCACTGGACGCGTGGATGTAAAATATGTAAATATTTCTGAATGAATAGGAAAGCCGGCTTTGCGAAGCGATGTTGTAGCTACTTCCGGGATATCTCCGGCTCGCTAGCGACAAAACATCATAAGTATCGTACAGGGTAAGTTTTGTCTTTTTTATTCTCTGACATGAAGATGTTAAGGAAGAAAACTAGCAAAAAATCAATACTTTCACCTGCCGTGTCTCGCCTTTAACAGGAATAGCATGAAACATAAAGTCCACCTACAACACAAATTGCATAATAAAGACAAATCTGGCCAAACAAAAGTAAAATCTACTTTAAAATCAACTTGATAAATGATAAAAACAGACAAACTAACAGCTGCAGCAGAAGTCAAAGCCCGGACAAAGAGAGCGATAGAGGGACAGCGAGGAGCGCCGCGACTGTCCAGCGTTACCTGGTGTGGAGGCACTCTGCACTTTTGCCTCGCTGTGATTGGTGGAGCATGATGACCTCACTGCGGTTACCATGGTGATGAGTGACACATGAGGAAGTGGACAGAAGAAGAGGGTTGAACGAACGCTGCCGGATCAGTCACAACGACGACACTCACAAACATAACGGAGAAACCAGATAAACGTATAAACTGTAAATAGAAAAGTGGCTCTTTATCGGGAGCCGAATCTCTGGGATCCGTTTATTTAAAAGAGCCGTTCAAAAGACTGGCTCATCACGAAGCAGGTCTGAATGTCTAGATTTATTTACTAATGCTTGGTTAAATCAAGCAAAGTGACTTCCCACCCTGCAAAATTGCCTTTTAAAATGTATGGACACATTTAGAGACAACCAGCGCAAAGCTACTGCACCAAACGGTAATAATGAAAGCAAACAAACCAAAAGGAGACCAAAAACAACAGGAGGAAAAACACAGAAACAAAGCAGCTGCACAGACACCACGTACTGGACACAGCTGTGTTTAGCCCCGCCTTCTTACCTGTCCTGCCCCCTCACCTGTCTGTCAGAGGTTTAGCCCCGCCCCCTCACCTGTCGTCGAGGTACTCCTGTCTCCCCCGTAGTGTCTGTTCGGAGAGCGGGAACGCCGGCTGTGTGGAAGCTCGTCGTCCAAACTCCTGGACAAAGTGAAAAAGAAAGAAGAAGAAAGTTTAGTCAATGGTGAAAGTTAGATAAATAGGGCGGGGTACCGTTAAACGATACCAGTATAGATGGGAGCAACATCCGGGAACTTTTACTGGGCAACGCCCCCTTTTGGGGGAATCGAGAGTTAAAAATTGCATTAGTGTGAATGTGAAACAGGGACTATTTCTTGTTCGGAGGATAAAAATATTCCAAACCAGTGATCAGAACTACAGGACAATGTCCGTTCTTGATTACACACATCAAGTCACTGTCAGAAGACGATTGGAAGATTTTTTATTTTTTGTGGACACTTATATGAGCGAGTTTATCGATCACTAGCATCTGTTATGTCCATGTCAGAGCTCATTACTGAGGAAACGGCTCCCCCTGGTGGCCGTGTATTATGCACTTTGTGTAACGTCTTTAATCGGTAATTATTCACTCATCAAACCTGTTCAGCATTAGGCCTAATTAATGATTCTCTCGGTTTTAAAACACACATTAACGTTAGCATTAGCAGCTAGGTTAGCTGCTGAACCATTTCCTCTCATAAGCTATAAAACTACATCGTAGGCTGTATGATTATAATTTAATGATAATATAAAAGCAACAGACTAAAAGCTGAAGCTGTAGTGACATTATAAAGCATCCAGCGAAACAGTTACACAGGCAAATGTCACAGACAAGTCATGATCACAGTGGGTTTAGCAGCTCAGTTTTAAAACGTTAACCGTCTTCTCTGTGAATTATCTGAAACAACAGGTCACTTCCATGGCTTCCTTTTCACGTTCGATAATTTAATAAAACAAAGAAAACGTTTTTTCATGTGTAAATTAAAGGTTTTCAGACGATCTTTCCTCATTCATTCCAATGTACGGAGCTTTTGTTTCCCCCAAAAAGGGGCGTTAACCTTTTGGCGCCACTGATGTGACGTAGACGTTGCTCCATCTATGGTATCGAAAAAAAGTTTGGGAACCACTGGTATCAAAAGCAGGTACCAAAAAAAAAGACAGTTTTGATGCCTTTTAGGTCAAGGGCAATGGGCAATGGGAAAGCGCTTCTCTTTGGTCCTCATGGCGGGGAGCTGATATTGCTGTAATACCACCCCATGGACTCTTATGTAGCTTTGCACCTCGTTTGCACTGCTCAAAAGCCTGGCTCCAAAGAGTTTTATTTTTTCTAAATATCGCTATGACCCATGTGACATCGCTGGGCTAGGTGTCATATTTTAAACCGCGCTGGTTTTGTATATTAGAAGTAAAAAGTGGAAGCCTAAATCTATGATTGACAGTTTCCCACCTTTTTACCCTTTTCAGGAACAGGCTTCGTAGGAGGAGATTGGGCAGCCATGTTAGTTTAACAGACCACTTGGGATCATTACTATGAATGGGGCTGAATGGGACCCATCGATCTCTATTATTTAGATCTATGGTCCAGGGATGGCATTACAGTAAATGACGTTTTGTCAGCTAAAAAAAATGGTTTTCTTCCCCCAACTTTTCCCTTTTTTTTAATTCTCATTTTTTAAATTTTAAACATTGTCAACTCTGACATATTTTGTATGAATATTTGCATATTTTTTTCTTTTTTTGGCCACAATTTCACCCAATTTTTCTCCACATTATTCGCCATTTTTCACAAATTTCTTGACAATAGAGATAAACCGGATATTGTATATTTGCAGATATTCCTAGCAGTATTGTTCTTTGTTCTAGTCCTAGTCCTAGATTACAAATACTGTAATATAGGTATCGAAAAACCAAGTATCATTAAAGGGATACTTCGGGATTTTTGACATAGGGCCTCATTTCCTAGTTATCCAGAGTGTTGTTGATGTCTGGAGATATTTTTTTCTTAAATTCATGCAGTTCTTATATTTGAAGAGTCTAGTGGCGCTAGGCTAGAGCAAGGCTAAAGCATTTCTATGGTATCAGTTAGCCTGCATTAAAAACAGTCTGACCCACTCCACAGTGCACCTGAGGTAAATCACTTATAACACCAGACTAACCATATAAATGTCTGTGTTAATAGAATAATTATAACCATTTTGCATTAAAAATAACTTATATTTGAGCAGCATCAGCTTTGTGGCTGTAAGCTAACGCAGCGGCGGAGTGATCTGCGAGAAAATAGTCCCTCAAAATGCGGTAATTCATGTGATACAAGGTCAGTTATATTTCAAAAATGATTCTATTAACACAGACATTTATATGGTTAGTCTGGTGTTATAAGTGATTTACCTCAGGTGCACTGTGGAGTGGGTCAGACTGTTTTTAATGCAGGCTAACTGATACCATAGAAATGCTTTAGCCTTGCAATAGCCTAGCGCCACTAGACTCTTCAAATATAAGAACTGCATGAACTTAAGAAAAAAATATCTCCAGACATCAGCAACACTCTGGATAACTAGGAAATGAGGCCCAATGTCAAAAATCCCGAAGTATCCCTTTAAAGTACCGGTATCAGAAAAATGTAACGGTACCCAGCCCTAGAGGTAAACGTTTTTCAGACACTCCGTCACCCATGAAAGTTAAATAAAGCTTTTTGCTGGTGTGGTATATTGTCAGCACTTCCGTCAGTTTACTACCAGGCACTAAGTTTGGAGTTTCAATTGAATAAAGACTTCAAAACAACTCTCTCCATGGTCGAGCGCCAAAGTACATCCCAGACAAGCGGTCTCCTGCTGGTCCCAGAGTCAGGACTAAACCTGGTGAGGCTGCATTTCAGCTTTATGCAGACTTCCTGAAGATGCGAGATGTTTAAAAGTATTTTATCCGCACACTTTGCTTTTAATGTAATTGATTCATGAATAAATCCGTGTTTTATGGATTGATTTATCTGCCTTCTTGTAATTTTATGTAACTTTGAACGGCCTTGTGTATACAGGAATCGAGCGCTACAAATAAACTTGTCCTGCCATCGAGCAAAGTAGAAACCCTTTGGATCTTGAAAGTTTCGAAATGAAGATCCGTTGTCGTCAAGTGAACGCGCTGTTTGCGGTGTTTTTTTTTTAACCGGCCTGTCCCCCCTGCGCACAGACTTGGTGGAGGTCCCGCACAGACAGGAGCAGACTGAAGGGAGTGGCCCGTGTTTAGCAGCAGACGTTTGGCTCGCGTCACTGGCTCGGTTCAGTAAAAAGCAGAACTGGCAGCACTCTTCGTCCTGCGCCACATTTTCATTACGAGATGGGCTCCTCTTCCCACCGTCCAAAAGAAAAGAAAAAAAAAACACCTCCCTCATTTCCTCATTTCACTAATATGTCGGTCTTTACAAGATGCGGCACGTCTCCGCCAAACGAGGTCCTAAAATAACAAGGGTCCCTGAATGTCCACAGATCGACAAAACCAGGACTTAATTAGGACTAAAACGAGTCTAAAACGGGACAGTAACGGAGAGAGCAGGATTCTTCAGTTAAAACCATCATAAAGTTCAGTAGATTACGCACAACACACACAACGCTCGAGCTGTGATGTCATCGTTTTAAAGTTGCGGAGACGCCGTAACAACAGTCACTTTCTCAACTCATTTTTTTGTTTTCTTTACCTTTATTTAAAGGGATATTTCAGGATTTTTGACATTGGGCCTCATTTCCTAGTTATCCAGAGTGTTGTTGATGTCTGGAGATATTTTTTCTTAAATTCATGCAGTTCTTATATTTGTAGAGTCTAGTGGCGCTAGGCTAGGGCAAGGCTAAAGCATTTCTATGGTATCAGTTAGCCTGCATTAAAAACAGTCTGACCCACTCCACAGTGCACCTGAGGTAAATCACTTATAACACCAGACTAACCATATAAATGTCTGTGTTAATAGAATAATTATAACCATTTTGCATTTAAAATAACTTATATTTGAGCAGCATTAGCTTCGTGGCTGTAAGCTAACTCAGCGACGGAGTGATCTGCGAGAAAATAGTCCCTCAAAATGCGGTAATTCATGTGAAACAAGGTCAGTTATATTTAAAAAAAATATTCTATTAACACAGACATTTCTATGGTTAGTCTGGTGTTATAAGTGATTTACCTCAGGTGCACTGTGGAGTGGGTCAGACTGTTTTTAATGCAGGCTAACTGATACCATAGAAATGTGTTAGCTTAGCATTAGCCTAGCACCACTAAGCTCTTAAAATATAAGAAAAAATATCTCCAGACATCAACAACACTCTGGATGACTAGGAAATGAGGCCCAATGTCAAAAATCCTGAAATATCCCTTTAACCAGAAAAGTCCAATTGAGATCAAGACGTTTTTTCAGGGAGTTTTAGTCAGCAAAATGATTACTTTGACTAAAATTATGACAATATTTTAGTCGATGAAATTAACACTGCGCAGACAGGGAGAACACAACACAACTCTACACAGGAAGGGTCCGAAGGAAGGCCCTGCGAAAGGAAACTCATTTCAACCGCCTGTATCTGCGATCTCGTCCTTTCAGTCATTACCCAAATCTCATGACCATAGGTGAGGGTGGGAACGTAGATCGATCGGTAAATCAGAAGTCCGATACACCGTGAACAGCTTTTGAAAATCTTTCCACTCTGGGACCAAGTTTCAAAAGTTATCATTTAAAAAACCCCAAAACACCAATTTCCGTTTGAATAAGCCTGAGCTTGTCTTTCTGTGGATGCTGTGAAGTGTATATGGATATTACCCTGATTACGGGCAAGGCACATAAAGCTTTCTTGCTTCAGCCGACTCCTTTTGAGCCTCCATAACTGTGTAATGTGAACTTCTATTTAAAAAAAGAAAAAGAAAATAATCTGTTAATTGGTCGTAATAAGGTAATAACTCAGGATTAACTTTGAAGCTGAAGTCACAAACACACAAGAGTCCATGGTTTGAGCGGGTTTTACATTTGCCGACACCAACAAGCACCGTGACATGAACCCGAGGACTCACCTCTGGGCGGGTACGTTGGGCGGCCTGGACCTGGGTCGGCCCTGCTCCTCTCGATGCGGCGACACGGATCGGGAGCGGATGTAATGCGAGGGGGTTCGCTGGGGGTCGGGCACCTCCAGGGTGGAGCCAGTCTCCCTCTGTCTCTCTCTCCCTCGAGACTCTGCTGCTGGGACAAACACAGAGGCGCCATTATGCTCCACTACTGGTGTCAGAATCACGGCAATTTCATCTCATTTGCAAAACCAAGATGATATTTCAACACAAAGTAAGACCGAATTGAGCCCCTTCTTATTAGTTTATTACTTTATGTTCACCTACATGGAGAGTTTGTGTTCATAATTCAATAATGTGGTCACAAGGAGAAAATCTATAAATGTGACGTGATACACCGAGTTGTTTTGCCAAGAAGTGAATTACATTTGACTCATCAGGCTTCTGTAGAAACGCAGAAAGCCTTTGGGGATCTACTTGGAAAAGGGCTGACGACGAACTGGAAACCACCCCAGACACAGGTTTGTGACGCTGACCATGAATTCATACAACGCAGCGCTTGTATGAGAAGAAAGTTTCAAATGCAGAAGCACAGACATGAAACTCAAAGAAAAAAGTGGGAAAGCCAATATTTTTACCCAACAAATTCCAACAATTTATGCATATATGATTTCAAAAGAATGAAAATGAACAGACATTTTCTGAAAAACCTGCCACTGACTTTGTTTTTGATCATATGTTTTTATATTTTGAATAAACTTCTGGAATAAAATGTTGAGCAATGTGATCAGGTCCTTCAGTGCCTGTAGGAATAAAATGTAATCCTTTTGATTAAATTTAGGGCCTTAATTTGGTGCAATTCATTAAATAAATAGCGTTTTAATGCTTTTCAAAACATGTAATAAAAGAAGGCAAATTAGTAGTGTTGTCACGATACTAAAATATCAAACTAAATGTTGATACAGAAAATAAAACTCGATTCTCGATAATGATTTCGAAACAACGGCAAAAAGAAAATCCTCTTTTAAATATATACATTTGCTGTATCATCTACATTACAAAACAATCACAATATATTTGTTTATATTAGTTAGACATTTTTAGAATTATTAGAAATTATTGTAATAAAAGATCTAATTAGTTCCCTCTAATTCAAGTCAAATGCTAAAATTATGCTAGGGTATATGAACAACAGTATAAACTCTTTACAGACTGGATTTGGCTCATGACCGTCATGTTTAACACTGTATCTGTGCATTCATTGAAAACACCAAACAATGTTCATACCATAATCATGATTCCAGTACAAACAGTAAACATGTAACTGTACAGTTTGCATTGGTATAATTTAATTTTCTTGAGCATTTTGAGGAGAAAAAGCGGCTTAATATCCAGAGCTAACCGCTATGCTAAGCTACGCCATTGGAATGAACAGGCAGCTAAGCTAACGCGCAAATTCTATCAAAACGGCTTCTCCTTTCAACCTGGTCCAGCACTAATCAGATCCTACATTTCGACAATGGATGCATATAGTTTTTATTCAGGGTGCAGGGGTGCAGTACTAAGTAACTTGTTTACCTTAATAAATCCTTTCTGTAGTCTCTCTGGGGGTAATACAAGTGGGATGATTGGGGGTCTTTCATCTCCCCCCGGTGTCTCTGGCCAGAAAACCACAACTGCAACTTTCCCTACACCGGGTCGGAGTCACCAATACACACTAATGGAATCACGAAGAAGAAGCTAACAGGCTAACGGGCAAAGCTAACTGCGGGCTAGCGCCACTTAAACAGTATTTACAGTCAAGTTTGACTGAAAAAAATGATCTCCATTGTGTAATTGGATGAACAACATCCCTCTGTCCCTTTGTCTTTCCTGTCAGCGTAGTATTTACTCTCACGGACAATTAATGAGTAAAAAAACCACAACATGCTACGACACCTGCAGTGGCGTTTATGGCCTCTAGGGGCACGAGTTACTTAGTTCTGCTTTGAGTGAGCGCTTTTAGATCTAGTTTAAAGGTGCAACTTTCAGTGACCCAGTAGCTTTACAGGTGGTTAGTTGGCGCCTTTATTTACCATCCCCGTGGTTCCTTTGATGCTTCAGGATCAATTTTATTTCAGGTTTTATAGTGTTTCTGGTCGGGTTTTGGAATGGAATGTAAACGTAACCATGGACACGGTTTAATTAGCCGAGGGAAATACAGAATGTATTGATACTTGCTCAAATGAATATTGAGCTTTGAAACTACTTTTAGTATCGAGGAATTTTTTGACTACTAACAAGTCAAAACAAAACATGTCTAACCACCAGTGAATAAGGATCAAACTAGATTTAAATCAACGCCTGTTCAGAACTACAGCAGGACTACCAAGGGTGAACCATCACTAAACCATAACCAGCTAAAACTCTCAAACTCTCAAACTTTAGCAGCAACACCACTCACTAGCACAGCACCAGACACTGTATAATTCTTCTATTTTGAAGCCAATCCCTCCAAATGGGAACAGCCTTTTGAATTTGGGCTCGTATTGGCTCCTGAACAGGTTTGTTTGTAAAGCCCTTCTGTTTCCTTCGCCGCATAGAACAATCTGTTTAAGCTATTTATAAAACGCTCTGAGCGGTGGGTCCAAAGTCTTAATCAAAAGCAGATTGTTAATGGTCAGAAGTGAAGCTCAAAGCTCAAAAGCTGGACAGAGAAACTGCGTTCGCAAAGTCAGGGCTAAAGTAAAAAAGTAGCTCGGGCTCCTCCATCATCTCGCAGTTTAAGCTAAAATAAATATTGCTTAACAGTGACAAATAAAATGGACACAGGGCAGAAGAGAACGAGAGGGCGAACCATGCATTCGAAAAACACATCGTAGATTTGAATGGGAAATACTTGTCTTTCGACCCACCTTTGGACACTAGAGCAGTGCCTTCGTCATACTCGGGTTCAGAGAGACGCTGGGATCCTACACATGCAGACGCACGGACAGCATGCGGCAGACAGACAAGTGCAGAGAGACGGTTATAAGGACATGGACGACAAAAAGTGACAAATACTGTGGCTCAAATTGGGACCAATAATCAGAGAGGAACCGACACTGGACGGTATATAGGGGTGAGACAGAGGAGGTAACGAAGACAGGCTGACTTTTTGTTTAAAACCCTCCCTGCTTCTAAAATTTGATATTTCTAAAATAGGGCTGCATGATACCGAACAGCGGGTGTTTTCGCACGGTTTGCTCCACTCAGTTTAAACACAAATCATAACTAAGGCGAGATATTGCAGGCATAATTTTAGTCAAAGTAATATTCTTGCCGACTAAAATTGGACTAAAACTAAATTAAACATTTACTAAAACTATGACTAAAATGTCCAGATATTTTTGTCGACTAAGATATGACTAAATAAAAATGAAAAGAAGAGACTAAAATGTTGGAGAAGCCCCATGAAGCAGAGGACCGCGATTAAATATAATAGTAGTAGTTTACTTTTTTCTTCGGTCATTATGAACATTTAGATCTTAGGTCACATGATTTTCAAAGATCTTATACATTATACAATAAGAAAAAAATGTTTACTTTAAGAATTTAAGTGCTAAATGATGCTGAGGGGTTTTGGCTGAAGTCAAGACTTATTCTGCCTAACCCCTTTTACAACTGAGACACTATGTCCAAAGATGACACATTATACAGTTTCTCTTATACCAACGATGGTAACACGTAAGCACAAAACTTCAACTTCAAGAATCAAAATTATATTATGCATCCTCGATCAACTTCTTTTCTAATGATCTTCATTCAAGTGTTCTATACTTCTCCATAATGTTTAACTTTCTTAAATGCATTAATAGTTTTGGAGCCCTTAAGTTGAATAGGTAGACCGTTCCATAGATCAACTCCTTTGACTGATAAACACCTCCTCTTAGTATTACTCTTCGCTGTGGGTTTTTGTAGCAGATCAGTTCCTCTGAGGTTGTAACTAGATTCTCTAGTTTGAAACATCTCTTGTAAACAGTGAGGAAGCATGAGATTGTGAGCTTTGTACATCACAACTGCTGTGTAAACATCAACAAGATCATGCAATTTTAAGATATTTAGTCTAATAAAAAGTGGATTTGTTGGAGTGAGGTATTCTGCATGGCTGATCACTCTAATTGCTTTCTTTTGTAATAAGAAGATAGGTTGTATGTTAGTTTTATAGGTATTCCCCCATATTTCCACACAATAGCTAAGGTATGGAAGGATTAGTATGAATGCAAAGCCGACTAAATTTGTCTTAAAATTTACAAAAATGTTAAAACAATTTTTTTTAAACTAAATTTACATGCAATTTTAGTCGACTAAAACTAGACTAAAGCTGAAGATAACTTTGGACTAAATCTCGACTAAGATTAAAGGACATTTTCACCAAAAGACTAAGACTTAAACTAAATTAAAATATGTTGTCAAAATTAACACTGATTGCAGGTGAATACGTTAAATTTAGAATTTAAAAGGCCTCTATCTTCAGCGACAGAATATAATGAATGGATAAAGTCAGGTTTGAATTTGTGTTTTTATTTTATTGATATATTAGTTGCAAAGATTTTTTTCAGAGCGAGGTTTTGAATAAGCTAGGAAAAAAGAGAAAGAATTTTGCCTTGTTCTCAAAGCTCAATAAATCAGGCAAGGATATTGCGACGGTGACGCAGTTGGTAGAGCGGGTCGTCTCGTGATCGGATGGTCGTGGGTTCGAATCCCAGCTCCCGCAAATGCACACTGTCGTTGTGTCCTTGGGCAAGACACTTCACCCTACTTGCCTCCAGTGTCTGCGTACATTGGTGTATGAATGAGAGAGTGAATGGGTTATTGGTTCCTTACTGTAAAGCGCTTTGGGCCTGATAAAGGTAGAAAAAAAGCGCTACATAAGTTGAGTCCATTTACCATTTCAAAAAATCCCTCTTAAAACCCTTCAAAATATTGTTTAGTCTAAGACTGGAAAGTTTGGAGTCTGTAGGAGCTACTAAAGTGGAGAAGATGTTGTTACAAGAGTATAAAGAAACAGAGGATACCAAACATGTCCATATTTGTGAATGAATACGAAGCGACACAATGTGGAAATATAGGCATCGTAAACAGTGAGTTTGCTCTATTCTATCTATTATAAGATATTTCCGGGAGAAAACTAAAAATCTCAACATTGATTGTTTTTGTTCACCTGCAGCATCTCGCCTAAATGTCATCTTTTTTTTTGGTGGGTCTAAATCATTTCAATCTCTTCATTGAATATAAATCCATCGCTGCATTAGAAGTAGCTCACACTGTTGCTTCTTCTGAACATGCGTTTGACTTGACTCACGCTGCAGTTTCTTGGCGGGGCCGTCGGGGTGGATGTTTCGTCGGGCGGGGAAGGGAGAGGGGCGCGGCAGAGGGATGGACGAGACGTCGTGGGTCTGGAGGGGGTACCAGTGGGGCTTATCGTCCAGTAACGTCGTCTCCAACTCGATCAGCACCTGTGCGATAGACACGACAGAAAACTGGCTTTATTGTACATTTTAAAACAGCTTTGTGCGTCAAGGTATAATGTGGTTCTATCCATCGTGAAAGTTGAGAAACGCTGATAAACTCAATGTTCGACGAAGTGTTAGGAACGAATTTGGACCACGACGATCTTCATTTCCTGTTGAAATTGCTTGTCATTTTAAATAAAAGAAACAAAACAAAAAAAAACTCATCACATCACACTGACCACTGCGTGAAAAATCAATGTTTTCACCTGCCATGTTTTGTATTAAGATGTCATGTCATTTCCGCTCAACTTTTTAACCTCTTAACCCCCACCTGAACTGAGGTGACAATTTCTCCAGTTCGACTTTAACCAAATCTAAAAGCTTCTTGAAAAAAAGTGTCAAAAAAAGCAAGAGAAAATGGAATAAAAAATCCACAAAAGAGCTACAGAAAAGCAACAAAATTCTGACAAAACACTGATGAAAAAGTGACAAAAATCTGACAAAAAATAATGACAAAAATCTGACAAAAACTGATGAAAAAGTGACAAAATCTGACAAAAAAATGATGAAAAAGTGACAAAAAATGATGAAAAAGTGACAAAAATCGGATAAAAAATGATGAAAAAGTGACAAAAATCGGACAAAAAAATATATGAAAAAGTGACAAAAATCGGACAAAAAAAATATATAAAAGTGACAAAAATCGGACAAAAAATGATGAAAAAGTGACAAAAATCGGACAAAAAATATATGAAAAAGTGACAAAATTCTGACAAAAAAATTATGAAAAAGTGACAAAGATCGGACAAAAAATTATGAAAAAGTGACAAAAATCGGACAAAAAATGAGGAAAAAGTGACAAAAATCGGACAAAAAAATTATGAAAAAGTGACAAAAATCGGACAAAAAAATTATGAAAAAGTGACAAAAATCGGACAAAAAAATTATGAAAAAGTGACAAAAATCGGACAAAAATGATGAAAAAGTGACAAAATCGGACAAAAAAATTATGAAAAAGTGACAAAAATCTGACAAAAATGAGGAGAAAGGGACAAAATTCTGACAAAAAATGAGGAAAAAGTGACAAAATCGGACAAAAAATGAGGAGAAAGGGACAAAAATCTGACAAAGAATGAGGAAAAAGTGACAAAATCGGACAAAAAAATTATAAAAAAGTGACAAAAATCGGACAAAAAATTATGAAAAAGTGACAAAAATCGGACAAAAAATGATGAAAAAGTGACAAAAATCGGACAAAAAATGATGAAAAAGTGACAAAAATCGGACAAAAAAATGATGAAAAGTGACAAAAATCGGACAAAAAATGATGAAAAAGTGACAAAAATCGGACAAAAAAATGATGAAAAAGTGACAAAAATCGGACAAAAAATGATGAAAAAGTGACAAAAATCGGACAAAAAATTATGAAAAAGTGACAAAAATCGGACAAAAAATTATGAAAAAGTGACAAAAATCTGACAAAAAATGAAGAAAAAGTGACAAAAATCTGGAAAAAAAATTATCAAAAAGTGACAAAAATCTGACAAAGAATGAGGAAAAAGTGACAAAAATCTGACTTTTTTTTTTTGAAAAAGTGACGAAAACATGATGAAAAAGTGGCAAAAAGTGATGAAAATGTGTAATGAAAACACAACAAAAAAGCAATGAAACAAAAGTGTCAAAAAATGACAAGAATGCGAGGAAAACAATCCTTCAGTTTTGTAGGGCTTAGCTTTCAAATGAGGCATTACACTGGCCTATAGGTTGCAACCCTATGGATTTGGGTAAAGAACTGGAGAGAATGCACTCAGTTAAGGCGGGCTTAAGAGGTTGCGCTCCACACACTCGACTCCCTCAGAAACCTTCCCCCTCCCTCCCGAGGTCTGCGGTGGTAAAAGTCACCTCTCCCATGAAGACGCTGTCCTCGTCCGGAGACCGGGGCTGGTCCCACAGAGTGAGCTCGAGCATGTGGTTCCTGAAGTCTCGCCTGTGAACGTGGGAGTAAACAAAGGTCTGGTTCCATTTGGGCTCCACCGTCTTCTTCACCGCTTTGGTCCGACGCTTGCTCTTGTCACTGCAAACATACATGACATTTTAACGTCTCGAGTCAGCGCCTTGTTTTATTCCATTTTCCTACTTAGAATACATGTAAGGGTGAGTCTCCAGCAGTAGAATCTGTAGTGTCAGTAGAAGAAGACAAAATATCTAAGAGGCGGCAGACTTGTCTATTTCCGTAAGTGTGAGTTGTAAGTAGAGCTATCAAAGTTAATGCTTTCTCCCATGATTAATCAAAAGATAATTAAAGCTGTAATCAAACTATTTTCTTCTCGTAGAGTCATCTTCATTTGGCACGATTCAAGACACTCTTTCATATATTAATTCACTGTAGAAGCACCTTCTGTCGGGGAAAGTACATCTTGACGTAGGGGCTGCGAGGGCGTCCGTCCGGTCTCAGAGGGAGGTCTCTGGCCTGGAGCACGTTCACGATGAGCTGGTGCCCGGCTTTATCGTACCACAACTTCACCTGGACACAACAGTCACACATTTCAGACATGTTACAAATGGCAGCTGGCTGCTCTGCTTTACGACCACGACACTAGAGGCCGCCATTGGTACCGCCATTGCTGTAGTACCGCCATATAGTCTCCCATTAGAAATCATTGCACTTTAAACACGTTAAAAACAACTTAAAAGGGCAAGGGCGGAGTCTACAGTGAAGATCCCGCCCTTATGCCCTTTTTAGGAACATGCTTCATCAGAGCTGGGGAGGAGGAGTCTGTAAATCCACCATGATCTCCCCCTCGAACATGGTCATTGTGGCAAACAGGGAGGAGGGAGGAGGAGTTGTCTATTATTTTTTACAGTCTATGCATGTTACCCGCTCTTCTGTCCTACCGTGGACAGTTTTAGGTTAATGGGATATACAGTATGCACACGAGCGTCACGTGACTCTGAGTGGATCCTCAGGAGGTGCTGCTCTTCCTCTCCCATTATTTCCCTATGAGTTAGTAGAGGTGTCTTCTCCAAAAAAAATAAACATCTCGAGATTACATGGCAGGCTTAGAGTTACTGATGGACAGTCATAGAGGTCGACCGATACTATACTGTATCGGCCAGCTGATATTTTGTTTTTTTCCAATATCGGCTATTGGCCAATATCATGCCGCTAAAAGGCAGATATCTCCAGAACCAGAAGTGATAGAAACTTCCTGTTTTATTTGCATTGGGAAAGAGCTCAGTCAGAGCCTTAAAATGAGCCTCTCACAACTTCCTCGAAACATCCAAGACTTTTGATTATAATCTTGGAACCATAAAAGATGGACACTTACCGTTTTATGTTTTGGAATCTGCAGACTTTTGTCGGTCAAAAGAGCTTCCTCTAAACAGGGATTGTCCTAAATAAATCAGCCCTAAACCTCTAATACAGCGCCCCCTGATGTCACAGTTCAACACTGATACATTTTACAGTTCACAGGCTTCATACACAGGATTACAGATGAGACATTTTTAAAAAGCAGCCAGAATTATCGGCATCGGCCTTAGAAAAAACGCACATCGGTCGACTTCTAGACAGTCACGGCATCTAGACAGTCACGGCATCATGTTAAAAACTTCCCGAGACTTCCGTGCTCTTCATAGTGTTTTTGTTTTGAAGCTAATACCTAATAAAAATGTAAATACCACAAAGATTTTGAACGAGCCACTCCAAAAATTATCAGCCTGTCTTTAGTATAAATGCTTTTTAGTTCTTTGATTTTGGTGCTGTTGTTTTTTGATGCTCGCCATTAGCTTTGAGATAAAAAGTCCTACCTCTATAAACACAGAACATCTTAACAATTTACATAGAGGAAGAGTTGTGCCCTCCCGAGATCACACTCAGAGTCCCGTGTCACTCGCCAAGGAAAACCCACCCTGACCCAACACGTCTTGCTGTGAAGCGAGAAGTCTAACCACTCTGCCACCACGCTCTGATCTCCACAGACACTCACCGAGATTTCTCCGGGCAGGAGCTGCGGCGCGTCTTGCAGCGCGCCAGGACTGGAGGGGGACAGGACATTTAGGGACGGTCTCTCCTTTGGGGATTCAAATGAACTGGAACCTGCTGCGGAGACACAACAGAGACACGGTAAATGTGTGGGACATTTCTCATCAAGCGTGAAACTAAAGGGTCACGTCTAGGGCTGGGCACTGTTAAACGATACCAGTATGGTATCGGAAAAGTTTAGATACAACCGGTAACGAAAAAATATAAGTATCGAAAGCAGGTACCGGAAAAAAAATCGTACATCTTTAAATCCACGTTTTGATGCTTGGTCCAGGGACAAGAAGTGACTTGGTTGTTTCAGCTCAAATAAATTATTTTTTACCGCATTTTTATTTATTTTTTCACAATACTTTTAATTTTTTTGCCCAATGTTTGCCCCATTATTCCCAATTTTTGTTTTAACATTTTTCTTATTTTCTCATTTTGCCAATTTGTTTCCTTCATTTTTGCTCATTTTTTATTACAGATATTTTCCCTATTTGCCCCTATTTTCCCCAATTTATTCCCAATGTTTCCCGATTTTTGCCCCAATTTTCTTTTTCTTTTACAAATGATTTCCTTATTTTTGTCCCACAATTTCTCCCAATTTTTCCCAAATGATTCCCCATTTTTCACACATTTCTCATACATTATGCCGATATTGTAAATTTACAGATCTTCCACACATTATTGTTCTGTTTTCTGGTTCTGTACAACAAATATTGTAGCATAAGTATCAGAAAAATCTTTCAGATATTGGTATCGAAAACCAAGTATCGTAAAAGTACTAGTATCTGCTCGAGTCCTGACAAGAACCAGGAAATACGACCACATTAGTCCAGTGCTCCGGTCTCTGCACTGGCTTCCTGTCACTCAGAGAATAGAATTTAAAACAGCTCTGCTTGTGTACAAGTCTTTTCATGGTTTAGCACCAAAGTCCATCTCTGACATGTTAGAGCCGTATGAACCATCTCGGGCCCTGAGAACTTCAGGGAGGGGTCTCCTGGTGGTTCCCAGAGTCAATAATAAACACGGTGAGGCTGCGTTTCAGTTTCATGCAGCTAAAATCTGGAACAGTCTTCATGAGGATGTGAGACAGGCCTCAACTCTGACAATGTTCAAATCCAGGCTGAAAACAGCTCTTTTTACCCGTGCATATGAAAACTGAAAGTATTTTATCTGCACTCTTGCCTTTTACTGTAACTGATTAACTTTATGTTGATGTTTTATTGATTGATTTGAACTGTTTTCTTGTAATTTTATGCAACTGTGAAGTACTTTGAATTGCCTTGTGTATGAATTGTGCTCTACAAATAAACTTGCCTTGCCTTGTATCGAAAAAAATGTAACAGTACCCAGGCCTATTCATATCATGTCTGAGGTTTATGGCGATGAGATACAACCTGTAAAAAGCCAGACAGTAGATAGTGATTTCCTCAATAGTGTAAGGTTTTATGAGCTGGATTGCTTAATCAGTGCATTCTCTTCCTTGATGCCTCAAACTCTGCCCTTTCATCGCTCCCCACCCCCTCGTGCTCCCGTTCTCTCGCCTAAAATACCCGATCTGGAGCCTCTTCTGTGGATGTTTGTAATTGCGGAGGCAGAATAAGCAGGTCCGAGCGGTGACAGCGGATGATTTATAGCCGGCTCTGCTCTCTGAGGGCTGAGTTTGGTTTGAGCCTAAAACAGGAGCCTCGTTAAAAACACAGAGGGAAAACATCCTGACGACAGCAGGGATCTCCTCAGCCTATTTTCCCTCACACTCTGTTTATATTAGACATATTCAGTTCATGTATACGCTCCGTGAAGTTAAGGCAGTCAGGGGGTTTACACTGCTCTGGTAAACTAGCGCAGAATCGCAATTTAAGGCAAATGCAGCTGAATACGGGGAAAAAAATCACTTTGTAGATGTTGATTTGAAACACTTGTTGTATATTGCTGACATGAAAAAAACAACCAAAACTGTATTTCAAGTTTCCTTGTGCGAATCTGCCATGTAATTTGGAAAGAAAAAATTCCCCCGATTTTTACCTTTAGGATAATTCTACAAACTCAGAGGTTTTCAGGTGATTCTAGTCCCGTGCGAATCGACATGTTGGAGTTTGGAAAGTCTAACTATGGGCAACATCAACTCAAAATGTATTTTAACAGTATATTTATGTCAGTATATTTATGTCTGCATTTAAAGGAACAGGCCACAGTTTTTCCATACTGCGATATGTTCTTACCTGAGCTTAGACGAGTTGATGCGTACCTGTCTGGTCTTTGTGTGCTCAGTCACACAGATGTTAGCGTTTAGCCTCTCCCAGCAAAGGTATAGCTCCAAACTGGAGTGAAGTTAGAAGCTACAAAGCTGTTCCATGTTTTCCCTATTTAAATACAGTTACGTGAGCGTTTACATGATCTAAGTTTATCCATCCATCCATCCATTTTCTTCCACTTGTCCGTTGCCGGGTCGTGGGGGCAGCCGCCGGAGCTGCCCAAATCACATTGCACCAGCCCCCCATGGCTCCTTCTGCAGGTGGTGGGTCCACGGAAGGACGGCCTCACGGTTCAAACCGGGCCTGTTGGTCTCTCCTAGGGGGCTACCAGTGTTGGCAGACACTGGAGGCAATGTGGGTGAAGTGCCTTGCCCAAGGACACAACGACAATGTGCACCGTCAGGAGGCGGGATTCGAACCCACGACCTTCCGATCATGAGACGACCCGCTCTAAGATCTAAGTTTAGTTACACAAAATTAATTTTTTATTCGCTTAGAAATTCGACATGTTTAATTTTGTGTAACTTGGGTCATGTAAAGGCTCACTTAACTGTATTTAAATAGGGGGAAATGTGGGACAGCTTGGTAGCTTTTAACTTCACCCCAGTTTGGAGCTATACCTTTGCTGGGAGAGGCTAAATGCTAACAACATTTGCGTGACTGAGCGCACGCACAAAGACCAGACAGGTACGTATCGTCTACGCTCAGGTAAGAACAGATCTCAGTATGGAAAAACGGTGGCCTGTTCCTTTAAGCCAGTGGTTCCTAAAGTGGGGTCCGGGGGCCCCCAAAGCTTGTTTGCAAAACAAGTACAATGAAAAAAGTTCATTTAGAAAGGAAAAATACATTTATCTGGACAAATGCACCAGTTTAAACCAGTATTTAGCCTACTGCCATTGCTAGATGTTACTTTTAATGTAATTTTAGCTGTAAAGTTATAACAAATTCCTTTGAATGGAGTAAATTATTATGATTTGGGGGGCCCCGAGAGAGTTTCTAATCAATAAGGGGGCCGCGATGTCCCGGACTTTGGGAATGGCTGCTTTAAGCTACCAAGGCATTAATCCGACACAGATGCTGTTTGTTTATCCATTTTAAAAGTACAAGAGTGAAAAACTATGTTACACAGACATAAACCGGAAGCACAGCCCCGTTGTCATGGCAGCGTTAGACAGAACAACATGGCGGCTCTGAGGGAAAGTTTGCATGCGTTTGGTGCAAAGTTTAAACGGAGGCTGTATCAACGAGCACGGATTAAAAGAGAAAGGAAACTGCCATTTTATAAGAGCAAAATCCCAGAGATGTCGCTTGTCGTACATGTAGCGTATGGTTCATGATCCTCTTGCTTCATTGCTTAGATTAACTTGCGCACCCCAGTGTACATGTGACGCTTGTATTAGTTCAGCAGTTCATACTTCAGTCTTCTCTCTAATGTTGCCGCTCCTGGACGTGTTTAAAGTGCTGGTCGTCACAAATATTGCAATTCTGAGCTTTTCTGTGACCTACAACCAATGAGATAATCATAATAGAACATCTCTAAATACTTACTGGATTCTAATGGAGGGTGGGACGTGTCGGGGATTCTTGGGATATCACTGTAAAAGAAAGAAACAGACGTTGTTTTAAGAAGAGAGTAACGCCCAGAATAAGACTCAGAGGCGGCTGAAACTGCACGTGCTGAAAGAAGCAGGTTAATAACATGTCAAGTCAACAGTTTTCACGTGACATTTCGAGAAGAAAATGGAGGAAGAACTCGTCACTGACTCATAATAAATACATGAAACAGTTTGTCAGCCACTCAGGTTCAGAGTCAGAGAAACCTCAAACTGGACATTTATCTGAATAAAAGAGTTTGTCCGGAATTTAGCAAAGGCTGGTTTTAAACGCCTTTGGCAGCGCAATTGATAATACATGTAACGCTTTTCAAGATACTCAAAGACGCTGCAGCAGCAAAGCGGAAGGCCAGTCCGAGGGCCAGTCTGCATCCGTTTAGATAAAGTCCATTATGCTCCAATAGAAAGTATTGTTGTCTGTTGAGCATTAGTGACAAAATATTTAAATTTAGACAAAGAGAGATTTAAAATGGCCACAGAAAACCAGGCGTTCATACATTCAACTTTTGCTTTTGAAAATCATCACAAATATCAACATAAGCAACAGAATATGCTCTAATGTGGAGTAAGTCTAGACCTTTGGGACACTTTAAACACTTTACACAGGCGCATTAAGTTGCCTTGTGTATAAATACAATTGCCTTGCCTTGCCTTGCCTTACACTAGGGCTGGGACGATATGCACTTGTGTAGCACTCTATCTATGGGAAGGGGAATCGTATTTGTATAGCGCTTTTTATATGACAAGTCACACCCAAAGCGCTTCACACATGAAAGGGAGGGGGTTTCATTCACTCCATGCTGATGGTGGTAAGCTACATTTATAGCCACAGTTTCCCCTGAGATAGACTGACAGAAGCGAGGCTGCTCACATCTGCGCCAACGGTCCCTCCGCCCACCACCAACCACTCACACATAGGGGTGTCACGATTTCAATTTTGTGAGTCACGATTATCGACCGAATGAAAAGGAAAGAACTGATATTTTTAGTTTTTGTCTTTAAAAAGCTTTTAAATACTTGAACTTCTAAACTTTAAGATTGTTTTGCATTAAAATAAATAGGCCTACATTGAATAATACAAAACAATGTCAACTTTACTTCTTTATAATGACCATAATTATCATAATTATTTGACTGTATATTATTAGGCCACAGTCTAGGCTCGGTTTCCTGTTCTCTAAAGTTCTGCTGCTGCTTAATTATTTGTCAGATGTTTTGATGAACAGAGAATGAAACGTGTTTACAAAATGACTCTTTTGAACAGCTGATTTCCACATGTGCGCGGTTTCACTTTCCTTTCTGTTACGCTGAAGCAGAGCGGAGCACGTTAGCTTTTCTTTACATCCTGAGCCAGTTGTGGCTATTTCCCAACATTTGGACAACTTTTTTGGGAATTATGCAGTTCGTTACCTTGACCTGGACATTCACAGTGAAGGATTATCTCCAAGATGTTGTTTATATTCGACGTACCCGATATCAGCGCCTTTTGCTGCAACTTTCTGACCACAGGGTTTGCATAACGGATGTTCCATCGACAACAACAACGCCTTGGTCATGTTTTGGATCCTAAAGAGGTCCCACTCTGCTGACTTCAATCGTTTTTGGGTGGATACAACACTGGAGGAGGGCGTCCTTCTGCCTTGCTCTACCAGTGAGTAGGTTAATCCTGACATCCCTACTCACACATAGGCATTGGATGAAGTGTCTTGCCCAAGGACACATCGCTGCTTTGGGGTGAATTTAACATTGGACGCTTTTTCTTCAGTTTTATCAGTGAGTGAGCGTTTGGTGCACAGATAGGCCCGTTGACCGTAGGCCTTAAAGTTGTTACGATTAACCTACCGTAAGCTTTTATACCCAATTGTAAACCAGGTTGATCTTGACATCCCCAGTGGCTTGTTCAATCGGTAAAAACAAACATAGGAACAAATTGCTGGTGACAAAACGTACCCGATGGGCCGAGACACCACCAGCTCCACCTGCGGCTCGGACTGAGACTCCAGCACGATGTTGTAGACCTCCTTCATGGTGGCTCCAGGCAGAAGCTTCCCGTTCCACTGAAGAACCTCATCTCCTACAGACGCCGGGAAACAGAAGACACGCATTTCATTTAGATACTGTGAGAGGGAAGTCCACAGAATGTTTAATTTTACTGAACAGGCGCCAAGTCGATTAGAAGTATAGTATAAACAGTAAGTCACCACTAGGATATTGGTGACTGACTAGTATTGGTTGTTTACTCTGCTACTACAGACAGCGCTCCAATCTGTATCCGCTAGATTTTGTAGAATTCAGTAGTGTCATCCACATTGTCATAGTCTTTCATAAACCAGTCTTTAGTCTTCTTACCACATCGTTTAATCTTTGTGGTTTCCTCCCTTTTCAAAGTCTGCCAACTTTTAAGCCAAAGTAAGGGCATTTTCACACAGGCTCTAGTTAGGTCGACCTAAAGGGACTTTCGGCCCGGATCGCGCTGTTAATGCCACGAAGAAGCCTCTACATGTTTAAGCTAGCAGTATTGGTATATTTAAAAAAAACTTTTAGGTTTGTTTTAGGAGATTTCGGAGCGTGCAGTCGGGGTGTAAATTTGTGTGTATTTACATACTGGGTAAACACCGGGTTGTGTTGGATGGACACCGCAAAGATTGTAGCAGACGAGCTGAACCGTGGACGTTACAACGAACATGTTTGGAAGTACTTCTGCAAAGTGGATTTATTAATCATGGATTATGTGGCGCCGCTTCCTCATGAAGAGCCTTGATAGCAAAGCAGCGACAGCGGGACAGAGACGCTGCTTTGCTCCCCAGACAGGACAAGACTTTCCCCACGGCAGCTTCAGCGTTAAAAAAAGCTTCCCGCAAAAGCACCAAACAGTACGTTTTGTATCTATTTATTACGGTGGATTTTGCGTTTGAGTTGATCTCTGATGTCTCGCTCTGTCAACAAAACATCCGCCTGTTTCCACGTTAGAATACGCTCGTCTCCTGTTTCCTTTTGTTGTTTGGGGAGGAGGCACCGCTGCTTTGGTTTGTGTTGTTGACACATCCTTTAGCGAACAAATGCCACGCAGAAAAGGCAGTTTTATACATACGCCTATTGTCCATCAGTTTATGTGCGTTTGAGTGAGTGAACTCAAGTCCACACACATGACATGACAACGGGAGCTTTACAGCGGTTAGGCTTTTCTAAATGAGATGTAAATGAGCCCTATTGTCACTTGGAGCAGCAGAGAGAGGTGAGAACAGCCCAAAAGTTTAGAGGCCGTTTTCTGCCCTTTGACATATTTCGAGTTCCTAAATTCAATTTGCCACATCTTCTCCAAATATAATCAGACTTCCATGTGTTACACATCATTGGAAAGCTTGGAGACTACACTTTCTTAAGCTATGTCTCTCTCAAAATGCCCCAAAACCGAGTTGTGTCCCTGGATTCCACGGCTGGGCACATTTGCTAACGGGGCAATGTCTTATCTCGTATTTTTGTCACTTACGTCTCAATGTTTGTCCAGCATTGAATGAATAAATACGTATAATGTGTTTACCTGCTCGTAGATGTCCCACCACATCAGCCAGACTTCCTTTCTTGACTTTGGTGATGAAGGCGCCTAACCTTCCCGACTCGGTCACTCTACCCCCCACCACCTGCACCGGACACACACATTAAGATTAGTCACTAAACATGTAATAACAAAGGTACCGGGCCTGCTGATGTGACAATGATCTGTGGTAGTGATGCAGTAGCTTGACCGGGATCGCTAAGCAGGAGGATGTCCGTTTACAGTGCAGGATTATGTTAGGTTGAAACCCATTCAGACACAGGCAGAACATGGAACAAGCAAACTCCATGTATATTACGTCCAGAAATATGACTTGAGCAGAGATGACATTGGCAGCTTTTTACTCAACTCCAGCTTTTCCCCCCCGATTATTTTTAAAGAATCTTTTGTGTGGGTTGCAAATGTTTTTCTGTGATGCTGATGTGGAAAATCTGGTTTGTGCAGACAACGCACTAAAGCAGTGGTTCTCAACTGGTATGGCGCCGTGACCCACGATCACCCAGGGATGACAAGCCGTGACCCAAATACAACATTTTCCTCAGAAAAGACCTAGCATTAAAAATATACCAAAATATAAGCATTCAAAATATACCAAACAAGCTTAAATTATGCAAAAAACAACCCAATAACAGTCATCTTAGGTCAAAGTCAAATTTTGAGGGATTTTGATTGGCCGATGCCGATATGCAGGGCCAATATTTTTTGCAGATTATTCCAAATGACTCGTCTATAACCCTGTGTATGTATGATGCTTGAATCAGCAGATTCAAAACTAAAAACAGTACGTTTCTATCTCTTATGTTTCAGAAATTATAAGCAAAGGTCTGCAACATAACATGTAAAAGTTTCTCAGTTCCCCTGAGGCCAAGGAAGTGTGGGTTAAGCTAATTTTAAACCAGTACTAAGTAACTTGTTTACCTTAATAAATCCTTTCCGTAGTCCCTCTGGGGGTAATACAAGTGTTAATGGGATGATCGGGGGGTCTTTCATCTCCCCCGGTGTCTCTGGCCAGAAAACCACAATCGCAACTTTGCTGCCACTGGGTTGGAATCACGAATAAGAAGCTAACGGGCTAACGGGCTAAGCTAACTGCGGGCTAGCACCACTTAAACAGTATTTACAGCCAAGTTTGAGTGAATTTTTTTAATCTCCATTGTGTATTTGGATGTACAATATCCCTCTCTCCCTTTGTCTTTTCTGTCGGCGTAGTATTTACTCTCACGGACAACTAATAAGTAAAATAACGCAACATGCTACGACACCTGCAGTGGCGCTTATGGCCACGAGGGGCATGAGTTACTTAGTACTGCTTTAAAGCTCTAACTGTACTTTTTCCAATTCCAAAGTCTCTATTGGAGACATCGGCTTTTATTGGCATTAGATCAATATTATATATAATATTGGCCCAAATATGATCCTATATATCGGTCGACCTCTAGTCATTTTAACACAGTATGACTCAAGTATTGATTCTATATTTTTTCTGTACATAAATATTAGAAGAAATGCTTCTGGGAAAGGCTCGTGACTCACTGAAAACAGTTTCGTGACACAATTTTGGGTCCTGACCCACCAGTTGAGAACGGCTGCACTAAAGTCATGTCAGCTGAAACTAAAAAGTCTGGAAAACACTGGAAAAGCATCAATTTAGTTTAAGATCAAGGTCAGATCTGCCAGGTCCAAGGTATTCCTGTGATATTGGGGTCGAATGTGCAATTCTGATTTTTGAATGATAAAACCTCAAATCCAAGGCCATCACAGCTGCTTTTTCTGCGTAGGAGAGAGAAGGGAACTGTCCCGCATCATCAAAGAAGCGCAGCGTCTTCGTGAACAAGGGGAATATATTGGAAACTCCAATTGCATTACATTTTTGTGTGGGTTTGGCCACTGATATCTGGCAACCCTAGCCACGATGCCAGACGGTCTGCTTAACTCTCAGCCTAAGACGAACATGATGGGCCAGAGTATTTATTCTCGGCCAGGTGGAACCCTCACCTTTAAGCCCAGCAGCGCGCCCGCCTCTTTGGGCAGGGTGGCGCTCCTCTTGCTCAGAGTGATGCGCCCGATCAGGTGGTCTCCCTCTTTGGACGGCTGCCAGTTCACAGGATGCTGCAACGGGAAACAGGTCTTATGCAACGGGAAACACATCTCGAATCCAAAAACACAAGCATTTAACCACAGGGAAAGGCACATGTTTCTACCTTTCACAAAGAGACAGACGTTTAGTTACATAATTTTAAGGCGAGACACCGCAGGCTCGTTTGGAAGTGTGAGGTTCCTAGTTTACGACACACAAGTTTCTACCACTTTCCATTCAAAAGTTATGTCCAAATGTCTGCGATGTTGTAGATGGAGGGGCATGGAAGTCATAGGGTTAAACAATTAAAGTGCAATTCGGCACCGCTTCCACCAGATACTGTATGTCCATGTCGTCTTAGGTTTAGCAAGTAGACCAGCTTTACTTGCATCACTGTGAATGCGGTTTACCAGTAATACAGCATATCTTATCTAATAAACCTTAAAGAGGGGGTATTATGTAAAATCGACTTTTTCAAGCTTTATATCATGTTATTATGTCATTCCCTCATTAAACACATGCCTGGAGTGTTGCCTTGGCTCATTCACATATTTTTGAGTAATCAGTAAAAACTTAGACGGCAGCCATTTTAGGTGTAGCTATGCCTCAGTCCTCCTAGGAACGCCCCTACCTCCTGGAGACGCCTCTGGACCTTTCGTCACCAGCCAAGCCACCAACCACTGCTCCTCAGCTCAGCAGAGCCCCCTCCCCGCACAGTAGTGTTGTTTAGATGCCACAGCAGTGTGCTGAAGGGGGCGTGTCGGAAAGCTTCTTAAAGAGACAGCGGCCTATTTCAAAACGTTCGGTACAGCCATTTTGAGAGAGCAATTTTATTCAAGGCAGTTATTTTAATTTACTGCATATACAGACCAACAGAAGGTTACGTCATCATTGTAGTATGCTATAGACTGGTGCTATGTGATTGAAAAAAGCATAATACCCCCTCTTTAAAACTCATCTAAAATCGTAATAAAATAAAGAGAACTTTGACTTACATGCCAAACAGTGGGGTCATGAGGGTAACATTCCCAGTCACCTGCAACAGAAGACAAGAGTGAAGCATCGCATCTGCCGAAAGGACAGGAGCCGCTCCAAACATAGAAAGAGCTCTGTCCCACACACAGGCAGGCAGTGTATTTACTCATGGAAAAAAGAAGACCCAAAGAGTCACTCGAGAGAAAGACAGAAAGTGTTAGAGTGTCTGAGTGTGGACATCGTAATTGGACAGACCATTTTTAAGTATGTAAAAGGCGAATTTGCAAATACAACACCATAAACATTTTATTAAAACAATAATTTCTAAGATAGATAGATTGGAGTCATTAAAATGTGTTGCATTTCTGTACATGAAGCTTTTACCACTGAAAGATTTACTCACCTGTCATCATTACTGTTCAAATGACAGATAAACAACACATTTTTGCCCTCATTATTTGTTGTGGTTTCCAAGTAGTTTCGGTGAAATTGAACATGTTCGATTTCAGCGGAGACCACATTGAGACTATTTCAAGAATCCATGCAGTCGGATACCAAGGAGATCTCAAAGAGACTCCATAGTCCTGTCACGGTAACAAATTTAAAGTTTGATATACTGAGGCAGGAAAGTATCGCGATAAACAATATTATTGACTCTAACGATACTCGATACTGTCAACTCTCAGGCATAAAAATGACAGTAAATCTTTGTTCTAAAAGTGCATCATAATATCCTAAAATACCACACAAGCTGCAATAAGCATGACATAATATAACTCCATTTGCTTCTGTAGAAATCAAAGTTTTACAAAGAAAAAATACGGGGGAAATGCTAATAAATGTACAGACGATAAATATCGAGCCCAAAAATATATCGTTTATCTGTTATTTATTGAACGATAAGTCGATATAGTAATTATCGTGACAGCCACTTTGAGATCTCCTTGGTATCCGACAGGTCTCGGAGACATCGCAGGGACGTCACAGAAATGTCTCACAGGTTGAGGACAACAAATGGTGTTCGGAACGTTGCACTGCAAAAAGTAAATATCAAGCATTGGCTTAAATGTCTTGAATTGAGGAAATGTATCTTGTTTTGAGCGGTTTTCACTCATTTAGACTTTTTTCCTGATCTGACCAAGTTTACTTTGGTACTTTGAGGACATTTCAGACTGGTTCTAAGTTAAATCTTGCTTTAAATAAGAAAGTAAAATTGCCAATGAGATAAGACCGATTTTCTTGCCCCTTTGGCAAAGAAAATTACTTGAAATAAAGACAAAATGTATTGAAATTAGTCAAAAACATCTCAAACAAGTTAAAGGTCCTATATCATGCAAAATCGACTTTTTGGAGTTTTTAGCCATGTTGTTATGCTATTTCCTTCTCAAAAACACCCCAGAGCGGTTTTTGGCTTCATTCACGCAGTTCTAAGTAATCCTCCTGAATCCTGCTCTCTGAGCAGCTGCTCCGCCCTCTCCTGGAAAACCACTGAGCTGTTCAGTTGTGTCGTCACAAAGGAACGGAAGTGCTCTACGTCTGTAATGTAATGCCTTATGGCCTGATTTTTATTTATAAAACAGCTTTTTCATTTTTGTTGTTGTAAGAGAGAAATAAAAAATAAATAAATAAAAAAAATAAAAAAGAACTCCGATGCGTCTGTGCTGTCCCACGAGGCTAAACAAACGCACCCACGGCCGGAGGATCCATGGATCCGAGCAGAAGTCATGTTTTTGAAGACTTAGCTCTTTCTAACCTACTCTGGACACGCCTGTTCTTTTTTCTTACCCAACGATAATGTCACGGGTGCGCGTTTGGCTACGAGAGGAACAGGACTATTCAACCTTCCTAAAGAAGAGTGTACTCGCCAGAAGTTGGAATTTCTTTCCGGGATTAAGCGACTTTATCAACCAACCTGATGGATGCTTGGTGAACCTTGGCCAGAATCAAAGTGGATTAACTTTTATAACCAAACGCGAGTCCCATAACCAGATGGGGAGGCCAGGCTGAGCGGTGAGTCAATCAAAATGCGTGTTAGCGTGTGTGTTAGCGTGTGTGTTAGCATGTGTGTTAGCGTGTGTGTTAGCGTGTGTGTGTTAGCGTGTGTGTTAGCGTGTGTGTTAGCGTGTGTGTTAGCGTGAGTGTTAGCGTGTGTGTTAGCATGTGTATTAGCCATTTATGAAACTGTGTTGCACATGTCAACTCCTTATAACTGCATTATGTGAAGTAACTTCACTTTTTGCAGCAATATTTATATTTATAATACTGTAAATGTGGAATGAGCGGAGAGAGGGGCGGAGTTAACTGAATCGAAGCGTCTTGTCTTCCGGGTAGGGCAAATACCCCCCAAAAATACTTATATTTCTCTCAAAAATTAGTACTCCATAGTGATAGAGGTACAATATATCATATAAATGCCTATACATTACTTTGGAATGGCTAAAATAGCATGATACAGGTCCTTTAAATAATCTAGGTCAAATGGCCAAATACATCTAGTCAAAACAACTCAAATTTGGATTATTATGCTCAAATTGAAACATTTATACTAATCTAGTTAATTACTTTTTGCAGTGTGCCACAGCTGCTTGAGATCGCGCAGACCTCTCGTAGACCAATACGGAGATTCCGCTGAAATCGAACCTGTTAGTTTTCACCGAGACTACCTGGAGACTCGCCAGGGGACGTCTCTGAGACATCTCTGTGACCAATGGCAACTCGAGTCTCCAACTTGTCTCCAGGCCCTTTGTATGAGCGCAATCAATCAGGGTTGCGGAGAAGGTGAGATCGGTCCTTAAACTTCCCACCTGTGCTCCAAAGCAAACAGCCCAAACTTGACTTACCGCTCGTATATATCTCCAATGCAACCGTCCAATAAGTGAAATCAAGTAACCGCGGCGAGGACATGAGCGGCTGGCATAAAACCACAGAGCTCTGTCCCTGCGAGCGATCCGATAGAGCGTTTACAAGCAAATGCCAGCGATGTCAGTCCATCACGCGAGTGGCATCGAGCGGACGGCGGCTCAGTGACAGTTTACACAGGCACATAGCAGCAGAGTCCCCCCGAACAGTACGACCGCGCCGTGTACACACAGCAGCCACGGTCAAACAGCGGCTCCTAAAAAGGGCCGTGTGTTTGCGGAGGTTTATTGAATATTCAGACCGAGGCCAGAAATAGAAGCGGTTCACAGAGCTCTGACGGTTTAGGAACTGGAGGCATTTAAACAAAGGCGATATTATGAGACCCCAGTGGGCAAAATCAGTTTTAGGGCTTTGATTTGGGATATACAGTATAATGGAAAATACAGTATTTTCCCACCTTTTTTGTTGTTGATTTAAGCATGAATAAAGTTGATATCAGGACCACTGTACTTAATTCAGATTATTCTGTATCATTTCAAGTGAAAAAGACATATTTCTAAAGTAAAAGTGAATTTTGATTTCAAGTTCTGCTTATTCCATTCACTTTAGTATTTTCATCTCATCTCTCATTAGTTCAAAGAGGTCATTTTTCCAGTGTGAAAACAGTACATCTTTTTAAGTTAAGTACGTTAAAATGACTGGAATTAAGAATCTTGGAATCTTGCCAATATTATTACACAGTGACCAACTAAACCAGTACTTCATAGACGTTTGTGTTCAAAATTAAGCTATAAACCTTTTACTAAAAAACAACATTTAACTAACTTTCCTTCTAAATAAAATTTCAAATTCTACTCAGTTTCACTTTCTTTTTAATCTGAAATAATTCCAAGTGCTGCTAAGTGCTCAAGTACCCCCAGGTCCCCGGACCCCTGTTTGGGAAACACTAATCTAACTTTTAGATCAATAACATCCTTTTTCTTGTTTTATGTGCCAAAATACTTGCTCCATTACTTATCTATTCAAATCAAAGGCAAATACACTTATTTCAAGCAAACTGTACCTATTTTCCGATTCCTTTTTGTAGAGTGACAAACTTTTGAGAACCAACATTGCAAAGTGTAATCTAGAAATAAGTAAACATTTCTTGAAACAAATAAAATTGCCCTTGATTTGAGAAACGCTAATAAAGAATACCTGATTTATTTTAACAATGAAAGAGGAAGCCACAAAATTACAATGCTAGCTGTGGTTCAAAGTAGGGCTGGCTAACGCCAGACTAAAACCACAATTGATATTTAGTCTGGGGACCACCAATTCATTTTCTGGTAGGAGAGGTGTGGTTTACGATTGTCCAGAGTCGTTTATTGTGCTGAATGTCTCTCATGCACGTAGCCATAGCCAATCGTATCATGGTATCAGATGACGTATGACGTACCCACTGTAAACTTTTGAGCTAAACTATTTAGAACACGGACTAACGCTTGATCAAAAGAAGGTGTCGCGTCTGCTGCTGTCATGTTGGATCCGCAAATTAAAAAAAAAAATTTTAATCCCTAAACAAACTACAAGCTTCCGTATGTCGAATAGCGCGTCATCGTCTCGCCGTCCCTCCTCGTTCTGTGATTGGTCCCAAATCCATGCGAAAATGTCCACCATGGTCCCCAGACGGCTGTGAGGTTCGAAATGATTCGAGCTCACACAGCAGTCTGGAGTTAGCCAGGCTAGTTCAAAGTAGGGCTGGGCGATAAATCGAATTAATTCAGTTAATTCATACTTTTAAAACAAGACGATGTGGAAAATGGCTAAATCGTAAAATCGTGTCCGCCGCTCCATGTCCGCCTCACGTGTGGCCAATTTAACAGCGTTTAGACGCTCCGTAGCGAAATGACACCAGCGGCGAAGCCAATGGCCGCTGACTGCTCTGCTTTGTGACTACGACACTGGAGGCCGCCATTGCTCCGCTATTGCTGTAGTACTCCATATGGCCGCTATTCCCCCATTGGAATGCATTGGACTTTAGACACGTTAAAAACAGCTTTAATGCCCGGTGCCTAATGTTTTAGAAGTGGCTAGAGCTAGATATTCCTCCTGTGATTACGCTGGGTTAAAAACAATCTGGGGCACCGGGCTGGTTATGGTAGCAATTTTTTTAGAAATCTCCTACTTAACGGGGGTCTGACTGTTGGCATTGGAGCTGCGCGAGCTACACGTCACGCAAGGGCCGAGTCTACAGTGAAGCTCCCCCCCTTATGCCCTTATTAGGAACATGCTTCGTCAGAGCTGGGGAGGAGGAGCCTGTAAATCCGCCATGATTTCCCCCTCGAACGTGGTCATTGTGGTAAACGGGGAGGAGTGAGGAATGACGGTCTATTAATAATATGTCTATGGGCGAAGCCAATGACTTTCTGGTGATCTCTGCCGCGTGTTGTGTTTTAAGAGTGCGCTGTGGAGTTTTTCCTTCGCTAAAACAGACTTTCCCTGAGTCTGCTCCTCTGCCTTTCTCTCACTCTGCTCTGAGCGGAGCACCGTTTTAACTCCGCCCCTTTCCCCTTGAGTCTCCATGGAGACGGTTGTCAATCACAGCAGAGGCATGAGAATAAAACTAAAACACTTTTGTAAACTCCATGTCTTATTAAGAAGTTTTACTTTTGAGAACAGACAAGGAATATTTAAGAAATAACCATTTTTAAATAAAGGCTTATCTTTTCTTAATGGGCCTAATTGTAGGCTATATTATGAAATATTATATTATTATATATTATACTCTGAGCAGTTTTCTTCATATGAAAGATCAGGAGACTTTTTTAAGTTTATTTCCAATAAAAACAATTAAAATCGTAATAGTCCAAACTGAGTAAAAAAAATAAAATTAAATAAAATTAAAAAAAGCGAGATTTTATTTTTAGCCATATCGCGCATCCCTAGTTCAAAGTCATTCCTTATGCTCCCAACATATTTGTAGCATCCGAATTCTTCACAAGGACGAGTTTATAGGCACATTTCACAACTTACAGGGTCACAGTTACAGAAATGCTAGAAAACTAGCTTGCAAGTTCATAAACTTGTTCCAAATGCTTTATAATTAGATGCACATTGTTTTTCCCACAAATGTCTGATACTAGGAGGGCAAAGCAAATGTTATTCCATTACTAGAAAAGAAATCAGGTGTAGTGCTTTTAAATTAAGAAGAAAGATCTCATCGTGCTCAAAATGAGGACAAATTTACTTAGTTGTAGAAAACCCAAGTATATTTTCATTTGAACTTGTTTGTGTTGTTTTGAACCCAGAGGCAGCGTCTGTGTCAGAGACTTCTCCATTTGACCCACATTTGACCCCACTCTGACCCCCCAGTCCAGACGAGGCGCAGGGCTTCGGTCATTTAACCCCGTCAGGTCCAAGATGGCGACTGTCAGCAGCAGCACTGCAGCGGCGCTTCAGGGTCGCTCAAAAATCGGTCTAAACTGAAGTGAGTCAGAGCCTGGGCTTGTGGACAAACTCTAAACCATTTCACTTTCACATCCGAAAGTGGCTCTAATTTGTGACAGAAGTTCCTTTTGTTGTGTGTGAAACAATGCTTCAGTTAAAGAGCACTTTATCACTCAGTCGCTTGACCGCCCTGGGGCAGCCTGTCTGAGACATGGAAACACCAAACCAGAACCGTCTTCAACCACCAAACAATCAGCAGGAACTGGCACTGACCAACACAGCCTCACCGCTCGCTGATGCTGTAGTCAGTATACAGTAGTAGTAGTAAATACAGTACAGTATAATAAAGTATAAAGTAGTGACCTCACCTCTCTCGCTGACGCTGTAGTCCGTATACAGTAGTAGTAGTAAATACAGTGCAGTATAGTAAAGTATAAAGTAATAACCTCACCTCTCTCGCTGATGCTGTAGTCCGTATACAGTAGTAGTAGTAAATACAGTGCAGTATAGTAAAGTATAAAGTAATAACCTCACCTCTCTCGCTGATGCTGTAGTCCGTATACAGTAGTAGTAGTAAATACAGTACAGTATAATAAAGTATAAAGTAGTGACCTCACCTCTCTCGCTGACGCTGTAGTCCGTATACAGTAGTAGTAGTAAATACAGTACAGTATAGTAAAGTATAAAGTAATAACCTCACCTCTCTCGCTGACGCTGTAGTCAGTATACAGTAGTAGTAGTAAATACAGTACAGTATAGTAAAGTATAAAGTAATAACCTCACCTCTCTCGCTGACACTGTAGTCAGTATACAGTAGTAGTAGTAAATACAGTACAGTATAGTAAAGTATAAAGTAGTGACCTCAGCTCTCTCGCTGACGCTGTAGTCAGTATACAGTAGTAGTAGTAAATACAGTACAGTATAGTAAAGTATAAAGTAATGACCTCACCTCTCTCGCTGATGCTGTAGTCAGTATACAGTAGTAGTAGTAAATACAGTACAGTATAGTAAAGTATAAAGTAGTGACCTCACCTCTCTCGCTGATGCTGTAGTCAGTATACAGTAGTAGTAGTAAATACAGTACAGTATAGTAAAGTATAAAGTAGTGACCTCACCTCTCTCGCTGATGCTGTAGTCAGTATACAGTAGTAGTAGTAAATACAGTACAGTATAGTAAAGTATAAAGTAGTGACCTCACTTCTCTCGCTGATGCTGTAGTCAGTATACAGTAGTAGTAGTAAATACAGTACAGCAGGGTCACCAACCTTTTTCAGCCGAGGGCTACTTCAAGAGCATTGAGTTGTTCGAGAGCTACCAGTTAAAAACAAATCCTAAAGACTTAAACGTATACTGTTTACTTATAGGATATTGACCCCATATTATATCAATAGCTTTATTTTAAAGTCGTACTGAGTCACAAGAACAGAAATAATTGTATTTTTAAGAATCAGATTCAAGAAAATGAAGTGTTTTACACCTTAGAAAAAGTCTCAAGGGCTACTGGGCATGCCCCAAAGGGCACCTGGGTGCCCGCGGGCACCACGTTGGTGACCCCTGCAGTACAGTATAGTAAAGTATAAAGTAGTGACCTCACCTCTCTCGCTGATGCTGTAGTCAATATACAGTAGTAGTAGTAAATACAGTACAGTATAGTAAAGTATAAAGTAGTGACCTCACCTCTCTCGCTGATGCTGTAGTCCGTATACAGTAGTAGTAGTAAATACAGTACAGTATAGTAAAGTATAAAGTAGTGACTCACCTCTCTCGCTGATGCTGTAGTCAGTATACAGTAGTAGTAGTAAATACAGTACAGTATAGTAAAGTATAAAGTAGTGACCTCACCTCTCTCGCTGATGCTGTAGTCAGTATACAGTAGTAGTAGTAAATACAGTACAGTATAGTAAAGTATAAAGTAGTGACCTCACCTCTCTCGCTGATGCTGTAGTCCGTATACAGTAGTAGTAGTAAATACAGTACAGTATAGTAAAGTATAAAGTAGTGACCTCACCTCTCTCGCTGACGTAAGTATAAAGTAAAAAAAAAAAAAAAAGTATGATCACCTCGCTGATGCTGTAGTCAGTATACAGTAGTAGTAGTAAATACAGTACAGTATAGTAAAGTATAAAGTAGTGACCTCACCTCTCTCGCTGACGCTGTAGTCAGTATACAGTAGTAGTAGTAAATACAGTACAGTATAGTAAAGTATAAAGTAGTGACCTCACCTCTCTCGCTGACGCTGTAGTCAGTATACAGTAGTAGTAGTAAATACAGTACAGTATAGTAAAGTATAAAGTATGACCTCACCTCTCTCGCTGACGCTGTAGTCAGTATACAGTAGTAGTAGTAAATACAGTACAGTATAGTAAAGTATAAAGTAGTGACCTCACCTCTCTCGCTGACGCTGTAGTCAGTATACAGTAGTAAGTAAATACAGTACAGTATAGTAAAGTATAAAGTAATAACCTCACCCTCTCGCTGAGCTGTAGTCAGTATACAGTATGTAGTAAATACAGTACAGTATAGTAAAGTATAAAGTAATGACCTCACCTCTCTCGCTGACGCTGTAGTCAGTATACAGTAGTAGTAGTAATACAGTACAGTATAGTAAAGTATAAAGTAGTGACCTCACCTCTCTCGCTGACGCTGTAGTCAGTATACAGTAGTCAGTAGTTAAATACAGTACAGTATAGTATAATAAAGTATAAAGTAGTGACCTCACCTCTCTCGCTGACGCTGTAGTCAGTATACAGTAGTAGTAGTAAATACAGTACAGTATAGTAAAGTATAAAGTATAACCTCACCTCTCTCGCTGATGCTGTAGTCAGTATACAGTAGTACGTAGTAAATACAGTACAGTATAATAAAGTATAAAGTAGTGACCTCACCTCTCTCGCTGAGCTGTAGTCAGTATACAGTAGTAGTAGTAAATACAGTGCAGTATAGTAAAGTATAAAGTAATAACCTCACCTCTCTCGCTGACGCTGTAGTCAGTATACAGTAGTAGTAGTAAATACAGTACAGTATAGTAAAGTATAAAGTAGTGACCTCACCTCTCTCGCTGACGCTGTAGTCAGTATACAGTAGTAGTAGTAAATACAGTACAGTATAGTAAAGTATAAAGTAGTGACCTCACCTCTCTCGCTGACACTGTAGTCAGTATACAGTAGTAGTAGTAAATACAGTACAGTATATAAAGTATAAAGTAGTGACCTCACCTCTCTCGCTGACGCTGTAGTCAGTATACAGTAGTAGTAGTAAATACAGTACAGTATAGTAAAGTATAAAGTAGTGACCTCACCTCTCTCGCTGATGCTGTAGTCAGTATACAGTAGTCGTAGTAAATACAGTACAGTATAGTAAAGTATAAAGTATGACCTCACTCTCTCGCTGATGCTGTATCAGTATACAGTAGTCGTAGTAAATACAGTACAGTATAGTAAAGTATAAAGTAGTGACCTCACCTCTCTCGCTGACGCTGTAGTCAGTATACAGTAGTAGTAGTAAATACAGTACAGTATAGTAAAGTATAAAGTAGTGACCTCACCTCTCTCGCTGACGCTGTAGTCAGTATACAGTAGTGTAGTAAATACAGTACAGTATATAAAGTATAAGTATACCTCACTCTCTCGCTGACGTAGTCAGTATACAGTAGTAGTAATACGTACAGTAGTAAAGTTAAGTATACCTCACTCTCTCGCTGACGCTGTAGTCAGTATACAGTAGTAGTAGTAAATACAGTACAGTATAGTAAAGTATAAAGTAGTGACCTCACCTCTCTCGCTGACCTGTAGTCAGTATACAGTAGTAGTAGTAAATACAGTACAGTATAGTAAAGTATAAAGTAATGACCTCACTCTCTCGCTGACACTGTAGTCAGTATACAGTAGTAGTAGTAAATACAGTACAGTATAGTAAAGTATAAAGTAGTGACCTCAGCTCTCTCGCTGATGCTGTAGTCAGTATACAGTAGTAGTAGTAAATACAGTACAGTATAGTAAAGTATAAAGTAGTACCTCACCTCTCTCGCTGACGCTGTAGTCAGTATACAGTAGTAGTAGTAAATACAGTACAGTATAGTAAAGTATAAAGTAGTGACCTCACCTCTCTCGCTGATGCTGTAGTCAGTATACAGTAGTAGTAGTAAATACAGTACAGTATAGTAAAGTATAAAGTAGTGACCTCACCTCTCTCGCTGATGCTGTAGTCAGTATACAGTAGTAGTAGTAAATACAGTACAGTATAGTAAAGTATAAAGTAGTGACCTCACCTCTCTCGCTGATGCTGTAGTCAGTATACAGTAGTAGTAGTAAATACAGTAAGTATAGTATACTCACTCTCATGCTGTAGTCAGTATACAGTAGTAGTAGTAAAATATACAGTACAGGTATAGTAAAGTATAAAGTAGTGACCTCACCTCTCTCGCTGATGCTGTAGTCAGTATACAGTAGTAGTAGTAAATACAGTACAGTATAGTAAAGTATAAAGTAGTGACCTCACCTCTCTCGCTGACGCTGTAGTCAGTATACAGTAGTAGTAGTAATACAGTACAGTATAGTAAAGTATAAAGTAGTGACCTCACTTCTCTCGCTGATGCTGTAGTCAGTATACAGTAGTAGTAGTAAATACAGTACAGCAGGGGTCACCAACCTTTTTAGCCGAGGGCTACTTCAGAGCATTGAGTTGTTCGAGAGCTACCAGTTAAAAACAAATCCTAAAGACTTAAACGTATACTGTTTACTTATAGGATATTGACCCCATATTATATAATAGCTTTATTTAAAGTCGTACTGAGTCACAAGAACAGAAATATGTATTTTAAGAATCAGATTCAAGAAAATGAAGTGTTTTACACCTTAGAAAAAGTCTCAAGGGCTACTGGCATGCCCAAAGGCACCTGGGTGCCCGGGCACCACGTTGGTGACCCCTGCAGTACAGTATAGTAAAGTATAAGTAGTGACCTCACCTCTCTCGCTGATGCTGTAGTCAATATACAGTAGTAGTAGTAAATACAGTACAGTATAGTAAAGTATAAAGTAGTGACTCACTCTCTCGCTGATGCTGTAGTCGTATACAGTAGTAGTAGTAAATACAGTACAGTATAGTAAAGTATAAAGTAGTGATCACCTTCTCGCTGATGCTGTAGTCAGTATACAGTAGTAGTAGTAAATACAGTACAGTATAGTAAAGTATAAGTAGTGACCTCACTCTCTCGCTGTGACTGCTGTATACAGTATCAGTAGTTAGTAGAATACGTCACGTTAGTAAAGGTAAGTTGTGATAACTCTCTCGCTTGAGCTCGTAGTCCGTATACGTGTAGTAGTTAAATACAGTAGTTAGTAAAGTATAGTATACCTCCACCTCTCTCCTTGAACTGTAGTCAGTATACAGTAGTCAGTAGTAAATACAGGTACAGTTTAGAAAGTAAAGTGTGACCTCACTCTCTCGCTGATCGCTGTAGTTGTATCAGTATAGTTAAATACAGTTACAGCTTAGTAAGTATAATTGTGACCTCACTCTTTTCGTGACTTTGTAGTCAGTGTACAGCTAGTAAAGTATAAGTAGTGACCTTCACCTTCTCGCTGACCTGTAGTCAGTATACGTTTTAGTAATACAGTACAGTATAGTTCAAAGATATAAAGTATGAACCTACCTTTCTCGCTGATGTGTAGTCAGTATACAGTAGTGTACTTATTTTTTTTTGTTTATTTTTTTTTTTCTCTATTTATTTGAACAGGGACAGTGTACAATATACATTAACCTCAGAAAGGAGAGAATGCATTGTACCAGGTTGTAGCACTTGTGCTAATTTCCACCTGGCGTCCCTGGGCGTGATTCAAATACAAGTCTTGAAAATTACACATGTATCATTTCCCCTTAACGCATTAAATGAACCATTTCTGACATTATGGGAAACGGTTTGTTTTAAAAGAAGCCATTTTGTGCCGGTGTGAAATAAGTGTTAAAATGTACACATGTGGTCAGCTCTGTTGCAACATATATCCACTGTCTGATGCCACACTGGAAAGGTGACGCTGCCGAGTCTGTTTTACACTTGAGGATCCACATCGCCAACAGCTCGACGTAGTGGCGTCCGAGATGAAATTTTAGAGCTCGAAGTTAATAACATTTTTTAATGGAGAGCTGCAATATTATCTTGAACAACTGAAGAGATTTGAATATTGATTATGTTTTCAAAATTATTATCTATTTTTTTAGAATATGACAGTGGTGGATATAGCGCAGATTTCTTGTTCTGACCTTAAAGAACTTTTGTACAATGATATACCAGGCCTTAATGCTGTTTTACATGCCTGCGCAACTCGCTGCATAAGGAAGTGACGGAACTATCTCGCATTTAGATATAATTAGAGCATCTTAGTCAGGAGTCCTGATATATCTAAATTTGCTATGTTATTAATATTGTTAGTTTTTTAGTATGTTTTTGGATTTAAATTTGGTCAAGATTCTCCTAAATATTGAATTTGGTCCTACATTTCAGTAGTAATAAAAGTTTACAGTTATAGTAAGTATTAAGTCGTGCTTCACCTCTCTCGTGACATGTAGTCGTCTACTAGTAGTAAATACGTACAGTATAGTAAAGTATAAAGTATACCTCACCTCTCTCCGTGACGCTGTAGTCAGTATACGTAGTCGTAGTAATACAGTACAAGATATAAGTATAGTATATACCTCACCTCTCTCGTGACGTGTAGTCAGTTCAGTAGAGTAATAAATACAGTAACGTTAGTAAGCATAAATAGTGACCTCACCTCTCTCGCTGCGCTGTGTCAGTATACAGTAGTCGTAGTAAATTTACAGTTACCCCCCAGTTGTATAAAGTATAAGTATAACTCCTCTTCGCTGATGCTGGTAGGTCAGTATGACAGTAGTATAGTAATAAGTGCAGTTAGTAAGTATAAAGTGTGGACCTACCTCTCTCGTGTCTGTAGTCCGTATTACGTTGTTAGTTAATACTGCCAGCTTATAGAAAGATTAATGTAATAACCTTACCTCTCTCGCTGACGCTGATCGTATAGCGTAGTCAGTTATAATACAGTACGTATTAAAGTATAAGTAGTACCTCACCTCTCTCGCTGACACGTAGTCAGTATACAGTAGTAGTAGTAGAATACAGCTACAGTATAATTAAGTATAAAGTAGTGACCTCACCTCTCTCGCTGACGCTGTAAGTCCGTATACAGTAGTAGTAGTAAATACAGTGCTAGTATAGTAAAGTTTAAAGTAGTGACCTCACCTCTCTCGCTTGATGCTGTAGTCAGTTCAGTATGTGTAATACAGTACGTTAGTAAAATATACAGTAGTACTTTCACCTCTCTCGGCGTGGGATGCTGTATCAGTATACAGTAGTCGTAGTTAAAATACGTACAGTATATAAGTATAATAGTGGACCTCACTCTCTCGCTGATGCTGTAGTCGCTATACATAGTCGTAGTAAATACAGTAAGTATAATAAGGTCTAAAGTAGTGACCTACCCTCTCGCGACGCTGTAGTCCAGTTCAGTAGTAGTGTAACTACAGTGCAGTATAGTAAAGTTAAGGTAATAACCTCACCTCTTTCGCTGACGCGGTAGTCAGATACATAGTCGTAGGTAATACAGTACAGTATAAGTATAAGTAATACCTCACCTCTCTCGCTTGTGCTGTAGTCCGATACAGTAGTCAGTAGTAATTACAGTGCGTATAGTAAAGGTAATATAGTAATAACCTCACCTTCTCTCGCTGATGCTGTAGTCAGTATACAGGTAGTGCAGTTAGTAAAATACAGTGACAGTATAATAAATGTAAATAAAGTAGTAGACCTCACCTCTCTCGCTGACGCTGTAGTCAGTATACAGTAGTAGTAGTAAATACAGTGCAGTATATAAAGTATAAAGTAATAACCTCACCTCTCTCGCTGACGCTGTAGTCAGTATACAGTAGTCGTAGTAAATACAGTACAGTATAGTAAAGTATAAAGTAATAACCTCACCTCTCTCGCTGACGCTGTAGTCAGTATACAGTAGTAGTAGTAAATACAGTACAGTATAATAAAGTATAAAGTATACCTCACCTCTCTCGCTGAGCTGTAGTCAGTATACAGTAGTAGTAGTAAATACAGTACAGTATATAAAGTATAAAGTAGTGACCTCACCTCTCTCGCTGACGCTGTAGTCAGTATACAGTAGTAGTAGTAAATACAGTACCAGTATAGTAAAGTATAAAGTAGTGACCTCACCTCTCTCGCTGATGCTGTAGTCCGTCAGTATACAGTAGTATAGTAGTAAAATACAGTACAGGTATAGTAAAGGTAATAAAGTAATAACCTCACCTCTCTCGCTGACGCTGTAGTCAGTATACAGTAGTAGTAGTAAATACAGTACAGTATAGTAAAGTATAAAGTAATAACCTCACCTCTCTCGCTGACACTGTAGTCAGTATACAGTAGTAGTAGTAAATACAGTACAGTATAGTAAAGTATAAAGTAGTGACCTCACCTCTCTCGCTGATGCTGTAGTCAGTATACAGTAGTAGTAGTAAACAGTACAGTAATAATAAAGTAGTGACCTCACTCTCTCGCTGGCTGTATCGTATACAGTAGTAGTAGTAATACAGTACAGTATAGTAAAGTATAAAGTAGTGACCTCACCTCTCTCGCTGACGCTGTAGTCAGTATACAGTATAGTAGTAAATACAGTACAGTATAGTAAAGTATAAAGTAGTGACCTCACCTCTCTCGCTGAGCTGTAGTCAGTATACAGTAGTAGTAGTAAATACAGTACAGTATAGTAAAGTATAAAGTAATGAACCTCACCTCTCTCGCTGACGCTGTAGTCAGTATACAGTATAGTAGTAAATACAGTACAGTATAGTAAAGTATAAAGTAGTACCTCACCTCTCTCGCTGACGCTGTAGTCAGTATACAGTAGTGTAGTAGTAAATACAGTACAGTATAGTAAGTATAAAGTAATAACCTCACCTCTCTCGCTGACGCTGTAGTCAGTATACAGTAGTAGTAGTAAATACAGTACAGTATAGTAAAGTATAAAGTAGTGACCTCACCTCTCTCGCTGAAGCTGTAGTCAGTATACAGTAGTAGTAGTAAATACCAGTACAGTATAGTAAAGTATAAAGTAGTGACCTCACCTCTCTCGCTGACGCTGTAGTCAGTATACAGTAGTAGTAAGTAAATACAGTACAGTATAGTAAAAGTATAAAGTAGATGAACCTCACCTCTCTCGCTGACGCTGTAGTCGTATACATAGTGTAGTAATACAGTACAGTATAAAATATAATAGTACTCACTCTCTCGCTACGTAGTAGTATCAGTAGTCGTAGTAAATACAGTGCAGTATAGTAAAGTATAAAGTAATAACCTCACTCTCTCGCTGACGCTGTAGTCAGTATACAGTAGTCGTAGTAAATACAGTACAGTATAGTAAAGTATAAAGTAATAACCTCACCTCTCTCGCTGATGCTGTAGTCAGTATACAGTAGTAGTAGTAAATACAGTACAGTATAATAAAGTATAAAGTAGTGACCTCACCTCTCTCGCTGACGCTGTAGTCCGTATACAGTAGTAGTAGTAAATACAGTCAGTATAGTAAAGTATAAAGTATGACCTCACCTCTCTCGCTGATGCTGTAGTCCGTATACAGTAGTAGTAAATACAGTGCAGTATAGTAAAGTATAAAGTAATAACCTCACCTCTCTCGCTGACGCTTAGTCAGTATACAGTAGTGTAGTAATACAGTACAGTATAATAAGTATAAAGTAGTGACTCACCTCTCGTGACCTGTAGTCAGTATACAGTAGTAGTAGTAAATACAGTACAGTATAATAAAGTATAAGTAGTGACCTCACCTCTCTCGCTGACGCTGTAGTCAGTATACAGTAGTGTAGTAAATACAGTACAGTATAGTAAGTATAAAGTAGTGACTCACCTCTCTCGCTGATGCTGTAGTCGTATACAGTAGTAGTAGTAAATACAGTACGTATAGTAAAGTATAAAGTATGACCTCACTCTCTCGCTGACGCTGTAGTCAGTATACAGTAGTCGTAGTAAATACAGTACAGTATAATAAAGTATAAAGTAGTGACCTCACCTCTCTCGCTGACGCTGTAGTCAGTATACAGTAGTAGTAGTAAATACAGTACAGTATAGTAAAGTATAAAGTATAACCTCACCTCTCTCGCTGACGCTGTAGTCAGTATACAGTAGTCGTAGTAAATACAGTACAGTATAGTAAAGTATAAAGTAGTGACCTCACCTCTCTCGCTGATGCTGTAGTCAGTATACAGTAGTGTAGTAAATACAGTACAGTATAGTAAAGTATAAAGTATATGACCTCACCTCTCTCGCTGACGCTGTAGTCAGTATACAGTAGTCGTAGTAAATACAGTACAGTATAATAAAGTATAAAGTAGTACCTCACCTCTCTCGCTGACGCTGTAGTCAGTATACAGTAGTAGTAGTAAATACAGTCAGTATAGTAAAGTATAAAGTATATACCTCACCTCTCTCGCTGACGCTGTAGTCAGTATACAGTAGTGTAGTAAATACAGTACAGTATGTAAAGTATAAAGTATAACCTCACCTCTCTCGCTGACGCTGTAGTCAGTATACAGTAGTAGTAGTAAATACAGTACAGTATAGTAAAGTATAAAGTAGATGACCTCACCTCTCTCGCTGACGCTGTAGTCAGTATACAGTAGTATAGTAAATACAGTACAGTATAATAAAGTATTAAAGTAGTGACCTCACCTCTCTCGCTGACGCTGTAGTCAGTATACAGTAGTAGTAGTAAATACAGTACAGTATAGTAAAGTATAAAGTAATGACCTCACCTCTCTCGCTGACGCTGTAGTCAGTATACAGTAGTAGTAGTAAATACAGTACAGTATAGTAAAGTATAAAGTAGTAACCTCACCTCTCTCGCTGACCTGTAGTCAGTATACAGTAGTAGTAGTAAATACAGTACAGTATAGTAAAGTATAAAGTAGTGACCTCACCTCTCTCGCTGACACTGTAGTCAGTATACAGTAGTAGTAGTAATACAGTACAGTATAGTAAAGTATAAAAGTAGTGACCTCAGCTCTCTCGCTGACGCTGTAGTCAGTATACAGTAGTAGTAGTAAATACAGTACAGTATAGTAAAGTATAAAGTAATGACCTCACCTCTCTCGCTGATGCTGTAGTCAGTATACAGTAGTAGTAGTAAATACAGTACAGTATAGTAAAGTATAAAGTTAATGACCTCACCTCTCTCGCTGCTGAGTCGTATACGTGTAGTAGTATACAGTAGTAAGTAGTAAATAGTACCTCACGTGAGCGAGTCGATACAGTATAGTAAATAATAAGATAGTAAAAAGTAGTGACCTCACTCTCTCGCTGATGCTGTAGTCAGTATACAGTAGTAGTAGTAAATACAGTACAGTATAGTAAAGTATAAATAGTGACCTCACCTCTCTCGCTGAGCTGTAGTCAGTATACAGTAGTAGTAGTAAATACAGTACAGTATAGTAAAGTATAAAGTATGACCTCACTTCTCTCGCTGATGCTGTAGTCAGTATACAGTAGTAGTAGTAATACAGTACAGTATAGTAAAGTATAAAGTAGTGACCTCACCTCTCTCGCTGATGCTGTAGTCAGTATACAGTATAGTAGTAAATACAGTACAGTATAGTAAAGTATAAAGTAGTGACCTCACCTCTCTCGCTGACGCTGTAGTCAGTATACAGTAGTAGTAGTAATACAGTACAGTATAGTAAAGTATAAAGTAGTGACCTCACTTCTCTCGCTGATGCTGTAGTCAGTATACAGTAGTAGTAGTAATACATACAGCAGGGTCACCAACCTTTTTTCAGCGAGGGCTACTTAAAGAGCATTGAGTTGTTCGAGACTACCAGTTAAAAACAAATCCTAAAGACTTAAACGTATACTGTTTACTTATAGGATATTGACCCCATATTATATCAATAGCTTTATTTAAAGTCGTACTGAGTCACAAGAACAGAAATAATTGTATTTTTAAGAATCAGATTCAAGAAAATGAAGTGTTTTACACCTTAGAAAAAGTCTCAAGGGCTACTGGGCATGCCCAAAGGGCACCTGGTGCCCGCGGCACCACGTTGGTGACCCCTGCAGTACAGTATAGTAAAGTATAAAGTAGTGACCTCACTCTCTCGCTGATGCTGTAGTCATATACAGTAGTAGTAGTAAATACATACAGTATAGTAAAGTATAAGTAGTGACCTCACCTCTCTCGCTGATGCTGTAGTCCGTATACAGTAGTAGTAGTAAATACAGTACAGTATAGTAAAGTATAAAGTAGTGACTTCACCTCTCGCTGATGCTGTAGTCAGTATACAGTAGTAGTAGTAAATACAGTACAGTATAGTAAAGTATAAAGTAGTGACCTCACCTCTCTCGCTGATGCTGTAGTCAGTATACAGTTATAGTAATACAGTACAGTATTAAAGTATAAAGTAGTGACTACCTCTCTCGTGAGCTGTATCCGTATCAGTAGTAGTAGTAAATACAGTACAGTATAGTAAAGTATAAAGTAGTGACCTCACCTCTCTCGCTGACAGCTGTAGTCAGTATACAGAAAGTAGTAGTATAATACAGTACAGTATAGTAAAGTATAAAGTAGTGACCTCACCTCTCTCGCTGATGCTGTAGTCAGTATACAGTAGTAGTAGTAAATACAGTACAGTATAGTAAAGTATAAAGTATGACCTCACCTCTCTCGCTGACGCTGTAGTCAGTATACAGTAGTAGTAGTAAATACAGTACAGTATAGTAAAGTATAAGTAGTGAACCTCACCTCTCTCGCTGACGCTTAGTCAGTATACAGTAGTAGTAAATACAGTACATATAGTAAAGTATAAAGTAGTGACCTCACCTCTCTCGCTGATGCTGTAGTCAGTATACAGTAGTAGTAGTAAATACAGTACAGTATAGTAAAGTATAAAGTAGTGACCTCACCTCTCTCGCTGACACTGTAGTCAGTATACAGTAGTAGTAAATACAGTTACAGTAGAGTAAAGTATAAAGTAGTGACCTCACCTCTCTCGCTGACGCTGTCGATCTCGGCGTCCTCACAGCTGCTGTACTCCGGGGTGGTGCCCCCCTCCTCTTCAGAGCTGCTCATGCTCGTCTGCCTCTTGCCCCCGGCCCCGCCTCGTTTGGACTTATATGGGCGTGGCGGTGGCGGCCTGAGTGATTCTGATTGGTCGGAGCTGAGCGAATCGTTTCGCAGCATACTCTCGGCCTTTTCCCGTTTGGTCCGTCGGACCGCGGGGCCGTGCGGAGGTTCTCTGAGCTCAGGGGGGTTTGTCTGAGACTGTGGCCCAACTCTGATGCTCTGTCTGGAGACCGACCCGTCCAGCCCCTGCTCCAGTATCACCTGGCCCCGCCCCCCGGAAGGCAAAGGCCCTGATTGGTCCGCGGTCCGTTTAAGCCCACCCCCTCCCACCGGGTCATGCTCCAGGGACCGCCCTTTGGTGAGGCGCCTGCTGTCTCTCCTCTCTCTGTCTCCGCGAAGGTCTCTGTCCATGGACACCTGCGTCTGCAGCCGCGGCTGGGCCCGCCCCATGGCGCCACCCCCGCGCCCATTCCTCCTGCAAGAACAGAGAAGCACTCATTATTATAAAGCACTGAACACAGACAATCCCAAAAGGTCTACTCCTAAACGTCTACGGTGCAAGGAGCAGATCTGTCTTGTCCTTCAGTGTCCAGCGAGCGCAGTGAGGAACCATCCTGAGATCACAGAAGGATCCTGATCATGAGGACCTACAGTACCTGGGCTTATGCAACGACAACAATCCAGTCCTCTGACCCGTGGTGCCTGGTTCAAATGATTTAACACAACAGCTCATCCCTCACGTAACAGACATTATTCCCAGTGTAAACAGACTCTGCTCCTTCAGCGCGGTCTGCTGTCACTGTTAACATAATTGTCTAATAATAGACGTGTGGTTCTGTGCAGAGCTCGCTGTTCCATTACGTGCAACACAAAGAAACAATGGGACTTTTTTAAAGACACGACCAGTGTTAATTTCCTCCACTAAAATATTTTATTTCATACAAATAATAATGACTATAATAAGACTAAAACTACATTAAAAGTTGTCTGAGAGACTATGAGACTAAAACTATGAGTAAAATCTACAGATATTTTATTTGAATAAATATACATGGACTTTTAGTCGACTAAAAACTGTTTTTGTGCTTGGCTGAACTGCCAACAATCAAATAGTGATTTTGACTGCATTATGATTGATTATGCTACAGTACTAGTACTGTACTTCAGTAGAGTTTTTGAGGATCTGTACTTTACTAGAGTAGTATTTTTGTTGAGAACTTATTACTTTGACTCCACTGTATTTGAAAGAGAAAATATACTTTCTACTCCACTACTCCAAAGTAAAACATAGCAGCATATTTTGTCCCACTTAATATCCTTAGAACGTACAATCCATGACAGTAGGTGGCACTGTGCAAATGTACCATCAACTGAAGACACGGAAGAAGGTTTGTCCTGGTGGAATTTGGGTTTTGTGCCAAATTAGTCTCTTAACATATAAACATGTTTAAGTAGTTGAGCAGCTTACATTTTCCAAATTACAAAATACACATTTAAACAGTCACAGATGCTCAAAATGCATAATCGGGCATTCATCGAAACAACCTAACTTTCTGCTTGGTCGCCTGGTATGGGAGCTCCTCTGTTAGAAACAAAAACGCCCTGAATCAGCTGGTCAAGTGGTCCAGTAAAGTCATCGGCTTCAGACCAGTTTGGACTTTCTGTATGATAGACAGTTAGAGAGGATGGCACGAAGCATCCTAAAAGACACTGTATTTGCATTCAGAGTTTCGATTGCTTCCATCTGGGCGTAGGTTTTTAATGCCAATAAGCCATACGAATCGTTTTAGTAAAAGCTTTGTTCCCGCTGCCCTTTCCTTGATGAACAAGTAGGGATCTAATCGCCCCTGACACGGCTTCTTATCTTTGTTACTGTCCAGTGGCTTAAATTTCTGTTGTATCTTTAGGCACATCCTGTTAGTATCTGGAGCACTTACAAGTTTTATATTTAAACATGTACGTGGTGTTTTATCTTTGTATAGTGTGTTTTAATGTTGACTAGTTCTCAGAATTGCAAGACAAACTTACCTACGGGTACAAATAAAGTAACCTAACCTAAAGGAGTCGGCTGAAGCAGAGAGCTTATGAGCGCCTACCCCACATTCGACATAATAAACATTTACATTTCACAGTAATACGTGAGGACAGTATCCACAACAAAGAAGAACATGTGTCTATTCCTTAAGTAAACAAGTGTCCTCAAAAGGCATTTACATCAGAAGAAAATAAGATTACGTGACTAGAACGTATGTACTCTGTTGCTTACATTTCCCATAGGGAGGAATTATTTACATTAATAACATCATTTTAACAACAGTTTGACTAAGTATTGCACTGATTCATTCAATGTTTCTCCATAGATTTATTTGGGAAATTGTAATTTCAAGGGCCATTTTTCTCACATTGGTGCAACAATATCTCTACGTTAGTATCACCTACAGACAGCCTTGGACTGAATAATATTTTGTTTTTTTCAGAGGGATTTTTTAAATTCCTAACCTGATTTATTGAGTTTTGAATTTCAAAAAACAAGGCAAAAAGTCTTAAATTTTTCCACTAACCATTAACTACCCACGTGTAAACAAGGGCAACCTCCCTCTCTCTCGGTACAGCTGCATTTTTTGCCTTTCTGAAAAAGTCTTGGTAGCTAATATGTCAACAAAATAAAACCATAAACTTGGCTCGATTCATTGTTCAGATTTCGTCAACGGAAATATGGGAAATTTGGGGCATTTTTAGGCATAAAAGGCCTCATTTTATTAATGATAATAATAATGCATTAGGCTCATATAGCGCTTTTCCAGACGCTCAAAGTCGCTTTTACATTGTCGTGCATTATTCATTCACTCCATACTCGGTGGTGGTAAGCTACTAGCTATTGTAGCCATAGCAGCCCTGGGTAGACTGACGGAAGCGAGGCAACCAGTCTGCGCCATCGGCCCCTCCGACCAACACCAACCACTCACTCACACACTACATTCACCCCAGGCTTCCAGGTGTTCCCAAACGGTCTCCCATCCAAGTACCGACCAGGCACCTAAGGCCCTATTTTAACATGAAAACAGAAAATGACAGAAAACTTGCAATAGTCTTTTTTCCTCGTATTTATGAGTTTTACATTGATATCTTTAATTTTAAACAGTTTCCCTACTCATCTGCAGCGTCTCGCCTTAAAGGAGCATTATGCAACTTTATATGTGAAAAAAGTTGATATTTGTGCGGGTTTCACCTTGTAGTGACGCAGCAGCTGTATGAGTGGTCAGCATGGCGCCTTTACTTTCCATCACAGCAGTGTTAATTTCGTCGACTAAAATATTTCATCATAATTTTAGTCAGTCATATTTTTGTGACTAAAATTGGACTAAAACTAAATTAAAAGTTGTTCATGAGACTAAAACTGGACTAAAATATCCAGATATTTTTGTCGACTACACTCTGAGTAAATAGAAAATGAAAAGAGACTAAAATGATGATTTTAGTCTAATTTTAGTCATTTTCATTTAAAAAAATATCTGGATATTTTAGTCCAGTTTTAGTCTCATGAACAACTTTTAAAGCAGTAACGTGTTTACCTTAATAAATCCTTTCCGTAGTCCCTCTGGGGGTAATACAAGCAATACACACTAATGGAATCACGGAGAAGAAGCTAACAGGCTAACGGGCCAAGCTAATTGCGGGATAGCGCCACGTTAAACAGTATTTACAGCCAAGTTTGAGTGGAAAAAAAAATTCCCATTGTATAACTGGATGTACAACACCCCTCTCTCCCTTCACCTTTTCTGTCAGCGTAGTATTTACTCTCCAAGACATTTAATACGTTAAAAAATCGTAACTTGCTAAGACACCTGCAGTTGCGCTTGGGCAAGAGTTACTTAGTACTGCTTTAATTTAGTTTTAGTCCAATTTTAGTCACAAAAATATGACTGACTACAATTATGATGAAGTATTTTAGTCGACGAAATTAACACTGCATCACAGTGGTCTCTAGGACGCTCCAGGATCAATTGTTTAGTAGGTTTTCACTGCTGACGGAGCTTCTCACCAGAAAACCTACAAAACAATTGATCCTGGAGCGTCCTATAGACCACTGTGATGGAAAGTAAAGGCGCCATGCTGACCACTCATACAGCCGCTGGGTCACTACAAGGTCAAACACGCACAAATATCAACTTTAAAGGGGGGTATTATGTAAAATCAACTTTTTCAAGCTTTATATCATGTTATTATGTCATTCCCTCATTAAACACATGCCTGGAGTGTTTCCTTGGCTCATTCACATATTTTTGAGTAATCAGTAAAAACTTAGACGGCAGCCATTTTAGGTGTAGCTATGCCTCAGTCCTCCTAGGAACGCCCCCACCTCCTGGAGACGCCTCTGGACCTTTCGTCACCAGCCAAGCCACCAACCACTGCTCCTCAGCTCAGCAGAGCCCCCTCCCCGCACAGTAGTGTTGTTTAGATGCCACAGCAGTGTGCTGAAGGGGGCGTGTCGGAAAGCTTCTTAAAGAGACAGAGGCCTATTTCAAGACGTTCAGTACAGCCATTTTGAGAGAGCAATTTTATTCAAGGCAGTTATTTTAATTTACTGCATATACAGACCAACAGAAGGTTACGTCATCATTGTAGTATGCTATAGACTGATGCTATGTGATTGAAAAAAGCATAATACCCCCTCTTTAAGTAATAATTTGACTTCTATTGCTTTTACTATTATGAACTTGGTCAATGTAAATACCATTATCCATGTATGCATGATGTTTTTATGTATTTTACTATAACATCAGCCTGCCCAGGGACTACGGGTGGAAATTAGCACTTGAGCTAAAACCTGGTACGATGCATCTCTCCTCGAGGTTAATGTTTATTGTACACTGTCCCTGTTTCTCTAAATAAATAAACTAAAAAAACTAAACTAAACTATTGGAGCACTGTATTTGTACTTTCTCAAGTAATAAAACCCAGCGAGCTCCCTTTGCCGACAGATAAACTCTCTCTTACGTGTCTCGCGGCGGTTCGCTGCGTGACCGCGGGTCAGTCAGCGCGGCGCCCCCCAGTGGAGCTCCTCTGCTGGGGTCGAGGTAGGAGGGGGCGGAGCCTGGAGGTGCCTGTCCCGGAGGGGCCTGGGAGCGAGACCTCTGACACACGGAGGGCTCGCTGACGGCCGACCCCAGAGCGGCCGACTCCGAGCTGAACCAATCCCCGGGCCGCGTCAGGAGGTCCTGCTGCTTCCGGCAGTTATTGCAAACCCAGATCACCTGCAACATACCGGAAACACGGGAGACAAACACGGTCAGACTGTGGAGAGCTGCTTCATTATCAACACTGAAGCCACGCTGTGAACATTTCAGTCAATACACAACAAAAATGTACAGTTTAAATGTTTCAAATTGACCTTAAATTCAAATTGAGCTTACAGACGATAGGCCAGGGTAACGCCTCATTTGAAAGCTAAGACCTACAAAACTGATCTAAACTGATCTTTTTCCTCACGTTGTCTACGTCACTTTTTTGTCGCGTTTTCCTCACATTTGTTGTCACTTTTTCATTGGTTTTTTGTCACTTTATTGTAGGGCTGGGCGATATATCAATTTATTTATTTTTTAATAAGTTATGGAATTAGACCATATCGCGTATATCGGGATATTTCAAATTCAGATAAGTTATTAAGTTAACATAAAGAAACAGGTCATCTCAAGCTGATTTTTAATGAAGTTTATCTTAAACTGAGCACTTTATTTTGTGATCTCTTTAGACATAAATGCTTCCCTCAGATAAAGATTGACCTATTTTATTTTATTGGCTATTTTTTATTAAAGAGGGGGTATTATGCTTTTTTCAATCACATAGCACCAGTCTATAGCATACTACAATGATGACGTAACCTTCTGTTGGTCTGTATATGCAGTAAATTAAAATAACTGCCTTGAATAAAATTGCTCTCTCAAAATGGCTGTACTGAACGTCTTGAAATAGGCCTCTGTCTCTTTAAGAAGCTTTCCAACACGCCCCTTCAGCACACTGCTGTGGCATCTAAACAACACTACTGTGCGGGGAGGGGGCTCTGCTGAGCTGAGGAGCAGTGGTTGGTGGCTTGGCTGGTGACGAAAGGTCCAGAGGCGTCTCCAGGAGGTGGGGGCGTTCCTAGGAGGACTGAGGCATAGCTACACCTAAAATGGCTGCCGTCTAAGTTTTTACTGATTACTCAAAAATATGTGAATGAGCCAAGGCAACACTCCAGGCATGTGTTTAATGAGGGAATGACATAATAACATGATATAAAGCTTGAAAAAGTCGATTTTACATAATACCCCCTCTTTAAACTGAGCATGAACTTATTTTGTGATCTCTTTAGACATAAATGCTTCCCTCAGATAAAGATTGACCTATTTTATTGGCTATTTTTTATTAAGACATTTTTTTTATTTAAATGTGCACCTTACGGAGCTTTGTTATGCAGGGTTTATGTTTACATTTTAGAGTGAGTTTTCAATAAAACTACTCGTATTTGACTTTGACTTAACATTTAATTTCACTGCTCTCACTTTGCGGAAAAAATATCGGGATATATATCGTATATCGATATTCAACCAAAATATATTGGGATATGACTTTTAGTCCATATCGCCCAGCCCTACTTTATTGTTGCGTTGCGTCACATTTTTGTCTCGTTTTTGCCGCTTTTTTGTTTTTTTCTTTTCAAGAAGCTTTTAGATTTGGGTAAAGCCAAACTGGACATTTCTATAACACAATTAAAAAACACGACTACAAACAATATGAAAATAACAGAGAAAAATGTGACAAAAACACGTCGACAACGCGACCAAAAAGTTACGATCAATTTTGTAGGTCTTAGCTTTCAAATGAGGCGTTACTCTGGCCTAGTAAGAGGTTAAGGACATTTAAGGCTTTGATTTTGGCACAATTAATTTAATGACTTTTAATGCCCCACAGAAAAACCTTGTTCAATACATTTTGTCTTCATTTCAGGGTGATATATATATCTGCCAGTGGGTTAAGATAATTGCACCCGTCCCATTGGCAGATTTACTTTCTTATTTAAAGCGAGATCACCAGAGAACCATCTGAAATGCCAAACAAACAAAGTATTCTTGGCTCGATCAGGAAAAACGTCTAAATGATTGAAAACCGCTCAAAACAAGATTAAAGGGATATTTCAGGATTTTTGACATAGGGCCTCATTTCCTAGTTATCCAGAGTGTTGTTGATTTCTGGAGATATTTTTTTCTTAAATTCATGCAGTTCTTATATTCGAAGAGTCTAGTGGCGCTAGGCTAGGGCAAGGCTAAAGCATTTCTATGGTAACAGCTAGCCTGCATTAAAAACAGTCTGACCCACTCCACAGTGCACCTGAGGTAAATCACTTATAACACCAGACTAACCATATAAATGTCTGTGTTAATAGAATCATTAAAATAACTTATATTTGAGCAGCATCAGCTTCGTGGCTGTAAGCTAACGCAGCGGCGGAGTGATCTGTGAGAAAATAGTCCCTCAAAATGCGGTAATTCATGTGATACAAGGTCAGTTATATTTAAAAAATGATTCTATTAACACAGACATTTATATGGTTAGTCTGGTGTTATACGTGATTTACCTCAGGTGCACTGTGGAGTGGGTCAGACTGTTTATAATGCAGGCTAACTGATACCATAGAAATGTGTTAGCCTAGCATTAGCCTAGCGCCACTAGACTCTTCAAATATAAGAACTGCATGAATTTAAGAAAAAAATATCTCCAGACATCAACAACACTCTGGATAACTAGGAAATGAGGCCCTATGTCAAAAATCCCGAAATATCCCTTTAACATCCTCAATTCAAGTCATTTGCTTGATATTTTGTTTTTGCACTAAACCAGTACTTTTACTTTAACTCCAAATCCAAAATGTAGTGGAGTAGAAAGTACAGATACCTGCTCTGAAATGTAATGAAGTAAAGGTAAAAAGTAGTCATCATAGAAAGGTACTCAAGCACAGTAAAAGTACCGCACATTTGTACTTTTTACTTTACTTTGCACCACTGCTACAGACCTCCCTCTTCATCGCAGGACCGTAGTTTCTCTGCGCTCCCCCCGAAGACCCTTTTTTTTTTCTTTTTTTTATTGCCCACGCACTCTCCCCCCCATCCCTCCCCTTGGCTCGCTCCATCCATCCTTCTGTCCCTCTTTCTTTTGTTTCTCCAGATTCTCTTTGATTAAAGCCACAAAAGCCGAGGAGCTTTCACACCAACGCGGCTAAATTTATCCAAACACCGGCGGATCTGCAAACAGAGAAGCGCTCCCTCCCCCGGAACAGACACACTTTGGTCCAAAAAGAAATGGCGGCTCTACGGTCCTGAGACATTAAACCAGAGTGTTTTCAGGGAAATTTCACGACAAACCGCAGGAAATATTTCAGTATTTGCACACGAACTAACAACAAAAGGCTAAATATTTGATTCTTGTGATACAAATGATACGATTAACATGACAAACTCAACATTTTTGCGATGCCAGTGGTTTAACGATACTCAGTTTTCGATACCGATACCCGATACCCATACTAAAATATCCGTCATCTAGAACCAGAAATCAGAACAATTATGTGTGGAAGTTATGCAAATTCACAAGATCGGGTTCATCTCCAATTTCAAGAAATGTGTTGAAAAATGGGGGATAATGAGGGAGAAGAAATTGGGCAAAATGAGAAAAAATTTGGAAAATATCAGTAATAAAAAATGAGCAAAAATGTAGGTAAACAAATTAGGAAAAGGAGAAAAAATTGGGGCCAAAATAAGAAAAAAAATGTTTTAAAAAAAATGAATAATGGGGAAAAAATTCATAAAATTTGGCAAAAATGGGGAAAAACAATTGAGCTGAAACAACAAAGTCCTGGACCAACAGCGGCAAAACTTGGATCTAAAGATGGAAGATTTTTCGGTTCCTGCTTTCGATACTTTCATTTTTTCCGATATCGGTAGCACCTAAACTTTTTTCCTCAATACCAGACTAGTATCACTTAACGGTACCCAGCCCTAACCAAGAGTAAACAAGGTATTAACTCGCTTAAAATTTTTGCAGTTCAGGGGGTACTCTGAGCACAAATTAATGCCTCGAGGGGTAAGTGGGGCATTAATTAAGAGGGAGGGCCCAGAGGGACAGGTTATTATATTATTATATTATTAGAGCAAATAATTACACGCTCAAAAATCATTGAATATGACTGAGAAAGGTCCCCTCCTGGAACCGCCACCTTAACGTGGTGGAGGGGTTTGAGCCTGAATGATCCTGGAGCTCTGTTGTCGGGGGCTTCGTGCCCCTGGTAGGGTCTCCCATGGCAAACAGGTCCTAGGTGACGGGTCAGACAAAGAGCGGTTCAGAAGCCCCTTATGAGAGACCAACAGGCCCGGTTAGAACCATGAGGCCGTCCTTCTGTGGACCCACCACCTGCAGGAGGAGCTATAGGGGCTGGTGCAGCTCCAACAGCTGCCCCCACGACCCGGCAACGGACAAGTGGAAGAAGATGGATGGATGACTGAGAAAGGACTACAGGTGCAGTTTATCTGTTTGAAATAAATATTGTAATACATGTTTTGATATATTTGTGGGGACCACAGTTTTCGACTGGCGGGCACGGCCTGATTACAGAATGCGCACGGGGGGGCTTCAAGGATAAAGGTTTGGAACCATTGTTTTAGACCATTGTATTTTCAATAAATTTATACAGTAAAAAAGTGTTGAGCGATGTCACAATTTTCAAATGAATATATATTTAATGCCATGTTTAATGCTTGAATCCAACTGAAATTTTAATAACATTTAAGGCCTTGATTCATTTAACACAATTTGATGCCTCGTGGAAACACTGTGGTTCCTCAAATCAGGAACAAGTCATTACTTCTTTTCAAGAAAATCGTACTCGTTTCAAGATGGCTTTGTTTCAGTACATTTATAGACTTCCATGTAACCATAGCCAGATAATAAGCTCTTTTCCTTGTCTCAACACTGACTTAACCAGACTAAATCAAATGTAAACCTTTTTATCAAGCGTGAAGCAGGTTTATGGGACAAGTCTGAAACGAAGGCAAAGAGACATAATTTTTACTTTATAACTCTGCAGTAGTATTCCAGCCTCCAACAGCAACACGCGGGAAAGCGTTGCAAAATCATGAAGCCACACACGCACAATGACACGGCCCCACGGCGTGCGTCATTTCTCCGACAAAACAAGACTTTTTCAACCTGAAAAACTGATCGACAATAGGCGCATGTATAAAACTGCCTTTTTTGCGTGGCATTTGTTTGCTAAAGCATTTGTCAACAACCCAAACCAAACCAGCGGTGCCTCCTCTTCCGCGGTGTTTACTCAGTATGTAAATACACACAAAGTCACGCCCCGAAATCTCCCTAATCAAGCCGGTTTCAACCTAAAAGTTTACGCTTTTAAATATACCATAACTGCTAGCTTAAACATGGAGAGGCTTCTTCGTGGCTTCAACTGAACGATTCGGCAAAAAAAAACGAAAAATCACCAATTTTCTAAAAATTAGCTTGTGAGTCGGCCGATTTGTGTCCCTGGAAACCACGGCGAGGTCACATATCACCTTTAGACAAACAAAAAGCCAAGTGTCAAACCAAATGAACCATTTATTCTCACAGTATCTTGAATAATCTCTTACAACACAATACTAAAGATTAATATTTGCATGACACAAAATGAATACGTCTGCACAGGGCAAAAAAAAAAAAAAAAGAGAACAGAGATGATTAACATTTGTCTCTAATGTTATCGACTCTCAAAGATGATTTAAAAAACAAAAGCATCATTTACAGTTGTGTGGATCCGTGAGGTTCTGGTTGTTTTAAATAAAAACATTGAGAAGTTGATTCTCAAGTCGTTTTACATATTCATCTTAGAATACTTATTTTACATTTGTAGGTACGACAACAAAAGCAGAAACTTAATTATAATCGCGTTCGGTCTAGAATTGGCATCGTACACTATTAGGCTGCCAAATAATATCCACAACTATAATGTCATATATATGGACAATTATACAATGACAAATAAAGCACTTACTATTTGTACAACTGTGCAGTTACATTAAGCGCTAAAAATATCTACAATAGGTTTCCCTCTGGGGCCAGAACTCCCTTGAAAATGACAATCTGAAATCCCAGTGCGGCTTTCCTGGTTAAATAAAAGGCCAAATAAAAGAATAAAATAAAATGATATGAACATTTCTTACGATAGTGGGTAAAACACACATACTAACTTGCAGCAGGAGAGTTCTTTACTTCACTGCCTGAAATCGCACTTAAAACAAAGCACGTTACACTCACTTATCTTCAACATCCTTTCCTAAACTTCACTGTGTAACCAAACTGAAATCTGATAACTAAACTAGTCTCATCTTCACAGAGTTTTAAAGTTATTTTTCTAAAAACTATTCAGTATTAGCTTAAAAAAACACAGTTGAGTCGCACAAACATAAAACCTTCGCCTCAAACTAATCTTTGTCGTTGCAGATGTGACTTTAGCAGCGCCTTCTTACGCAAACCTGGTTTATATGATCAAGAGTTAAATAAATAAATAAATAAATAAAATGTAAAACAAAACGTGCAACATTTCTGAATTCTGAACATCAACTCTGAAAACGTGCAGCTCAGTCGTCGCCGCAGTGCCACTGGCTGTAGCAGTTCCTCCAGCTGAGCAGACACAGCGGGACCTGGCACTCCAGGCACATCCAGGACGTGCGGTTGCGGTGGCAGTAGCGTTGGGAGCGGCACTGCACGCACTCGCGGCTGCCCACCCCGGTGTACCATCGGTCGGGGGGATGGCGATGGGGAGGTGCAGTCCCAGCCGCCTGCCGTGGTGGATCCTCCGGAAGCTGGTCTGGGTCCTCCTCTGCCGGGCGCCACAACGTCGAGTCCGGCTGCGCTCAGAGCCGGTGGGCTGTGCAAGGAAACACGTGTGTGAATACGGAAAATATTTAATTCATAAGATATCAATTTGAAACTTCTGCGTTAGATTACTGACATGAATGAGAAATGTTATGCCTAAAAATCTTCAAAACGAAACTTCAATAATGGATAGAGCCAGGTTTAAATTGATTGTATAAGTTTCTTTGCATATTAGTTACTGAGACTTTTTCAGAGGGGATTTTGGATCTTATTTAGTTTTTGAATAAGTGAAAAAATCTAAATAATAATAATAATAATAATAATCTAATTTCGCCTTGTTTTTTGTGTTCAAAGCTCAATAAATCAAGCTAGGAATTAGATATATTAAAAAAAAAAATCCCTCTGAAAAACACTTTTGGAGTTTGTAGGAGCTACTAAAGTGTAGAGGCCGACTGGGCAAATACTTGGGGATTTTACAAAATCGACTGTTGGCCGATCTAGCGCAGATAAAACCCGGACGGTTTTTTGCATTGGAAAGAGCGAAGTCAAGGATTTAAAACGAGTGCTCCCACAACTTCCTCGGCCTCAGGGGAACAGAGAAGTTTCACTGAACCTCAGTGAATATGGACCTGCTGCATGTCATTTTGAAGCTAAGAACCTGGAGAATTCAATTGCCGAGTTATTTTTAACCTCCGCAATTGTATTTTCGATCGCAAAATGCCACAGCTAGCAACAGTATGCTAATGCTAACTAATCAAAGTTGGGACAGAAACTATGATTGAATCACCTAAAGTAACAAAATAAAATCGGACACTGCTGGAGTGCCCAAGTATTTATGTTTTTATAGGATTATAGACCAGACATTTGTAAAAAAAATCGGCCATAAATATCGGTCAAAAATATCGGCATCAGCCTTAGAAAAACCCATATCGGTCGACCTCTACTAAAAAGTGTTGAGGTCGCTGCATGAGTGGAACAAAAACCTAATTTTGAGAAAAGCGTCCCTGAAGTGTAACTTATGGGCATGTGCGAGTGCATTTCTTTTGTACGGGTGGCTACTGGCTACCAGAAAGGAATGGACCATATTTGGATTATAGCGTCATCTTGTCTGACTGAATGTAAAATATGTCAATATTTGTGAATGAATGCGCGAGGGAAAGATGGCTTTGCAAAGTGACGTAGTAGCTACTTCCTGGATATCGCTGCCTCACTAGTGACAAAACGTCATATACTAAGCATCGTACAGGCGAAGTTTTGTCTTTCTTATACTCAGACATAAAAATTAAGACGTTAAGGGAGAAAACGAGTGAAAGATCTATATTTTCACCTGCCGTGTCCCGCCTTATAATAATAATAATGAGAATTACAGTCATTATGGAGTTTAAACTAAGACAAGAATAATGTTGCACAATTAACTGCAACGAGAAAGGTTGCAAAGGCTGCAGTTACAGCATTAAGGTCCCCGGTCCCATCTGCTCGTGTTTACGCTGAAAACGTGCGGCAGGTCGAAGGCTCAATGATATCAGCCTCAGACTTTATTGCCAAAAATCCATAATCAAGCAAAATGCAGCGTGCACTTAGGTGTCGGGAAGTTACAGAAAGACAACATTTTAAAGGGTTTTATCGCTTCTGTTCATGACGCACAAAGCAGAGGAACACCAGTAAGGACCTCAGTGATTTTGAAACATTTTAGCTTCTTTTGATAAAGATATTGTGTAAGACAATATCAAAATGACAATAATGTTGCAATATATTTAAATAATCCTGAGTCCAGTGACCCTAAACAAAGCGATCATGCTCATCTTCATAATGTGGCAGTCTTACCGTGCAGCAGCGGTCATAGATTATCGGTTGTACCGCTTGGATCCCGGATGGAGCGGCGGAGGGGGGTCCGGTCCAGGCGTTAGTCTGGGCGCCGGGCAGGATCACGACTGTCCTGCAGTCTGAGGGGGCGGGAGAGGGCACTGAGGAGGGGCGGCTGCGGTCTCGGATCGGTGCAGGAGATGCTCGTGCAGACGAGGAAGACGGGGAAGAGGATGACAGCAGGCTGACATGCGATGGGGATGAGGAGCAAGACCGAGTACCGCCTGGGCCTACGGTGTGGGACTGATCCGGACTGGACAGACAGGAACCAGTTTATAATCAGCTTTACTGTACCATTCAGACAGTTTAGATTGATATAAATGCATGTGGACATTTGAGGGCACGTTCAGTGGTCATAAATTTATTTAGCAATTCATCTACATAACATAATTAAAGATAGCACGAGGACAATAAATCGTCAAGGTTAAAAACTTGAAGTACATAATTTACGTGGGTGAGACAATATAGCCTGACCTAGTAATTAAACCAACACGTTATTAGAAAAACACCCCATAAAATGACATTTTTTGCACTTCTTCCCTTTCAAAATTATGTCTTTGCCTTATCAGAGCGCCCCTTATCACGCTTTAGCCAGTTAGCATTAGCGCTAGCCAATTAGCATTAGCATAACTTTAGCTTATTTTCCAAACATATTGCAAAGTGAAAACGGTAATTACGCACTTCTTTACGTTGTACTACATGTCTGACGATATTACAAACGCAGAGAAACGCGTTAACAACTAAGACTACTGTTTGTTTTCCCCCCATCATATTCCAGTGCTATCGTTGTTAGCCTGTATTAGCGATTAGCCGTGTGTTAGCCACACTAGCCTCGTGTCTCTACCTGCGTGTCCCAGAACCGTCCGAGGAGACGCTCCAGAAGGACTCCTGCCCGGACAGGGCGTAGCACTCGGCCCAACTGCGCTGCCTGAGCCCGGTGTTGGCGGGGAGCCTGTCCGCGGTGGAGAAGAAGCGCCTCCGGGACATGTTTCCGGCCTTACGTGAAGCTTCAGTCACCGTGTAGTTTGACTCGCTGTTGGGAATGGGCGTGTTTATGCAGCACCGGGGCAGAGCAGAGGCCGAAGGCGCGGGTTCGATTCCCGGCTTTGGCCTGGACATGCACTTGAGGAACTTTGTGAAGTTTTGGTCTGATGTACAGAATTCCCTCACAAGAATAATTGGAAAGAAAGAGTACTATATTGACACAACTTCATATTTTACTGACCTTTGATAATACCACCTTCACTTCAGATGAAACATAGTAGACTACATGTCATTAAAATACTAGCAAAATACTTATATCCACAAAATGAAACGGAAAAAATACCCTGATGGTTTCATTTTAAAGAATCAGATTTAAAAACCTACTTGGCCTCACTTGAATTTTAAATTTTACACTTTATGTCAATAATAAAAATCTAAATCCATCAACCTTCTTAAAAATACAATCTTATTGTTGTTTTATTGGTTTATTTATTTGGTAGGGACAGTGCATGTTAATGAACAAGCCACACCAGATCCCCCATGCGCACTCTCAAACACACTCTCATTCATCCTGGCCTATTGTACATGTTTTTAAGTGGTGCGGGAAATCTACGCAGACATGGGGAGAACATGCAAACTCCACACAGAAGGGCCCTGTCCCTGGTGGGCATCGAACTCAGACCTTCCAGCTGTGAAGCACGAGCGCTAACTGCTGTAGCTGTTGTTTTGTTGTCTAATTTTATAATGGACTTTAAGTTAACTCTATAAGTGAAGAGTTTTCACATTTATTTTATATTATGTTATTTATTTACATTTACAACGCAAAGAGCCCTAAGTGCTTTACAAAAACATGAGCACAATAATTCCGCTGTCATGACATTTCTGGTAGAGCGCGAAGTCCATTCACTAAGTGGAGAACGAGGGAAAACGTTTGCCGCTCAAATCTAACAGTAGATTGACTTGTGTAAAATGTCCACGACGTTCATTTGCACCAACAAGTCGACACTGCACTGTTTCTATTGTCACTTATTTTCTCTTGATGTCTGCAGTCCTATGGAAACTAATAGGAGTGAAGAGGCGGACACACTCGCCTTGCGGCATAAGGTGAATAGGCCTACTATGACACAGTGTTTCTAAACTGGTGGATCGTTGCCCAAAACAGGTTTGCAAAACCATCTTCAGTGTGTCGAGAGCACAGTCAATGGTCGAGAGCCTAAAACTATAAACACACTTTCCAAGTCTGGAAAAATGATAGGTGTTGTTGTTTTGAGATTTCTGCTCTGCTTTATTTACTAATTCAATAACAATAAAAACGATCAACAAATGTGGGGAAATTATAGTATTTAACAAACAGTCTCAAACTGCAAAGTGTTTCACAGGCTCTTGTAAACGCTCTTATTTGCAGAATGCCATGATAGGGCTCCATCATACCAGCTGAGAACCACTGCTTTAATACATTGGATTTACGGCTCAAACGATTACTTAACACTAAAGTCATATTCTCACCTAACTGCTTTTTTATTTTGTAATTATTTGGGTCACCATTTATACTACTTGAGTAAAATTAGTAACTATACTCTCTACTATGCTATGCTCTGTGTGGGCAAACTAAGGCCCAGCTGCCACATGCAGCCCTGTTAGTTTTAATAACGGCCCACACACATTTAGGCCTATAGGTCAGTTGAGACTAATCCCCGCTAACTATGATGTAAAGGCTTACAAGAGGGACCAACACTTATACTGTTCTCAATGACATCATGAAAGCTAATATTTAAATGCAGCGCTGGCTCCAGACAAACTGATGCAGTCTGTAAGGGTGGAAACAGAGACTGTCATCATTAAATATGTTGTGAGGCGACTAAAACTGATGGTGCAAACATAATGAAATTACGTAGCAATGCACCTTTTTTGATGTTTTGATGTTTTGTGATGTACTTAGTAAAGGTAAAACAGGTTATTTTGTATTTGTAAAAAACAAACATTTACATGGCTACACTCTACTGACATCTTTCCACATTATTAGTAGGAAATGTCTATTCATTGTAGATTTTAAACATATTCAGAATATAATTGGATTAACAATAATTTGTATTAAAAAAATATTCTGATATAGGCTCAATATGAATCCAAATGAACATGGAAATGAAACCTTTGGACAATATAGGCCCCAAATTAACAAAAAAGAGGCATGACCTTCTGCGAAAGTAGAACCTCGATTACACCGCGTATAAGCTTAGTCACATTCGTAGGTCTGCTTGTGTTATTAGTATAACTTTCAAGGTTCGTTTGGTCAGACACTTAGAGATGTTGAAATGTTTACCTTTACATGTTTCAGCTGAAACGATTACACCGCCTGACCAAAAAGATTCTCAATGGGGTTCAGATCTGGACTCTGCGGTGGCCGATCCATCTCATGCTCCCTGAACCACTCTTTCACAATGTGAGCCCCGTGAATCCTGGCATTGTCACCTTGGAATAGGGATCAGGGAAGAAGAAATCCATTGATGGAATAACCTGGCCATTCAGGATATTCAGGTCGCTGATATATAGTGAACCAAGACCTGGCAACTGCAGCAGCCCCAGATCAGAACAGGAATTAAATCTAGGTGGCGACTTTTGGTAGAAGATGGGTCATGTCTCTCTTTTTGTGTTATTATTTTGTAGAGCAAAATAGAGCAAACATAGGCTATCAAATCCATGATCAATATCACACACATGAAGCATCAAATCGGGACCACGCTTGGACTAAACCAGAAAGAAAAACCGGGATTAAACCAGGAGTAATCGTCTAACCCATAGTAAACAGAGCACACCGCGGCCTCCGTCACATGACCACAGCGCGGCCCCAGAGACGTGGAGCTTCTCAGATGAAACTAGGCCACAGCAGCTGGAGGTGCACTCGTTTCGCGCATCTGCTGCTGCCCGCGCCTCGCTGCGCCTCGCGGCCGCCCCCCTTCGCCTCAGTCTCCACCCGTCCGTGAACCCGCGCGGAGCTGAACCTGAGCGCTCCTGGAGAGAGGAGGTCGACTGTGTGCAAGCAATCCGCCGCGCAATCTGGCAAATGAATCATAACCTCTACTGTAAATGAATGAGGAGCTTATTAATGGGCCACTGTCGGGAAATTACAGATATCTCTCTATATGCTGGATATTTATGTACGATTCAGGACTCAAGTGCATTTAAGAAGGTCTTCGAACATGAAACTAGGCCACATTTACATCTCGTTATTATTCCCTGTAAGATACTTTCATTCTATTGTCATTAAGGCCATGCACCTGATATTTTTATAAACGCAGATTTTTTTTTTTGCAGAACTGATGACCCAACGTTTCATCTCCGTAAACCACGCATTTCATCAGCAGCATTCATCGGGCAGGCTCATGTATTGGTCAAACTAAACATTGCTTGTTTTGTAAAATGCAAAGAGGTTTTCTGCCTGGTAAATAACCTGATTTCAGCTTATCGCCAGGGCTGAGACACATGTCCCCGGTGCTATGGACCAAAGACATCTGTCTAAGCCATTAACAAGATAAATGAAAGTGTAATATGAACAGTGAAGCGAATGGCGGGTTGCGACAGCGCACGGGCCATACCACATATTACTTGTATACTTATTAATAATGATAATAATAATAATAATAATAGTTTTAGTTTAGTTTAGTTTATGTGTTTATTTGAGCAGTTGAAGTTCTGCTCAAAAGGAGTGGGTCGAAGCAAAATCTTATGAGCGCCCACCCCCGAAATCATTACAATAAATAATAACACATCACAATAGTACAAAGGAACATATTACAAGGACAAAGTACAAGAGCACAGGAACACAGCATGCACACAAACACACAACGTGTGATTTAACTTTACACATTATCAATGATACATTTAGCACATCATATTTTGATTTGAGTCGTTAGCAAAAGAGAACCTGTTACACTTCAAAGCAGCTGTTTTAACACGGACCACACTTACAAAGCACAGTTTGAGATGTTCATATAATTAACAAAAATGAACAGAAACCGAAGCGAAGCACAACTACAACAACGCTCTCATTTCATGTACGATGCCTGGTACAAAGCAAGAGACAAAAGGCGATCATTACTTAGTTACAGATGTTTATCAATGCCAAACACACAAACATTCCCCAAATAATAATAATGCATTGGTTTTATATAGCGCTTTTTTGGACACTCAAAGACGCTTTACATTGCACTATTAATTCACTCCACACTTGGTTGTAGTAAGCTACTATTGTAAGCTACTACTGTAGACTGACGGAAGCGAGGCAACCAGTCTGCACCATCGGGTCCTCCGACCACCACCAACCACTCACTCACTACATTCACTAGGCTTCCTGGTGTTTCCAAACGGTCTCCCATCCAAGTACTGTCCAGGCCCTTCCTGCTTAGCTTCCGAGGTCTGACGGGATCGGGCAGTTTAAGGTGGTGTGGCTACTTGAGTAAAATTATTCTAAATGCTACTCTTACTTGAATAAATAGTTTGGCTACTCTCACCTCTGCCTTTACATGGATGTAACTAACTGTTCTGATCTCAAATACATTTGTCCCATTTATTTTCTAATTTTACACATTTTTTCCATAATTTTTGCAATTATTTATTACTATTTTCCCTATTTCTATCCTATTTCCCCCCATTTTTTTTACCCAACTTGTCCTTAATTTTGCCACAATTTCTTCCTCCACTTTTTCCTAAACCCATTTTCCCACATATTTCTTGACATTGGAGATGAACCCTATATTGTAAATTTGCAGGTCTTCTTATAATTGTAAAGACTTTCTTTCTTTAACCTCTTTAACCTCTTAAGAGAGTGCCTTTTCTCCATTTTGACTTTACCCAAATCTAAAAGCCTCTTGACTGGAGCTTACAGCCTATAGGCCAGGGTAATGGCCTATAGGCTAAGACCTACAACACTGATTTTAACGGCTCTTTTTCCTTCCATTGTTGCCGTGTTGACGTCAAAACCATCACTATCAATATGTAAAAAGTAAAAATGTAATCATGCAGTTTCTCTCATAATGTGTCTGCTCCTGGACGTGTTTAAAAATGCGCACACAGTAAACTGAATCTTGATTTTTAGGGCATAAAACCGAGGCGATGCGATGATGGGATGAGGGGGCGGGACCAGGAAGTGTCTGGTGCGGTGACAGTTTGACGTATGGGGCGCGCGGCGCGAGTAAATAAATAAAAGATAATAATAGATGGAGGACGGAGTGAAAGGCGCAGATTAGTGTCCTCTGAAAAATAACGAGGCGCTCCATCTGTTTGGACGACAGAGGTTAAAGTAAGCTGAATGACAGAAACATACATTTAAGTGTCGTTATCTGAATTAGCAAATCACAGATGCCTCGATTATTTAGGTAATGTAATGTCCGCTGCTGTGAACTTTGTGGGACGCGTTGTGACCATGTTGTCCTAAAATTGAAACCTTGTTGGCCTGAAGGCAGCGTGAAGTTGTTTATGAGACTTAAACTAATGACTACAATCTACAGATAAATCTACTAAATAAAAACGAAAAGACTAAAATCATCTAAACTTCAATTAAATATTTATAGTTAACTAAATTAATCTTACATTTAGTCGACTACATTTACGTACAATTTTAGTCGACTAAAACTAAACTACAATTGAAGAGAATCATTTGACTAAAGAAGGGGGTCCACGTCTGTATCGGGAGTTCAGAATTATTTGTTTATCAACCAAAGAGGCAAGAAAAGAGATCTGAAAGAGTAGAAAAGCATTCATCCGTATAAAAAGCTTTCAGTGGGATAAATATTCGGGCTGGGACGATACACTTTTGTCACGAGCCGATACGTAAAACAATCAGAGCCTAGGGCGCCATCTGCTGGAGGGGGCGCCGAATTGCGCATACATTTTGGAACCACACGAGGTCCACACTCCCGCCATCTACAACATCACAGATCTTTGGACATAACTTTGGAACAGAAGTGATACTTGGAGTCTATTTGTGTTGGAAACTAGAGATTTTAACCTTACACTTGAACCCTCCCTGGTCCTTCTACGCCTCCAGGGAGCCGTGTAACATTGCAATGAAAATCTGTACGTTTACTTCAGAAGTAGAGGTTCCCCCTCCAATATAACTGTAGTGTGCACGTTTCATGCACATGCTCTGAAATGTCTTTAATGAATAGATAATCATAATATAATATAACAATGATAATGATGATGATATTCGATATTCAGGGGCCGATCCAATACGTATTGCAATACAGTAAGTAATTATGATGAATATATATGAAGTAATATGTTAGACCCCTCCTGGAACCGCAACCTTAAAGGAATAGGCCACCATTTTTACATACTGAGATATGTTCTTACCTTAGCTTAGACGAGTTCATTTGTACCATGGTCTCCACGTGTGCCTTCCATAATGCCGTCTGTGCTGTGTTTATGTTATGGAAGGCACACGTGAAGACCATGGTACAAATGAACTCGTCTAAGCTAAGGTAAGAACATATCTCAGTATGTAAAAATGGTGGCCTATTCCTTTAATATGGTGGAGGGGTTTGAGCCTGAATGATCCTGGAGCTCTGTTGTCGGGGGCTTGGTGCCCCTGGTAGGGTCTCCCATGGCAAACAGGTCCTAGGTGACGGGTCAGACAAAGAGCGGTTCAGAAGCCCCTTATGAGAGACCAACAGGCCCGGTTAGAACCATGAGGCCGTCCTTCTGTGGACCCACCACCTGCAGGAGGAGCCATAGGGGCTGGTGCAGCTCCAACAGCTGCCCCCACGACCCGGCAACGGACAAGTGGAAGAAGATGGATGGATGGATGGATAATGTTAGATGTAATGTGTAAAAAGAAAACCGTCACGTGTCCAAAGTTTACAAACCAATAGCTATTGTATTGAAGTGCTAAGACTGAAAAGTGCATGAACACAAAATGTAACAAAGTACTGTGTAACTGTTACTGGAAAAGTGCAGGATAAAAATGCCTCCAAACACAAGTATTGAAAGTACTGCGACACTTGATAAAGTATCGATTGCAGCGAAAGCGATCCAACCCGATATTGTGTCCCAGCCCTACAATGAATGAAATGTTTTGTATTGAGCATAAAGCTCTGAGTGACGTGGCCAGTCTTTATAGGACGGTGGTTCTCAAAGTGGGGGTCGCGGGACACTGAAGTAGGAGTCGCAAAGGTGATTTTGAGACAATATTTCTGACGTTTAATGTTATGTTTTTGAATGAAAACAGCATATGTTAGTGAAATGAAGCCTAGCATCCAAACTAACATCATCAAACCAGATTTTAAATGTTGTGCACCTTAATTCATTATGAATGCTCATTACTTTTTACAGAAGGGGCCAGGACACCACATTGGCTCGGGTCAGCCCTGCGACCGCATTAGCTTTGACTTGGAGAGGTTTTCTGACAGGCAGGCTCATCAAAATGACCTGTTTCCAGAGAGGTGTATCCAGTAAACTAAAAGAGAAAAGCCATGTCTACAACGTTAGTATCAAAGCGGGTGCATAATGAACTAGAAATCGTTGTAACTGTAAGCATCTTTCGTCATTATCAATCACCTAATAATCCGGCCCGCCACGTCCTCCCAGCGCGCTCTGGTTTGTGCGGTTTGTCCCATTTTTCACATTCGTGCGGGCGATTTTTCACGTGGGCCGAGTCAATGAGGAGCGCGGCGGCAGAAGTGGACAGGATCAATAGTAATCATAAGAACACATGACACATCGCTCCGTCGCCACAAAAGCAACTCCCACCAATCGATGGGAAAAGAGCGGGAGAGAGCGCGTCTGCCGCGGGGACGGGGGATCTGACGCGTTTGCCTTCGCCTCGGTAATTCACAGCTCCTTCACTATCTTACGTGAGAAAATGGTACATTAATCTGAAACTGCTGATCAAACTTTTCCCTTCTCTGTTATTTTAAGACTGTAATCCCCTCGCTCCCCGTACAAACAACGGGGAGCGCGACTGTATCTGAAAAAAAGGGGCTGCAGCGTTTTGTCTACGACTGAACAAAGCAAAGTAGATATTTTTGTCTCGTGTTGCTCTTTTCAAAGGAGAGGAGACCGAAAACTCAAATAAAAGGAGTTAATGAGACTAAAATGATACTATAAAAATGTCTGAGCCTCATTTAATGTAAATTCACGAGCTCCATGAAGCCGTGAATATGATTAAGTATGTTTGGATACAAAAATATGAATGTAATCGTCGCGAACTCCCTGTTTACTTTATTCTGCCGCACAGTAGAGTGTTCTCATTCTGTTTCCGCTGTTTGGCCTCGCCCCAGAGCACGTTTGGGTTTGTCACATGATCTGCAGCGCGGAGAAACTAGTGAGAGAGAGGGAGAATGTATAGAATGACTGGCGTTCTATACATTCTCCCGCTTATTATACGGCTATTTGCCAACTGTACACACACAAATAAACTTCATGCACTTTTATGAAGGCAGAAAGGTTTATTTAATGATTTCCGCGGCAAATAGTTCCCAAAAGTTTGCGCGTTGCTTTGTTGGTTCCAGGCAGTGTGGCGAGGCTAGCAGCAGCACGGCTAGCTACTTATTGCTAGCCATGCTGCTACTTCGTTGAAGGTGCAGTTGGAGAGGAGGAATGGCGGTGAATCTCTGGGTAAGTTGAAAGTCGGACTCCCGTTAACTTCACAAGCGATTCCCCCAACTTCTCTCACAGGGACGGGGACAGAGATAGTGTCTGCCTGTCCGCTACTACTATTTGCGGAGTGATATGAAAGACCTGACAAGCACGAACTCTGTTGCCATTGGCAGCGGTCATTATTTTTTCCAGAGGTCTTCTATCACAAAATAATGACCGGTAGACCGTTGGAAAATCACATTCAAGTCAATGGAGCGTTCTACTTGCATTGTGAAGAGCCGTATAATAAACGTTTATAAATTCAACTATATTTGTCCGGTAATATAAGTTCGCTGAACCTACAATAGCCGCGACACCAACCAAATTCAAGAGACAGTTTTATTTTTATGGATAAATATGAGTCCGATATGTTTCATGTCACATGGATTTTACATGAGCGGCTTGGATTATTTCCTTATTGAGGGGAAGCTATCGATCATTTAGCAGCTCAAGCTAAAGGTCAGAGCTAACGTTGCTGACTTTTCATCATAACGACGGAACAAAACAGCTGTTCTCGATTGTATTTTATTTTATATGTAGCTGATTCATGAACTTAGAAATATCTTTTATACAAACCTCAAAACCCTGCCAAAGAAATGGCTGTAAACCTGACGATTATAAAGTCCCATGACGATTATTGAGAATATCCAAAGTAGGGATTCCGATTACATTCCGATTACATTTCTCTCTCGTATAGCACACTTTAGGGCAGTGTGTCCCACATACAGTGTTTTGGGTTTGAAAATATGGGACGTTTTCTGGCTCTCACTGCAAGGCGTCCCACGTTTACAGGAGTTTCCCAAAGGATTTCCCGGTCAAAACGCAACACTTGACAGCTGTGCAACCTCGCAACAACTGCTGAATGACTCAAGGGGTACGAAAAGGTTGGGAGGTGTGTAAATCCGGACACAGCCTTGAACCAAATTAGAATATGCTGCTAAAACTAACAATGGCTGAGGGACCAACGTAACGCGGCAGAAAGATGTAAGTCAGGGATCTCCAACAATGGCCGCTGGCTGCTCTGCTTTACGACCGCAAAACACTGGAGGCCGCCATTGCTGTAGTACCTCCATATAGCCGCTAGGCCCCCATTGAAAAGCATTGGACTTTAGACACGTTAAAAACAACTTTAACGCCTGGTTTCTATTTTTTAAACACTTTCTACATATTCCTCCTGAGATAACGCTGGGTTAGTCACAATTAAAGAAACCAGGCTGGTTTTCGAAAGAATTTTTTTTAAAATCTTGTACTAATGAGGGTCGGACTGTTAGCATTGGAGCTGCACGAGCTACACGTCATGCAAGGGCCGAGTCTACAGTGAAGATCCCGCCCTTATGCCCTTATTAGGAACATGCTTCGTCAGAGCTGGGGAGGAGGAGTCTGTAAATCCGCCATGATTTCCCCTTCAAACGTGGTCATTGTGGTAAACGGGGAGGAGTGAGGAGGAGTTGTCTATTCTTTTGTACAGTCTATGATCTCCAACCAGTAGCTCGCCAAAGACTTTCTACATCTCTGTACGCTTGATAACTCAAATTTTAGATGCATTTTCAGTTTGCTCTGAACATGTTGAACACAATCTGCGAACAGTTGGGTCAACACTGTAAAGTAAAAGGACTAAACTTAAGTAGTCTTCTTTGAAATACCATCTTGAAAACTGATTCTCCTGGGTGAGCTACACCTACAAGTCGCATTTTACAGTGTAAAGCAGAAGTAGCTCTCCAACGTTCTTGTTGTGTAAAAGTAGCTTTTCGAGTAAAAAATGTTAGCCACCCCTGCTGCTAGTAGTCGTTTTGCATACAATATATCTGCCATTTTATGAGAAAGTTGAGGAATTTTCAAAATGAAAAACGCCAGCAGAGGGAGTAAGAGCGGCATCCGGTGCTCTGTGGAACCAAATTTACTCAAAATTAAGCTAAAAACAATCAATATACTGTATTCTTCATTATTTGAAAACAGAAAAAACAAGTACAGCGCCTTTAACTTCTTCAATATTGAGGCCAAATCTGTCACAATTGAACCAAACCTAAACCGACAACCAGTTCAACGGAAACGCCGCAAAGACTCTCTCAACGTTCACTCTCTGATCTCCACAAACCTCAACTAAACAACCCGGTCCAGTCGCTTTGGAATCCTTTACTTTACACAGACACGTCCCGACCGCGTCACACTCAGACTCCGCCGGAGCAAAACCGCACAATCGTTGCAAAGTTTCTGGTTGAGAAAGGTAAAAAGCGCAGCACTCACCACTTTGTCCTCCTGCAGTTTTATCCGTTGACGCATGCGGAAGGAAGACACAGCGTTAGCCAAACAGCAACAAGGAGAAAGTTTATGTTTAGACGTTCGCTTTAATGACGAGACAACAGGCCGAGGCTTTTTGCAGGCATTTGATAATTATGTCACACATCTTCATCATTATTTGTTGATTACCACATTGATCGAAAACAGCTGACCCATGAATGCGTTCTTCGAATCACACGCTGCTAAACGCTGTTAAAGAGGGAGTATTATGCTTTTTTTCAATCACATAGCACCAGTCTATAGCATACTACAATGATGACGTAACCTTCTGTTGGTCTGTATATGCAGTAAATTAAAATAACTGCCTTGAATAAAATTGCTCTCTCAAAATGGCTGTACTGAACGTCTTGAAATAGGCCTCTGTCTCTTTAAGAAGCTTTCCGACACGCCCCCTTCAGCACACTGCTGTGGCATCTAAACAACACTACTGTGCGGGGAGGGGCTCTGCTGAGCTGAGGAGCAGTGGTTGGTGGCTTGGCTGGTGACGAAAGGTCCAGAGGCGTCTCCAGGAGGTGGGGGCGTTCCTAGGAGGACTGAGGCATAGCTACACCTAAAATGGCTGCCGTCTAAGTTTTTACTGATTACTCAAAAATATGTGAATGAGCCAAGGCAACACTCCAGGCATGTGTTTAATGAGGGAATGACATAATAACATGATATAAAGCTTGGAAAAGTCGATTTTACATAATACCCCCTCTTTAAATGAAAATCCGCCTCATGCTAAAAACCTGCTGTAAAGATGCTACAGGTTAGATGCAGTTTTTCACATTTAGATGCAGTTTAATACAATGTGCGCACGGACATGAGCGGAGCCCATCGGCTTTTTTGACCATCCCAACCCGCTCACAACCTGACCCACTGGTCGTGAAACACTCGTCGTTTGTTACAAGCGGCGAGAATAGTTTGCAGTTCGCGGGAGACACACGTGGAGTTTGTTTTCCGCGACTGAAGCGCAGACAAACATGATTTACAAACGTGCCTCCATACACACCGTACAAATCATTCACTCACACAAACTCAGTGCTGTTTGCAAATGGGTACAGTTCTGTTTTCAGCTAAGCCTTAACTCGATAAGTGAACGTTTTAAACTCAGAGATGGTTTTAAGCTCAGTGGGCTGTGAGGTCCACGACTTTGCACACACAGACGCCTGTCTCTCTTCCGTCGTTCGTCGTACAGTGGTTTCAGTAAATGCCACTTACAGGGGAGAGAGAGAGAGACAGAAGGAGAAGAGCCGCCCCCCACTGTCCCGGTATAGGGCACCTCCGGACCCCCCGAGGGCCCCGACCCTCACTTTAGAACCCCCAGGTCTGCAGCAGCACTAATGCCCAATTAACCTTTACCTGTTACAGAGCAGGAGAATAACATATCAATATGACATGAACCGGGACTAAACCGGGACTAAACCTCACCTTAAGGCGAGACACAGCAGGCTTTTTTATACTCATGTCAGAGTATAAAAATGACTAAACTTACCCTGATGCTTATTTTATGATGTTTTGTTGCTAGTGAGGCGGAGATATCTCGGAAGTAGCTACAACATCGCTTCGCAAAGCCGGCTTTCACTCGCGTATTCATTCATAAATATTGACATATTTTACATTCACGCGTCCTGAAGGGTCCCCTGAGATGACGCTATAATCCAGATATGGTTATTTCATTTCTGGGAGCCACCCGTACGAAAGACCGGAGAAGTGTTCTCGCTCATGTGAGCTCACGTCACAAAACTTCAGGGCCACTTTCTCAAAATGAAGTTTTTGCTCCACTCATGCAACGACCTCACCACTTTAGTAGCTCCATCCAAACGTTCTAGTCTTGGACTGGACTTTGAAGATTTTTTCAGCGAGTTTTTCTGAACACAAAAAACAAGGCATTTAGCTTATTCAAAAACTAAACAAGATCCAAAATCCCCTCGGAAACAAATCTTAGTAACTAATATGCAACAAAATAATACATTTGAACCTGGTTCTATCCATTACGTAGATTTCATCACTGAAACTATAGACAATTTTGACCATTTTTAGGCATAACATTTCTTATTTTTATATGAAAACCTAAAATGACAGAAAACTTGCAATACATTATTGTTTGTTTGTTTGTATACTTTATTGCCCCCGTAGGGAAATTTGTCCTCTGCATTTAACCCATCCTTCGATGCCACTGAGGCAACCCGTAAGGAGCAGTGGTCGACGGCAGTGCCGCGCCCGAGGACCCATCTCCATGATGTGGAGCCAGGCTGATGGTCAGAATCACCTGGCTGGAGGATTCACCTATTGCACATGTTTTTAGTGGTAGGGGAAACCGGAGTGCCCGGAGGAAACCTACTCAGACACGGGGAGAACATGCAAACTCCACACAGAAACGCCCCGTCCAGGTATCGAACCCGGGACCTTCTAGATGTGAAGCGGAGGCGCTAACCGCTGCGCTACCGTGCCGCCCTTACTTATTTATATCAGTAACCTTTCAAATTACAAAATGTAATTCTTTCCCCTATATTGACCTGCAGTGTCTCACCTTAAGAACTAAAGTGTGACAAACCCGGAGCCTGGACTCACCGTGTTGGACCTGAGAGAGACCCTCCCTCCGCAGCGGGCGCAGAACTTGGTGTGGCAGTAGGAGCAGAGGCTGCCACAGCCGTCGGCGAACTTGGTCTTGTGGCAGATGCCGCAGGTGGGCGCGTCGTCCCGGTGCCCGGCCGCGGCAGTCGCCTGACGGATCACGCTCTCCCGGTAACTCGACAACTGCTGCTGGATACCCCTGGAAAACATCATCAAAATAAAACTATCGTCAGGTTCTATAGGCTTAAAAACAAGGTCAAATGTGCAGGTTTAACATGTTTGTCAAAGCAGTAGTTTCAAGATCTTCAACCTAAGCTTTTTTCAGTTTATATATTGATAGATTGACTGTTGACTGGACTGGGTTGATTGAGATGAGGATGATTAGATTCTATCCTCCAAAAAAAAACTTGAATTATCGGAATATATGCTGGCTGCTCACTGTTAGAGCTGCAGAACATCCAGAATGCTGCTGCTCGAGTCCTGACCAGAACCAGGAAAGACGACCATATTAGTCCAGTGCTCTGGTCTCTGCACTGGCTTCCTGTCACTCAGAGAATAGTGTGAGAAGAGTGTGTACAAGTCTTTTCATGGTTTAGCACCAAAGTCCATCTCTGACATGTTAGAGCCGTATGAACCATCTCGGGCCCTGAGAACTTCAGGGAGGGGTCTCCTGGTGGTTCCCAGAGTCAATAATAAACACGGAACAGTCAGGTTTTTTTCTCCCATCAGTTTTTTACCATCTGAAAAACATTGCTAAGATCAGAGGAATAGTGTCAAAACCAGACTTAGAGAGACTCATCCATGCATTTGTCTCCAGCAGGTTAGACTACTGTAACGGCTGCTCACTGGCCTTTCTAAAGGAGCTGTTAGAGCTGCAGAACATCCAGAACGCTGCTGCTCGAGTCCTGACAAGAACCAGGAAATACGACCACATTAGTCCAGTGCTCCCTGAGAACTTCAGGGAGGGGTCTCCTGGTGGTTCCTAGAGTCAGGACTAAAGCTAAAGGCTAAAGCTAAAATCTGGAACAGTCTTCATGAGGATGTGAGACAGGCCTCAACTCTGACAATGTTCAAATCCAGGCTGAAAACAGCTCTTTTTACCCGTGCATATGAAAACTGAAAGTATTTTATCTGCACTCTTGCCTTTTACTGTAATTGATTAACTTTATGTTGATGTTTTATTGATTGATTTTATCTGTTTTCTTGTAATTTTATGCAACCGTGAAGCACTTTGAATTGCCTTGTGTATGAATTGTGCTCTACAAATAAACTTGCCTTGCCTTTTGTCCTGGATTTGAAAGTGTAATTGCAAAATATCTGGCCATGGGGCAAGATATTTACACATAAATTAAGATAAAACAACTACTTTTGCAGTGTAGAGGGAGTTCTTTTTTTTGTCTCATTAAAAGTGTACTTATCTTATTTTATGCAAATCAAAGCCCCCCCCCCCCCCCGATATTCAACTCCTATGTTTCTAATTAACAACTGAATCAGACTCCTCCCACAGTGGTCTAAATAAAGCCCATAGGATCCTCTCCTGCTGCTTCGTTGCTGTACTCACAGATCTGACGAAGTATCACCCTCCGCTGACGCTCCGGCCATTAAAAACTACAAACCCCAGTCACTGCGTGTCAAAAAGTGTAAATAATTCCACTGCACAGCTCCCAGGATACACAAGGATGAAGGTGGGACTACAAAAAAGTGTAGTCCAAGTTCACGGAAAAGCGATACAACAAAATATATCCAAAGTAATGATTAAAAGGCAGCCATCAACAAACAGAATGAATCCAAAGAAATCAAGGCGGAAAACTACAAATCCCAGCATGTTTGTGAGAATTGTAGTCCGATGCCCTCCAATAGAAACTGCGGCTAAACTAAAGCCACGTTGCTGCTGAAGAACTCGTTGGCCCCGTCCATGTAAACCCACCTTAGCGTGTTGTTCATGAGACTTCCTGCTCCCGAAGGTTGCGGAGGGGTCGCCTGCTGGTTGCGCGCTGCAGGTTTGACGCCAGCGACCTCCCATCTCAGTACGGGAGCGTCCCAGGGTGTGTGAACGCATCGCGGTAATACAATTTTAATGTAGAGCAGGGGCTGCAGGTAATGGGAATCGCCGGCATTTCTACGTCTGAGTGAATGGACTGAACCAATGCTCGCCCAAAGCTTATAATAAACAAGTACAGTAACAAAACATATAACATTGAATCAGTATTTAGTCCACAGTCATTTGTGTTTGTTATTTCCAGTCATTTTAAGGCATACAAAACTCTTTCTTTGAGCAACACTGCCAACTGAACTGACCCAAAACAAAGTCATAGGCTTTAATATTGTTTTCCTTTTTTGAATTTTTTTTTTACATATTTGTTATTATTAATATTTTCCCTATTTTCTCCCCATTTTCCCCCATTTTCCCATATGTTTCTCTATTTCTTTTCTTTTTTTTAACAAAATGTTTCCTTATTTTTTACCACAATTTTCGCCGATTTTTCCAAAATGATTCCCCATGTTTCAAACATTTTCTTGACATTGGAGAATCTGATATTGTAAATTTTAGATCTTCCAAAATGTATGTTCTGTTCTTTTGGTTCTAAATGACAAGTATAGTATCGTTCAGGTATCGGCGTCGTAAACCAAGTATCGTTGAAGTTGAAGTGTAACAGTACCCAGCTCTAGAGTGAGACCAAAGCCTTTTCCAGCACATCCTACAGATTCTCAGCTCTGGACTCTGCGGAGAGACCAATCCATCTCGTGCTCCCTGAACCACTCTTTCACAGTGTGAGCCCGATAAATCCTTGCATTGTCATCAGCTTTTTTTGCTTTTTTTTAAGCCTGGTTCTTACGGGAAGATTATAAAATTGTCCGCAGTTTTTCCAAACCTAAGATAACGGCGATAAAAAAAATCACATGTGTAACCGTTTTGGTCGTACGGTGTGTGGTGCAGCCACGCGGCAACACACAAACCGATTTCACTCACGAACATTCCCAGGTCAGACGGGAAATCTCAAAAAACCTCTCGAGATCAAACGTGACTTCAGAGTAAACAAACATGGCAGACAAAGAAGAGGTAGTAGCCATAGTTGTGTTGATTCCGAAACCCTTACATTGTAGCCTCTATGTCCTAACCCTAGCTCCTGATCCTTAACCTTTCATGGGGTCAACTGTTAGATCTCTATGCAGTTAGTGAACTAGAGCTTCAGCAGAATTTGCCCAATTCGACCGTCCTTACCCAGGGGAAGGGGAAGTGACATCACGAACAGCTGTTCTTCTTCTTCTTTAAGGTTATTGGCAGGCAAACAAAAGCGCATACCGCCACTTACTGTATTGCATATACAACAATATAGTGTCCAAATAAAGACATTTAAAGAGTACCTAAACGGGCGGGCCAAAGCCTTTCCCCACCCACAAACAAAAGTCAAAAAGTCTCTGAAGTTTGGGGTGACATGCGGGGGGTGAGTGTGTGGGCCTTTGCATTGGCACAATCACAGCAGACAGATTACGTGGGAGGGACTTGGTTATAAACCACAGGTACAGGGGCAGGACAATGGGCAGCACCTGATGACGATGTGTGGAGCTGGTGCGGCTTATGACGTTCTGTGGAGGCCGTGGACACGTCTCCAGCCAATCAGGAAATTCTAATTTAGTAGCAGAGTTTACCCTGAAGGGGGCGCAACCCATTCGTTTTCAGGCCAAAGTTAGGATTTTACACATGTTTGCGCTATAATGTCAGAATAATGTCAGGGACTAGTGGACAACACTATGAGACACCCATTGAGACAGTTTATCAGTAAAAAAAAATTGATTTGGTGTTTAGTTGCTCTTTAAGGAGAAAAAAAAAGAAAGAAAAATCCAAATGAGCCATCACATTTTCCTTTAGCGTTATTTTATCTCTATCTCTATATCTATCTTTGGCGGCGCGGTGGCACATGGCTCCTAATCGTCAATGAGTTAGCATCCAAGGTCCCTATGCTAAAGTGGCTATGATAGTTAGCGTTGAGGCTCCTTTTCCTAACTCCTTCCTAACTGACAGCCCAATTCGGACGCCTCTTATCATGGCGGACGCTGACGCACGTCCGGTTTGGCGTTAGACCTCTTACCAATTTAAGGGTTTCGGAATCAGCCCCAGACTCACCACTGTACCAGCGGGTGAGTCTGGTCACCGCTGCGTCGATTCCATTTCCCACAGTGGTGCATACGCAAGCAAACAGGAAGCGGAGTAAACCAATCAGCGAAGAGCTGGCGTCTGCCATTGATGCGGCGTTATTAGCGGTTTTGCGTTAATATTCGCGCAGGATTATGAATCACGAAACTCACCGACTGTTGATGTGTTTTTGGTCATTTACTGTCATTACAATCATCGGAGCGCCCTTACGATTACAGTGAAACACCTTACACTGGCTCCCTGTCAGCTTTTGTGTTCAATGTAAGATTTTTTTTTGATCGTTTTTAAATGTCTGCACTCTTTGGGCCCGCCTTATTTGAGTGATCTTGTGTGATGAATTGTTATTATGAAGCACTTTGGTCGACTGAAGTTGTTTTTAAAGAGGGGGTATTATGCTTTTTTCAATCACATAGCACCAGTCTATAGCATACTACAATGATGACGTAACCTTCTGTTGGTCTGTATATGCAGTAAATTAAAATAACTGCCTTGAATAAAATTGCTCTCTCAAAATGGCTGTACTGAACGTCTTGAAATAGGCCTCTGTCTTTTGAAGAAGCTTTCCGACACTCCCCCTTCAGCACACTACTGTGGCATCTAAACAACACTACTGTGCGGGGAGGGGGCTCTGCTGAGCTGAGGAGCAGTGGTTGGTGGCTTGGCTGGTGACGAAAGGTCCAGAGGCGTCTCCAGGAGGTGGGGGCGTTCCTAGGAGGACTGAGGCATAGCTACACCTAAAATGGCTGCCGTCTAAGTTTTTACTGATTACTCAAAAATATGTGAATGAGCCAAGGCAACACTCCAGGCATGTGTTTAATGAGGGAATGACATAATAACATGATATAAAGCTTGAAAAAGTCGATTTTACATAATACCCCCCCTTTAAATGTGCTATAGAAATGAACTGAACTATAGACGTGCGCTTACCTGAGGCGTGACTTTCAAATAAATTACGTCGGGCCAGTTCATCTCACACACAGTTATCTCCAGAATCGCTGCGTAAAAGATGAAACTGTTTCCTGACGGCGGCTCGTTATAAACCACATTTGTAAACGGACTCTTCAAGGTTATCACAAACTCGGCTTCCTCCCGTCCTCTTCTTCAAAACATCAATGGCTTGAACAAATCTCTCGACGCGTTTCCCCACATTTACATAAAGTTCAGCATCAATTAGCGGCTAACAACGCTAATGAGCTCGGCTACAAAGAAGAGCCGTCCCTGAGAAGGAAGAAATACAGACTGTATGCAAAACAATATTATTTACATATCACTTTTAACTAGAGGCTGCATTTTCTCCTTAAGTTGCTTTCTAAAGCGGATGTTGACAGGACTTTTTCACCAGATATGGATAACAAACTAACAAATCCAAATGCAGAGCTGAACATGATCTGGAGCTCCCTGTGACACCCCTCAGGAGAGTGACTTATTGTCCGAGGAGGCGTCCACATAAGAGCCAAGGAGCAGATAAGGCCAAAACGCATTCACTTTTCATTGGTCTTAACAGCTCTTTTTTTTACTTTTCTAAATTGTTTTAAGTTGAAAAACGTGCATCCACCAGAGCCAATAAAGCAATTTAATTACCCTCAGCGTCTCGGGATGTTTTGTACCAAGTTTCATCACTCATCCCATGTAGGACACCACCATTTCCTGCAAATTAAGCACATCCACTAAGAGAAACACGATTGGGGAATTGGAATAGCAGGGGCCCAGGGCTTTGTCTGGTCAGAGGGTCAGGGCACACATTTATTTACACAAAGTATCTGTACTGAGTGTTCATTAATGTGCACTGTCCTCTTCAAATAAACAAATAAAGTAAAGTACATGATATTGTTTGAGCAACTTTAATGGTTAAAAATCATCAAATATGCCCTCCATTGTTTTATATATATATATATATATATATATAAAATTAGAGTTGTTTATTTGAGCAATTGGGGGTTTTCTTCAAGCAAGCCATGGATAACAGTTATTAGAGAAAGAAAAGAAAAACACAATACTCCCCAAAGGAGTATAGGCTGAAACAAACAATGCTTATTTATTCCAGGGCCCAGGGCATAGACGACCCAGGGGGCGCCGAATTCATGCTCCCGCCGTCTACAACATTGCCGATTTTCGGGCATAACTTTGGAAGAGAAAGTGACAGAGACCCGTCCCGGGGAGCCGTGTAACATCGCGGTGAAAATTCGTAAATTCGTAGAGTCCCAGCTTCCGTTATATGAAACATCTACAGAGGGACTATAGAGAGCATCCTGACCAGCTCCATCACTGTGTGGTTCTTCTACAGAGGAACTATAGAGAGCATCCTGACCAGCTCCTTCACTGTGTGGCTCGGCGCCAGCACTGCCTCCTGCCGAAGGAGCCTCCAGCGCATCGTGAGAGCAGCGGAGAAGATCTGTGGAGTCCCTCTCCCCTCCATTAAGGACATGTTCTCCACCCGTCTCACCAGCAAAGCCATCAGAATCACCAGGGACCCTTCGCACCCATCACACAGTCTCTTCAAAGTAATGCCTTCGACTGAAGAACAGTTTCATACACAAGGCCATCGGGAAGCTGAACTCCCTGCCCTCCCTCCCACCCCTCTTCCCCGCCCCCCGCTCCACAATCAAGGATGAGAGAAATATAATTTCAAATCATTCACATGGTTTGACAAATAAAAAATCTTGAACCTTGTGTGCATGTTTTATAATTGCACATGTTTTTTTCTAATGAATAGATAATCATAATATAACAATTATAATCAATATGTTTGCATATCCAAAGTAATATTTAAATAGAAAGTCTTTCTGCATGTGTACTAGAGAAACACATAGAAATATAAATGGAAATGACCCCATCCTACTCACTGTATTTATAATGTTTGCAGCTGCCATTTACATTCTGGTTTATTTGTTTCTTTTTTAAATATTAAACCAGCTCATTATGGCATAGTTTATTAAGTAAGTAAGTAATTCAGCATTTAAGTAGTGGAGTAATAGGTGAAAGAGTTGTTCTTTTTACTGTTAGTTTTGCTTCTCGAATGTGACTCTTTGAGGACGTTCCCTAAGATGCCGTCTGGAGCTACTGTATGTCTGCCTCGAACAAAAAACACTTGACCCTTTTGTACATGTTTTTAGGCAAAACTAAAACCATAAGAAGCAAATAAGTACGGCCATTATTACAACTGCATGTGCGTGATCAGGTGCAGATGCAATGACCTACATGACCAGTAAACACTCGGCCATCCATGTAATTCATCACATTTCATTCAATCGAAATCATATTTTTACAGTTGATCCCATGAAGAGGCGACAAGTCCTCGGGTCGTCCTTGTACCTTTGGCCCGTTAGTTATTTTCCCCCAAAATCGTGAAAACTGTAACACGAACAGTAGAGATCGATATGTCGGCTGTTTGTCTAAAACAACAGTCCGAGGCGGAGTCGTCAGCGTGCGTCACTTTTCCCTTGTTAGTTCATGTGCGATTCAAGACATAAAGTGATTGTATAAGTGTTCACATCACCATGACGACGACGTATCAGATCATTGTTAGCCAGTGACGTTTTAGACACAGACGGCATATGTTTCGAAGTAGAACTATAATACACAGGATTATAGACAACACATTTTTAATAATCGGCCAAAAATATAGGGACCCGATCTTTCACAGAGACTTAACTCAGATGTGACACTTTAGGCTTAGGGAGAGAACGATGTTTTTAAATATTCATGGAGATATTCATATTTTCGGATTGCAACAGAGCTTCAGTCTGTTTATGGAGACTTATTAAACGCGCGATGTCTCTAGTTTATTTAGGTCGGATGTTTTACTCAACAAAGATCAGACAATAGTTGGTATGCTCCATAACTTATTTTAGAAAATATAGATATACAGACAGTAAAGTGTCATACAAGGGGGCATGGTCTCGTCAAGGGGGATGAAAACCTCTCATGGGAATCTTAAAGGAATAGGCCACCGTTTTTACATACTGAGATCTGTTCTTACCTTAGCTTTGACGAGTTCATCTGTACCTGTCTGGTCTTCACGTGTGCCCTCACGTAAACACAGCGCAGATGGCGTTAGCATTTAGCCTCTCTTTTCTCCTCTATAGCTCCAAACGAGGTGAAGATAGAAGCTACCAAACTCTTCCACGTTTTCCCTATTTAAATATGGTTACGTGAAGTGTTACACTACAGGAGTAATTTGGCATCCGCACAGTAAAGTGAAGATATCACTGCACGGATGCCGAATTACTCCTGGTATTATTACGCCTTACAATATAGTTCCCCTTTTTATCCGCTTAGAAAATCCACATTGTTTAATTTTGTGTAATTATACTTTATAGTGTAACACTTCACGTAACCATATTTAAATAGGGAAAACGTGGAAGAGTTTGGTAGCTTCTATCTTCACCTCGTTTGGAGCTATAGAGGAGAAGAGAGAGGCTAAATGCTAACGCCGTCTGTGCTGTGTTTACGTTACGGAAGGCACACGTGAAGACAAGACAGGTACAGATGAACTCGTCAAAGCTAAGGTAAGAACATATCTCAGTATGTAAAAACGGTGGCCTATTCCTTTAAGGTTAAGGTATACTTTATTATCCCCGTAGGGAAATTCATTCTCTGCATTTGACCCATCCTCCATGCCGCTGGGCGACCTGTAGGAGCAATGAGCTGCCAGCATGGGCCGGCGTTCGGGACCCATCTCCATGATGTGGAGCCAGGCTGGTGGTCAGAAACACCTGGCAGAAGTCGTCCTCTACTGCAGGACAACTTCTGTGGCTTGCAGAGAGCAGATGGGACTCTTGAAGCAGTTGATGATACAAACTTTTTCAAACTATTGTACATGTTTTTAGTGGTAGGGGAAACACGGGGAGAACATGCAAACTCCTCACAGAAAGGCCTCATCCTGGTGGGAATCAAACCGGGACCTTCTAGCTGTGCCGCCCTTAAGAGGTTTATAGTTGTTTATAGTTGTTTTCTGGTGGACTTTAAACATATTTATCACATACCAGTAAAGTTAAGCCAAAATCAGGTTCACATGCATTTTTATATCACAGCGGATTGTTCAGTAGAAGCGAATAACAGCACTCACTTCACTAACGTTAGCATATGTAGCATGAACCTAACGTAGCTTCCTGGTTAGCATTGTCCATTCTTTTAAGTATGTATGGGCTGTTGAACCACTTTGCTCCTCTCCATGTCTCTGTGTCTATATTTATTAGTGAAATATAATCATAATTCAGCATTTGTTAAAGTAACAATGGAGAAATGGGAGAAAGTTGAGTTTCTTTGTTTTCCCCCTCTGGCTGCTTCGAACATGACCATATGTGGGCATTTTCAAAGATGCCGTCCGTCTCAATCAGCCACCTCTCACTAAAAGTACTCCCCTTGTCGCAGTATAGTAGTCTTCTCTAAAAATACCCATTATAAATACCCTGGTCCTGTGACTAAGGGCTGTGAGTCACACTTCCTCCAGCCACTTCGCCGAAAACAGTCATCGCCGAATCTGCCAAAAACTGCCAAAAAGAAAACGCTTCAGTGCGACCAAGAGTAGCACTAAATCAGGAATGCACCATAGAAATCACAGGACGCCGTTAGCTATTTGAGTGAGTGTAACGGCTTCACGGACCTGCTCGAATTGAGGGTTCTATCCCCAAACAAATGAGTGGTGTTAAAGTATGGCGTGTTTCAGGGCATTTATTGTTTTCGGGGCATGTTTTTGTCTTGTTTAAAGTGTAAAAGATAGTTTTTCATTACACCTTCTTCTCTTATTTCAACAATGTGTATTTGTAGGTACATTGTAGGTGTGAGATGTCATCAACGGTATACTATGAGGAAGAATTGCCCCTGTGATTGGGTTCTGGGAGGGTGTCGGGCAGATGGACAGACACAGGGAGGAAAGAGAGTCAGGAGAGAGAGGGAGAGAGAGAGGAGGGAGAGAGAGGGAGGAGGAGAGAGAAGAGAGAGAGAGAGAGGGAGGGAGAGAGAGTGGGAGGGAGAAAGGGAGAGAGAGAGGGAGAGAAGGGAGAGAGAGGGTTGGAGAGAGAGGAGGGAGAGAGAGTGGGAGGGAGAAAGGGAGAGAGAGAGGGAGGAGGGAGAGAGAGAGGGAGAGAGAGAGAGAGAGGGAGAGGGAGAGAGGGGAGAGAGAGGGAGAGGAGGAGAGAGAGGGAGAGGAGGAGAGAGGGAGAGAGAGAGAGAGGGAGGGAGGGAGAGAGAGAGGAGAGAGGGAGGGAGAGAGGAGGAGGAGAGGAGAGGGGAGAGAGAGAGGAGGGAGGGGGAGAGAGGGAGAGGAGAGGAGAGAGGGGAGGAGAGAGAGGGAGAGAGGGAGAGGAGAGGAGAGAGAGAGGGAGGGAGGAGAGGGAGAGAGAGAGGGAGAGAGGAGAGAGGGAGAGAGAGAGGGAGGAGAGAGAGGAGAGAGGGAGAGGAGGGGAGAGAGAGAGAAGGGAGGGAGGAGGGAGAGAGAGAGGAGGAGAGAGAGGAGGGGAGGGAGGAGGAGAGAGGGAGGGAGGGAGAGAGAGAGAGAGGGAGGGAGGGGAGAGAGAGAGAGAGGGAGGGGAGGGAGAGAGAGAGGGAGGAGAGGGGAGGAGAGAGAGAGGGAGGGAGAGGAGAGGGAGAGAGAGAGGGAGGGAGGGAGGAGAGAGAGAGGGAGAGAGAGAGAGGAGGGAGAGGGAGAGAGGAGGGAGAGAGAGAGAGAGGGAGGGGAGAGAGAGAGGGAGAGAGAGAGGGAGGAGAGAGAGAGGGAGAGAGAGGGAGGAGAGGGAGGGAGGGAGGGAGAGAGAGAGGGAGAGAGAGAGGGAGGAGAGGGAGAGAGAGGGGGAGAGAGAGGAGGGAGGGAGGGGAGAGAGAGGAGAGAGAGAGAAGGAGAGAGAGTGAGAGAAGAGGGGGAGAGAGAGAGGGAGGGAGGGAGGGAGAGAGGAGAGAGACAAAGAGGAAATAATGAGGGGAGAGTCAGGAGAGGGATGGGTGAGAGAGGAGAGAGAAAAAGAGGGAGGGTTAGAGATGAGGGGTCAGCATAAGGCTCTCCGAGGGGGGGTAAAGCAGTGGCTCCAGTGTCTCTGAGCCAGACTCAGTGGGGCTTCTCTCTGTGGGTCGTTTCCGCCGCTCACTCCACATGAACTCCACCCTCCTCCTCCTCTGCCTTTTTTAATACGACATGAACCTCCTTACAACATTTTAAAACCCTCAAACATTGTCCCGGTGACATAAACTATATTTAAAAAACCGCACCACAAAATCTTCTAATTCCTTATAGACGTTTTACTTGCCCCATAAGGCAGGGCTGATGAAAAACATATGATGTGTTCAAGACATGACCCTATAATAAATGGAGTTTGATCCGACTCATTGGGAGAGACACAGTTTTGGAAAGAATCCTCAGAAAAATAAGAAAATCTACAACTGTTTTCCCTGATCACTAATTGGAAGTGATTGGATTCACAAACCTTTGCTTGTTGGAGGGACAGTTTTAAAGGAATTGACAGTATTTTTCGCATTTCTAGTGTACTTTAACAGGCAGTTGATTTCTGATTTGTGTAATAATATTCTTCAAAATCATCTTGAGGGCAGAGGCTGGCCATAGGGAGAGTCGGGACGTTTCCCGGTGGGCCGTTCGGTTCCAGTGCTTCTGGGCCGGGCCATCAGAATAAAATAATGAAATAATAACAGACTCACAGTTGTGCTATTCCAGGCCTAAAGGCTTTAACTGCAGGAGCCTGAGCTGCTGTTCCAGATATAAATGAAGTAACACAAGCGTAATTGTCACGGAAATCTATCAAAATAACGACTGATGAATGAAAATCTGAAAAATATTCGCATGGAAGTTTTCATTCTTGTGGCAGGGAGATACCCTTTGATATTGAACTAACTCAGAGGGGTGTTTAAGGGTGTTTAAGTGGAACACCCCTCCGCTTTAGTTCAAGTTGGTGCGGTCCAATCCAGAGAAAAGGGCAGTGAAAGGTAGAAAAGTGGACAAATTAATGTTTTTATCTTCATAACTTGTGCTGATTGTGGGTTTATATCAGGCTCAGACTGTGTGAGCAGCGGCCCACGTGAAAAGAGAAATTGTTAGAAAATTTACAATGTGGCATTTGATCCAGCGACCGACCAGCGCACTATTATGGAGCTATAATTCCAGGCAGGTATTCTCCAAATTCCCGGGCCGAAATTAGGTCCCAGCACGCCCCTGCTTGAGGGCCAGATGTTCTGTGATGGAGGGCCATTTTTGGCCCCCTGGCCTGACGTTGCCTACCCCTGGTGTAAAGCAACGTATATAGCCACAGCTGCACTTGGGATAGATTGACGGAAGCAAGCCTCCCAATCTGCAGTATGGGCCCCTTCAACAACCAACCATCCGCTCACTCCACACACCCAAGATTACAGCACCTGGCATTACCTCACTGTCTCCCAGCCGCAGTAGCCACGGAGTTATCTCCCCAATTATTGTCTAGTTTTAGTAGATTAATAGATTAATACATTTGCATTTATAATATTATTTCTAATAATATTTAATCAAGATCCTCTGCTTCATATTTGTTCTCTACATGAACAAAGCTCAGAGCTGTTCCTTTGGCAGTGAATTTTTTTTTTTTTAATTCAGTCATATTTAGTCGGTGAAAATATCTGGACATTTTAGTCAACGTTTTAGTCTCATAAACAACTTTTAATTTAGTTTTAGTCTAATCCTAATCTGCAAAATTTTGACTTTGACTAAAATTATGACGAAATATTATAGTGATAAAGATGTGTTTGAGATTATTACCAAACACCTGCAAAAAGCGTAACACCCACTCTTTAATCTTTAATGATAAACAAACTGTTTATCTCCTCTAATATGATGAAATGTAACAGGCCGTGGTGTAAAGCGCTGGGTTTGAAGGAGGCAGATGGAGCCTGGTCAGAGAGTGGGCAGAGGCTCAGACTGGACCATATGGACTGGCACCTAATGCACCAGCGTGTACCATGTACCACGACGCACTCAGAGTGGAGCGACTTCCGACTGGATTCTCCAACGGCAGCCATCGTTCCGCCCCCGTTTTATTATTATTTCTGTACAGTATGAGGCATCAGCAGTATCTTTCACCAATAAATACATTTCTTGTGTTCATTAAAGTGGTGGTGACTTCCTATTGTAGCCACAGTAAGTTACTGTTGAGGCCTACGAGAGGAAATTGTACAAGATTACTCAATGAACTGCGTGAATGAAGAGAAATGCACAGAATGTTACGTGAACATACCGTAGATATCCACCACGTTCGGGGATATTAGTGAAAATAGTCTATATACTAACATTAACCCTGACCCGCATTTTCTCCAGTTCGCCTTTACCCAAACCTAAAGACTTCTCACAGCCTACAGGCCAGTGTAACGCCTCATTTGAAAGACTACAAAACTGATGAGATTTTTCCTTGTGTTTACATGGGCTGTTGCCGCGGTAACGTCACTTTTTCCATCCCTTTTTGTCAAATTTTTGTCAAATTTTTGTGATCTTTTTGATGCATTTTCGTAACTATGTTGTCGTTTTTTTGTCACATTTTTGTTTTGTTTTTTGTGTGTTGCTTTTACATCCTCATTTATGTCTTGTCTTTGTCGCTATTTGTCACTACCGGCGGCACGGTAGCACAGCGGTTAGCGCTCGTGCTTCACAGCTAAAAGATCCCGTCTCTGGGGCCGTGTTTTACTGTTATCTTCTTGAGCAATGATTACGAGGACATAAAAATGCCACTGTCACTCAGTTGTCTTTCATTTTTATCCTGAGTTGAGATATTGTTACATGTGCTGCATAATTCTACTTCAGTATTCAAAATGGCCTCCATAACAACAAAAGTCACATGACTGAAAAGCATGTACAGTTGGTTGATTGTTGGAAATCAATGGAGTGGGAAAATCAGACACAGCCCTATAAAGTGTAACCTCTTAACCCCCACCTTAACCGAGCATATTTTCTACCGGTTTGGCTTTACCCAAATCTGAAAGCTTCTTGAAAAAACAAAAAAAAAAACTACGAAAACGAGACCTAAGCGAGGAGGGAAACGCAACAAAAAGGTGACAAGAATCCGTCAAAAAAGTTACAACTTTAAACATTACTGTAGTACTAATCACTCTATCCACTGTAGTATCTTAGATGACTTTGTAAGTCTTAGCCATAGACATATTATTAATAGACCGTCATTCCTCACTCCTCCTCCCCGTTTACCACAATGACCACGTTCGAGGGGGAAATCATGGCGGATTTACAGGCTCCTCCTCCCCAGCTCTGACGAAGCATGTTCCTAATAAGGGCATAAGGGCGGGATCTTCACTGTAGACTCCGCCCTTGCGTGACGTGTAGCTCGCGCAGCTCCAATGCCAACAGTCAGACCTCCGTTAAGTAGGAGATTCCTAAAATTTTTGCTACCATAACCAGCCCGGTGCCCCAGATTGTTTTTAACCCAGCGTAATCACAGGAGGAATATCTAGCTCTAGCCACTTCTAAAACATTAGGCACCGGGCATTAAAGCTGTTTTTAACGTGTCTAAAGTCCAATGCATTCCAATGGGGAATAGCGGCCATATGGAGGTACTACAGCAATAGCGGAGCAATGGCGGCCTCCAGTGTCGTAGTCACAAAGCAGAGCAGTCAGCGGCCATTGGTCTTAGCTTTCAAATTAGACGTTACACTAAAGGCTGTCAGCTCCAGACAAGAAAATGTTTAGATTTGAGTAAAGCTGGAGAAAAGCTCCGCCTGAACCATGGGCATTTTCTCCAGTTCAGCTTTACCCAAATCTAAAAGATTCTCGACTGGACAGCAACAGTGTAATGCCTCATTTGAAAGCTAAGATCTACAAAAGTATTTGTAACTGTTTTGTCACGTCGTCACCGCGTTTTTGTCGCTTTTCCGACACGTTTTTGTTGCTCTTTTGTCGTTTTTTTTTTGGTCACTTTTTCATTGTTTTTTGTCTTGTTTTTGTCACTTTTATGTTGCTTTTTGGTGCATTTTTGTCCCATTTTGACACTCTTTTGTCACTTTTATGTTGTTTTTCCGGCATGTTTTGTTGCGTTTTTTTTGTTTTTTGCATTTTCGTGCTGTTTTAGAGGCTTTTTTTTTTTTTTTTTTAAGATTTTAGATTTGGGCAAAGCCAAACTGGAGAAACTGTGCTCGGTTCGGGGCTTTTCCTCCAAAATTGTTGTTAAATATGAATTTAAATAAGCCAGAAAAGCTGAAATTATAATCAAAACAACCTGATAACAGACTCAGTAATTCTATACTTCTTTTGTACATAAATATTAAAATAAACTGTTCCAAAAGTCCCAAAGGACGCCATTTTAACATTAAATATTATTCCGATTTCATCTGTTTTTGAACTAAATACTGAAATAGACAAAAGTACAGGTGTTCCGTTTCATCTATTTGTGTCTCTGATCTCAGCGACTCCTCAATTCCCCTTGGTCTCGACCGAAACAGGAAGTGAGGAAGTGTGTCTCGGGCCAATCCCGGAGCGGCGCCGGGGGGTTGCCGCGGCGATGCAGGCGCGTCGCCATGGCGCCCGGCTGCAGCGGGACCAATCAGAGCGCGGCGTTCGGAGGGAAAACATCCTGGAGGAGCGACGGGGCCGCGTTTACAAACCGCGTGTGACAGAGAGGTATGAATGAGGCAACGATTGTGGATATTTATGGATTTAATTATTTATAGAAGCCGCTGGGGCCGGTTTGTCAATCCTCTGGAAGAGCCACAAGTGTGTGCTCACAAACATTCACCTGTTGGACATTTGCCAAATAATCATTATGGAATTAAAGGGAGACGCTGCAGGTGAATAGGAGAAACAATAATAATAGTATAAAGAGATCATTGAGATAAATATGAATGTATTACAAGGTTTTTTTGTCATTTTAAGTTTTCATATAAATAAAATGCCAGAAATGTCCCATATTTTCAGCTATGAAATCTGAATAATGGATTTTTGCCAGGTTTAAATGTATGATTTTATTTTATTGATTTATTTATTTATGATTTATTTATTTTTTCAGAGATGATTTTGGATAATTGTTTATCCTTTGGATAAGCTAGTTGTTAGTAGAGGGTAACACTTTATTTTACACTACCCTTGATATATTGTACCTGCCAAATGTATCATGTGCAATGATGGGGCGACGGGGCGGCGGTGGCGCAGATGGTTTCCGGTTTCCGGTTTCCCCTACCACTAAAAAACATGTACAATAGGCCAGGATGAATGTGAGTGTGTTTGAGAGTGCGCATGGGGACGACGGATGCAAATTAGCCCAAGGCTACAATCCGGTGTGGCTTGTTTACATGCATGAGACCCATGTATGTTCATTAACATGCACTGTCCCGACCAAATAAAAACAATAAATAAATAAATAAAAATGGTAGAGCGGGTCGTCTCATGATCGGAAGGTCAGGGGTTCGATTCCCACCTCCTGAAGGTGCACATTGTCGTTGTGTCCTTGGGCAAGACACTTCACCCAGCTTGCCTCCAGTGTCTGCGTACACTGGTGTATGAATAAGAGTGTGCATGGGTGAGCGCTTTGAGTGCCTAACGTAGGTGGAAAAGCGCTATATAAGTTGAGACCATTAACCACTTACCATGATACAATGTGTTAAATGCACAATGAAATATTATGTATCTGTAGTTTGGAGGCACATAGACTCTAACTCTAACCTGAAGCCCTAAACCTGAGGGTCTAATGTCTTATTACACTATGTACCTCCAAAGTACTAAATCAAATGATTCCATTGTGTATGTACTACATTGGCACTAGTTATGACAGATTGTTACGAAGCAGATTGCATTGTACTAAACTTAGTTAGGTACAATGTACCAACCCGTCCTTAAGGGGTTTGAGCGCCCAGATGATCCTGGGGGCGCCCGTTTGTTTGGGGCTTCGTGCCCCTGGGTCTGCAGGGCAAACAGGTCCTAGGTGACGGGACAGACAAAGAGCGGCTCAGAAGACTCATATGAGAGACCAACAGGCCTTAGACTCGTGGACAGATATCACACACCCACAAAATAAAGTGTTTAGAGAGGATACTCTTAGGTTTAAGGTTATAGTTACACTATAAACCGTCCTAGTGGCCAGAGCATGAACAGGCAAATTAGCGCAGGGGAAAGAGTTTAGCTACAACAGGATGAGATCAAGTTTGGTGAAGTTGTCAAGACGTCTGTCGATATATCGGCCTGTTGACATATCGGGCCGATATACTGTATGTGTATTTTACAGTACGATATCTCCGGAACCGAAAATGATAGAGACTTCCCGTATTTTGCATTGGCTCAGTCAGAGCCTTAAAATGAGCCTCCCACAACTTCCTAAGCCTCAGGGAAGCTAACAAACATCATGGTGGAAATCGGTCACAAGCTTGTACAGCTCGGGTTAAATTTGAAATATTTTTTCACTAATAATTTCGGATCCATAAGAGATAGAGACGTACCATTGTTTGTTTTGGAATGTGCTGATTTCTGTCTTTCAAACGAGCTCCATCTGAACAGTAAACACAGTGTAACGCGCACACAATGCCGTCACAGTTCAACACTGATAATAGACGAGACATTTTTTTTTTAAATTGTACAAAAATATTGTCGAACATTATCAGCGGTGCAGATCGGCATCGGCCTTTGAAAAACCTACACTGGTCAAACTCTCGTCAGGGCTGTAAAAGGTCAAGTTTACATCATGATCTTGTCCAGTTTTAAAATAAAGGTTGCGCGTTTATGGTGAGGTAAACAGGGCAGAGGTGCTCCTGGACACATGTTTCCTAAAGATTAGATTTAACTCAAACTAACCACATTTAAATCTCATCTGAGTGCCGCTAATTCAATAAATGTATTAATTGTGTTTGTGAACGGCACATGTTTGCTGCTGTTTCAGAGAAGCCAGAAGGTTAAAGAAAAGCCTGTAAGAAGTTGTAGTGCTAAGGATCAGGAGCAGCAGTCGTAGTAATAGTAGTTGTATAGAAATAGTAGTGCAGAGTCAGGATGATTTAATTGCCTTTAGCCCAGACTCCAGAGTTCAGTGACAGGGGCTAAATGCAGAGCTCTGTTTCACTGAAGCAGGAGCTGATCAGCGACGACAGCGTGTCTGTCTACTTTAAACATTATCTACTGTAGTATCCACTGCAGTAATCACTCTATGCACTGCACAACCGAGGACCCCACTGGAAAAGGTTATTGCCTCATACTTTAGGGAAGCAAAACTTTTAAAGGGGACATATTATGCAACATGGACTTAAGTGAGCTTTTAAGGTGGTGAGGGTGGTTTTATGTGTACTCGGGGGTTCTTGCAGTGGTTTTCTCATCGATTTACGCCGTGGACACCGTACTCCGTAGACTCACCTACATCATGTTTTTGAAATGTGTCCAGGGTGTTATAATGCGCATCTGCCTCCCATGTTTGATTTGATTTATTTATTTGAGCTATTATTTACAGTGCGTTATTATTTACAATATTTACATCATTTCATTTACATTATCACAAAAAAACAAGAAAAAAAAATAAAAATAATAATAAGTGCCTACCCCAATTTCAAAATACAATACAATACAAATAGAAAAGTTTGTGATTTCTGAGTGTATTTACTTAGTTTTATAATTTTCTCTTATAATTTTTTTTTATCAATGCTTATATTACCATTCTGGTCACCATTCTATTGATTTACTTATTGTTTAAATAGTCATAGTGTTTTAGATATATATATATATATATATATATATATATATATATATATATATATATATATATACAGTATACACACAAACAGACATACTGTATGTATACATATATATATATACATACATTACCAGCGCACATATTTATTATACATGTATTATCATCACCATAATAACAATGACAATAATATCATTCTCAAAAGTATCATCTTCAAATTGATCATGTTTCTCATTTCTATCAGACCTGCTTCCACTGTAATAATGTTGGTTAAGATTGTTCTGTCAGTGGTTTTTGATTGTTTTCCCTATTTATGAGGTGCGTTAAAAAGCCAGGGTGTTATGTGGCAAGCTGGTAGAGGGTGGAAGCCCCCCACCAGCGAGCCCCCACCCTGCTGCCCTAACTAGTTGATATTATGAACCGCTTTATAATCCTATATTGAGTGGTGCTTTAAAAAGACAAGATTTATGAGCCCGTGACGTCAAGGAGAAGCAGCGTTTTCACGTTTCCAGGCCGTGACACGACGCAAGATAAGTTGGATTTTGTTTGAACCAAAATGCTCTTATTTATGCTCGGCATTTTACCAACAAAAGCTTCGTAAACAAGGACTTACTGGACAGTTTAGTCTGGTATTAGAATTAGACGCCGCTGCTTCCAACCTACGATGGTGAGTAAACTAGGTGTAATGGTTAAATCTGGGTAAAGTAATGTGCATGTGAGAGGCTAGAAGCTCCAGTAACTACTTCTCATAATATAAATCCACTAAACCTGACTGTGACACTAACGTTACATGTCTCATAAACAACACATCGCTAGAAAACTCTCTTTGTGTCTGTGTATTGTCAGAAACAGGGCATTGCTTTATCCCCCATCATAAACATTATTATACTATAATGTTTGACATTCAGGGCGACTGGTTGTGTGACAGTTTCTTGATGGTTTGGTTTGTGAGATATTTTGGCCTTGACGCTGTGTTTTGGTGATTGACGTTTACTAAGAGTCTATTCCGCTTTGGGTTTTGGACAAGAAATGGATGACTCGTTTCTATTTTCCAGTTGTTTTAGGTCAGTATTGCCTTTTGCAATGTTTGAAGTGAGTGATGTGTGGAATAGATGATTGCAAAATGCCATAACATGTCTCCTTTAAAGTGCAGACTTAGAGAGACTCATCCATGCATTTGTCTCCAGCAGGTTAGACTACTGTAACGGCTGCTCACTGGCCTTTCTAAACGAGCTGTTAGAGCTGCAGAACATCCAGAACGCTGCTGCTCGAGTCCTGACAAGAACCAGGAAATACGACCACATTAGTCCAGTGCTCCGGTCTCTGCACTGGCTTCCTGTAGCTCAGAGAATAGAATTTAAACAGCTCTGCTTGTGTACAAGTCTTTTCATGGTTTAGCACCAAAGTCCATCTCTGACATGTTAGAGCCGTATGAACCATCTCGGGCCCTGAGAACTTCAGGGAGGGGTCTCCTGGTGGTTCCCAGAGTCAATAATAAACACGGTGAGGCTGCGTTTCAGTTTCATGCAGCTAAAATCTGGAACAGTCTTCATGAGGATGTGAGACAGGCCTCAACTCTGACAATGTTCAAATCCAGGCTGAAAACAGCTCTTTTTACCCGTGCATATGAAAACTGAAAGTATTTTATCTGCACTCTTGCCTTTTACTGTCATTGATTAACTTTATGTTGATGTTTTATTGATTGATTTTATCTGTTTTCTTGTAATTTTATGCAACTGTGAAGCACTTTGAATTGCCTTGTGTATGAATTGTGCTCTACAAATAAACTTGCCTTGCCTTGCCTTATGACACATTAGACACAATGTTTGCTAAAACATAGTTAACACAATTATATTTAAGATTTTGCTAAAGATTGTTCCCAGTTTTCTTTAGTTCGACCATTTTTGTGATGTTTATAGTTTCACTTCCTTATTGGACACCGACAGGAAGTGACATAGAAGAAGGTGAACAGTTTTAAACTGTAGCCGTGCCAACCATGTTAAGTTAATGGGAAATGAGTCAAACTGCTCTGGAATGTTACCTTCTTCTATGTTACTTCCGGTCAGCAGCTTAAAGCAGCACTAAGTAACGTGTTTACCTGAATAAATCCTTTCCTTAGTCCCTCTGGGGGTAATACAAGTGTTAATGGGATGATTGGAGGGTCTTTCATCTCCCCCTGGTGTCTCTGGCCAGAAAACCATGCTTGCAACTTGACTGCCACTGGGTCGGAGCAACAATACACACTAATGTAATCACGAAGAAGAAGCTAACAGGCTAACGGGCAACGCTAACTGCGGACTAGCGCCACTTTAAACAGTATTTACAGCCAAGTTTGAGTGAAAAAAATATTCCCATTGTATAACTGGATGTACAACACCTCTCTCTCCCTTCACCTTTTCTGGCAGCGTAGTATTTACTCTCCAAGACATTTAATAAGTTAAAAAATCGTAACTTGCTAAGACACCTGCAGTTGCACTTATGGCCTCTAGGGGCAAGAGTTACTTAGTACTGCATCAAATTATCACTACAACAAATGTTATTCATGTAAATAAGTCATGTTTTCAAAAGCATTAAAACCTGTCATATGCACTTTAGAATCAACTGTAAAACATGTATATAAATAATTCATATTGATACTTGACTGGATTTGAGAAATTATGTGCGGGTTTGAAACTGAAATTTCTACAAAAGCAACAGCATTTTTCTTTTTTATTTCAGCCTGAAATCATTTTTGCGACCCCACTTTGAGAACTCTTGCACTGTATCCACTCCATCAACTGTCCTACGAAACGTATTCGCTGCACAACTCATCACAATCTGCAAAACTGCCATTTCAGCCGGCTGCAATCAGCGAATCACAAAGACTGGACTTATTCAGGAAGCGCAACATTCTTAACGACCAGCAGAGCAGCTCGTCTCCCGGAGGTCTTCGTAAACTCGCGAGCCCCGCGCTTAAGACCTCCACGGGCAATGTTCAAAAGCCCCACGTGAAGTCTTTAGTCTCAGGCTGCCGTGCACTGACCTGACGTCGTTTTGCTGCGGAGGTTTCTTCTGCCCCACCAAGTTCACGGTCCGCGCCTGGATCGGCTTCTCCTCCCTGAAAACGCACGCAGAAAACCACTTTAGAACAGAGACGACAAAACAAATGGCCCGAAATAACCAGGGCTAACGCCGCCTTTTCCCGCACGTGCTCGTTGATTTGTCTCATGTCGTCAGCACTGTCCCTGAGCTGGGATCCAGGTCAGACGTGCCTATGGCTGGAGGGATATTGTGCATGTTTTAGGCAGATGGGCCCCCCTACGATCCAGGAATCAAACCCCGCGGGACCTTTTTGTTGAGTCTGTGTGTTATCCCTGTGGAGAGTTAGCCGTGTCTTATTGAAATTGATATGTATTTGAGGTACGTGGCAGAAAACAAGCAGCAGATTCCACATTCTCCGTGTTCCGCCCCGCCCCGACCTCCGCAGCAAATGCGTAGCTATTTTAATTGTTGAGAAATATTCCACATGCTCCGAGGGGCCTCCATCTCCGGCCCACGTCTCCGTTCCTCCCCGACAAAAATACGTATCAACTCTATTATTCAGCTCCGTCAGAGTCCGGTCAGATCAAGCTCCACAGTTCAGCACCACACAGGAAAGAGAACAGCAACAACATCCGGGTTTTAAAAGTAACGCACGGACTGTCACTACTACTACTACTTTACACTATATATAACCTGAATATTTCCCCTCTGTAGGAGTTTGTTATCACAAAAACAATCCCACGACCCGATTAAGCTTCTATTGCTCTCACGTAACTTTTCTCTGCCTCTGGAAAAAAAACTACGTGTGTTAGTGAAAGAGAAGTGGTGTAGCTTCAAAGCGATCGCCTCTGTGACCGGAGTTTACAGCTCGTCTGCCCCTAAATAGTTATTTTAGGGGCAGACGAGCCCCCTAAGCATTTAGATGCTTCACCGGAGGAGGCTACTGTGTTTATAACTGTAGCTGTTTTAGCCTTGAAGCTAAAAGCTAACATTAATTAACGCTAACAAATGCTAAAATAGCGCCACAATCTGAACACACTCGCCTTAATGTTTAACTAAGTTTGCTTCTGTCTTTCAAATCTTGTTTGATTTTTAATTAACGTTATAATGCTGATAGGAAGTATAATCCCGTGGTATCTGTGACTCCACAAGACAATCATTTTTGTGCTGCTCCCGCCGATCTGTTTGAGTCCGAACCAGAAATGCACTGGACTAAATGGATACTAATTAAAAACGCAGCAACGATGGGTAAAGAAACACAGATAACATTTTTCAAAACTAAACACTGAATGGCTTTGTGGCGATCCAACACTGCTCCAAGATCTTTTTCGATTTGGGTAAAGCCAAACTGTTTACCTTAATAAATCCTTTCTGCAGTCCCTCTGGGGTAATACAAGTGTTAATGGGATGATTGGGGGGTCTTTCATCTCCCCCCGGTGTCTCTGGCCAGAAAACCACAATTGCAACTTTGCTGCCACCGGAGTCACCAATATACACTAATGGGAGGTTAGTGCTAGATCGTCTGCTCCAGAGAGACAGTCTGCTGTGAAAACGTGTGATATCGTGACACAAATTACGGTTAGGGCCAGGGAAATGGTTAACCTTAAGGTTAGGATTAGGGTTATTTGCATTTTTAGACAAACCAACACATAGATCTATACAAAATCACAGCAGACCGTCCCTCCCGAGCAGACGGTCTAGCACTAACCCTAATGGAATCACGAAGAAGAAGCTAACAGGCTAACGGGCAAAGCTAACTGTGGGCTAGCGCCACTTAAACAGTATTTACAGCCAAGTTTGAGTGAATAAATATGATCTCCATTGTGTAATTGGATGTACAATATCCCTCTCTCCCTTTGTCTTTTCTGTCAGTGTAGTATTTACTCTCATGGACAATTAATGAGTAAAAAAACACAACATGCTACGACACGGCTCTTTGAAATGAACGGATCCCAAAGTCACGGCTCCCAGAAAAGAGCCGTAAATCCCATCACTTGCCAGTATCCGATCCAGATGTTTTCAGCTGTTGTCAACCCATCAAACCCCGGTTCCAAATCAAATAAAGACATTTCTATTATTCGTATGGTCTTTACCCTAAACCGGCCGACAGGAAGTTAGCTAAAAAAAAACGTTCTGTGCAGAGAGCCCGTTGCAATTAATGAATCATAAACTCAGATCCGTGTGCGTAGTGACTGTGGGATAAACACCACCTTCATTTCAAAACAGATTTTCTCACATTAAACTAAAGCTTCATTGTTTTGTTTATGTAATTATTAAAACTGTGAAATGAGAAAGCGCTAAAGAGGCCGGAGCCGCTGGATAAAGTGCATTATAGACTCGAATAACTCCTTTATATATTCGCACATTGGTCTGGATGAATAAATGGATAGTATTGTTATGTTTTATAGTTCTATATGACAAATATTGTACTATGGTACCATTAAAGAAAGTTGTGCTTTATTGTGTTTTATGTTTATTGTGGGATGTGTTAAGTTTAAAGCGGTGTTCGATCCTTACGTTTGCAGACAGTGTAAGTCGGCTAGTCTTGGAAACGTTTCAGAGACCATTAGCCTGCTCAATGTGTTTTTCCTATAGCCGTTAGCATTAGCCACCAAACATGGCAAATGATGAAGGATCTAGATGTTTTCAGTTGTTGTCAACCCATCGACCTCATTTAGGTCAAAGCCTGGTTAGAAATCATTAGTGAATGTGCAGACCTTTTGAGATTTGACTTTAGATACAGGTTAGCGTCTAAAAGTGTCCCCTGAGCTAAATGCCAAATACACATTCAATGGCCACTAAACCTCATCTTATACTATGTTAATGATAAAGAAACCACAGAAATTATATAAATGCCATGAAACAGACAAAACATACGTGAGTGAGTGAGTGGTTGATGGTTTATAGTCCTGTAATATTGCTCCTGAACAAGCTCAAATAGCTAAAGGCAGTTCAGCTTGCTGGCCCTTTAACTGCTTACATCATCAGTGACATCAGCTGGAGGCAGGAAGTGATCAAGAGAAATCAGATTAAACTAAAACTAGCGATTATAAGTGTAAAACTACAACTAAAAAATGTGGTCCTGTTGTGGCTTAAGGTGCAAGAACAAGAGGAACGACATTTGAGTCGATAAAATAAGGTTTATCTGATATTTCCAACAACAGTTAGACATTTGTTTATCGTTCCTATGACAACAGCTACAATGGAAATAGATGGGAATCAAGCTTCCCGCCTCCAGCTAAGCCCGGAATGTTTACAAACAATTAAAGGGTCTATACTGCAAATGGCTTAATAAACTGAATCTGATTTCTATGATCCCCTCCTGGAACCGCCACCTTAACGTGGTGGAGGGGTTTGAGCCTGAATGATCCTGGAGCTCTGTTGTCGGGGGCTTCGTGCCTCTGGTAGGGTCTCCCATGGCAAACAGGTTCTAGGTGACGGGTCAGACAAAGAGCGGTTCAGAAGCCCCTTATGAGAGACCAACAGGCCCGGTTAATCATGAGGCCGTCCTTCTGTGGACCCACCACCTGCAGGAGGAGCTATAGGGGCTGGTGCAGCTCCAACAGCTGCCCCCATGACCCGGCAAAGGACAAGTGGAAGAAGATGGATGATGGATGGATGGATGGATGATTTCTATGATTTCGACCATAGCCTCAATAGCCTTGACATCTGGAGATCGGTTCCCAGAAAGTCCTGGGTTCGATCCCCGGCTCCGGCTTTCCCTACCACTAAAAACATATAAGTACGTTTGGCCAATAGACACTCTCTATTAGTAATATGTGTGAGTGAGAGTGAATGATGAACGATCCAGATGTTTTCAGCTGTTGTCAACCCATCGACCACATTTAGAAGAAGAAGAAGAAGATCTTTATTTATATAGCGCCTTTCACAGACATGGTCACAAAGCGCTTTACATGAGAGCATTTAGGTCAAAGCCAAGGTAGAAATCATTAACAAACGTACAGACTTTTGAGATTTTACTTTGTTGGTCAGATGGCAGCCTCGCTTCCGTCAGTCTACCCCAGGGCAGCTGTGGCTACGAAGGTAATTGTACAGCCTAAAGTGCTTTGAGAAGCTTGATATGCAGCTCTAGTCTTTCTTTACATTCGCTTTAATCCTGGTTTAGTCCTGCCTTTTTAACTGGCAGCTTCAGTCTGGTTCATTCCATTTTCTCTTCTCCATTTTCTGCTTGTATCGGATCATAGTTTGTTTTTTTGCAGAATCATGTCCAGCGCCGGCTCTTACAGGTATTTGCCCTGTTTCCGCCGCGTCGTTCCCACATCATCAGCAGCTAATGACGTTTCAGAGCAGACTCCATCAGACGATCGCCGCACTCCTCCTCCTCCTCCTCCTCCGCATCTCTCCCTCTCTGTCGTGGATTACAGGAAACACTTAAGTATAACGCACACGGGCCCGTTCCTTCTTTAGATGCCGTGAATCGATATGCAGCGCCCAGTTATCTCCGAGCTTAAAATAGACCGGGGGAGCGCTCGCTTCGTTCACGGGGAGCGCGCTGCAGGAAAGAGGGGGTTGGAGACCTCGTTTATTTATCGCTACAACTGCTACGACAACAGCTACTATTACCACTACTGCTACTACTGTGGGGGGAGGATGAAGTACTTTCAGTAGACAAATGCACAGCTTAATAAAACCGTTTTCAGCCTGGATTTCTTCAAGCCTCTTAGTTATAATTAAGAATACAAACATTAAGAATATTTACCTCGTTTTTCAAGCATTTGAGATTTACAAAGCCTGACTAAAACGTGTCCCTTACCTGGATTTAACTCACTGTTCTGATCTAGAGTTGTTGCCTGAATAATGAGGTCAGCCGACACCCTGAACATCCTGAATGACCAGGTTATTCCATTATGGATTTCGTCTTCCCTGATGGCGCAGGCATATCCCAAGATGACAATGCCAGGGGCTCACATTCAGTACGTTTACATGTGAAGTCTAATCTGACTGGGTTAAAGACTCCCGTCCAGCAGGGGGCAGGTGGTTAGCAGTTAGCCGCTAAAGGCAAACGTAATATGATACTGTGCATGTGCTACGGTTCTCTGTTGATGAGAATTGTGTAATAAACTATACATTCAATATAAAACATGCTCACTAAAAGTAGCTCCTGTCATCCGTGTAGCAGTAAACCGGTTTGCTGAACAACGGCAGTAGCCCGTTAGAAGTAGCTAATGCAATGTTATTTTACAATGTGTTACTTTTGCGTTTGCCAGCCTGGCCATTCGTGGGGCCATTCCGGGGCAGGGACAACATGCTAATCCAATGCGCTTAAGATTCGACTCTGTGGTTACATTTATTTATTTGATATGGACAGTGCATATTAATGAACAGCTGCACATGAGCACTGTAAATATGCCAGATTATAGCAGAGATGCTAGTTTCCATCTGTAGTCTCTAGGCAGGCGACAAATACACAATTTACAAAATGTAACAACAAACCACAACAAACACAATAACAACTAAAAGTGTTCGCAGGCTTGGTTTTCCTTTAGCCACTGTTTGAAGTGGCCAGAGTTGGAGTCTTTCTTACTGATAAAGGAAGACTATTCCAGTTCTTGCTAGGGCCCGACCGATATATCCGCCGGTCAATATATCAGGCCGATATGAAGTATTTTACAATATCTGATATCTCCGGAACCAAAAGGGATAAATACTCCCCATTGGAAAGAGATGAGTTAGAGCTTTAAAATGAGCCCTCCCACAACTTCCTAGGGGAGCGAAGAAATATCGCAGTGAAGTTTGTTCATATGTTTAAATGTTGTAGACGTTTGTGTATAATTCCAGAACCATAAGAGATAGAGACACTGACACATTTAGAAGTATCATACACAGCAGTGTTCATTTCGTCGACTCAAATATTTAGTCTTAATTTTAGTCAGTGATATTTTTGACGACTAAAATTGGGCTAAAACTAAATTAAACGTTTTCATGAGACTAAAACTATGACTAAAATGTCCAGATATTTTAGTCGACTAAAATAAGACTAAATAAAAATGAAAAGGAGAGACTAAAATCATCCAAACTTCTATTGACCGTCTGAAAAAGCCTCATATCATTTAAATTCACTGCCAAAGGAACAGCTCTGAGCTTTGTTCATGTACTGTAGGAGCAGCTTCATGAAGCAGAGGAGCTGATTAAATATGATTATAATGAATATTATAAATGCAAAGTCGACTAAATTTGTCTTAAATTTACTTGCTAACTTTACTTGCAATTTTAGTCGACTAAAACTAGACTAAAATTGAATTACATTTTCGTCAAAAGACTAAGACTAAAACTAAATTAAAATATGTTGTCAGAATTAACACTGATACACATGATTATAGACGAGACATTTTCCAAAAATATCAGCAGTGCATATTAGCATCGGCCTTGCAAACCCCCTTCATCCAATCCATATCAGTCATATTACATGCTGCTCCAATCTGACCGCAATCAGCCCAGGCCGCTCACGCCCTCCCAATCGCATTACCTGGATTTACATGGGTTTGGGCGATCCTGTTCTAGTCGAGAGAGATTCGACTTTCCCTCCCTCATGTAACTGCACTGATGAAACAGTGGTTCAGGGAGCGTGAGTCCAGACCTTAACCCCATTGAGAATCTTTAGGATGTGCTGGAGAAGGCTTTTGCTTTGTACTCTCTCATCATCAATACAATACAAGATGTTGGTGAAAAATTAACGCAACACTGGTTCTTTTGACATTGCAGAAGCTTATTGAAACCACAGTGAATGTGTGCCGTGATCAAAGCTACAGGACGATGATATTTTGGAGCAGTGATCTCCACAGTAGCCCGTTCTTGGTCACCCGCCAAAAGCTTTCTACATTTTTGTACACGCGCTTCACAAGTCACGGATCTAGATGTCTTTTCTTTTTGTTCTGAACATGTTGAACAGAATCTGCACCAATTGGGCAAACAAAGTAAAGGATATGGACAAAATTCTTGGATACAAACTCTCCAGGGTGAACTCCTCCTAAGTCTCATAGTTACACAAGTGTCTTCCAAAGCATAAGTAGCTCTTTGATGGTTTTGGTGTGTAAAAGTAGCTCCAATACCTATGCTGAAATACTTGCCATCTAGAACCAGAACACAGAACAATAGTGTTTGGAAGATAAACAAATTTACAATATCGGATTCATCTCCTATGTCAAGAAATGTGTGAAACATGGGGAATAATTAAGGGGAAAATGGTGTAAAAAACAAAACAAAAACTATGAGAAAAATGGAGCAAAAACAGATGAAAATTTGGAATAATGGGGAGAGAAAATAAGACAAATATTTGTAAAAAAAAAAAAAAAGGGGGTAAAATGGAAAAATTGGGGGTAAAATAACAGGGAAAAATTGTGACAAAAATTTGGGGAAAAAATGGGCAAACATTCAGAAACAAAATGGGAAAGAGCTGAGACAACCAAGTCCCTTCCTTTAATGCTATCCCTGAACCTACAGCATCAGAACTTTCTTCCTCTCTCGATACAGCACCAGCATCTACGTATTTGTAAAGCACTTTTCACAATCAATTCAGTCAGTCAGTTGTTTTGTATAGCCCAACATCACCAACACAAGCCTCCCCAAAGCGCCAGGTTCTGTTCATTCCCTGCTAAGCTTCTGAGGTTTGATCTGCATTCACAAGGCGTGCGTTTACATGCGCTCGAGTATTCCGGTTATCAGCCATAATCCCGTTATGGCAGTTATCGGGATACTCAAATCCCATGTTCACATGATCAAGTAAGGAATCCCGGCTTCTCGTATTGAGGCTACACCTGCGCATGCGACGGCTGCTGCTTATTGTGGGCCGACTTTGGGCTAAATGTTTGGCTTATCCACTACATCCTGAGGCGGTGGTGGCAAATTGTGGGTAATTCGTTCCCTTTACTTGTCCTATGTCTGTCTTTGCACCGGCGCGGACCAGGAAGCCCTGGGGGAAAGGTAAAGTCAGAGCAGATGGAGTTCACCGAGAGCCTCTTGGTTTGGTTTTTTCAAGTGTAGAGGAAAAACCAGCCGCCTTCAAACGACCTGCGACATTTTCAAGTAAATCCGCATCTAAAATATTCACTACTTTTAGTTCTTTCATGGTTAAAATACACAATTCAGTCTCCTCTTGACTCCAGAAATAGGAGCTCTTCAAACTGTTTGTTTACGATTGATGCGCAAGAAGTGGGAAGCTGCTTATAACCAGGAAATAGCGTATATGTGCTGTAAAATCCCAGTTCAGAGAAGTTTCTCATTACTGGGAAACTGCTATTTTTGGGTTTCCATGTTCGGGAAACTGCGTACACAGTATGATTAAAGGCAAAACCGGAATATTAAAAACTTCCCATAATAAACTGGGAAACTCCAGTGCATGTAAACGCACTCATTGTGGAAAGAAAATTGGAAGTGGCTATTAGATCAGATTTGAGCACTTTGGAAAGGAACTGTCTCTTTGGATCCTAAATTGGAGTAAAGCTTTACATGTCGTCGACTGCAATGAGTTTCAGCTTCAGAAACTTCTTCACTCTTGCGGTCAGAGAGCATGACAACCTGGCAGCATAGTACAGTAGCAAGCTCTACTTGGTTTACGGTTAATGTCTCCGTAACGGCTGGGCCCATCCACATGAAACAAAAAGTGTCACAAAGTTCAGCGTCTTCTCTGTCAGTGCATATGAACTAAGATCACATGACTGTCTCGTAAAGGCGACCAGAAGGAGAGACAATATTTTAAAATGACGTGCTTGATGCTGGTCAGATGAAAGAACTTCCAGCCGTAAGACGAATGTGGCAGGTTTGTGAATCCAGTAATTTTCAAATAATGACCACGGGAAAACATTTGGACGTTTTTTTTCCAAAACTATCTCTCCGTTTGAGCTGTATCGGCCCCTGCTCCGACTGAAATTATGACACGACTTTCTGATTTTATTTCTAGAAATGGAACGAAATTTGATTTGTCCTCCTTTAGCATTTTGTAAACTCAAACATTTGTGGGAAAAACACTGTGCTGCTAATAAAAGACTGTATCAATTTCATGAATTTGACCCAAAAACATAACCCTGCAAGTAGTGAAATGTGAGTATAAACTTGTCCCTGGGACAAATTGGGATGCTACAAATACGTTAGAAAAGTTAGGAATGAGTTTGGACACAACTAACATTTTAATGTAGTAGTTTCCTCCTGCATTGGGCCTTTAAAGTGATAGTCTGTAAGCAGTGGTGTGCTGGGACCTCATTTCGGCCCGGAAATTCAGAGAAGACTGGCCCACTTTTCTGTGGGTTTCTAGCTCAGTGATAGAGCGCTAGTCTCTGGTGCAGGAGGTCCCCGGTTTTTAACGCTCTTTTTACATGGGCCACTGCACACACAGTCTGAGCCTGATACAACTCCACAATCAGCACCAAGTTATGAAGATAAAAATATTTATTTCTCCACTTTTCTACCTTTCACTGCCTCTTTCTTTCTTTACTCGCGCGGACACTTGTCACTTTGTTCTACTTAAACACCCTTAAACACCCCTCTGAGTTAGTTCAATGTCAAATGGTATCTCCCCGCCACACGGATGAAAAGTTAGATGCGAAAATCTTTTCTGATTTTGACACATTTCCCCCTCGTGGGGGCGGCCCGGCCCTAAACAGTGCCGCGGCCCACCGGGAAACCTCCCGACTCTCCCTATGGCCAGCACGCCTCTGCCTGTAAGTTTGCAAAGTGAGGAGAGATAGAGTGAAATTTTAAAACAATCAAATTCCTCCCCCCTTTAACCAGAAAGCCCTTATCAAGGTGCGTTCAAGGCAACTGGTAACTGGTAAATTTCGCACCTCCCACTTGGAAAAATGCCTTGAACTAGTAATTACAACATGTAAACTCGGAGACCTCGAGACTGCTACGAGTTCAGATACGAGATGAGGACAGTAATGGCGGCCCCCAGTGGAGGAGCAGCTAATGATAAAACTGTAACAGAATAATGTGAATATGAAAGTTGTTAAAATGTAAACTGCTCAAAAAATAAATAAATAAACTAAACTAAACTAACAAAATGTTACTTTTGGTCACAGCTTTCAACAGAACGTTATGTCGCATGTTTTTAATTATATCTGGTGGAGAAACTTTCATATAACTTTAGCATCGCATGAGCTAAGTGTTGTAGCATTAGCCGTTTTGTTTACATACGACTTTAATCACCTGGAACGCTCTGAGGTCGGGAGTCGTCATGTTCAAGAGGGAAAGATACAAGATACGAGTTGCCTGGAACGCACCATTAGTTTGAGGAGAGGAAAAGCTTGTCTCATTGGTCGACGAGGGAGGATACTAGACTCTGATTAGTTGCTGAGATCCGGGAAGGAAGGACTTTACAAAAAAAATTATATACACATGTTATTACTTACTTTACATCAAAATGCAACACCAGGTGGTCGATTATGCACATTTTATCAAATTCGTAATACATTTAGACTTCCAGATTATCACTTTAATGCCTGATATTTGATTTGAACAATATGATGTTTGAATATTTGTAAATCCTGAACATTCTACAACAACTACATATCCAGAGAGTTGGGCACAAACAAAGGAAAATTGTCTAGAACTCGCCGCTTGATGGTAATTGTAAATATTGTTAAGTATTGTTAAAAAGACAAAGGGGCCGATGTCATAAGATGGCCTTTTGTTGTAGCCATTTTAAACGTCACTTTTGAATGAAATAAATAAATGATAGTAATGAAATCCACCGACATTCTGGGGTTTACAGTACGTTCTTCTTCAAAGCAGTTGGAGTTGTAATCGAGCAAATGAGAACTTGTTTGACGCCATATCCGCAAATGATTTTTGGACGTAACGTTAGAGGTTTGCAAATACGTCGCCTTTTGACAGACTTGCTTCAGATATTGTCCACATTGTTCCCGTCGCGTTTTGAGCGAGAATCGCAGCAGTGTCATTGGTCTCGCGATGAATGACAGAACTCTTGTGCAGACACCGAAAACACAAATATACAAGTGTCTCGATACAGTCACTGCAAAAGTTTAGCCAAAATGAAGTGGACGTATCGGAGTTATTGCCTTCGCCAGCCTTAGTAATAATGACTCTTAAAAAGTGAGAAGTTTCGAGACATTTTACGAGGAAAATGTTGCTTTGAGGAGGGCGTGTATATGAACCAGCTTTGGAGACCATGCTCGACTTGATATTCCATCCCTGTCTCTGAAACCCTACAACCCAGACCGACAGATATTTGGGGGGATTTTTAAACACTGTTCCTAAGCTACTAAGCTGGGACGGACTGGCGTAATTGTAACTCACATAAAACACAGACTCGGATAGGTCGCAGCAGGCATATCCAGCCCAGAAAGTTGTTGTACTTTTTCTGTAATTCAGTTGGCAAGGGGGACAAGGGGAACGAAGATCTCAGTGGTTGTCCAGATTCACACATAAGTCTAACATTCTTAGTGGATAAAGTTGTCAATACATTTTGCCCGTACAGGCCCTCGCTCTCGCGCCTCAGAACCGCACTCATATGATAATAATAATGATGGGGAAAAAAACATCCAAACATCACCACGACCACCCGCGGATCCCTGCTCCTCTCCACTTACTTCAGCATCGCCTCCTCCTTCGCCTCCTCCTCGCGCTGCCGGGCCAGCACCGCCATGATAATCTTGCGCTCCTCCTCGGTCAGGTGGCTCAGGTCGGGCTCGGGTACGGCCTGGGCGAGCGGCGGCGGCGGCGGCGGAGGGCGAGTGCTGCTGCCGCCCCTGGGCCCCACCGGCGCGAACATCTTCCCCACCGAAACGCGGGGCGCCTCGCTCCTCTGGGCCTGCCTTCAGTCGCCTCCACCACCACCACCGCCTCCTCCTCCTCCTCCTCCTCCTTCCTCTCCACTCCTGCTGTCTCTCAGTCACAGCCAGCCAAGCAGCCACAGCCCACACGGATCACGACATGGCCCTGGGATGGCGATGGAGGGGCATTAGCGGCAGATGCGGGGTCCCATGGCGGCGTCGGAGGCGGCAGAAGCGCGGCAGAGATGGTGGGAAGTGGGGAAAACGCCTTCTTCTTCTTCTTCTTCTTCTTCTTCTTCTTCTCCTCCTCCTCCTCCTCTCTCCTCACGGAACGCTCGCTCCTGCCATTTTACGCATTTGGATCATTGTCAGCGCGGCAACATCTCCCGCTCCATCGGCTCGGATCGGCTGGAATTAGCTCGCTTTGGCTCGGGCTCTGGATGGCACCCCCCCACCCCCCTCCCCACCTCCTCCTCCTCCTCCTCCACACCACCACCTCGCCTCTTTTCACGGATAGTCCATGTCGCCTTCTCCCGCGGCGATAACGCGCAGCCGAAGGTGGAGGGGGGTAGGGGGGCGGAGGGGGGGAGCCCGCAGGTGTGGAGATGTAGCCGGTCTCCTGCGCTCCTGCCCCCGTGTCGCTCCTCTCTCGGCTGACGGGTGGGCGGTGGACGGCCGGCGCTGGAGCTGGAGCTTCGGGAGGATGTTCCGGGGGGGGGTTCCGTCGTGGAGCGGCGAGCGCCCGGTTGCGGAGGCCGCGCGCGGAGGTTGCGCGTTCGGGGAGGGGGGGTGGGGGGCGTACGCGGCGCGGATGGAGCTCGGGGCTGGCGCGGCTCTGGTGAAGATGGTGGCGGTGGCGGATGATGGTGCTGCCAGGAGACGGACCGTCAATGGGACCGCAGCCCCTCCGAGCGCGAGCACGGTGCTTCCTGCGGCGGGGGCGCGCATGCAGCTCTCATTTCAGAATGAGGGGCGCGCTCACGACACGCTACGGCACGCACTGGGGACGCTTCTTATAAAACTACACGGAGCCGGATTTATGAATGTGGGCTCACCACCGTGAACCTGGCCCCTCATCAAACTCTATGTAGCACATCTGTGCCACGTTTGTTCTACAGGACGTTTGGACTTCAAAAAGGTTGAAAAATAAAAATGTTCATTTTCTGTTTTTTTGTTATGTAGTTATAGGGGAGACCGGGTATGGTTGTAACACTTTATGCTTCAGCTCCTGTAACTCACTGAATTTTTGAGCTAGAGTTCTCAAACTTTTATACAAAGTCCCCACATTTGTTGACTACAAATGGCACCAATTCAAACCTTTGCAAGAAAAACAAAGACCTCGTGTAAGCTTCACTATGCGGCCCCCATGAAAAAAGTTTGGACACCCCTGATTTAAATAAAAGAACAATCCAGAACAATGTCTCTCTCTCTCTAACCTGTCATATGCTTAACCTCAGCTGGAGTCAGTCCATAATACAGGTCTGCCGTCTGAGTCAAATAATCAGCCAACACTCCCTCCTGCACCTCAGAGAAAACTCTGTTGATGCTTCAGCGTGACCTACACTGGGATGATCACTGGACCTGTGTTTTACAGTATCTGCTCAGTAAATGGTAAATGGACTCAACTTATATAGCGCTTTTCCACCTACATTAGGCACTCAAAGCGCTTTACAGCAAGGATCCACTCACCCATTCACACTCTCATTCATACACCAGTGTACGCAGACACTGGAGGCAACTAGGGTGAAGTGTCTTGCCCAAGGACACAACGACAGTGTGCATTTGCGGGAGCTGGGATTCGATCCCATGACCTTCCAATCACGAGACGACCCGCTCTACCACCTGCGCCACCGTCGCCCCAGTGTTACATGGCAGATCACATGTGCCTTTGTAACTGATCTGACTTGCCCTTCTTTCTGACCTCATCATGATTTTTTTTTTTAAACATTAGCTGGCACACATCTGTCAGTCTTTTTTTTCCACTGTCTAGGCATTCTGTAAAAGTATTCAAATCAAGTAAGTGTTATTAACTGTATATAGGGGATGACTGTATTACAACCATCCCCACCCCTGTCAGCCATTGTTCAGCTGGCCTCATTAGCATAATGGTGTGAAATTATCAGAGGAAACGTGCATCACATTTTTCCTGAGAAACTACAATTGAATCTAATGTAAGTCATATGGTTTTATGTGCAATAGTATAAGCACTAAACAAAATATAGTCTTGGTCAAAAAGTTTACTTTCTTACCTCAAAATCAATTTTTTCTCAATAGGATCTGCATGAACCTGTTTACAACCTAGACCATCACTGTGTGGGATCAGGGAGGAAGTGGGTAAACAATCTTACCTTGAATGGTGGAATTGGTGGTGTTACAACTCTCCCCATGTTACAACCATACCCGGTCTCCCCTACATCAATAGGTTTTTATAAACTATAAAAAGCTTGACGGCTCAGCTCAGGTATCAAAGACATTCGTTTTATTGTTTTATTTGTTATTTGCTATTTGGTACCACCCTGAAAAAATATATATTAGCCTAATTTATTTTTTAACTATTATTCCAATACCACTAAGTACAGAAAGTAACATTATAACTGAATATCCATTTCATTTCAGACATAACTTGATTCAAATGAAATTAAGTAACTTTTGAAGATTAACAGGATTTATGCTAATGTTAGCTTTTCTCAGGAATAGAAATAGCTGTTTAGCTAGCTGTTACTACTGACCAAGGAGACAAACTTGGTTAAGTCAAATAATTAATGCATTTGTTTTATCCTAAAAAAAAAGAAAAAGCATAACAGTGTTAGAGTGAGACATTCAAACAAGGCTAACCATCCTTTGCTTTACTCATGCTGTTGGAAGTGTTTAACGATGTCAGTTCCATTGTGTCATGTGACTCATGTTTTCTTCTTCTTCTACTATGCTACAATAAAAACGTTAGGGTAACTTTCTTACATAATAATATTTATTTAAATATTTTTACACATCAATTGACAAAATAATACAAAAGAAAATGTATTCAAAATGTATCTTAACGGTTTAATTTCAGATTCAATCTGATGATACAGTAAAGGGGGTGGGACGAGCAAAGATTGCATTTTGGGGATACTCCAGACATATTTGGTATTTAAAAAAATATTTCTAATAAACACTTTATCTCAGTTTATTTAAATTTGGTCCCAGGACAAGTACAATTTACTCCAAAACTGCAGCTTTAATATTTTGTACATGGATTATGTGAAATTTGTACAGATTTCCGTCTGTGCTGGTTCAGTTTTTTGAATGTTAGGCTCCAAACCTTAAAGCCGTGGCGTCCACGCACAGGGTGACCATGATAGTAGTGAAAGTGGAACAGGTCGTGTGCTGTGGTGGGACATGGAGGGACAGACATGAGAAATTCAAAATGTAGATTACATTCCTGTCCCAAAATAAACCACACACTGGAAGAATGACCGTCTCAAACGAGGTAAATGACTTAACGTGCATCAGACAGGTTCTAGCGTGTTTGAAAATATGACTTATTTAGATAAATATCTGTTGTATGTGGGGAAAGTGGGGATTTTGATGTCATCAAATAAAAACTGTCTTTTATCACTGATTAGTGCTTAGCTCAGCTAATCATTTAAATGTGTGGTTAATAGTGATGTGAAGTTCGATTCACTTTACTGACTCGAGTTAACATAAATCACTCACCAAAGTGAATCGGGTGTTTTGAGTCGTTTGATTCTGTGAGTCAGTCATATGTAAACTACTGTTTAAACCAGTAAAACACGTTAAGGTGGACGGCCAAATCTCATGGAGAATGAAAACCGTAGCTTCCTCACAAAATGAAATCCAACCTATGTTATTGATGGTAAATGATGGTTAATGACTGTAATCTGGTTATGCAACTGGGAAAAGTAGCATTTTATGTAATCCACAATTTTGATATTAAATTATATTTATCTATTTTTCCCCACTCTGTCTGAATGGACCACCTTGATGTATTTACACTTGAGTGCGAGGCTAGCTTAGTTAGCAGTTGAGTCATTTGATTCAGACGTATCAGTGCCTTTGATTGACGTGAACCACAGAGTGATTCGTTTTGCAGTTCATACTAGTACATCACTCACTCCCTCCCACTGAGACACGTTTTGTACAGAAATATTCAGCCATTTTTACCATCAAGTTTTAATTTCACTCTTAATATTAGAGTAAGTAATGTTAATCGAGGAGGTGAATCATGACTCTTGATTCAGTGAAGTGACTTCACTTAATCAAGAGTGGGGGAAATGGATAAATATAATTTAATCCCAAAATTGTGGATTACATAAAATGCTACTTTTTCCAGTTGCATAATTCTAAAATAGCAGCAGATTACAGTCATTAACCATCATTGACCATCAATAACATAGGGTATTGTTGTTGTTTCGTCTCTGTCGTCATATTTATAGTTTAAATGTTTATCAGATTTGTATTTTTAAGCACAGAATTCAGTTTAATCAAACCGTCACACCAGAGCACTTTATGTTTCACACTGAGGTCCATCACTACAAGTCAAAGTAAAGATTTATTTGCCAAAGTCAGTTACATCTAGAGCACAATTTATTTTGAGAAACAGAGGCTGGAAGTTGTGGAGTCAATGCGTCTTTCAAAAGGCCAATCACTGATGCCTTTAAAAAAAAAAAGTGTATGAGTTTTGATAGATTGATTGATTGAGTTGTTTTCTGTGATATTTTTTAATCTTTCTAATTAACCTATCTTTGTTGTTCTTCATTTTCTAAATATTATTTCATACTCAAAATGTATCGATTTTATGTCTATTGATAGGTGTATAAGCCCATTTGGGTTTTCTGCCTCTTCCTGCACTTTCATTATAATGGATTGTTTGCTATTATATGCAAAACTAATAAATAAATAAATAAATAAATAAATAAATAAAGTAGCTTCTAAATTATGTGCAGAGATTTACTGTACTGTCCAAATTACTTCTGACAATAAGTTCAACTCTGCCCTCCAGTGGGAGAAAGTTTCAATTACAACAGCAAACATAAGGTCCTATGATATTTATTTATTTATTTCCAGGTTAAATACTGTTCTGGTTATTTTCCTTAAAAATCATATATTTTTCCTAATCCCCCAATTCAGGTTAGACGGGCTCAAACTTTAAAGGGACTATACGGAGTTTAGTCTGAAGTAAAGCATCACTTGTTTTTGCCTAAATGAGTTTTCTGCAAAGACATTTTAAAGGAATTAACAGTATTTTTCACATTTCGAGAGTACTTTAACCTCTTACAACCCGCCTGAACTGAATGTATTCTTTCCTCTTTGGCCAGTGTGACTCCTCATTTGAAAGCTAAGACGGATCTTTTCCCTTCCCTTCCCCTGATGTCATCACTTTTTTCCATGTTCTTTTTCATCTCATTTTTGCCACTTTTTTGTTGTGTTTTGTCACTTTTCTGCTGCACTTTCATAACTTTTTTGTCGCTCTTTTGTTGCATTTTCATCCTTGTGTCTAATTTTTCTCTCTATTTTGACACTTTTTTCCAGAAGCTTTTAGATTTGGGTAAAGCCAAACTGGAGACAATGTGCTCTGTTCAGGTGAGGGTTAACAGGGTAAATAAGTGGTATATGAATAATAACTTTGCAGCTTTTACGTCACTTTTTTGTTGTGTTTTCATCCTAATTTTCTTCTCGCTATTTTGACGCTTTTTCACTGGAGAAAATGTGCTCGGTTGGTGGGGGTTAAGAGGCATCTGATCTCTGATTTGTGTAATAATATTCCTCAAAATCATCTTGACGGTCAGAGGTTCTATGATATGACTTTCATCTGTCCGCACCTGTTCACTCTCTCCAGCTCACTGTCCCTCCTGCCCTCCTCGTCACCGCAGAAGAGCAGAGGCTTCAGTCGCTCCCCAGCTCTGGAACACTCTGCACCACACTCAAAACTCATCTGTTTCGAAAGGCCTTCTCACTGTGACCAGAACTGTACTGTCCTTTGTGTTTCCAATGACATCACGCATAGTTCCAGTGGCCATTTTGAATACCGAAGTAGCATTATGCCATACTACAACATGTAACAATATCTCTGCTCAGGATGAAAATGAAAGACAACTGATTGACAGTGGCATTTTTATGTCCTCGTAATCATTGCTCAAGAAGATAACAGTTAAAACACACGTTTATGTGATATAACCAGCAAATGTGGCACAGACGTAGCAGCTCTGTCTGTCGAGCTACAGCAGGATTTACTAAAGATCTGCTTCACTCTGAAGACTAAATTAACCCAGAGGAAACAAAAAACCTTTCTCTTGGATTTTTACAGTTTGTCATGTCGACAGAGTCTCAGTCTGAGTCAGTGTTTAAGCTGCTCAAGACGTTAGCATGCTACCGGTTAGCAACTGTCAATGGCTTCAACACGATAAACACATGTGTGTCTCACATCTATGAACACTGAGGAAATACTACAGTAACAGCTCAGCTCTGACCTCTGTCACATGTTGTATCCAAGGCTAGATGTTTGTGGTTCAGGGCTTTCCCTTGGAGAGGTCAGAGCTGAGCTGTTGAAGCTAAATGCTAACCGGTAGCATGCTACGGTCTTGAGCAGATTAAACACTGACTCACTGGTTTCTTCACATAAAGGTGCGTCTCTGGTTCCGTGTTTTTACTGTTATCTTCTTGAGCAATGATTACGAGGACATAAAAATACCACTGTCAATCAGTTCTCTTTCTTTTATATTCTGAGTAGAGATATTGTTACATGTTGTAGTACTGCATAATTCTACTTCAGTGTTCAAAATGGCCGCCATAACAACAAAAGTCACATGACTGAAAGTAAGTAAGTGCTTTATTGTCATTGTACAAGTGTACAACGAAATAGTGTTCAGGTGTTAGTCCTGAGCTGCTGCCACTGTGGGTCAACCTGACCCGCATGACCTTGGATGTCGGGGAAACTGTAGCACTCGGAAGAAACCTGGCTGGCTGCCCTATGGTGCACCGCCATTTAACATTTAGCAACTTTAGCTCCATGCTACATGCTAACGTTAGCTAAGACTGCAGTTTCTTCACTTGCCACGCCCCCTTGTATGACAGGAATCGCCCATATGTTTGAAGCAGCCAGAGAGAGACCATGAGGAGCTGACAATCTAGATCTTCTGCACCAGCAGAGGGCGCTCTAACACAGCGAATCTGCTGCACTGTCGTGGATTGGCTCCACTTCCGGCAGGGAATGTGATGTTAAAAAGAGACAAATTGAATCAACTCTCAACAAAATTGTTTTGCCTTTTCAATGGCACTATTTGATCTAGTTGCTTATGGACTGCACTGCAAAATGTAATTAACTAGATTAGTTTCAATGTCTCAATTTGACCATAATAATCGAAATTTGAGCTGTTTTTATTCGTTAAGATGTAGTTGGGCATTTGATCCAGATTACTTCACTTGTTCTGAGATGTTTTTGACTCGTTTCAATACATTTCGTCTTTATTTCAGGTAATTTTCTGTGCCAATGGGGTAAGAAAATTGGTCTTTTACCATTGGCAGTTTCACTTCCTTAATTCAAACGAGATTTACCTTAGACCTTAGTCTGAAATGTCATCGCAAAGTAAACTTGGTCAGAGAAGGACAAAGTCTAAATGAGTGAAAATTGCTCAAAACAAGATACATTTCTTCACTTCAAGTCACTTAAGCCAATGCTTGATATTTACCAAACGGCACTGGCCGTGTTCGTGTTCCCTAAATTTTGAACAAAACTTTATATGGATTTGTTTATACTATATATGTTATGTGTTATATGCAAATTTATAAGTAAAACCCATTTTGTTTTGTTTAAAATATAGATTTAAATCTTACTATTGTTGGGAGTATGACTGCGTTACAGTAATGTTCACATAACTGCTCACTTCAGGCGCCATGAAATGATCCCAGGATCAAAAACGGACCAATCAGAGCCCAGCCACTCCCTGCACTTCCTGTTTGAGACAGATCAGGAGGAATGTGTGCACACACCAGGAGTTGATGAGTGGAAATGCACACAATTATAAAACACAGGGCCAAAGGCAACAGGAACTCATAAAAAATAGTTTGTTTGGATGTTGATTATTTTTATCAAAATGGATTTCCCATTTGCAAGGGAAACTACGTAATTCAGGCTAGATGCAAAATCAAGATGCAAAAATGACAAACTATACCCTGCTAAATCTGACTTTTAATGGCTCCACTGCATCCTTTTAAGTTGCAACTCCCAAAATAACCATGTGAACAAACCGAGAGTCCTCCACTGTGAAACGCATTCATCACGAAGCAGCAAATTAAGTCTGGTTCAATAATATTTATTTGAATAGTTGTGTTGTTTCACTCATTTCATACACACACACAAACAGGCTAAAGACAAATCATTGTCTAAAATAAAGAAAACGTGTTAGGGTTGCAAGCCAGAGTCCCAGCTTCCGTTATATGAAACATCTACAGAGGGACTATAGAGAGCACCCAGACCAGCTCCATCACTGTGTGGTTCTTCTACAGAGGGACTATAGAGAGCATCCTGACCAGCTCTATCACTGTGAGGCTCTTCTACAGAGGGACTATAGAGAGCATCCTGACCAGCTCCATCACTGTGTGGCTCTTCTACAGAGGGACTATAGAGAGCATCCTGACCAGCTCCATCACTGTGTGGCTCTTCTACAGAGGGACTATAGAGAGCATCCTGACCAGCTCCATCACTGTGTGGTTCTTCTACAGAGGAACTATAGAGAGCACCCAGACCAGCTCCATCACTGTGTGGTTCTTCTACAGAGGGACTATAGAGAGCATCCTGACCGGCCCCATCACTGTGTGGCTCTTCTACAGAGGGACTATAGAGAGCATCCTGACCAGCTCCATCACTGTGTGGCTCTTCTACAGAGGGACTATAGAGAGCTCCCTGACCAGCTCCATCACTGTGTGGCTCTTCTACAGAGGGACTATAGAGAGCTCCCTGACCAGCTCCATCACTGTGTGGCTCTTCTACAGAGGGACTATAGAGAGCATCCTGACCAGCTCCATCACTGTGTGGTCTTCTACAGAGGGACTATAGAGAGCATCCTGACCAGCTCCATCACTGTGTGGCTCTTCTACAGAGGGACTATAGAGAGCATCCTGACCAGCTCCATCACTGTGTGGCTCTTCTACAGAGGGACTATAGAGAGCATCCTGACCAGCTCCATCACTGTGTGGCTCTTCTACAGAGGGACTATAGAGAGCATCCTGACCAGCTCCATCACTGTGTGGCTCTTCTACAGAGGGACTATAGAGAGCATCCTGACCAGCTCCATCACTGTGTGGCTCTTCTACAGAGGGACTATAGAGAGCATCCTGACCAGCTCCATCACTGTGTGGCACGGCGCCAGCACTGCGTCCTACTGAAGGAGCCTCCAGCGCATCGTGAGAGCAGCGGAGAGGATCTGTGGAGCCCCTCTCCCCTCCATTAAGGACATGTACTCCACCCGTCTCACCCGCAAAGCCGTCAGAATCACCAGTGACTCTTCGCACCCATCACACAGTCTCTTCAAAGTAATGCCTTCAGGGAGGAGACTGCGGAATCTACGGGCCAGGTCTAGTCAAATGAAGAACAGTTTCATACACCGGGCCATCAGGAAGCTGAACTCCCTGCCCTTCCTGTGCTCCCACCCCACCCCATGTTCATTAGACTACACTGTCCCGACCAAATAACAACCTAAAACACTGTCCTCTTCAAACCCTTGTGCTCAGACATCACGAAGATGATTTCTTTGAGACTGTTCATCTCTGCCGTGTTAGATATTTCAGTGTATTTCAGTTGCAGGCCCAACATTGTGGAATGCACTGCCCTTGCACCTTAGACAGGCTGAGTCCCTTTCTGTTTTTAAGTCGGCTCTTAAAACATATCAGTTTACTGTAGCTTTTAATTAAGTTAAGAATCTATGGTGGTTTTATCTCGTTTGCCTGTTTGTATCCCTTGTATTCTTTTACCTGTGTGCTCCTAATTTTTTACTGACATTTTGCTGTTGTGTTCTGCACTTTGATCAACTATGTTCATGTTTTTAAAGTGCTTTATAAATAAAGTTGGATTGGATATAACTGTCAACTGTTAAAGAGGCAACCTTCAGTTGTGTTAATTTCATGAATTGTGCTCTATGAATAAACTTGCCTTGCCCTTTTTGTGAGGCAGCTGTGGCTACAATAGTAACTTTACCACCATCACCAAGTACGGAGTGAATGAATAATTGTAAAGCGAGTTTGAGCATCTGGAAAAGCGCTAGATAAAACTAATGCATTATTATTATTATTATGGTTCATAGCTTATTGATTGAGCTCTATTTAAAGACACTATACCAGTTTTTTTTTCTGTGTTTGGCCTATATAGGGAGGGAGGAAGGGGCACTCAGGTGTTGCAGTGTGGAGGCATACATCTTTTGACCCTGTCTATGGAGTCTGAAACCTGTGAAACCTGTAGTTTTATTGAAGGTATTGAGGTATGCAAATAAACCTTGGGAACACAGTATTTTTTTGGTTCTTTGTGAAGGAAGATACGCGTCCGAAACCCCTAAACACTGAGCGGACCTTTGCATAGGGCAAATCCTGGCCACTACAAGAACATTTACATAACGTTGGCCTGCATAATTGTAGACCTAAATGTTCACCTCCTTAAATAAGCTCTGCGTCCTCAGGTAACAAACTTTCTTCGCACTTTGAACTATTTTCGAGCCTTAACAGCGGTTCATTCATTGCCATTATTCGAGCGTAACCCATGTAAACAACTGAAGTACCTTGTTTCTGCACCTAGTCTGCGTGTCTGATGTTTGTCAGCATTGAAATCCGTCTAGTGGGAGATTAGGGAGTTTATATTGTGCAGGGAAACTAAAGCTACACAAACTTTAGCTCAAAATGCCAAACTTATAAACCATCGACGTTCAGCTGCGTCATCCCGAGGCCTTTGGTGGTCTCCGGTGATGTGTGACTTCCTGGCTCATTTTTTTATCCCAAGAAGTGAGGCCAATAATACAGACAACACACAGATTCTCATGATTTCAGGAAGCTGTTTGACTTTCACAATAAAAGACTCACGTCGTATTAATCATTCAAATTTTTTATTGTTCGAATGGCCCAAAATCCCAGCGACAAAATGGACAAAATATGAACAATGATTTTCACACCAAAGTTGAAAGATGAATGAGCGGCGAATGTCCGAGCCGAACGGAGCAAACATTCCCACTCCCGGCCAAAGGGGGGCTGCACACCGAAAGTGTAGGATGTTTACACCGCTCACAGCTCAGGTTTAATTCCTGGAGCGTTTGGGGCTTTTCGGTGGAGTTGGGCACAGTAATCCTCCAGTGATAGATACTTCCGTCCGTAATAAATCAGGGTTTCCACAGGGTATTAAAAATCATTAAAAGTCATTAAATTAAGTGCATTTTCTTCGACTTTGCCCAAATCCAAAAGCTTCTGGGCTGGAGCTTACAGCCTATAGGCCGGTGTAGCGCCTCATTTGAAAGCTAAGACCTATAGAAAACTGATCTAAAAGGATATTTTTCCTTGTGTTGGTGCCGTGTTGTCATCACCTTTTTTACGTTCTTTTTCATTTCAGTTTTGCCACTTTTTTGTTGCACTTTCATCACTTTTGTTGACACATTTTTACTGCTTTTTTGTTACGTTTTTGTCACTTTTTGTCGAGTTTTTGTCACGTTTGTCAATTTTTTTCTGCTTTATTGTTGAGTTATCGTCACTTTATTGTAGATTTTTTGTCACTTTTCATTGATTTTTGTCACTTTTTTATAGATTTTTTTGTTGATTTTTTGTCACTTTTTATTGATTTTTTATTGACTTTTGTCACTTTTTTTGTTGATTTTTTGTCACTTTTATTGATTTTTTTATTGACTTTTTGTCACTTTTTTGTCACTTTTTTGTCACTTTTTTGTTGATTTTTTGTCACTTTTTATTGATTTTTTTATTGATTTTTTGTCACTTTTTGTTGATTTTTTTGTCACTTTTTTTGTTGATTTTTTGTCACTTTTATTGAATTTTTTATTATTTTTGTCACTTTTTTGTTGATTTTTTGTCACTTTTTTGTTGATTTTTTGTCACTTTTTTGTTGATTTTTTGTCACTTTTTATTGACTTTTTGTCACTTTTTATAGATTTTTTGTTGATTTTTGTCACTTTTTATTGATTTTTATTGACTTTTGTCAACTTTTTTGTTGATTTTTTTTGTCACTTTTTATTGATTTTTTTATTGACTTTTTGTCACTATTTTTGTCAGCTTTTTTGTCACTTTTTTTGTTGATTTTTTGTCACTTTTTATTGATTTTTTTATTGATTTTTGTCAACTTTTGTTGATTTTTTTGTCACTTTTTTTGTTGATTTTTTGTCACTTTTTAATGAATTTTTTAATTATTTTTTGTCACTTTTTTTGGTTGATTTTTTTGTTCACTTTTTTTGTTGATTTTTTTTGTCACTTTTTTTGTTGATATTTTGTCACTTTTTATTGACTTTTGTCAAGTTTTTTGTTGATTTTTTGTCACTTTTTATTGATTTTTTTATTGACTTTTTGTCACTGTTTTTTGTCACTATTTTTGTCACCTTTTATTTGTTGATTTTGTCAGCTTTTATTGATTTTTAATTGGATTTTTTGTGACTTTTTGTTGATTTTTTTGTCACTTTTTTTGTTGATTTTTTGTCACTTTTTATTGAATTTTTTATTATTTTTGTCACTTTTTTGTTGATTTTTTGTCACTTTTTTGTTGATTTTTTTGTCACTTTTTTTGTTGATTTTTTGTCACTTTTTATTGACTTTTTGTCACTTTTTTTATTGATTTTTTGTCACGTTTTTTCAGCTTTTTTGTTGATTTTTTGTCACTTTTTGTTGATTTGTTGTCACATTTTTTCTGCTTTTTTGTTGATTTTTTGTCACTTTTTTATTGATTTCTTTGTTGAATTTTTGTCACGTTTTTGTCGCACTTTCACCGGTTCATTTTGCCGCTGTTTGTTTTGCGTTTTCATCCTCGTTTCCTTCTAATTTTTAACAATATTTTGACGCTTTTTCCAAGAAGCTTTTAGATTTGGGTAACTGGAGAAAATGTGTGCTCGGTTCAGGTGAGGGTTAAGAGGTTAAAAAGCATCTAATCGAATTGAAACTGGCATTAAATGTAAACTTTTTAGAAAACCTGTTTTTTTTCCTTTGAGGCAGAACCCACTCAATTACATTATTCAGTCATTTTTACTGCAGACATTCATCAAATACACAAAAACTATGGTCTGAAACAAAGACATTTTACACAATCATTGGGTCAAAGGTTTCTCGTGTCCAATTTCTTCTGTAATATACAAATCTTACCAAATGAAATATGAAAAAAATTACAATTTCTTGACTGCCAGGCTACAGTTACAGTTACTCAAAATTACTATTCTAAATCCATCCGTTACTACCCAACGCGGACTATGAAGGGATCTGTGATGAAATGCTTGTATTTTATTCTGTTTATTGGATGAAATGTTACTTGTTGTGACTTTAAATGAAATTACTGACGTATTTGCTGCAGAAAATACTTCAACATTCAAAGTAGACAATACAAATCAGTTTAAATAATTGGTATATGAATAATAACTTTGCAGCTTCAAAGAATGCACCCAAACTCACCCTCTGTACGAGACAAATCTCCTTCCTTGTTGTGAGTCAGTTGCATTGACAGTATATCTGCACATCGCCACCTACTGTTCTGGAGTACAAACAAAAACACATGACATGAGTTTTTACTTTGGAGCCTTTATAGCAGGGATATAGGCAAGTTTGCTTTGGTGGAGGGCCGATTTTCTTCATTGTCAAAAGACCGAGGGCCGAACCTTCCAGTTGTAGCTGAAGCAAAGCATCACTTTCTACAAATGCCAGTGTTGTTGCCTACATTGGTTTTCTGCAAAAACACTTTAAAGGAATTCATAGTATTTTTCACATTTCTAGAGTACTTTAACCTCTTAGCACCCGCCTGAACCGAATGCATTCTCTCCTCTTTGGCGACAGGCCAGTGTAACGCCTCATTTGAAAGCTAAGACCCACAGAACTCACCTCTTTCCTCGCATTGTTGCTGTGATGTTGTCATTTTTTTCCATGTTCTTTTCATCTCATTTTTGCCACTTTTTTGTCACTTTTTTGTGTTTTTTTTGGTCATTTTTTCATAATTTTTTTGTGGTTTTTGTCATTTTTCATCACTTTTTTCTGTATTTTTGTGTTATTTTTTCATAATTTTTTCATCACTTTTTTGTGTGTTTTTGTCATTTTGCCATCACTTTTTTTGTGTTTTTTGTGTTATTTTTTCATAATTTTGCCATCACTTTTTCATCACTTTTTTGTGGGGTTTTTCTCACTTTTTTGCTGCACTTTCATTACTTTTTTGTCACTTTTTCATCACTTTTTTGTGTTTTTTGTCACTTTTTGTGTTTTTTTTGGTCATTTTTTCATAATTTTTTTGTGGTTTTTTGTCATTTTTTCATCACTTTTTTGTGGTTTTGTGTTATTTTTCATTATTTTTTCATCACTTTTTCATCACTTTTTTCTGTTTTTTGTGTTATTTTTTCATCATTTTTGGTGTTTTTTTCATCCTTTTTTCATCACTTTTTTGTGTTTTTTGTCATTTTTTGTCATTTTTCATTACTTTTGTGTGTTTGTTGTGTTATTTTTTCATAATTTTTTCATCACTTTTTGTGTGTTTTTGTCATTTTGTCATCACTTTTTTTGTGTTTTTTGTGTTATTTTTCATAATTTTGCCATCACTTTTTCATCACTTTTTTGTGGGTTTTTTCTCACTTTTTTGCTGCACTTCCATTGCTTTTATGTCACTTTTTTAGGCTTTTTAGTCACTTTTTCATCACTTTTTTGTTGTGTTTTCATCCTCGTTTTCTTCTCTCTTTGTCTATTTTGATGCTTTTTTCACTGGAGAAAATGTGCTCGGTTCAGGTGGGGGTTAAGAGGTTTAGGAGGCATTTGATCTATGATTGGACGTTGCCTACCCCTGCTTCATAGAAAAGCGGTGTAGTAGAAGTAATAGCAGTAGTACTATATGTAACAGTTGAGTTCATTCATGTGATGAGAGTCTGTGTTTATCGGCACTTCCTTCCTCTGTCTGTCACACCCACTTCCTCCAAACACCACCCGACAAGACACGCCAGAAATACCACAGCTCCTGGATTAGGTCTTTGTTTAGTTTTTTTTAGATCATTGTGCGCAGTACACCGTGGTGGGAGTAAATCCTGCTGCCGCTCTGTGACAGTGAAAAGGGGAGAAAGGCAGGACAGATGAGCAGTTAGTAGCTTTAGCCGCTTTGTGGTTCGGTTTAGCGTTGTTTGCATTGGAAACATTATCCAATATGGCAGCGGGTGGCCGTTTTTTTTTTTGGCAGAAGCAAAATGTAATGCTTTTTAATGCCACAAACGCAGAAAGAAATCAGCGCGTATTTCATTTCTTAAGATTTGCAAACATTTAATCAATCAGAGGAAAGAGGATTGGACAAAAATGTTCAATGCAAGAAAATGTGGTCAATATCAACCCAAACTGTAACTAAATATGTTTAAGATCATTTTTCAACTTCACTGTAAAACTTGTTGAGCAATGTCATCATTTTCCAGTAAATTCAGATTTAAAGCAGTACTAAGTAACTCTTGCCCCTAGAGGCCATAAGTGCAACTGCAGGTGTCGTAGCAAGTTGCGATTTTTTAACTTATTAATTGTCCGTGAGAATAAATACTACGCTGACAGAAAAGACAAAGGGAGAGAGGGATATTGTACATCCAATTACACAATAGAAATGATTTTTGGCTGTAAATACTGTTTAAGTGGTGCTAGGCCGCAGTTAGCTTTGCCCGTTAGCCTGTTAGCTTCTTCTTCGTGATTCCATTAGTGTGTATTGGTGCCTCCGACCCAGTGGCAGGAAAGTTGCAAATGTGGTTTTCTGGCCAGAGACACCAGGGGGAGATGAAAACCCCCCAATCATCCCATTAACACTTGTATTACCCCCAGAGGGACTACGGAAAGGATTTATTTAGGTAAACACGTTACATAGTACTGCTTTAATGCCAGTTTGAATCTAATTTAATGCTTTTCAATGAACATTGATTTTGGTACAGTTCATTTAATGACTTTTAATGCCACACGGAAACCCTGAGTTATATATAGTTTATCAATCAATTGGTCTACGCTTCTGTCACAGCAGCCGTTAACATTTCTTGGATTTCTTTGAAGACTGGTTTAGTTTTTATTGCTCCCTCTAGTGTTAACTGTTGCTAAAGAGCGAGTTAGTTTCCTCCACAGTGTTTAGGCTTCTCCATTTCTCCATTTTTAAGGAGTTAGCAATAACTAATTAACATTTGCTGGTTTGCCGGAAGGGAAAGTCTTGCCCCCGGCCGCTGACATCACTGCTGTTCGGTCCTTGGTCCAGTTTTTAACCTCTTACCACCCGCTTAAACCTAGCGCAGTTTCTCCAGTTCAGCTTTACTCAAATTTTGAAGTTTCTTGACTGGAGTTTATCTAGGCCAGTGGCTTGAAAGCTAGGACCTACAAAACTGATCTAAAAGGATCTTTTTCCTTGCCGTGTTGTCGTAACTTTTTTCACATTCTCTTTCATCAAATCTGTACCCGTTTCTTGTTGCTCTTTTGTTACTTTTTTGCTGCACTTTCATCACTTTTTTGTCACATTTGTTTCTTTTTTGTTGTTCTCTTGTCACTTGCTCTTTAGTGGCTTTCTGTCAGTTTTTTGTTGTACTTTCATCGCTTTTTGTTACTTTTCTTTGCTCTTTTGTGGCTTTTATTGTCACTTTTTCATCCTCGTTTTCTTCTCGTTTTTGTGGCTATTTTCATGAAGCTTTCGATTTGGGTAAAGCCAAAGTAGAGAAAATGTGCTCGGTTCAGGCGGGGGTTAAGAGGTTAACTGGTTCCCAACCAGCACCAGTTTTTTTGGAAACCAAGAGACGGCATTTTCTGAGTAGAAAATGAAAGTACCGGTTCTGAAACTGGAACCAGCACCAGCTCGGTGGAAAAGGGCTGAATGAAAAGCAACATCACTGTGATTAAAAACAATGAGTAGGTCCTGGTTTAATCCTAGAGTTGGTCCTAGCAGTGGGCTGCTGCAAACATCCGACTGAAAGCCCTCTCAGACCAATAGCTTCCAGTCAAGGATGTTTACAGTAGCCCCCACTGCCCTCTCATATGTATATACAAAACACATAGATGCCCTGTGGAAGTGGGCAATATATAATCTACAAGATGATATCAATAATGTGAGGAAGTACAGTGTATCTCCAATGGCAATAAACCAACAGTACTGCAAAACCTGCTGCTGAAAACCAAAATGAATATATTTGACGTGCAACTTGGGCTGGGCACCGTTCGCTTTTTATCGATACTTGCTTTCCGGTACTGGCGCCTTAACAGTACTCATTTCTCGATATTTTACTTGAAATAAAATGACATCCTAAACAGCGCAACAGAAAGAACACAGGCCGCAGCAGCGTCACAAGCAACTTCATGTCTTGAGCAGAATTTCCACTTAAGCAGCGTTAAAAGAGAGAAAGGACGTTATTACCTCCTGAGCTGCAGGGACAGGCAAGATCCACTTCATGACACTGTTTTCTTTCAGCTAAACACATGAGCTTTACTGACACTTACCCATTTATGTTTGGTACAAATACCCTTCAAAGTAAGTCACTCATGTTAAAAGTATTACAACGTATGTATTGGCTCAGTAAAGCAACAATCGAGAGCTGTCTACTTGTTTTAAAGGATCTCTGTACCAAAAATGTCTAAGAGTGAGCACTCACTTTTCCACAAACAATCTTTGATATTCTCTCACCGCTGCAGCTGCTTGTAAACAACACGTGAGCTCAGCCTCCATGGGTCGGTCACTAAAGGTAAAAATGTCTTTCTTGTTGTCACTGCAATGTTGGGCTCTAGAACTCTAGTTTCTTATTCAGTCCTGGTTTAGTCCAGGGCTTACAACCGGTTTTTGTTTTCCGATACTGCCCCCTACCGGAGCTTTTCAGTCGGTAACAAGTAGGTACTGTTTCAAGCAGTACTAAGCGCAACTGGAGGTGTCGTAGCATGTTATGTTTTTTTAACTTATTAAATGTCTTGGAGAGTAAATACTACGCTGACAGAAAAGGCAAAGGGAGAGAGGGGTGTTGTACATCCAGTTATACAATGGAAATACATTTTTTTGGCTGTAAATACTGTTTAAAGTGGCGCTAGCCCGCAGTTAGCTTTGCCCGTTAGCCTGTTAGCTTCTTCTTCGTGATTCTATTAGTGTGTATTGTTGCTCTGACCCGGTGGCAGTCAAGTTGCAAGCATGGTTTTCTGGCCAGAGACACCAGGGGGAGATGAAAGACCCCCCAATCATCCCATTAACACTTGTATTACCCCCAAAGGGACTACGGAAAGGATTTATTAAGGTAAACACGTTACTTAGTACTGCTTTAACGATACCCAGCCCTATGTGCAACGCCTCCTACACTTTTGTAGTTCATACAAGGAATAATTTTTTGGAGCGACAGCATTTTTGTCAAGATCGTCCACCCCTTAAGCGCAGGAATGAGAACTTACCGACAAACTCACCGAACAGACTGACCGCCTCCAACCTACAGGAGAAAGAGCAAATGTTATTACAGTGTCTCAAACTGCGAGGAGGTTGTAGACTCCCCCTCCCACCCCCCCTGTCTTTAAGATTTAATCAGCCGTGTCTCATCTTGTTGCTGTTCCCCGTCGCTTTCCGTCGTCCCAGGCCCGCATGTTCCTAGTGTGTGTGCACAGTAAACAGCCCGGGCCCGTCTCTGTTTAGACTCACATCACTCCTACACACACTCTCACCGCGCAACTGCAACCAAACCCCGACCTGAACCCGCTGCCTCCTCACTTGGAGAAAGTCAGTGGCGCTGTTCCCCTTCAGCCGAGCGCTCTCAGGTCAGCGCAAGAACAAAGACAAGTCTATCAGAACATTACAATCTGCATTCCTTAAATACCTCAGCACTACAGAGAGAGAGAGAGAGGCAGGAGTGTGTGTGTGGCTGATATTTCCTCATGTGACTATAATTGGCCTATATCGTTCTCTTTTATTTTGTAGTATTAGTTTTCTTGGCGTCAAAATGGTTAGAGCTTGGTTTAAAGGGGGGGTATTATGTAAAATCGACTTTTTCAAGCTTTATATCATGTTATTATGTCATTCCCTCATTAATCACATGCCTGGAGTGTTGCCTTGGCTCATTCACATATTTTTGAGTAATCAGTAAAAACTTAGACGGCAGCCATTTTAGGTGTAGCTATGCCTCAGTCCTCCTAGGAACGCCCCCACCTCCTGGAGACGCCTCTGGACCTTTCGTCACCAGCCAAGCCACCAACCACTGCTCCTCAGCTCAGCAGAGCCCCCTCCCCGCACAGTAGTGTTGTTTAGATGCCACAGCAGTGTGCTGAAGGGGGCGTGTCGGAAAGCTTCTTAAAGAGACAGAGGCCTATTTCAAGACGTTCAGTACAGCCATTTTGAGAGAGCAATTTTATTCAAGGCAGTTATTTTAATTTACTGCATATACAGACCAACAGAAGGTTACGTCATCATTGTAGTATGCTATAGACTGGTGCTATGTGATTGAAAAAAGCATAATACCCCCTCTTTAAAACGAGCTCCCTCTGAAGTACCTACTAAACATGAAAGTCCTGAATTTGCCCTTTGCCTCTAATAAAGCGCCCCCGGCTGTGACAGGTAAACACTGTCATATTTTACGGTTTATAAGGAATATACATTTACTTTTTGTTTGCGTGAATGGAATTGTCCTTGTCAAGATTGATACTATTTGTAAATATTGTTATATTCTTAGCGGATGGTAGTAACGGATTATGTTAGCATTGATAGTGAAAAGTTTTTTTGCTGTCATTTCTACTACATTTAATTATATATGTATTTGTGAGCGTGCGCACGTTTAAGTGTATGTATGTTTGTATGTATATTGTATATATATGTGTGTACGTGTGAAAATGTATGCGTGTGTGTATGTGTATATACGTGTACAGATTGTTATTGTTTTGTTTTTTCTACATTGATTTATTTATTGTCTGCAAGTCGTGGGCCGGATTTAATCATCTCATGTCACCGGAAGTGGCCCGCGGGCCGCCTGTTGGACACCCCTAGCCCTACAGCGACAGTAAAGCCCACCTCTCTCTGGTTCATGATTGTGGGCTTAATGTGGAGGGTTTAATTCTGAGCCAGGTCTGAACTCAACAGAGCGTTACACCACAACACTAGAGAGTTACTGTTCAACAAAATATAGAAGAGGCAACAGTGGCTCAGTGGTTAAAGGAAAACGTCCACGGATCGAAAGGTCAGTGGTTAGAGTCCTGCCGCTGACCTGTGCAGCCACAGACATCAAACTGGTTTTGGCAGAACTTCAACCGATGCACAGTTAGGTCATTGGACACAAATCCTTATTTTATAAAGTTACTACTACTACTACTACTACTATAACTAAGGCTAAAATAGTCACAATACAAGTTGAGACTGGGGCTGTTTGTCACACAGGTTGGTTGTCACATGGCTTTTTATAGCCACACTAGGGGGCGCTGTGACTTGATATTGTTATTGAACATCAAGTTTAAAGGGATATTTCAGGATCTTTGACATAGGGCCTCATTTCCTAGTTATCCAGACTGTTGTTGATGTCTGGAGATATTTTTTTCTTAAATTCATGCAGTTCTTATATTTGAAGAGTCTAGTGGCGCTAGGCTAGGGCAAGGCTAAAGCATTTCTATGGTATCAGTTAGCCTGCATTAAAAACAGACTGACCCACTCCACAGTGCACCTGAGGCAAATCACTTATAACACCAGACTAACCATATAAATGTCTGTGTCAATAGAATAATTTTAACCATTTTGCATTTAAAATAACTTATATTTGAGCAGATCAGCTTCGTGGCTGTAAGCTAACGCAGCGGCGGAGTGATCTGCGAGAAAATAGTCCCTCAAAATGCGGTAATTCATGTGATACAAGGTCAGTTATATTTCAAACATTATTCTATTAACACAGACATTTATATGGTTAGTCTGGTGTTATAAGTGATTTACCTCAGGTGCACTGTGGAGTGGGTCAGACTGTTTTTAATGCAGGCTAACTGATACCATAGAAATGCTTTAGCCTTGCCCTAGCCTAGCGCCACTAGACTCTTCAAATATAAGAACTGCATGAATTTAAGAAAAAATATCTCCAGACATCAACAACACTCTGGATAACTAGGAAATGAGGCCCAATGTCAAAAATCCTGAAATATCCCTTTAAGACACTACAGTAATGTATTTACTAGTAGTGAGTAACTCAACAGCCAACAGAGTTGTTCCACTGCTTTTTTCCTTCACTTGTTTATACTGTTTTTAGCTAATGTTAGTCTAAGGGAAATGTATGCTAACAGCCACAAACATAGCGGATCCCCACGCTAAGAGCAGATTTTCCCAAACTCTATAGACTCTCAACATTCAAGCAAAGTTGAGTCATAAACCACACCCCATGGCTCCCAACAGTTTAAAATTGTTTACCTCTGTCTATGTCATTTCCAGTCAGTGCCCAATAAGGAAGTGAAACAATAAAGATTACAAAAAAACTAACGAAAACTGGGTAAATTATTTAGCAAATTCTTAAGTATGAATGTGTTAACTACGTTTTAGCAATGATGTGTCTAATGTGTCATATCCGCTTTAATTCACTTCTGACAACTCCAACCACCACCACTGTTACTAGTGCTACTCCTCATCCTACAACTAGTACTTCAAATACGTTTTCCCCTCTCTATCCTTTAGCCGATGCTGCAGCTCATCTGGTGACTTCCTGTGTTTAACGCTCAGCTCTGGAATAAACCATTTCTGTCATAAAGGGTTAGATGCGTGTAAATAATTTCTTTGCCGGTACTTTCCCACCGATCTCCACATTACCGCCGCCTCTATACAATGAAAAACTCACAGAGCGGAAGTGGACCCTCCTCAGACTGAGACCAAACACACGGTTCCTCAAAAAATGTCCTTTACATTGCAGAGAGCAGTGCTACATAGCTATATTGTTGAGTCGAGAACTGTCTACTTTTACTGCAGTACATTTGAAAGATACTGTCTATATATGTAACACTTTTTGCTCCACTGCATTTCTCCAAAGTCTCCAAAGTAGAAAGTTAATTTGTCCATGTGTTTTGTTCATTTCAAACGCCTACGTGTTGAAATACAAAACATTGCAATATTTAAGCAGTTATCAAACACAGCCCTGAAGTAATATTTCAAAAGATTGACCACAGACCTCTCTTTCACTGTGTGACTTTCCCATTGAAGTCATTGTATAGAATAGGAATAAATGTGCCCCAGGTCTTTTGAAGTCTGACGAACAAAGGTAACTGCAAAAGTCACTGTTTACCTCCACGTTTCCATTCAGTTCACCAGGATCAATCATTACAGAGCTGCAAAAACAAGCTCTTCGTGTAGCGTAGACTTTTCCGTTTATAACATGGTGGTTTAGGTAAATTAGCACTAAACCACAACAAGATCATAACACTTTCTGTTAAAGGAATAGGCCACTGTTTTTACATACTGAGATATGTTCTTACCTTAGCTTAGACGAGTTCATTTGTACCTGTCTGGTCTTCACGTGTGCCTTCCGTAACGTAAACACAGCACAGACGGCGTTAGCATTTAGCCTCTCTCTTCTCCTCTATAGCTCCAAACGAGGTGAAGATAGAAGCTACCAAACTCTTCCACGGGGAACTATATTGTAAGGTGTAATAATACCAGGAGTAATTCGGCATCCGCGCAGTGATATCTTCACTTTACTGCGCGGATGCCGAATTACTCCTGGTATTATTACGCCTTACAATATAGTTCCCCTTTTTATCCGCTTAGAAAATCCACATTGTTTAATCTTGTGTAATTATACTTTATAGTGTAACACTTCACGTAACCATATTTAAATAGGGAAAACGTGGAAGAGTTTGGTAGCTTCTATCTTCACCTCGTTTGGAGCTATAGAGGAGAAGAGAGAGGCTAAATGCTAACGCCGTCTGTGCTGTGTTTACGTTACAGAAGGCACACGTGGAGACCACGTGTGACAGGTAGAAATTAACTCGTCTAAGCTCAGGTAAGAACATATCTCAGTATGTAAATTCAGTGGCCTATTCCTTTAATCAGATTATATATGAATAATTTGCCTAATATCAGCGTTATATCAGTGTTTAGTCTACTGACTCTGTGCATAACTTCAAATCATAACAACGCCGCCCAAGAAGTGACTTCCTGTGTTGATCCAGCCCGCCAAAGTAAAAGCGCACCACCTCTCTCATTGATTAGTTCAGCAGGTACTTGCAACATTACAAGAATATAATTAAATACACACATTTTAAGTGTTTTGTCTGTTAATAGTTAAGCAGAAAGAAAGTTGAACTAATGAATAAGATGGTGCTTTTATTTGGCGTGCTGGATCGAAACAGGAAGTCACTTCTTGGGCTGCGTTGTTATGATTTGAAGTTATGCACAGAGTCAATCGGATCAACTATTGCCTGTAGGCCAACGGTAGAACTAAATAGATAAATAAAAATAGATAAATAGATCATTGAGGCTATGTTCTTTTATAGCAGGGGTGGGTAGTGCTCAAGTACAAGTACAAAGTAGTTATATCAGTCAGTACTTTTTACTGGTATTATCTTTACTCTTGCTTAAGTAAAACCTCTTAACCCCCACCTGAACCGAGCACATTTTCTCCAGTTTGTCGTTACCCGAATCTGAAAGCTTCTTGGGAAAAAAAAGCATCAAAATAGCGACAAAACAGCAATGATAAAGCTACAAAAGTGCTCGTTAAAAATGTGACGACAACGCAGCAACAATGAGAGGAAACATCTTAGCTTTCAAATGCGGCATTACACTGGCCTATATGCTGTAAAGCTCCAGTCAAGAAGCTTTTGATTTGGATAAAGCTGAACTGAGAAAATGCGTCTGTGATGGTGGGGGTTAAGAGGTTAAAGTCACAAAAGCTACAAAAGCTAGTTTGTGGCTACTCGACCCACCTCTGATCTACAGAGATGGTATTTTTTTATGGAAGTTAATAACTCCACATTACATGCAATTAAAAAACGAATATTTGTGAGACAGAGCTGAATGTTAAACCGAAGAGGAAGCGCCTAAATCTAAATATTTTTTCGTGATCCAAACTAACCTTCTTAACTCTTCCCAGGGACGAGTTTGTGAGCACAGTTCACAACTTGCAGGGTCACTTTTCAGGGTCACTGTCACAGAAATGCTAGAAAACTACAGCCTGCAAGTTGATGAAATACAAATGCTTTATAATCAGTGTTTTCCCCCACATTATACTAACTTTTTTACTTTTCTTTTTTGCTCCATTACAAGGAAAACAATCGGGTGCAGTGCCTTTAAGGTCACAAGCCTAAACAAACTTGACTTTCTTATATTTTATATTCTGTTAATGATGTATGTCTTTTGCCCATCCCCCTTTATACTCCTATATTATCTTTAAAAGTGAATCATATGGCCGCAATTTTGCTTTAGCCTGCTTTTGTAATGGGCCAGTGCTTCACAGACTGGGTAGTATTCAAGGTCATCTGCTTTCTTTCTTTCTTATTAGCCTATTTGTTTTGACTTACATGGCATAATTTAGCTCATCTTAGGCCTATTTTTGATCCTTTTTTAGACTTGAATCGTGATTGGTTTTGTTTGATCTTTCATAGTAGCTGTAAGAAACTATTTCAAGATGCTAGACTTGTGTAACAGAAGCAGATAGTGGCAAAACCGTGCAAACATGTCCTTCTAAATGTTATTGTTATTTTTTTTTCCCCTCTCTGCATGTTTAAGCTCCTTTAAGAACTCACCGTGACCCCTTTGAACGCGTTGACTCCAAACTTTTTTTTTCCCCAAAAAAAAACTTTTGCGCAGCGACGTCGTCCTTCGCCGTGTTCCTGTTTTCCCACCTCGTAGGAAAAATAATAAAAAAAAAATATAAAAAAATAATTGGAAAAAATCACCTTTTTACTCGTCTAAAAGCTTTCGAAAGTGCGTGTCTTTCTTCGTGTGTTCGCCGGGCAGGGGTCTGAGCGGGGGGGTGCGGGGGGGCAGACCCGAGAAAGGCGCCTGAAACCCGGCTGGAGTTTGCAGAAAAGTCGAGGGAAAAGTCCGGAGGCTTCGGAGGAGGTCGTGCCTTTTTTCACTGCGGCGGAGAGGAGTCAGCGCTGCCATGGCAACCGCGGACACAGCTTCCGGAGACTGCCGCTTTCACAATAAAACTATAACAATGATCATCTTTCAGAAGAAGAGCACGAGCAGGAAGGAGATAGGGGGCAAAAAACAAATTAATAAATGAAGAGCTCTCCCGTGGAAACGTTTGCCGTAGATGATAGATGTTAATGTAAGGCGGTGGACATTTAGCCTGGAGTCCCATTCATATGGTGCGTTCCTTTTATACTCGGAACTTGGAATTTCCGACCGCCCAGACGTCCCTGTTTACCCGGGACACTCCCAGTTTTGAAGTCCTCTGTCCCATACAGTATGTCCCCACACACCATTAACTTGTCCCAGTTTTACGCAGGATCTGTCCCAAGTGTCCCAGTTTTTGGCCAATATGAGCCACAAAATAACATTCATGTCTTTGGGCCATGCGAATGTCCATTACCAGGTAGAAACCAATACAAAATATCAAGTCTATCATGTTAATGCTGATTTGTGCATGGTGTAAGATAGTAACAAGCAGATTTACCATTTAAAAACAGTCAATAAATGGCTCCCTGGTTGACCGTGCAACTAAATCCCAAATAGTGTCCCAGTTTTTTAGTCAGAAAATCTGGTCACCCTATCGGGGCCGCCATTGCTGTAGTACCTCCATAAAGCAAGGTAGTTTTCCATTAGAACGCATTGCACTTTACACACCTGGCATCGAAGGAAGGCTCAAATGCAGAGGCCAAATTTCCCCACAGGGACAATAATCTAAAAGCTTCTCGACTAGAGAGCAATTTGAAAGCTTAGACCAACAAAAATGATCGTGACTTTTTTTTTTCACGTTGTCGCCATTTTTTTTTTAAGCGTTTGTGTCGTGTTTTAGTCACCTTTGTCATGTTTTCGTCACGTTTCTGTCATTTTTTGTGTGTGTGTACTTTTTCATCACTCTTATTATCGCTTTTTCGTTGTATTTTTGTCAAGTTTTTGTCGCATTTTGTTGCATTTTCTGGCACAATTTGGTCAACTGTGTCAATTTGAGAATGTATCTGTTCACATACTTGCCCTGACACATGTTTGTATATATGAATTAATCTTCCTACATATTAGTTGTTGTTTTTCACCTTTCTTTGTAAATTAATTGCCACTTTTCCCGGTTATTAACACCCAACACTGGCACTATCCCCTCAGACAAAAAGTCCTTTAAATCCGAGTTTAGCTCTGGCTGCGTCGGGTCGTTTAGTCCACATTGTTGAGTTAGCGCTACAGTGACCCCCATGGTTCCACGGCAGCCTGTATAATTGTTGTTGTTGTTCCAGTGTTTAGTGACAAACAGTGATAAAACCTTCTGTTTACTCTGTCAGCAACATCCACTGACCTCAATGACTTTCTCTCACAGTAAACCAAGGCTAAAACCAGGACCGGACCCGACAGAGCCAGGACTGAACCAGGGTTTAACCGAAGTAGGACAACAAAGACTTGACCTACACTGGAGCTTTGGTATTGCCTTAAACACACGGTGCGGTGTTATATACCTGGGAAAGAATAATGTTACTTTAATACAAAGTTAAGAGTTTAAGCGTGAAAGTCAATGATGTGAAGGTCAAAATATTTCCAAAGAAAATGCCACAAAAATATATAAAAATAAATGATTGATGTTTAAAAGGGCCTATATCTCATCGGAGGAGAGTTGCAGATTCGGATTGATTGCGCTCATACAAAGGGCCTATCTCACCGGCCTGGAGACTAGGATATCGGAGCCGATACTGAAAAACAAAATACGATATCGGGCATCGGCTACAAATATCCGATACTGAACCGATACCAGTTTTATCTCACAACACCTTAAAGGGATACTTCGGGATTTTTGACATAGGGCCTCATTTCCTAGTTATCCAGAGTGTTGTTGATGTCTGGAGATATTTTTTTCTTAAATTCATGCAGTTCTTATTTGAAGAGCTTAGTGGCGCTAGGGTAATGCTAGGCTAAAGCATTTCTATGGTATCAGTTAGCCTGCATTCAAAACAGTCTGACCCACTCCACAGTGCACCTGAGGTAAATCACTTATAACACCAGACTAACCATATAGTAAATGTCTGTGTTAATAGAATAATGTTTGAAATATAACTGACCTTGTATCACATGAATTACCGCATTTTGAGGGACTATTTTCTCGCAGATCACTCCGCCGCTGCGTTAGCTTACAGCCTCGAAGCTGATGCTGCTCAAATATGAGTTATTTTAAATGCAAAATGGTTACAATTATTCTATCGACACAAGAAGAACTGGGTTTGAAATGAGTTCGGAGACAATACGGTTTAAGGCGAGACGCTACAGGTGAACAGGGAAACGTTTTAAATGTCGAGATATCCATTTGAAACTTTGACTGTAGATTACTGTGACAGACCTTGGTGTGACGCTGGACACTGCTCTGAAGCCTGAAGCCCAGATCAGCTCTGTTGTAAAGTCCAGCTTTTATCAGCTCAGGCAAAACCGTTTGTTCCCCAGCATTTATTTATTTGAGATTTTAATTCACGCTTTTATCTCAAATCGTTTAGATTACGGCAACGCACTTTATGTCGGGCTCGATCGGTCGTCTCTCGCTCGACTTCAGCTTGTACAAAATGCTGCTGCTCGGCTTTTTTTTAACAGGCACCAAAAAGCGAGAGCACATTAGGGGAGAGTGGGGTAAGATGAGCCTGTGGGTAAAATGAAATATGAGATTATAGATTTAATCTTTACATGATTCGCTGTTCAGAGTAAATGTTTGGCCTGATCCCAAAAACGATCGTCACAAACAAACAAAAACATGCAGGTCAATTTCTTTTCCTGATGTTGATTGGTCATTAGGTTAGGTATAAAAGCAGATTAATAATTTAGGCAGATTTCTTCTTAAATAAACACAACTCTCTTGGTATTCTCAAAGAAGAAATAATGGGGTAAATTGAGCCACTGCTCCATAAGAAACAATGAATAACAAATGACAGAAAATTTTAATGTACATTTCTATAGTTTTTGCATTGTTTATTGGTGGTTCTGGGTCTAGTAGAGACAAGCAAATTAAAATGAGATTTTACATTAAATTATTTGTGATTTTTTTTTTAGAGACAAAATGTCATGAACTGCAGAAGGAGCATATGAAAAAAAAATATATTATTGTTTTTTGGAATAAAATTGCTAATGGAAAATGTAAAAAATGAGACTTCATGATGTTTAGTATTAATTTCACCTTTAAATCTGGTGGTTCAATTTACCCCAAGATCTGAGCCACAAGACCATTTTTTTAAGACCAATATCTTAAAGAGGGGGTATTATGCTTTTTTCAATCACATAGCACCAGTCTATAGCATACTACAATGATGACGTAACCTTCTGTTGGTCTGTATATGCAGTAAATTAAAATAACTGCCTTGAATAAAATTGCTCTCTCAAAATGGCTGTACTGAACGTCTTGAAATAGGCCTCTGTCTCTTTAAGAAGCTTTCCGACACGCCCCCTTCAGCACACTGCTGTGGCATCTAAACAACACTACTGTGCGGGGAGGGGGCTCTGCTGAGCTGAGGAGCAGTGGTTGGTGGCTTGGCTGGTGACAAAAGGTCCAGAGGCGTCTCCAGGAGGTGGGGGCGTTCCTAGGAGGACTGAGGCATAGCTACACCTAAAATGGCTGCCGTCTAAGTTTTTACTGATTACTCAAAAATATGTGAATGAGCCAAGGCAACACTCCAGGCATGTGTTTAATGAGGGAATGACATAATAACATGATATAAAGCTTGAAAAAGTCAATTTTACATAATACCCCCCCTTTAAAAACCATATACTTGAGGTGATTTTTGAAGATGCAAAAGAATAGAAAACATCCCAAAATGTGTATAAATAGTACAATTTTGCATCTATTGTAAACTGTTTTTACACAACAACCACCAAAGCAAAAAGTGGCTCATCTTACCCCACTCTCCCCTACAGGTCATTGCACTGGCTCCCCATTTCAAATTGTGTTGAGTTTCTTTATTTGTTTTTAAATGTCTTCATGTCTCCTCAGTGTCTGACTTGCTGCAGCCCTACACTCCTGCTCGCTCCCTGAGGTCAGCAGATCTGTCCTTGTTGTTTGTTCCCAAAACAAAAAGGAAAACCAGAGGCGACGGCTCTTTCGCTGTCGTCCTAAACTGTGGAGCGCACTGCCCCTGCACCTCAGACTGACAGAGTCTCTTGTTCTTTTTAAATCCTCCCTTAAAACGCACCTTTTCCCCTTGGCTTTTAACACAGCCTGAGAAGTTTGACTTTTGAATGTTTTGTATTTTGATTTGTTTATTAATGATGTCATTCTTACTGCTGTGTTCAGGACTTTGGTCGACGTTGTTTTTAAAGTGCTCTATAAATAAAGTTGGATTGGATTACGGTCATTTTTTTATGACAAATGCCCCAAATTGCTTATATTTTGGGCGAGACCATCTAATAATGGATCGAGCCAGATTTAAAGGTTTTATGTTGTTGACATATTAGATACAAAAACTTTGGGGATTTGAATCTTGTTTTGTTTTAAAATAAGCTTATTTTAAATTATTATTCAAAACTCAATAAATCAGGCTAGGGATTAGATATTTAAAAAATCCCTCTGAAAAAAACTTCAGTTCAGTCCAAGGCTGGAGAGTTTGGAGTCTGTAGGAGCGACGGCAGTGGAGATATCGTTGCCTCAATGTGAGAAAAATACATTTGAGAAAACGGTCACACACACCGTAAATCTTCCATTTTTCACATGATACGAGCATTACGCACGACTTCTCCGACGCACCTGTTATTTTGGAAGAAGAAGAAGAAGAGCTTTATTTCTGTAGCGCCTTTCACAGACATAGTCACAAAGCGCTTTACATGAGACAATTTGTACATTCACCCCACACTCGGTGGTGTTCAGTTTCCCTGTAAAAGATGTGTATTTCCCCAATAAATCTGTGGAGAAACATCGAATCAGTGCATTTTGTTTCCAGGTGAAAGTTTATATGTTAAGAGACCAAACTGGCCCAAACCTGAAAAAAAAAGAGGGTTTTCCAGTTTCTCCCTTTAAAGGGACTAGATGCAAGTTGGTCATTTTTATACTCGCTACTGCCACCTCAGGTCTTACGCGTAAGGACCAAATTAACACCTTTTTGAGTGACAGTGCAGGATTTTAGAGGCAGTTGTGGTTTAGTTTAGTTTAGTTTATTAGTTTATTTGAGCAGTAAACATTCTGCTCAAAAGGAGTGGGCTGAAGCAAGAGCTTATAAGCCCCACCCCCAAAATCAATACAACATTTACAATATAGCATTTACATAAAGACATGACAGAAGTATAATAATAACTTTATCCTATTGCAATTACATGATCAATCATACAATTAGCAGCATCATATTTGTAACAGCAGTTGAAGTTACCTGTAGTTCATATTTCAACCACTAGGTGGAGCTGTTGCAATGCTAATGCCATTTAGGAAGTTTACATTGCGCATTTTATTTTTATATGCTTTTAGTATTATTTTCCCAACATTAAGGTACAATTTATAGGGCCATATAATTGATAATATTTGGTTTGTAATTAAATGTAAATTTAGTAAATTTAGTAAGTCTAGTTTAAGGGCACGATAAGGTCACTTCCTGTCTACCGCAAAGCTAAGAAAACGCACAAGTGACACGGACCTGACATCGAGAGAAATTAAGAATTAAGAAGCAAATTAAGCACCGGTTTGTCCACAAGCAGGCCAAAGTGGTATGTTTATTTTGTAATCTGTATTTTGTATGTTTTTATGTTTGATAAGCAAGCAAATTTATTTTACATCATTTTTCACCAGTTCTACGGTGTGTACCTGTGATATTAAAGACAGCAAATGACCACAGTAAACATCAGTGAAGAAAAGAACGCTCGTGTCTCTCTTAATTGTGCACAACCCGGCATAGTAGAACACTACACTGCCCCGGAGAAGGCAACGAGACGGTCGGGACCGAAGCTACTAGCAAGAGATGCTACACACGTGTAAGGGAAGTATCACGTGCACGGACAAATGCATTGAATAAAGAAGCAAGCTAACAAGTGAAAGCTAATAAAGCAAGCACAAAAGTTCGTGTTTTGGAAGTAGCACAAGCACTTGTAAACTGCTATCAAAGCCTCAATTGCATTCAAGATCCAAACGTGGCATTTCCAAGAAGTTAAGAAGATTAATCAAGTAAATGTACAAATCAAGTGAAAATACTAACAAGACAACATGGCAGATAAAGATAAAGATACAGTACAGCCCACTGAGAAAGACAGTGCAGAGCCTAATGTACAAGTTGATGAAAATAAAGATAATGATACAGAAGAGCAGGCAAATGGAGAAGAAACTCCACAGTCCTCAGTATCCACTGTTGGCACACAGTGAGAGAACGTGCGCAGAAGTCAGCGTGTACGCACACTCACTGAAAAGGGAAAATCTCTACAAGAGGAAAAGTTAAATGATTTAACAAAAGATTTTGAGCGACTCTACAAGAAGTGGAAATACCACATAAACTGTTTCAAAAGAATGGTCAAGAATAAAGATGCTGAGTTAATTCCTGAAGCTGTGAGTATGATAGACTCTATTATGACCGAAATCTGCAACACTTATGATGAGATAAGAAAGATTGGAAGTCCTGATGTCGAAATAAGGAGAAAGGGTGACATGTGCTGGGCTATAAGTGAAGCAGCCAGAGCAAAGGCTTGGTGCCTTTTGGAAGAAAAAGGTGATCCAGCTAGCATTCCCTGGCCCGACTCGGAGTCAGTGTTTGAAAGCAGTTCATCCAGTGCCTCCTCTAGGACCACATACAAGTCAAAGTCTATGTCTGAGATGTCTAAACGGTCATCTCTTGTCACACTACAAAGACAAGAAGCAGCAGCTGAGGTAGCAGCGACGGAAGAAGTAATTAAAATAATGAAAACACAGCATCAATGTGAGGAAGAAATAAGAGATCTTGAGGTTGAGGATGCAAAGAAAAGAGCTCAATTTCTAACAGAGAGCACCACAATAAAGACAAAGTTAGAAGGAAAGAGAAAAGAAGTGGAACTATTGAAAGAAATGCAAAAGCATAATGCAGCACAAGCAAGATTAAAGGTGTACGCCGAAAGCATAAACAGTGAGGATGAAGAAAGACAATCTGTTGTCCACTCACAAGTAAAGCAAGACAAAGCCCTCCCACAAACAAGCTTTCCAAATGTGCACTCCAAACCATTCATCCCTTTTCAAGTTAAAGTTCCCACAAGGCACCGATCTGCACCTCTCCAAGCGTCTGTGCCTCAAACAGCATTCCCAACTGCAGATGAAACAACCTCAATTGATCTGGTAAAGACGCTAGCTGAAGCAATCACAGCCAACAGAATCCCAATCCCAGAGCCTGCAGTCTTCACAGGTGACCCTCTGCAGTACAACGATTGGAAGCTGTCCTTTCAAACATTAGTAGACCGCAAAAATCTGCCAATTCAAGAAAAGCTCTTCTTCCTAAGAAAATATGTTGGAGGTTCAGCTAAGAAAGCTATCGAAGGTCATTTTCTCGTTGGAACAGACACAGCGTATTGTGCTGCCTGGGAAATACTTGACGACAGATTTGGAGATCCATTCATCATAGGCAAGTCATATCGTGACAAGATTCAGTCATGGCCTAAAATCAACACCAAAGAAAGCAAAGATCTACGTGAGTTTGCAGATTTCCTAAGCAGTGTTGAATCAGCCATACCCTATGTTCAAGGTTTACAAATTTTGAACGACTGCGTGGAAAATCAGAGAATGGCAGCAAAGCTACCTGATTGGCTAAGCGCACGTTGGAACAGAAGAGCAACACAGTTTCAAGATGAACACAAAATGTTCCCTGATTTCAGTCATTTGTCAAATTTCTAAATAAAGAAGCAAGAATTGCATGCAACCCCATCACCTCACTGCACGCAATAAAGCCAACTGAATCAGATAACAAGCATCTATTCAAAGACAAGTTAAGAAGAAACGCTGTGAGCGCTAAACACTTAGCACAAGCTCCAATGAAAGAGCAAATGTCACATGTCTCTTTGTAAGAAACCTGGTCACCCACTTCACAAATGCCGAAAGATAATGGAAAAGCCAGTTGAAGAAAGAATAAAGTTTGTGCAGTCTGAAAAACTGTGCTTCGGCTGCCTCAAGTCCGGTCATAACTCTAAGAACTGTACTTCCAGAAGTGTGTGTGACAAATGTCAAAGGCCTCACCCAACTTGTCTACATCAAGACAGAGAGAAAAGAGACAAGGAGCAAAGGCCAAAGAATAACCAACAACCAGCAAAGACAAATCAGGAAACAGAAAAGGTGTCTGAAACACAAGAACAAGAATCAAAGCAAGTAACATCCAACAGAGTTGTGCAACAAAAGTCAAAGGGTTGTACTTCCTCGGTTATACCAGTCTATGTGTCAACTGTGAATGAACCAGAGAAAGAAAAGCTAGTGTATGCTTTGCTCGACACTCAGAGTGACACAACTTTCATCTTGAAAGACACAGCTGATTCACTGAGCACTAAGTCTGAGCCAGTCAACTTAAGATTTCTACAATGACATCCAAAACAAAGATTGTGTCAAGCAACAAGTTAAAAGACCTACAAGTAAGAGGCATGAACTCTGAAATCAGAATCAAGCTGCCAACAACCTATACCAGAGACTACATTCCTGCCAACAGATTGCATATTCCCACAAGCAAAACGGCGGAGAATTGGTCACATCTGAAGCATCTCGCAAAGGAAATGGCTCCTAAGCTCGACTGCGAGGTTGGTTTACTGATTGGATATAATTGTCCTCAAGTCCTACTCCCTTTAGAGGTGGTCAGTGGAGAAAGAAACCAGCCATTTGCACAGAAATCCCCGCTTGGTTGGAGCATCATAGGCTACAGTGACTCTGAAAGTGATCATGAAGATGAAATAGGAGTAAGTCATCGAGTTATCATCAAACAGGTGTTGCCAGCTGTAGCACCCACTCACAAGCTCAAAAGTGAAGTCCACTTTGTGAGCAGGAACAAAGTCAAGGAAGTGATCAATCCAGCTGAGATCATCAAAGTGCTGGAGATGGACTTTGTTGAAAGAAGTGTAGAAGAAGAGTCAATGTCACAAGAAGATCTCAAGTTTTTGGCTGAAGTAAAAAAGGCATAAAACAAAGCAAGATTGCCACTTTGAAATGCCGCTACCCTTTAAGCAAGAAAGACCTGAATTGCCAAGCAACAAACCTTGTGCAGAACATAGGCTCAAGTGTAAAGAGAGGCGATGCTGAGAAAGTGCCAGAGGCTGAGCTAAATAATCAACCAGCATGGTATATTCCTCATCATGGCATTTACCATCCACAGAAGCCAAATAAGATTCGCGTCGTCTTCGATTGCTCGGCAAAGTTCCAGAATACATCTCTGAACGAGCATCTCCTGTCGGGACCGGATCTCACAAACACCCTCGTTGGAGTTCTGTGTCGTTTCAGGAAAGGACATGTGGCCATCATGTGCGACGTTGAGCGCATGTTCCACCAATTTCATGTTGCTCCACAAGACCAAGATTACCTCAGATTCCTATGGTGGGAGGACGGTAATATGGATCAGTCACCATCAGTGTTTCGCATGAGAGTCCACTTGTTTGGCGCCACATCCTCGCCTGGATGCGCAAACTTTGGATTCAAGCATCTAGCTGCCCAAGGTGAAAGCAAGTTCAGTCAAGCTGCTGTAAAGTTCATACAACGCAACTTCTACGTTGACGATGGTTTGGCAAGTATGAACTCAGAGCAAGAAGCTATACAGCTCGTAAAAGAAGCCAGAGAACTCTGTGATACAGGAAAGCTACACCTGCACAAGTTCATTAGCAACAGTAAGGAAGTGATTGCTACTATCCCAAAGGAAGAATGTGCAGCAGGAGCAACAGACCTGGATCTTGCACTAGGAGAACCGAAGATTGAAAGAGCCTTAGGTGTCCAATGGTGTGTTACCTCCGACACATTTCGCTTCAGAGTTATTGTAAAGAACAACGCCTTCACCAGAAGAGGAGTCCTCTCCACAGTGGCCTCAATATTTGACCCACTTGGATTCGTCGCTCCATTCATCCTTGTAGGCAAAAGAATCCTCCAAAGAATGTGTCAGGAAAAGCTGGACTGGATGAGCCGCTTCCAGAAGACCTCAAGCCTCAATGGGAAGCTTGGCTTAAAGACCTCCAGAACTTGTGTTCCATAAAGATACCACGTTGTTATGTCCCATCAACATTCAACAAAGTGAAGCAGTACGAGTTGCACAGCTTTTCTGATGCCAGCGTATCCGGCTATGGCGTGTGCTCGTACCTAAGAACTGTGACTGAGTCCGGAGAAGTACATTGCACCCTTGTAATGGGGAAAGCAAGAGTTGCTCCCTCTAAAGTGACAACAATCCCAAGATTGGAACTTTCAGCTGCGGTAGTAGCAGCAAGAACTGCAACCTTTCTAAGGAGAGAGTTAGAAATCCAAGACATGCAGGAGTACTTCTGGACCGATTCCAAAGTCGTCCTTGGTTACATTAACAATGACGCAAGACGATTTCATGTATTTGTTGCCAACAGAATACAGCGAATCAGGTCAAGTACAGAACCAAGTCAATGGCGATACGTTGCCTCTGAACAAAATCCCGCTGATCATGCATCTCGTGGAGTCATGACTAAGGAACTAGTGGAGTCCAACTGGTTCACAGGACCAAGTTTTCTATCGCAAAAAGAACTACCAAAAGAAGATGAAGACCACAAAGTGAAAGAGATAAGTACTCAAGATCCAGAACTCAAAGTCACACATGTTTTCACTGTCAAAGCAAAAGAAGAGAAATCTATCTCAGAACATCTGCAAAAGTTCTCAGATTGGATGAGAGCTGTGAAAGCAATAGCAAGATTGAAACGACGTATAAAGTACACAAAGAACTTGAAAGAAATGTCTAATGAAAGTACTACATTGGAAGAAAGAAAAGAAGCAGAGGAATTCATTATACGCATAGTGCAAGGTGAAGCATTCAGTAAAGAAATCAAGTCCCTCGAAAATAAGGAAGAAGTCAAAGTATCTCACTCCAAACTATACCAGTTAAGTCCATTTCTTGACAAGCACAATATCCTGAGGGTCGGAGGAAGACTTACAAAGGCGTCTCTCCATCCCAACATCAAACATCCAGCCATCCTGCCAAAAGAGCAGCATGTCTCACGGCTACTCATCAAGTATTTTCATGAGAAGATACATCATCAAGGTCGAGGGATGACAGTCAATGAAATACGCGCTAATGGCATATGGATAATTGGCTGCAGTACTGAAGTGTCATCATTCGTATACAAATGCGTCAAATGCAGAAAATACAGGAAATGCAATCAAGAACAAAAAATGGGCGATCTGCCATCGGAAAGACTCGAAGCTACCCCTCCATTTACATACAGCGGTATGGACTGCTTCGGACCATTCTGTGTAAAAGAAGGGAGGAAGGAAGTAAAAAGATACGGACTCTTGTTTACATGCATGTGTTCGAGAGCCATCCACATAGAAGTCTTGGATGACCTCAGCACAGACTGTTTTCTCAATGCACTCCGTTGTTTCATCGCAATACGTGGCAACGTCAGTCAACTGCATTGTGATCAAGGCACTAATTTCATCGGTGCAAGAAATGAGCTTTTAACACAAGCAACTCAAGCGAAGGTTAAAGAGCTGGGTATAAGCTTTGTTTTCAACCCACCTGCTTCTAGTCACATGGGAGGTGTCTGGGAGAGACAGATTCGAACCATAAGAAATGTTCTAAGATCCATTCTCGACCAGTCAGCTGCAAGACTAGACACTTCATCATTAAGAACGTTCATGTATGAAGCCATGGCAATAGTGAACAGTCGACCACTAACTGTAGAGTGTATCAACGACCCTGTAGGACCAGAGCCGCTGACACCAAACCACATTCTGACCATGAAATCAGCAGTTATTACATCACCACCTGGAGAATTTGTCAAAGAGGATCTCTACCTGCAGAAAGATGGAAAAGAGTACAATATTTAGCAAATGTATTTTGGACCAGATGGAGAAAGGAATATCTCTTAAACCTACAGCAGAGAACCAAGTGGAACAAGAACAGAAGAAACGCAAGGATAAATGACATTGTTTTACTCCAAGAAGATTGTGTTCCAAGGAACCAATGGAAACTCGCCAAGATCATAGAAGTCACCCCAGGAGCTGACGGCAGAGTCAGAAAGGTCAAGCTTCTCGTCAGTGACTCTACTCGAGACAACAAAGGAACGCGTACGGCTAAGACGGTTTTAGAAAGGCCTATACATAAGACTATACTTTTACTTGAAGCAGAGTAAAGAAGTAATGTTTGTTAAAATGTGTAAGTTTCATTGATGTGTTAACTTCTATTTAGGATCACACATTCTGTAGCAGTAGTGTGATGGTGGGAGTGTAACAGCAGTTGAAGTTACCTGTAGTTCATATTTCAACCACTAGGTGGAGCTGTTGCAATGCTAATGCCATTTAGGAAGTTTACATTGCGCATTTTATTTTATATGCTTTTAGTATTATTTTCCCAACATTAAGGTACAATTTATAGGGCCATATAATTGATAATATTTGGTTTGTAATTAAATGTAAATTTAGTAAATTTAGTAAGTCTAGTTTAAGGGCACGATAAGGTCACTTCCTGTCTACCGCAAAGCTAAGAAAACGCACAAGTGACACGGACCTGACATCGAGAGAAATTAAGAATTAAGAAGCAAATTAAGCACCGGTTTGTCCACAAGCAGGCCAAAGTGGTATGTTTATTTTGTAATCTGTATTTTGTATGTTTTTATGTTTGATAAGCAAGCTAATTTTATTTACATCATTTTTCACCAGTTCTACGGTGTGTACCTGTGATATTAAAGACAGCAAATGACCACAGTAAACATCAGTGAAGAAAAGAACGCTCGTGTCTCTCTTAATTGTGCACAACCCGGCATAATATTTTCATTTTCATCAATGTCAAAGGAGAACCAGTTACACTTCAAAGCGGCTTTTTTAACACAGACCAAATGACAAAGCATTGTTTGAAATGTTCATATAGAAAACAGAACAGAAACGAAGCATAACGACAACCACGATCTCGTTTCATGTACGATGTTTAGTACAAAGCAAGTAACAAAAGGCAACCCTTAATATAATATATTTCAGCATGTTACCAATGCCAACCCTTGGTCACATTACCGGAAGTCACTATTTTTATGTTATAAAGGCACGTTACTATGCAGTACATATTACACTTCTTGATCTTGCTACTTCCCAGTTGTCATTACCATCCTCAGTATATCAATTTGTGTACAATTTCCACTTTTTTTAATTTATTTTATTCTTTTTTTTTCATGTATAATATATTATGAAAGCCCTACAGTGTAATGCATTAAAAGCCAGGGTGTAGAGCGGGCCAGTTGAAGAGGGCAGTAGCTCCCCATCCACAAACCCCCACCCAGCTGCCCCAACAGCTGATTTTGTAGATGATGTTCCTATGCTGTGTGGTGCATTTAAAGACGAGGTTTATGATCCCGTTGGGAGGGTCCCTCTCAACAGAGTGGTGAACAGGTCTGGGCTCATTCTACAAATTTTTTTCTTTTCTTTTTTAACTCAGTATCTCTTTAAGCTCTTTCATTTTATATATAAATTATAATAATCTGGTCTAGGGCCTTTAAATCAGCAAATGTGGGAAAATACAGTATTTTATGTTATATAACACTTTCAAGCAGCAAAGTGTTTTAAAGATTGCAATAAATCCTCTTATTTGGGCGGTGTCTTGAGAAGCACTTATAGGTTGATGGAGACTTTGCCTGCTCTCCACGTGTGGACAGATAAATACTCCAGCTCAGACCTATAGAGACACAGCAGGGACAATAAAGTCTTAACGTTTATATTTTGGGCTGAAGAGGTTCCAGTTCTATTTGGTGCCATCTAGTGGACCCCTAAGTGTGTGGCTGCTCCTTTTACAGTTTACGTTTTAGGATTGAAATGGATAATCATGTAAACGACATGTTGGACAATACTCCTGTCAAATATGCTGGTCCAAAGTTTTCCGCTGCTGCTCTTTCCTATTTTGACTTAATATAAAAAAAATATAATAATCTGACCGGCATACATCTATCAATATTAAAGTGCATATGACACATTAGACACATTTTTTGCTAAAACACAGTTAACAGGATTATATTTCAGATTTTGCTAAAGATTATACCCAGTTTTCTTTAGTTTGACCATTTTTGTGATTATGTTTTCACTTCCTTATTGGACACCGACAGGAAGTGACATCGAAGAAGGTAAATAATTTTAAACTGTTGCCGTGCAACCATGTTAAGTCAATACGTTTGTTAAGTGTGACGTCACGACTTCCGCTTCCGGGTCCTGGCAGACGGGCAAATATGCGAGAAAAAACATTAAAAACTTAAAAACAACCATCAATATTTCTGAAACTCAGCAGAGAGTTACTGAAGCTACTTATTTCTCAGACTCATTAGCCAAAAATGCTGCACCTACTGCTATAATTTACTAAAGTCGGTACTTCCGGGTTTAGCGGAGCTGCTGCGCCGTTAGCATTTTTCTCCGCTAACCCGGATGTAGCGATTTTGGTAAATATTACTTTTATAGCAGTAGGTACAGCACTTTTGGCTAATGGGCCTGATAAATAAGTATGTTCAGTAACTCTCTGTTGAGTTTCAGAAATATGATTGTGGTATTAAAGAGTTTTTTGTAGTTTCTCGCACATCTGCGGAGCCGGAAGTAGAGCTGTGACGTCACCACTTAACAAACGTATGGGAAATGAATGAGGCCCCATCCGAAACCACTAAATTGTAGCCTCTAAGTACTAACACTAGCAACTAATCCTTAACCTTTCATGGGGTCAACTGTTAGATCTCTATGCAGTTAGTGAACTTCTGTTTCAGCAGCATTTGCCCAATTCGACCGTCCTTACCCAGGGGAAGGGGAAGTGACATCACCAACAGCTGTGTTTCTTCTTCTTCAAAGTTCAGTGCAGGCCAAACAAAAGCGCATACCGCCACCTACTGTATATTGTCCAACAACAACATAGTGTCCAAATAAAGACATTTAAGGAGAAAAAAAGAGAAACATCCAAATGATCCTTCACATTTCCCTTTATTTTATCTCAACAGCTGTTTCATAAAGCTACAGTATGCAAATTAGCCATGTGGCTTAAGTTTCTACTAAATGAAAGCAAAAGCACAAACTGCCTTCATTTAGGCCATTTACTGAGGAGGCTCTTTAAAACCATGTGACTGTGCTGTGGTGACTCTAACATGTATTTTGTCACTTTTATAAAGTTTGGCTTGTGCAGAATCTTTTTTTTTTTTTAATTAAATGTGCACCTGTCAATCAACAGTGGTTGCGCATGAATCACTCGAGGGTGGGGGCGAGGGGGGTGGGGAGATCGGCACAGTGGCTTATGGGATGGCACATAGCTCCTAATCGCCAGTGAGTTAGCATCAGAGGTCCCTATGCTAAAGTGGCTATGATAGTTAGCATACAGGCCACTTTCCCTAACTCCTTCCTCACTGAAAGCCCAATTCGGACGCATCTTATCATGGCGGACGCTGACGCATATCCGGTTTGGCGTAAAACCTCTTACCAATTTACTGGTTTCGGATGGAGCAAATGAGTCAAACTGCTCTGGAATGTTACCTTCTTTTATGTCACTTCCTGTCAGCAGCTTAAAAATTCAAATAAAAATAACTTTTCTGCCCAACATTTCTTCATTAAAATTGCTGCTTCACTGAAAAAAATGATAACTATGCAACTGATGTAATCCATCTAAATAAGTCATATTTTCAAAAGCATTAAAATCTGTCATATGCACTTTAAATATGAAACTGGTAGAGAGCCTCAACCACGTGACCACAGAGCACATCCACACACTGTAACTCACACTGCGAGACACCAGAGGGCGCCGCTGCATCACTGGTCTTGTGCTATGAGTTTCAAGCAGGATTTGGGCCCCATGCCCCTGGTTGACAATCATTACATTGTATTTACTTTAGCAGTCGATTAGAGATCCGGTGTTGCATTAGATGTTATTTTCTATACGTTTAACAGGTCTATGCTTTATTTTTTTTATTTTTGTTTTTTTAAAGTTGTATTCATTGACTTTGGGTACCAATACAGGCTTAACCGAGCACATCTTCTCCAGTTCGGCTTTACCCAAATCTAAAAAGCATCAAAATAGCGACAAAAAAACAGGGTGAAACCGCAACAAAAAAAGTGTCGGAAAAGCAACAATAACACGATAAACAAGCGACAAAAACACAATTAAAAAGTGATGAAATAGACACAAAGAGCAACAAAAATGTAACAGAAAAGTGACGAAAAACGCAATAATAATAATAATAATAATAATAATAATTTGATTAAAAAAAAAGTTAAGATCATTTTTGTAGCTTTCAAATGAGACATTACACTGTTGCCCTCCAGTCGAGAAGCTTTTAGATTTGGGTAAAGCCAAACTGGAGAAGATGTGCTCGGTTCAGGTGGGGGTTAAGAGGTTGGTTTGACTCTCGTTTAGTCCTAGTTACAGTGGCTTGTGAAAGTACTAATACACCTTGAACTTTTGCACATTTTGTCATGTTTACAATCATAAACGTAAATATTTTATTTTGAGTTTTTTACTGAAAGTTCACACACAAGTGACAGACAACTGTGAAGTGAAAGCAAAATGATACATGATTCTGTTATTTTTCAAAAATAGAAAAGTGAGAAGTGGGGCGTGCATAAGTATTCATACAGCATTTTTCTGAGTGCATTAAATTGCCTTTATAACATTCCTAATGACTGCAGAATGTTCACACCTTGCCCTAACCATTAAATAGAGCCACCTGTGTGTAATCTACTCTCAGTATAATTCCAGCTGTTCTGTGAGGGCCTCAGAGCTATGGTCAGAGTGTATTGGTCACTAAACAACATCATGAAGGCCAAGGAGCACACCAGAGAGGTCAGGGATAAAGCTGTGGAGAAGTTTAAAGCAGCGTTAAGTTATACAAAGATTTCCCAAGATTTGAACATCTCACGGAGCACTGTTCAATCCATCATTCAGAAATGGAAAGAGTATAGCACCACTGCGATCTTACCAAGACACGGCCGTCCACCTAAACTAACAGACCGAACAAGGAGAGCACTGGTCAGAAATGTAACCAAGTGCGATAACTCTGGAGGAGCTGCGACGTACTGCCGCTGAGCTGGGGGAATCTGTACATGGACAACTAGAGTCGTACTCTACACAAATCTGGCCTTCATGGACGAGTGGCAAGAAGAAAGCCATTATTGAAAGGAGGCCATAAGAAATCCCATTTGAAGTTTGCTAGAAGTCATATGGAGGACACAGCTACCATGTGGAAGAAGGTCATGCTGTATGAATACTTATGCACGCCTCACTTTTCACTTTTCTATTTTTTGTAAAATAACAGAATCATGTATCATTTTGCTTTCACTTCACAGTTGTCTGTTACTTGTGTGTGAACTTTCAGTAAAACATTCAAAATAAAATCTTTATGTTTATGGTTGTAAACATGACAAAATGTGCAAAGGTTCAAGGTGTATTAGTACTTTCGAGAGGCACTGTGATTCCAGCCCATTAGAAAGTAGTATTGCTAAACTTCCTGTTCTGAAGCAGAAGTGATAGCGAGAGTTTCGACCAAAACCACTCAAAGAACTCCCCGAAACCAAATGAAAGACAACCAAAACTCAACGTACCACAGTATCCTGTCGTACAGTACCACAGTATCTGTTATGCTGTACCACAGTATTGCAGTATTACACACAGCAACAAAACATTTCTTCTGCACTCTTTCTCCTTCTGTCTGAAGAATCTGCTGATTTGCTGATTTAGGGGTAAATGTCATAATATAAAGAGTTTGTGTCCAAAACCTTTCGACAGTACAAGCTAAGATGTTTTTGGATAAACATATCGTCTAATTTGATTTATTTGTAGTTTTTTGCTCCTTTTTAAAGTTGTTTATTCACCTTTATTCTATTATTATCAGAGGTTAAGTCCAAAAAAAGCGCTATATAAAACTATGCAGCATTATTATTATTATTATCTTATATAGCGCTTTCCTACCTTAGGCTCAAAGCACTTTACATTAAGGAACCACTCACCCATTCACTCTCATTTGAAAGTCATGTCAAAAAGATCAGTAGAACGGCCAGGGCAAACTTCTACAGTTTCAGAATCATACGGGACTGTTTACCATTTCACGCAGCAAATGTATTTATGCATGTGTAACAGGTTAAAAAGGGGCAATGGGAGCCTAGGACGTGGTGCAATCAATAAAAGCAATAAAGTTAAAAGAGAATTAAACAATTTATTTAGGCCTAAAAACAGTGAATGTTAGTACTAAAAACAACTATGATAAAACGAGGGAATCATGGGGCTGTTGCGGATCCACGCGGATCTCCTCCTTGTACGGGACCGGGACGTGGCTGACGGGCGGAGGACGCTCTCGCTGGTCCGGGGCTTCTCGGGTCCGCGCCTCGGATCACCTGCACAAAACAGCACACGAGGCCAGCGGAGAAAGCAGCACACTAGAGACCTTAAGGCCATAGGCCGTCCATGAGCACCACTACTCCAAGTACATAATACTTACACCGCAGGGGGAGCTTCCCACTCCCCCGCTGCTGGTGTTCCGCTTCGTGGTGCTCTTCCCAGGTCTCTGCGCCTTTCCGTCCGTGGCCACACATCAGCATAGCTGGCAGCGTCCCAGCCATCGGTCGACTCCTCGTCACACACGCACGCACACACACGCACACACACGCACGCACGCACGCACACACACACACGCACGCACGCACACACACGCACGCACGCACGCACACACACGCACACATGTCATTCCCTCATTAAACACATGCCTGGAGAGTTGCCTTGGCTCATTCACATATTTTTGAGTAATCAGTAAAAACTTAGACGGCAGCCATTTTAGGTGTAGCTATGCCTCAGTCCTCCTAGGAACGCCCCCACCTCCTGGAGACGCCTCTGGACCTTTTGTCACCAGCCAAGCCACCAACCACTGCTCCTCAGCTCAGCAGAGCCCCCTCCCCGCACAGTAGTGTTGTTTAGATGCCACAGCAGTGTGCTGAAGGGGGCGTGTCGGAAAGCTTCTTAAAGAGACAGAGGCCTATTTCAAGACGTTCAGTACAGCCATTTTGAGAGAGCAATTTTATTCAAGGCAGTTATTTTAATTTACTGCATATACAGACCAACAGAAGGTTACGTCATCATTGTAGTATGCTATAGACTGGTGCTATGTGATTGAAAAAAGCATAATACCCCCTCTTTAAGACTGATTTACAACAGAGCACTAAAAAATTAGATAAAACATCTGTCAGAACACACCATTGTGGAGTATTGCAGAGGTTAAACTTGAAAATGTTATTAAATTCTGTAACTTGAAATTAATGTATAAATGTCTGCACAACCAAGCCCCTGATGTTCTCAGACGGCTCATAGTCCCACTTCGATCAGTCGGCTCCATCCCACGAGGAGCTGCTAATGGAAATGTGAAAGTGCCCGTTAGAAAAAAGACCTTCGGACAGTCGGCCTTTAGTGTCCAGGAGCTAAACTCTGGAACTCCTCGTCTCCTGAGCTGAAACAGGACTTAGATCTGGGGGCTTTTAAAAATGAACTAAAGCGTATTTTAAAAAGAGATCAAGTGTGTAGTCATTTTTAGTTTGCGCTCAAATGCACATCCTTTGTGTAATGTCAGAATTAAGTAATGTTACTGTAAATGTAAATGTATTTCTGTACTTTCTATGTGTATTTGAAAAGCCCTTCTAGGGACGGACATTGCATATTAGCCTTGGCTATAAAAGTTGTTGTGTGGTACATGTTTATTGTTCACACGTGTCCCTATCAAATAAATGAATAAAGAAATAAATAGAAAAATACACCAGTATTCGCAGACACTGGAGGCAAGGTGGGGGAAGTGTCTTGCCCAAGGACACAACAACAGTGCATCTTCAGGATCCGGGATTTGAACCCCTGACCCTCCGATCATGAGACGACCTGCACCGCTGTCGCCCCAGAACAGGACTTTTCGCTTCTAAACATTAAAATGAAGAATGTGTTTTTTACTTTACTAAGAAAAGTAACTGAACTGATTTACGACTGGATCGTACAGTAAATCAGACTTCTGCTTAGACAGTTACACAGTTACTCACAGTACTTTTTTACTCTTACTTGAGTAAATATTTTGGCGCCTCTTCCCTCCTCTGATTATTATCACTTGTTTGCACATTTGCTTTTCATTACTATTTGCAGCCCGCTTGTTCTTAAGAGCTGCTGTGACAAGTTAATTTCTCCATTGTGAGATTAATCTTACGGTTTGCACCCAGTTTTGATATTGATATTGACATTGATAGGATTTATTTGAGTGATTATTTACAACAACATATTACGGTGCAGAAAACAAACAAAGCAACAAAAAAAACTCAAAAGGAGTCGGCCGAAGCAAGAAAGCTTATAAGTGCCTATAGCCCCATATTCAAAATTAATTTACATTCCGGATACAGTGATACAACATCTCATGTTACGTACAATACAACACTACATTACAAATTCCTGAATTTCTTATTTTTATTTACAATTGTACTTATTTCTTTTCTTATTCCTCATTCCGGTTCACATAATAACCATTTCCAATCATTACTTATAAGCACCAGTCACCATTCTATTAATTGACTATTAATTTAGTTATAATAAATATTACATAGTCCAGGGGTTCCCACAAAATTGACACGTTAACAACTCGGGACCCCCCTTATATAAAGTTATTGCCTCTTACGCTACTTTAGGGAAGAAAAACATTTTATAATCAAGTTAACATGTATCTAAACAGTTTATTTTGAATAACTGAATGGATTTCACTCATTATAGGCTGGTTTACACACAAAAAATGTACTAAAACAGTAGCATTTTTCTTTTTGTTTCATCTTAAAATCATCTGGGGACCCCCACCCAAGGCCTCGCGACCCCCACTTTGGGAACCACTGACATAGTCAACACGACCCATTATTGTAATTCCCATTTCCAGTGTAAAATATTGGTTGTGATTGTTTTATTAATTTGTGTTGTTTGCCTTGTTCAGTGAGGTGCCTCAAAAAGCCAGGGTGTAATATGACCTGATTTAATCTTGACTTGGAATTGGTTGTTTAGTTTTTTAGTTTATTTGAGCAGTTAAAATTCTGCTCAAAAGGAGTGGGCTGAAGCAAAAGCTTATAAGCGCCCACCCCCGACATCAATGAAATAAAAATAATTGATCAAATCACACTAGTACAGGGAGCATGTTACAAAGTACAAGACACAAGAGCAGGAACACAGCATGCACACACACACAACGTACCCCTCCGTGACCCAACTTTGCCTGTTATATTTACAATATCAATTAAGCAACATCATATTTTGATTTTTTATTTGCCCCACCGGCAAAGAGAACCTGCAACCCACCAGAGCGGCCGTTTCAACACGGACCACACCCACAAAGCACCTCTCATTTCATGTACGCGATGACTAATACAAAACAAGTGAAAAGGAGATCATTAAGTTATTTATACAGTATATGCACACATACACATATACACATACATACACATACACACATACATATATACATATATATACATACACACATACATACATACATACATATACATATATACACATACATACACATACACACACACACACCTTTTTTTTTCTTTCTTTACAGAGAAGGTTCACAGTTAACAACTTCCAGAAGGCACTAGTTCTGTGTTCAAAAGGCACATTAATATACATATTATCCGTGATCTTGCAACTTCCCAGTTGTCATTTCCATATCATTCAAATTTTTTTAATTTTATTTTATTCCCCCTCCCCTTTTTTTTGTGTTCAATGGATTATGTAATATGTAAGCCCTACATACTGTAGTGCGTTAAGAAGCCAGGGTGTAGTTGCGTTCACAACATCGTATAATATTGTGTCATCATTCCAGTTCAATTCATGTCATTTCAATTCATTTATTTATTTATCAGGACAATGTACAATTACATTGAGCTCGTGAGCAAAGATGATTGAACCACACTGTAGCTTTTTCAAGGTAATTTCCATCTGTAGTCCCAGGGGACAAAAGCAGAGTTACAAAGTGCAATATATACAGTGCAAATAATCATTCAGTCGTCACCATAACATCCATAACAGGCTACTCAACGTGAGAGACACAGTTTTCCCAGATCACTATTCGGAAGTGATTGTTTCACAAACCTCTGAGCAACATCAAAGCGCATCCTTTTGAAAATCGTCTCCACTTTTGGACGCCTTTATTAGACGGCCATTTGAGCGCAGTTCATATGTGCTGAGGGAGAAGACGTTGAATTTGGTGCCAGTTTTTGTTTCGTTTGGATAGGTCCATCCTTTACAGAGATATTATCCATAAAACCATAGTTACCGCTTAGCTGAAACTTCTAATAATAATAATGATAGGCTGTTCAGAGTGTTGTGACGTCATGTGAACGCAACTCATTTCAAATACTTTTCGAAGGCGGTACTTGCAAGGTCAAATATCCTTTTTTTTTTTTTTTTTTTTTTTAAATCAAATCAACTTTTATTTTGAAAAGACACCAAATGTTCCCATTCTGCTCTTTACATTTTTTTTTTATTTTTTTTTTTATTGAAAAATATACAGAAATAACAATCGAGGCTCAGGTATGCAAGGCTTCAGCTTTCAGTGTAAATAAAAATACATAAAATACAACAAAAAAACGCTTTACAGTGCAAATTCGTTACATACATCTTTGGTCTTCATGGCTTTGACATTGGTGCAATAATTCAACGAGGTCAAATAAGAGGACATTAGTGATTCAAATACAACCAGTTTGGGTTTTTGGTTGAGGTACTTACAGCTATGGATATGATACTTATTATTAATATTAAATTTGAAATACAACGTTTGTTTGGAGGGAGATTTTTTAAATAAATACCAAACAAAATATCTTTAAGGTTTAGTTGTAAATCTATAGTAAGTTTTCTATTCACAAACAGATTAATGTCTTTCCAAAATTCTTGTGTGTAAGAACATTCCCAGAAAAGATGACTAATCGATTCTACAGTACCATGACAAAATGAGCAAAGGGCGTCAACATTTAAACGATATTTGGATATCACACTGTTAACCGGGTAACAGCTATGCAAAATCTTGAGGCATACTTCACGAATCTTATTGGTAACAAAACATTTTTTGGGTAATAGCCACACAGAGTTCCATTCAATATCATTAAATAAACTGTCCCACACAAATACAGATGCTGGTTTCCTAATGGAGTCTCTTATGATGAGCTCTCTAATACATTTCTTATTTGTTTTGACACTTCAAAAGGGGTCAGAATTACCAATATATAACTCTCGGGATAAATCTATGGTAGGATTGTGAACATAGGTTGACATCAATATTTTCTTTGGCAACACTGGGAAATTATACACATGCAAGAATTCATTGTAAGAATATGTTATGCCTCTTTTGTTAAACAACTGATGTACATAAATTATACCATTGTTAACCCATTTTTGTAAGAAAAGTGATTTGTGCTTAAAGCATATATCCATATTATTCCAAATACAGTACTTGTGAGGTGAAAAATTGTGTTTATAAACTAAGGTCAAATATTCTGACGCAGCATTCGGTGTGAAATGTGACGTCAGTGTGGCGCTTTGAGAAACCTGGTAATACAGGCTTGTAAAGCACAATACATTATTTATATTATTCATGTGCACACTCTTTGTCAATATGGACCTTTTCACGATACATTTGAGACAAAACTCAGCGCATGAGAACCGCTCGACCTGCTGCAGATAAATCCCAAAGGGTTCACAGTTTATTTGGCGCGCCGAGTCACGAGGTGAGATCATGGACCTATTTCTGCAGGAACCCACAGCTTCTCTCCTTCACGGGAACCTTTCGACAGTTTTAACACAGTTTCGGGTCCGGGGGCAAATTTTACAGCAGAAGCGCTTGGAGAAGTGCGATCGAAATATATCAAGTGTTTCTTAAAATGCTGTAGTTCTTCTTGCCTGTAACATTTGGGACCTGGCCTCTGCAGCTTTGGATCTGGTTTATGCCACGTTTTAGTCCAGGTTTAGCCCAGTTTAGTCTGAATTTTGTATTGTCATAGTGGTACCAGGGAAGGCAAGGTGATAAGTTAGTTTCAATTATTATGGCATTATTACAGTTTTTCTCTATTGGTTTGGCTCATTTCTTGAAACAGAAATTACATTCTGAAAACAACATGGACAAGTCACCAAACCACTTGGTGATTGTTCACAACTGAATTGAATTTCCCTTTAATTTCATCAAATTGCAAATGTCTAAGTCCATGTCTCAATGTCTCAGTAGGCAAGGCAAGGCAAGTTTATTTGTAGAGCACAATTCATACACGAGGCAATTCAAAGTGCTTCACAGTTGCAGAAAAAATTACAAGAAAACAGAAAACATCAACATAAAGTTAATCAATGACAGTAAAAGGCAAGAGTGCAGATAAAAGACTTTCAGTTTTCATATGCACGGGTAAAAAGAGCTGTTTTCAGCCTGGATTTGAACATTGTCAGAGTTGAGGCCTGTCTCACATCCTCATGAAGACTGTTCCAGATTTTAGCTGCATGAAACTGAAACGCAGCCTCACCGTGTTTATTATTGACTCTGGGAACCACCAGGAGACCCCTCCCTGAAGTTCTCAGGGCCCGAGATGGTTCATACGGCTCTAACATGTCAGAGATGTACTTTGGTGCTAAACCATGAAAAGACTTGTACACAAGCAGAGCTGTTTTAAATTATATTCTCTGAGTGACAGGAAGCCAGTGCAGAGACCGGAGCACTGGACTAATGTGGTCGTATTTCCTGGTTTTTGTCAGGACTCGAGCAGCAGCGTTCTGGATGTTCTGCAGCTGTCTAACAGCTCGTTTAGAAAGGCCAGTGAGCAGCCGTTACAGTAGTCTAACCTGCTGGAGACAAATGCATGGATGAGTCTCTCTAAGTCTGGTTTTGACTTCAGATGGTAAAAAGCTGATGATGTTATTGCTTTGATGTGGCTGTTTAAGTTCAGGTCTGAGTCCATGATTACTCCTAGATTTCTAACCAGATTTTTTGGTTTCAGAGCGAGAGACTCAAGGTGACTGATAACACTTTGTCTTTGTGTCTGTGGGCCAAAGACAATGATCTCAGTTTTGTCTGAATTTAGTTGGAGAAAGTTGTTTTGCATCCACAAACTGATCTGTTCGATGCAGTGACAGAGTGTATCTACAGGCCCATGTTCACCTGCCGTCAGTGACACGTAGATCTGAGTGTCATCTGCGTAGTTGTGGTACGACACATTGTTGCTGTTTATTAGCTGACCCAATGGAAGCATGTACAGGTTGAATAAGAGGGGTCCCAAGATTGACCCCTGGGGGACTCCAGAGGTCATGGAAATTTTGTCTGAGACACTGTTGCCAATTTCGACAAAGTACGTCCTATCCTCGAGATAGGACTTGAACCAGTTTAGAGCAGTACCAGAGATTCCCACCCAGTTTTCTAACCTGTGAAATAAGATCCCGTGGTCCACTGTGTCAAAGGCAGCGCTCAGGTCCAGCAGAACTAAAACTGAGACCTTACCTGCATTGGTGTTCATACGAATATCATTTGTCACCTTGATCAGAGCTGTCTCAGTGCTGTGGTGGGGCCTAAATCCTGACTGGAAAGTATCAAACATATTGTTAGATAGGAGAAAGTAAGTGAGCTGTTGATATATTACTTTCTCTAGGACTTTTCCTAAAAACGGTAGGTTTGATATGGGCCGGTAGTTGTTCAGTACCTTGGGATCAAGGCTGCTCTTCTTTAGAAGAGGCTTAATGACCGCAGTTTTCAAGGCCTTTGGAAATGCTCCAGTCTCAAATGAGATGTTAACTAACTGAACAAGTTGTGGTAACAAGCTGGTCAGCACAGACTTCAGAAATCTAGTGGGTAATTCATCAAGGCAGCATGTACATGAACTCAGACCGGAGATAACCTCTTCGATTGTTTTGCCAGTAACAGGTGTGAAATGTGTCAGCTCAAGGTTTCTAGCTGGTGGCAGGGTTGGCATTTGTGTTGTGGAAATTATGGCATTATTTATGCCTTGGACTTTGTCATAAAAAAATATTGCAAACTCATTGCACTTAGATGTAGAGATTAGTTCTAAGGGCAGTGAAACTGGAGGGTTAGTTAATCTGTTTACTGTGGAAAACAGAACACGAGAATTGTTTCTGCAGTTTGCGATGATTTTAGAGAAGTATTTCTCCCTTCCTTCTTCCCTTCTTTCTTCCCTTTTTAGATCTAGAGTGTGACCTTTGTTGTGGGTCGCCTCACTCACGTGCTGAGTTAAACCAAACATTTCAAGAACAGCATTAAGTTCTTTTGCATGCCTGTCATTGGTCACATCCACATGCACATTAAAATCACCTGAAATTACTAAACAATCAAAATCAGTGCATATAAATGAAAGTAATTCAGTGAAGTCTTCGATAAAACAATTCTGTGGTGGTTTGTAAATAGTCATATAAAGAATGGAAGATTGTTTTATCTCCATTTTGAAAGACACATACTCAAATGATACAAAAACCCCAAATGACAATTTGTGGATGACTATATTATCCCTGAATATTACACAGACACCCCCGCCCCTCTGATTTTGGCGTGTTTCAGACACAAAATTGAAATTTGATGGACTACACTCAATCAAAACTGCGTTACCAGTGTTTTTGTCAAGCCATGTTTCAGTTAAAAACATAAAATCTAGATTATAAGAAGAAATTAAACTATTTATTAAAAAGTGTTTTAACGATCTGGCATTGAGTACAGCATGCTTGAGATTTATCTGTGTTTGAGTGGATGGGATCTTTTTGCAAGGGATATGGATTAGAGTTCTTTGATTGGACGGTCTGACTGTTGCCCTCTTATCTAATCTATGTTGTTTGACTGTACTAATTGTTTCAGAAGAACACACTTCCTCTATGGACCTCTGGTTGGTTTTGAGTTTGCTATGCATGGTAGCAACGCAGAGGCCCTTAATGTCCTAGACAGCAGCAGTGAAGCTGCTGGAAATCGGAGGTGGGGGAGGGGCAGTACATCTTTGCAAATACATGTAGCCTACAATTAGCACAATTTCCAAGAGAATAGAGCTTGTTGATCTAAACTGATTGTTGATTCTGAATTAAAATTCAACTTTTCTCCACAAAAATAAACACCACCGACAAAAGCTGCATAAATGTTGATTTTATTCACATTTTCAGGGACAGATCCTCGATTCTTCCTTATATTGTCGGAAGCACAAAGTTTCATTTCATAAATTGCTGAGACAATATTCATAATTTCGACAGAATACAAACGATTCAAGTATAACTGATGCATTTCTCATTGTTACAATATCCACAGCAGGTTGATATGAAAGTGAATACAAACCAATAGGCACTTATCAGACACATTCACACCAGTATTTTACATTATTATTCAACAACAACAAAATCTTAAAGACAGTGGCTTCAGAAAGTTTCTACATTTTTTCTACATGCTTTAGTATTGCAATGAAGTTAGGTCTTTTTCTGGCTTAGGCCCATCGTTTACACCCAGTTTAGACAATATTTAGCCAAATTTAGGTACATTTTCATCCCGTTTAGTTTGATCTTGAGCAGGGCCTGGTGTTTCTTGGACGGTCAAATATTTTATGAAGTGGTCCTTGGAGTAACGAGAGACACATATGTATATTATTAAAGCGCATATGACACATTAGTTTGACCATTTTTTGTGAGGTTTAAAGTTTGACAGGAAGTGACATAGATAGAAGCAAACCATTTTAAACTGTTGCCGTGTTATGTCAATGGGAAGTGAGTCACGTGATCAGTGGAGCTCCAGACCTCCACAGGAAATGATGTCAGCTCCACTATTTTACCCTTGACATTCATTTGAATTAATCTCAAAACTCCTTTAGTAAACTCCAGGTTTAGGGTTAGTTTGGATTAGTTTAAACTAGCTTTGTCCAGTGGAGATGACGTCATTCCACTGATCACGTGCCCCTCCACCGGCTGTGTTCAGGCCAATGGCCGCTGGTTGCCCTGCTTTATGACCGTGACGCTAGGAGCCGCCATTGCTGCAGTATCTCTATACTGCGGCAAAACAAGCTAGTTTCCATTACTTAGCATTGCACTTTACGCACGTTCTAAACAACTGTAAAGCCTGGTGCCTCATTTTTTAAAACTTTCTACAGCTGGATTGCTCCTGTGATAACGCTGGGTTAGTTACAATTAAAGGGACCAGGCTGGTTTTCGTAAGAAGCATTTTAGAAATCTCATATACTAATGAGGGCGGGCTTTCAGTGAAAGGCCGTTAGCATTAGAGCTAATGGCGTGGCCAGGACCGAACTACATGCCCCGTGAGGGCCGAGTCTACAGTGAAGATCCCGCCCTTATGCCCTTTTTAGGAACATGCTCCGTCAGAGCTGGGGAGGAGTCTGTAAATCCGCCATGATTTCCCTTTCGAACGTGGTCATTATGGTAAACGGGGAGGAGTGAGGAGACGGAGTCTATTCAGCCTATGGTTCAGACCCTTCTCAGTCAAACTGCTTTGGAACTTTACCTCCATCTATGTCACTTCCTGTCAGTAGCTTAAAAATTCAAATAGAATTAAAATTAATTAATCATTAAAATTGCTACTTCACTGAAAAAAAAGGATAATTATGATTATGACCATCTAAAGTCATATTTTCAAAAGCATTAAAACCTGTCATATGCACTTTAAATAAATAACAATTTAAATGTTTGGGGAAAAAATGGGTTAAAATGAAGCTTTACAGTGAAGTGTTAATACCCTACAACAGTGGTTCTCAACTGACGTCAGGCCCCACAATCGCCCTGGGATGACAAGCCGCGACCCAAATACAACTTTGTCACTTTTTTTGTCACTAAAGCATAGTTAGCACACACGAACAACGTCAAGTCCAAATCGGGTCCTTGTGGATGTTTTATCTCACTTTTGCTTTTGAAAATTAAGCCGATTGTCCAGTAGAAGTGAAAAACCGGCACTTGAACTTAGCCGTTAGCATGTAGCATGAGGCTATCGTTAGCACTTTCTGTTGTTTATGTATTTATGAACCGTTGAACCCATTGAAATAAAAAGAAGCGGCGGCGTTCGATCCTAACGTATGCGGAAAGTTAGCAAGTCGGCTAGTCCGGGAAGACACTTTTCAGAGTGCAATGTACTTTTCCTTTAGCCGTTAGCATTAGCCGTCAATCATCGCACATTATGAACGATACAGATGTTTTCAGTTGTTGTCAACCACCAACCACATTTAGGGAGCGGTCAAAGCCTAGTTATAAATCATTAATGAATGTACAGACCTTTTGAGACTTTACTTAAGATACAAATTAGCGTCAAAAAGTGTCCTAAATGCTAACTCAAAATCAGTCAAGTTTTTGCTTTTTGTGGGGTCGGATACACATCCAGTGGCCACAAAACATCATCTTACAATATGTCAATGATAAAGAAACCACAGAAATTATATAAATGCCATGAAAAGGACAAAACACACCACACTCGTTGATATTGTGTCTGTCTTCCCTATTCATTTATATGGGGATTGGCTGCTGGTTGCTCTGCTTTGTGACCGTGACGCTAGGGCCGACATTGCCCGCCATTGCTGCAGTACCTCCATATATGGGCGGCAAAACAAGCTAGTTTTTCATTAGAAAGCATTGCACTTTACACACGTTCTAAACAACTTCTACTGCTAGATATTGCTGTTGTGATAACGCTAGGTTAGTTACAATTAAAGGGACCAGGCTGGTTTTCGTAAGGAAAATTTTTAGAAATCTCTCTACTAATGAGGGCCGGACTTTGATTGACAGGCCGTTGGCATTACAGCTCTTCTTTGAATTTTTCGAAAAATTGATGCTAAAAATAACATTTTACGTCAGATCAAGACACGTGACCAGAAGTGGGTGGGACTGTTGAGCCCTTTTTACACACACAACGCACATGGTTTGTTTTTCTTTCACAAATGCCACGTTTACAATGTGGATGTATGGTTCCAAATGAAGTTTACTTTACTTTAAGAAAACTGTACCTTGTGGCTTTAAGTTCAGTCAACAGACAATTGCATTTGTATTGTTTAAAAACGCATTTCATCTGAGAGGAAGGTGTTGAACTTGCTGTCAGGTTTTGTTTCATGTGGATGGGTCCAGTAATCACAGAGATTTTAAACAAAATATTGATGCAAAATTCTATTTATTAGTATGAATTTATTATTATTAAGAAAGTTATGGACATTGTGTCAACCTGTTATATCGTTGCCTGGCCAGCCAGACGCTCCTTTCTGTTCAAAAGAACCGTCTGGGCAGCTGCTCACAGGCAAGGCAAGGCAACTTTATTTATACCGTGCATTTCGTACACAAGGCAACTCAATGCTCAGCCAATCATTTCCACATTTTATCCATATCGGACAGAGAGGCGGGAGCTGTCACCGCACTCTTCCGAAACATTAAAGATGGCGTCCCATCCTTATTTAATGTTACTGAAAAGGCTTCCTGCAGCTTGTTCCTGCGTCATATCCAGCGTTTCTCTCATTGGTTGATCCCGTCTGTCAGTCACGCCCACCGGGAAACCACTGAGATCACACTTAAACGACATATCTTTGAAAAAGCATGCAGTTTGGCTGGTCAGGCAAGTTATTGCGGTGATTCCCCACACGTTGAGTTTGCTTTTTTGTTTCGCCCCTAAGCCACTATTTGTGAATGTTTTCAGAATAGATTTCAAACAGGAGACACAAAAAGTCCACCACAAAATTTGAACTTGAAGAAACACACAATTTGCATAAAAATATAAAATAATCCTGAAACCTGGACATTTTGTACAATTTTCGGACAGTGTCTGCACCTTTGACTTCTGTACAAATAACGGTTTAGATTCAATCCAAAGTTGACGATAATATTGCTCTGTACACTTCACTTTAACCTCCGCGAATCCCTGATCAAACATTAAAACAAAAACAAACAAAAAAATCAGCCAAAGTCACTGCCTCGACTTTCCTCAACCTGAGACAGTCTGCTCTGCCCCTGTGAGGAAAAACTAATTCCTATTGCAAAATGTTTAAATATTCTTCATAATATTTCAATATAGTAATGCGTATTCCCGGATAATCATCTCCAGCTACATCAGAAATAGAAAAAAGCAGGAAGCCCTTAATATATGAAGTTATTGGATACATTTAAAACAAAACCTGCTATAAAAGGCATAAAACACAAAAAACATTTCCTCCAAAGTTGAAATCATGCCACTCAAAGTCGGGGCTGGGCAAAATGTGGTGTTTGCTTTGGGGAACAGGGTTTGTACAAGCAGCAGAGAGTCGATTCTAATGCCATTTTAATGCTTTTTTTTTTTAACGCCATCATCAACTTTTGAGCAAAACAAATGTGGGTAATTTCAGCAAAAACGCTCAGATGCAGAGGTGAGCCGTCAGGGCCAGCAATAATAATACATTTAATTTGGAATATTTGTACAGTTGAATCGCTTACAGTGTTAATTTCAACAACATATTTTGATTCAGTTCGAGTCTTAGTCTTTTGACAAAAATGTAATTTAATTTTATTCGTGATTTAGTCGAGTAAATTTTCACTTCATTTTCTCCAGTTTGGTTTTACCCGAAATCTAAAAGCTTCTGGGAAAAACTAGCAACATAACGGTAACAAAAATGAGACGAAAACGAAGATGAAAATGCAACAAAAAAGCAACCAAAAAATAACTGTAAAGTGACAAAAATGTGATGCAAAAGTGACAAAAAAGTGACGAAAAAGTGAGAAAAAAAGTGAGAAAAAAAGTGACAAAAAGTGATGCAAAAGAAACAAAAACACCACAAAAGAAAAACAGAAAAGTGGCGACAAAGTGTCAAAAAAGAAAAAGATCAGTTTAAATTAGTTTTGTAGGTCTTAGCTTTCAAATGAGGCGTTACACTGGCCTATAGGCTGTAAGCTTTTAGATTTGGGTAAAGCTAAAAGGGAGAAAATGCACTTGGTTAAGGCGGGGATTAGAGGTTAATCACGGCCTTCTGCTTAACCTCTAAAACCTTCTCAACTGTAGAGCAGTACTAAAGCAGTACTAGGTAACGTGTTTACCTTAATAAATCCTTTCCGTAGTCCCTCTGGGGGTAATACAAGTGTTAATGGTATGATTGGAGGGTCTTTCATCTGCCCCTGGTGTCTCTGACCAGAAAACCATGCTTGCAACTTGACTGCCACCGGGGCGGAGTCACCAATAATAGAATCACGGAGAAGAAGCTAACAGGCTAACGGGCAAAGCTAACTGCGGGCTAGCGCCACTTTAAACAGTATTTACAGCAAAGTTTGAGTGAAAAAAATTATTTCCAATGTATAACTGGATGTACAACACCCCTCTCTCCCTTCACCTTTTCTGTCAGCGTAGTATTTACTCTCCAAGACATTTAATACGTTAAATAATCGTAACTTGCTACGACACCTGCAGTTGCGCTTATGGCCTCTAGGGGTAAGAGTTACTTAGTACTGCTTTAAAGCCTTGACTTCGCTCTTTCAGATGCAAAAAAACAAAACAGGAAGTCTCTATCACTTTCAGCTTTTATCGGCGCTAGATGGGCCGATAGCCGATATTGTGAAACCCCCACATATCGCCATTGCTCAGGTGAATGTGTTACAAATAGGACCTCGATATAGTGCGCAATAGGGAACAGAGTGGGGACATTCGGACACAGCCTTTGTTTTGACACTCGGCCCGAAACGTTGAGCGAATGAAAACGATTAAGTGCGTACTCGCTCCGTTTTGCCCAGCCCTGAGTGGATTAAAAAATCTCATTACATTTTATTTTTGTACATGTGGCATCTGTCAGCTCCTCTCTCTCATGTCTCTCCCCATTCCTCCATCCTGTGGTGCTCGGGTGTGGGATAAGGCGCCCTGTACCCGCTGCTGCCCGCCCCCGCGCTCCCACCTCCTCCTCCTCCTCCTCTCGCTCGCTCGGCTTTCGACGGCGGGCCCCAGATGAAGTTGCGCGCGGGCCGGTAGTGTTTCCTGGCGAAGCGAAGCAGCCGCCTCCTGGTTTGGGGGAGGCGGATGGTGTAGACGTAGTACTCCAGGGCGCTGTGCTGCATGTTGGGCAGGGTGCCGCGGACCAGGGCCTCCTCCAGGAACAGGCGGACCAGCGGGGCCTTGAACGCCTCGTAGCCCAGTTCGCCCAGGGACTTCAGGATCCGCGTGATGCGCAGGTAGTTGTGCTGAGACCTGCAGAGCAACACAGGGAAACAAGCGTCAGCCGCCCAAGAATCTAGATAAATTACCAGTTTGAGTCCATTTAATGACATTCAAAGCCTTCATTGTGGGTAGGGCTGGGTACCGTCACATTCTTTTTTTCGATACCAGTACTTTAACAATTACTTTTCCCGATACCTACAACAAAATATTAGTTATCTAGAACCAGAAAAGAACAATAATGTTTGGAAGATCTGCAAATGTACGAAATTGGGTTCATCTCCAGTGTCAAGAAATGTGTGAAAAATGGAGAATAATTAGGAAAAAAATAGATGTAAAACCCAGTTCGGTTTTACGTGAATCTTAAAAGGGATATTTCAGGATTTTTGACATTGGGCCTCATTTCCTAGTTATCCAGAGTGTTGTTGATGTCTGGAGATATTTTTTTCTTAAATTCATGCAGTTCTTATATTTGAAGAGTCTAGTGGCGCTAGGCTAATGCTAGGCTAAAGCAATACTATGGTATCAGTTAGCCTGCATTAAAAACAGTCTGACCCACTCCACAGTGCACCTGAGGTAAATCACTTATAACACCAGACTAACCATATAAATGTCTGTGTTAATAGAATAATGTTTGAAATATAACTGACCTTGTATCACATGAATTACCGCATTTTGAGGGACTATTTTCTCGCAGATCACTCCGCCGCTGCCTTAGCTTACAGCCACGAAGCTGATGCTGCTCAAATATAAGTTATTTTAAATGCCAAATGGTCGACACAGACATTTATATGGTTAGTCTGGCGTTATAAGTGATTTACCTCAGGTGCACTGTGGAGTGGGTCAGACTGTTTTTAATGCAGGCTAACTGATACCATAGAAATGCTTTAGCCTTGCCCTAGCCTAGCGCCACTAGACACTTCAAATATAAGAACTGCATGAATTTAAGAAAAAAATATCTCCAGACATCAACAACACACAAAAGCTTCATGACCGGAGAGCTTACAGCCTATAGGCCAGAGTGATGTCTCATTTGAAAGCTAAGACCTACAAAACTGATCGCAACTTTTTTGTGGAAAAAAAATAATAAAATTGGGGGGAAATGGGGAATTTCATTTAACCTCTTAACCCCCGCCTTAACGGAGCGCATTTTCTCCAGTTTGGCATTACCCAAATCTAAAAGCTTCTTGAACAAACTAGCGACAAAACGAGGATGAAAAAAGCACAAAAAAGCAACCAAAGAATAGCAGTAAAGTGACAAAAAAGTGACTAAAGTGTGACGAAAATGTGTCAAAAAAGTGTCTAAAAAGTGACAAAAAGTGTGATGACAAAGTGGTGAAAACGTGACAAAAATGTGTCAAAAAAGTGTCTAAAAAGTGACGAAAATGTGTCAAAAAGTGACTAAAAAGTGACGAAAAAGTGTCAAAAAAAGTGTCTAAAAAGTGACGAAAAAGTGTCAAAAAAGTGTCTAAAAAGTGACGAAAATGTGTCAAAAAGTGACAAAAATTTGACAAAAGTGTGACAAAAGAGCAACCGAAATGTGGCAACAAAGTGACCAAAAAGATCAGTTTAGATGAGTTTTGATGATCTTAGCTTTCAACTGTGGCGTTACACTACTAAGGGTTAAGAGGATAATGCTGTACCTGGACTGACCGCATCAAATACAATGTGGGAAATTACATACATCTCCTGCTACGTAACCACGTCACCAAAACGTTACTGGTCTGACCGGTTCTAAAGCGTCAAAGTGGGTCTGATACTGAAACTGCACCACGGACGGCGAAAGGTTCCTGCAGCGCAAAAACGCCATGAAAATCTTGCAACCGCGAGAAGTCTAAAGTGAATTTTCTTCAGCAAAGCGTTTGTGTTATTGAAAGCATCTCTCGCTCTCTCTCTCTCAGCAGGAACAAGTGGAGCAGATGGCACAGTCGGCCATTTTGTGCCTTTTACATTGATTTAATTGAGTTTTAGGCTCAGATAGTCATTAGAGCTGTGTTTGTTACTGAGGAAACACAATGGGGTTTCAATTTACCAAGTAATCCCCCGAAAGCTTCACACAGAACACTCTCAACTCGATTTGACCTTTTGGGCCAAGTCTTTTGAGGTGGTGGAAGTTAAATTAAATTAGATTAGATTTAATTGACTCTATGGAGAAAGTGCACATGTGTTCTCTTCATTCTAAACAGAACCCTAAAAGTTACGGACTGTGTCGAGGCAAATAACGCAGTCTTGACACTGCGTTATTTGACACTGTTGCTTTGCTATTGCTGTGCTTCCAAAAAGACTTTGTAACGTTAATGATCTATTTTAGTTTGCTTTGAAGCGAGATTCAAAAAACAAACAAAAACAGTAAAATACAAAAAACCTACAAAAATAACAGTTCAATGTTTAAACTCCCTGTTAAACCCCCGCCTGAACCGAGCACATTTTCTCCAGTTTGAATTTTCCCCAAATCTAAAATCTCAAAAATATCTTATCAGTAAATCTTTAACAGCATTTCACAAGCTAAAATAGAAAAACTTGCCCCTCAAATAGTGGCCAATTTTATTTTTTAGGCTACTTCACTGTTTCTGACCCAGCCTTGATTAGTTGCTGTTAGCATTAGCATGCTTCCGCTAAGCATAACTCAGCGATTGAATTCTCCAGGTTCTGATCTTTAAAATGATATGCAGCATGTCCTTATTCACTTAGATTTCATTGGTGAAAGTTGTGTTTTGAAAGCGGTGAGAGCCAAAACTGGTATCGGTTGAGTATCGGATATTTGTAGCCGATACCCGATATCGTATTTTTTTTCAGTATCGGCTCCGATATCAAATACCAGTATCGGATCGGTGCATCCCTACTTTTTTGTTTTGGAATCTACTGATTTTTGTCTTTTAAAAACGAGTTCCCTTTGAAGGACCTCCTAAACATGAACTTCCTGAGTAAATCAGTCCTCATACAGCGCCCTCTGCTGTCACAGTTCAACACTCACACATTTAGAAGCATCACACACAGGATTATAGACGAGACATTTTAAAAGATTTGGCCAAAAATATCAGCGGTGCGTATCTGCCGACCCCCATTACATATATTTTAATATTTCTATGATTGAAGCCTTTACTATAATAATAAGTGTTTAACTATTTAAGAAGATTAACTATTGATTAAGTGTTGTGTGGTTGACTTTGTGATTGACTATGAGAATAATGCATTGTCATACTGTATATTGTTATTTATTTCTCTGTAACCAGGGACTACGGATGGAAACTGGTACTGTACATCTCTGTCTCTATGAGCTTAATGTCTCTGTACATTGTCCCTCAAATAAAGTAAAGATTAAAAAAATTCAAATAAAAGAACTTAAAATATCGGCTATCAACCAACTCGCTTCATATCGCTATCGAACCCCAAAAATCCCTATCGGTCGGGCCCTAGTTATTACGTTACTGGCCAAATGTATTACGTCATCGGTTCCTATACACCCTCCTCTTGTTTTTCTTGGGATTTTTACTTTACTTGAGATTTTGTTTCATTATTACCCTGCCACTGTGATATCAGAGAGTGTTTTGGCACTGACTCGTTGAGATGCTGGAAGCGCTGCTCCCAGTTCGCCGCTCGGGCCACGTTCCCGTTTTTGTCCAAAAGTTTGACTCCGTAGAAGTCCAGCATCAGGGAGTAGGCCGCCACGAACCTGCGCTTGGCTTCACGAGTGCTTTGGAATTCCTGAAGAAAACAAAAACCGAGAATTACAGGCGTCTCTAAAACGTGTTTATCAGTGAAAAAAAGTCCGTTAAACACCCTGAATACAATACATACTAAGGAGTCAGAAAGTGTGTGGAAAAACCTTAAATAAAGCATAGAAAATGACGTTTAAAGGAGCTATATCATTTTTCAGTTTTTTAGCCATGTTGTTATGCTATTTCCTTATCAAAAACACCCCCAGAGCGGTTTTTGGCTTCATTCACGCAGTTCTAAGTAATCCTCCTGAATCCTGCTCTCTGAGCAGCTGCTCCACCCTCTCCTGGAAAACGATTGAGTTGTTCAGTTGTGTCGTCACAAAGGAACGGAAGTGCTCGACGTCTGTAATGTAATGCCTTACGGCCTGATTTTAATTTATAAAACAGCTTTTTCATTATTTTTGTTGTAAGAGAGAAATAAAAAGGAGGAACTCTCCGACGCGTCTTTGCTGTCCCGGGAGAGTAAACAAACGCACCCCCGGCCGGAGGATCCGAACAGAAGTCATGTTTGTGAAGAAGGAGCTCTTTCTAACCTACTCTGGACACGCCTGTTCTTTTTTCTTACCCAACGATAATGTCACGGGTTCGCGTTTGGCTACGAGAGGAACAGGACTAGTCAACCTTCCTAAAGAAGAGTGCACTCGCCAGAAGTTGGAATTTCTTTCCAGGATTCAGCGACTTTATCAACCAACCTGATGGATGCTTGGTGAACCTTGGCCAGAATCAAAGTGGATTAACTTTTATAACCAAACGCGATCCCATAACCAGATGGGGAGGCCAGACTGAGCGGTGAGTTAATCAAAACGCGTGTTAGCGTGTGTGTTAGCATGTGTGTTAGCATGTGTGTTAGCATGTGTGTTAGCATGTGTGTTAGCCATTTATGAAACTGTGTTGCACATGTCAACTCCTTATAACTGCATTATGTGAAGTAACTTCACTTTTTGCAGCGATATTTATATTTATAATACTGTAAATGTGGAATGAGCGGAGAGAGGGGCGGAGTTAACTGAATCGAAGCGTCTTGTCTTCCGGGTTTGGAAAATACCCCTAGAAAATACTTATATTTCTCTCAAAAATGAGTACTCCATAGTGATAGAGGTACAATATATCATATAAATGCCTATAGTTTACTTTGGAATGGCTAAAATAGCATGATACAGCTCCTTTAACGGCTGCATACACGACTGAGATATGAATAAAAGAAAAGAAGTGCTAAAAAGGGCCTAAAAGATTCATGTTCTGTGAAGGTGATGGAGAAACTGAAGAGGATTCTCGTGCTCAAAGACTGCATTTATTTAAAAAGTACATTATCCTTTGACAACATAAAAATACCTGCTACATTTGAGCACGTACTATTTGAACCAATGCAAGTCTACTATGAGCCTCTTTGTCAAATCGTTCATTCAAAAGGGACTATGGGCAATAAAATACGCGCTTTTACTAAAGCTGAGAGAAATAGAGTTGTGCGCATGCCCCTGTCCTCGGCTCGGCTGTGGCAGGGGCGGAGCAAATAGGCACCTCTCGCTCTGAACAGCCTTTCCTCCATTCATGGTTAAAACACAGCCTTGACAAGAACAGAAGATATGACGCTTATGTGACTCATTGCTGCTTCGGATACCGGTTCAACAGCATTGTAACTCCTGCAAATCTACGCTGCAAGAAAGCACTTAATCTTTATCTGTCAGATAAAAGCCTATTGTCAGCCGCTCCCCGTAAAGTCAGACCCGGGACGAGCGCGAAGCTCAAGGCTTCAATTCGCATCCTTCGCAGATGAGAACCAATGGCTGCTGGCTGCTGTGCTTTGTGACGACACTAGGGGCCGCCATTGCTCTAGTCTCCCATTGGAATGCATTGCACTTTAGACGCGTTAAAAACAACTTTAAAGCCTGGTGCCTAATTTTTGGAACTTTGTACCGCTAGATATTGCTCCTGTGATAACGCTGGGTTAGTTACAATTAAAAGGGACCAGGCTGGTTTTCATAAGAAACATTTTAGAAATCTCGTACTAATGAGGGTCGGACTGTTAGCATTGGAGCTGCGCTGCTAAGACCGAACTACACGTCACGCAAGGGCCGAGTCTACAGTGAAGATCCCGCCCTTATGCCCTTATTAGGAACATGCTCCGACACCGCAGGGGAGGAGGAGTCTGTAAATCCGCCATGATCTCCCCCTCGAACGTGGTCATTGTGGTAAATGGGGAATAGTGAGGAATGAGATCTGTTAATAATATGTCTATGAGGAGAACGTGCTTTTGCTTTCACACTGCAGTGGCTCATTTCCGCTCCTAAAAACATAAAAATGGAACCCGAGTGCATTTTCAAACCTATATGCGCATTGAATTGCCTTGTGTGTAAAATGTGTGATATAAATAAACTTGCCTTGCCTGTAGCTCACGCAGTGAAGCGGATTCCAGCCATAATATATATAAAAAAGGGCTGGGCGATATGGCCAAAAAATAAAATAAATTTTTCTTTTACTCAGTTTGGACGATTTTAATCGATTTTATTGGAAATAAACTTTCATAAGAAGAAAACTGCTCAGAGTCCTGCTCATATGTATTTCATAATATAGCCGACAATTAGGGCCGAAAAGATAAGCCTTTTTTTTAAAATTGTTATTTCTTAAATATTCCTTGTCTGCTCTCAAAAGTAAAACTTCTAAATAAGCCATGGAGTTTTCTAAAGCATTTTAGTTTTCTCATCCTCATGCCTCTGCTGTGATTGACAACCGTCTCCATGGAGACTTAAAGGGGAAAGGGGCCGAGTTAAAACGGTGCTTCCGCTCAGAGCAGAGTGAGAGAAAGGCACAGGAGCAGACCCAGGGAAAGTCTGTTTTAGCGAAGGAAAAACTCCACCGCGCACTCTTTAAACACAACACACGGCCTTTGTGAAGCAGCAGAGATCGTCAGAAAGTCTCTGGCTTCTCCGCTGGTGTCATTTCGCTACAGAGCGTCTAAAACGCTGTTAAATTGGCCGCACGTGAGGCGGACATGGAGCAGCCGACACAATTATACGATTTAGCCATTTTCCACATCGTCTGTTTTTAAAAGCATGAATTAATTCGATTTATCGCCCAGCCCTAATAGAAAATATTAATTTATTGAAGCATAAAGACATGTGCATCGCCACTTCATGTTCCTCGTGCACGTTTTAAACATTAGAAGGAAATCTGGCAGGTTTTGAGGAGCATTTTGCAAAAGACTCACTACCAGCAAAACCAGAAGGGAAGACAAACCAACTCTGTCAACTTTTTCCTTCTTTAGATCAGTTTTAATTTAATTTCATTGGTTAGAAACTGCACAAAGCATAACACGAGGAGCAGCGACGGCAAATGAAACGAGAGGCTTCTTTCGACACACGTTGTAAATACCTCGGAGCAGGATTATGTTGGAACTTAGGAGATTCTTACTTTGATCTCGTCCTGAGTGAGTTCATGTGCGTAGAAGTTCAGCCCTTGTTCTCTCAGAGGAAACAGCCTGAAGGGAGAGGGACAACCGGGGCTGAAACAGGACTAAGACAGGACTAAACTAGGCCTTAACCTGGCGTAAAACAACCTCTAAACTTGGAATGAAGCAGAGTTTGTGCCTCTCACCACTGGATGTAGGTGTGATTGTGCTCCAGTTTGTCGTAGTCTCCTCTCCACTTAGTCAGGATCTCCTCGATGTAGATCCCTGAAATGTGAAATAAACGCTTTTATGAAGGTCCATTTTATGATGTGATTACTGATTTTATTTGCCTTTTCAGTATAATTACATGTAGCCCACCTAGAATACATGTTCTGTACTGTAAAGCTGAATTGAATTACTTTAAGGATCTGCAAATAAGCTGTTGTTAATCTGCCTATTTGTGGCTGAACAAATAGCAAGATAATGGACATTGGGCCGTATTCATCATGAACATCTTAAAAAACGTTCTTAAGAAGGCAGTGCCAGAAAACTGTGCCAGATTCGACACATTCCTAAGTAGAGAAAATCGCTCGCTCGCTCGCTCACTCACTCGCTCACTCACTACATTCGCCAGGCTTCCTGGTGTTTCCAAACGGTCTCCATCCAAGTACCGACCAGGCCCTTCCCTGCTTAGCTTCCAAGGTCTGACGGGATCGGGCAGAGCAAAGGCGGTATGACCACATGCCTTTAAACAATTGTCGGCGTATTCTTTACTATGGACCGAAGACGGAGGCTTGTTCTATTCAAATCAAAATCATTGTTTTATTCCCTGAATTACAAACTAAAACAAAAGTTATGCGGAGCTCTACATCTTGGTTGTCCAGCGAGGAGGGAGAGAGACCGCACCTTTTGCGCGCGAGTAATTTATAGGAACAGGAAGTAGGCGTCTCCTTGTCGAACCAATCAGTGCTCTTGGAATGTTCTTGTCAGCACTTCCTCTGCACAATCTGACTCCTCCTTCTAACACACTGCCCCCCAGTGGCTTCTAGGGCAGGGCGATATGGCCTAAAATCTCTATCACGATATAAAAAAGAAATATCACAATAACGATATATTTGACGATATAACTGACAATGGCAAATAACTTCAAAATTCCAGCCTTACACCTATTTGGAAGATTAATGCAAAGATATTTCATTCTTTTTTTTTTAGTGCCATACTAATTTCCTCACAAATATGAAATGCCCCACCAGTTTACATCCTTCATTTCATTTGACTTTTTAAGCACCTGCCTCTGTGTCCTACACAACATAACACACATAACATACATTATATAGTGTCTACAACTATATGAAAATGACAACGATATCAAAAATTATATCGCGATAATGATATGCGATACGATATGGCCCAACCCTAGTGGCTTCAACAGTAAAGACAATAACAATGGAGTAATAAAATGTCCGCCCACTTCAAATGAACCTTAAAGCACGGATTACATCAACACAGTTTCATATATAATCATTAATGCCTAGAATGATAAAATATGTATAGAAATATTTCCACACCATCCTGCAGAGGCACATAGTGGCAGACAAAGAGGCCGCCGTAAACGTTGCTGGGAGGGACGAGAGAAGGTGCGGAGACCATCGCCAGGGCTCATGCTTTAGCTGGAGCATGTTAAACTCGTGTCAACTCGCTATTAAGCTCCAAAACAGAGCCACGTGTGCTCTCTCCCTTACAACTTCTCTCTTCTCTTCAAAGCTCGCCTCTTTTATTTATGATGAATGTATATAAATCACGTGTTTAAAGCCCCGCATGGTGTCGTGACGCGGCGCGCTTTAGTGTGTGTTGAAATCCCACATGGACGCGCGTCAGAGGACGTGCCCCGGTGAGCGTTGGCCTTTAGCCTAGTATTATCACACCGTACGCTACACATGTCTCTGTCCCCAATTATTATCTTGGAAAGAAACCCTAGTCCTCGACAAGTGCACGGTGTGTCGATAGACCTGACATTTATTCAGTTGTTTGCATTGTAATAACGCACAACATTGCAAAGGCTACTGAGTGGTGGTCAACATATATATCGGCCGGCCGATATATGGGGCCGATATTTGGTGGTTTTACAATATTGGCTACGGGAAAGAGCGAAGTCGGGGCTTTAAAACGAGCTTGACTTAAGTTAGTTTCACTAAATCTCAGTGAACATGGACAGGCTGCATGTCATTTTGAAGCCAAGAACCTGGAGAATCGCTGAGTTAGTTTTAACCTCCGCAATTGTATTTTTAACTCGTTCAACCTGCTAACGATCGCAGGTTGAACGAGAGAACCAATCAAACAAAAAGTGGCCTATGCTTTGCCATGATTGTTTGTTGTCCACACGTGCAGTCGAGTAAATGTTCCGGTGAAAGCCCTCAGAGCAGCGGCTTTAAGGACAAGTCCAGCTCATTTCAAACAGAAGAAAGGGCACTGGTAAAAGATTGTTGTGTTACGGCCGCCATCTTCACTGTTTTGGTTACGGGAGGAGCCCTGCTGTGTTTTATGGGAAACCCTGGCGCGGAAGATGACGCCGTTAACTTCCTCCTCCCGTGCTATGATTTGCTCTGCTTGGTTTTTGCCGGAGTCAGCGAAATTCAAAATCGCACAATACCAGATCCCTCTGTATCTCTTAACATGGAGGATCAGTCTGACCCGCACCAGGCTAATGGGCTTCGGCCTTAGAAAAACCCACATCGGTCGACCTCTACTAATTAGCATAACGTCACTGCCGCATTCACCATGAAAGGACAAAAAGTGCCGTGTGCAGCAGGCAGCCAGAGGAGGACACGAATGGCAAAACGCAAATCCAAAACTAGAAGAAAACCCCAAGAAAAAAGAACTCACTCAAGCATTCAAGCACCCACCACAATATTTGGGGAGAGAAAAGAGAAAAGTCCAGTATTTCCAGTGGCTGATGGCGCTTCTAATGTGCTTGTAACAGCTGCAAATCTTGATACATTTTGTGGGTGCAGCTTATATTCAGGTGCGCTCAATAGTCCTGAATTTAAAGTATTTCTTTCTAAAAAAAATGTTTCTCCATTTGAGTTGTTTGGGCCCCTGCTACAATGGATACATATAGTTTTACTACTGATGGATGTGTGTAGTTTATTTTAAAGGGGGGCTATGATGTAAAATCGACTTTTTCAAGCTTTATATCATGTTATTATGTCATTCCCTCATTAAACACATGCCTGGAGTGTTGCCTTGGCTCATTCACATATTTTTGAGTAATCAGTAAAAACTTAGACGGCAGCCATTTTAGGTGTAGCTATGCCTCAGTCCTCCTAGGAACGCCCCCACCTCCTGGAGACGCCTCTGGACCTTTCGTCACCAGCCAAGCCACCAACCACTGCTCCTCAGCTCAGCAGAGCCCCCTCCCCGCACAGTAGTGTTGTTTAGATGCCACAGCAGTGTGCTGAAGGGGGCGTGTCGGAAAGCTTCTTAAAGAGACAGAGGCCTATTTCAAGACGTTCAGTACAGCCATTTTGAGAGAGCAATTTTATTCAAGGCAGTTATTTTAATTTACTGCATATACAGACCAACAGAAGGTTACGTCATCATTGTAGTATGCTATAGACTGGTGCTATGTGATTGAAAAAGCATAATATCCCCTCTTTAAATATAAAATATACTTTTCTTCATCTTTATGTATTTTTCACAGGCTAACTCAAACCGTATGAAAGCCACATTTGGAAAATGTCTCATCGGAGACAGTTTATGGTATCAATATTTTACAAATAATATAAATAAATGAAAGAGTTGAAGTGCATGTGTCTGAGGAGACGAGACATTTCACCAGGACACAGTTAAAACTAAATACTTAACTAAAAGGTTTGACCCACTTTTCCACTGGTTTGACATTTTTTCGTGACGTTTATTTCACTTTTCGGGAATGAGCACAAGTTGCCTAAAATGTCCCTGGTGTAAAACTGTGGCTAACACGTTCCTCCGGCCTCATCACAACAATCTAAAATCTAAATAAACATTAAAGGTTTTAAACTCACCGTCTGGGCCCAGTGGGATCTTGTTCATGTAAAAGCGCAGATTGCGATACTCGTTCGGTATCCGACCACTAGCGTAGTTCTGTGAAAGATAAAACAGGTTGACATTTTTAAAGCCACACTGCGGAACATTCCAGGTTCTATGTTTCATCTGCAGAAATCAGTTGTCTGAGCCTGAGACTATAAATGCATATTGTTCACGGCTCCCGGTTTAAATTGACTCTCCCCATACAAATGAATAAGGAAGATGGCACAATACTAATCATTTCTGTGGTTTCTCCATCATTGATATTCAGATCTCAATATTTTTCATGATAGCAGAAACGTCGTGATTTGTGTCAGGAAAAATAGAAACACAGTCACTCCAAACTCACTAAATATAATTCTACAGCGTGCGTTTGGAGGGTCGGATTCTACAATTTATGAAATACTTGATATTACAATTTGGATATTACCCAAAAAATCTCAAAAGATCTGTACATTCATTAATGATTTCTAACCAGGCTTTGACCTAAATGTGGTCGATGGGTTGACAACAGCTGACAACATCTGGATCGTTCATAATTTAAAGCTGTTTGATGGCTAATGCTAACGGCTATAGGAAAACACATTGAGCAGGCATTGGGGCGACGCTGGTGCAGAGAGTAGAGCGGGTCGTCTTGTGACCAAAGGGTCGGCGGTTCGAATCCCGCAGGTGCCACTGTCGTTGTGTCCTTGGGCAAGACACTTCACCACCTTGCCTCCAGTGTCTGCGTACACTGGTGTATGAATGAGTGTGTGAATGGGTGACTGGTTCTTGATGTAAAGCGCTTTGAGTGCCTAAAGCAGGTAGAAAGGCGCTATATAAAATGTGACCATTACCATTTACCATTTTAAAAATTACATTAATAAAGTAACAATAAAGTATATCTATCCATCTCTATCCTTATTAGGGGTGGGAACCTCTGGCTCACGATAACGATTATCGCACGATACGCCGATAATCGATATATTGCACAAAATTATCTACAATACATCGCGATAAAAATAGAAAAACACCACTTTTAACCTTTATTTTAACATACTACATATTATTCATCATTTACATTTCTTTTCATGTGCTTTTGTACCACTTTATAAAAGATCCCTGACTTACTCACTGAAAATGGGTCTATAGATCTGTCAGTGACTTCATTTACATTTAAATAATTATAAAAACTATCATTACAAGTAATTTATTTGTGACAGTGTTTGGTCCAAGTGCTTAAAACTGTAGTGCTGCCCCTGCTGTCCTGACTGAATTCTTGATCATTGTTGGCCTCTATTGACTGTGAAAACAGTGGGGCGCTGCTGTCTCATTAATATGCATGACGTTGCTCATTAATATGCATGACATCATCAAAAGTATCAATATCGGAATAAAAAGTATCGGTATCGTCCCGCAAAATATCACGATATATTGGAAAATCGATATATTGTCACACTCCTAATCCTTGTCTAGCTTTACTCCCATCAGCCCTGGGTCTCTCTACTGTCCGTCCATGGGAGTGGATCTCTCCTTCCAGAGTTCCTCTTTTCTCCCACTGGGTTTTGGACTTTTTTCTTTGCTGTGTCGCAGAGTGTAAGGACAGGAGACGCCCCGGGACGTTTCCATCAGCTACTGACGCTTATTTGGCCATTATACATTTTCTTGGAAATTTATATTGTTTTGTTTTGTTTCATGTTTTACCCAAATCTAAAAGTGTCGTGGGAAAAATAATAAAGCGTCAAAATAGCAACAAAAATGAGAAGTGATGAAAACGCAACAAAAAAGCCACAAAAGAGCAACAGAAGAGACGACAACACAGCAACAACGCAAGGAAAAAAATATCCATTTAGATCAGATTTGTAGGTCTTAGCTTTCAAATGAGGTGTTACACTGACCTTTAGGCTGTAAGCTCCAATCGAGAAGCTTTTAAATTTGGGTAAAGCTGAACTGGAGAAAAAACTCTTGGTTTAGGTGAGAGATCAATTAGGGCTGGGAAAAAAAATCGATTTGATTTAAAAATGTAGTTGGTAGGTCAAATAGATTCATATTTAAAAAAAATAAAAAAATATATATATATTTTTTTAGAATCTTTATTTATTTTTAGCTCTCTGCCCTCTGCTTAGAGGAATAAGGTCCTGCTGTACAAATGTACCTCAGGATTGTAGTTGTTTTATTAGCTTAATCCAAATAAAGTATAAATAATTTGGATGTTTAACAATCTTTGTTGCACACTGCATAGTGACTTTTTAGTTCGAGAAAGGGTTTGCCTGTGCAATTTTGTTTATGTTGGTTCACTTTAATTAAATACAATAAATATATATATTTAAAAAGTTATTTTGTTTAAATGAAAAAAAACTAAAAAAAATAACTAAATAAAAATCGAATCGAAAATCGAGTTTTTATTAAAAAAAAAGAAAGAAATTGCATTGCTTTGATTTTTTTGGGATAAAATAAATAAATAAATAAATAAAATAAAAATAAAAAAAGCTCTAAGATCAAATGACCGATTGGTTAAATAAAATGGTTAAAAATCCTCACCAAAAAAAGGAAAAAATACACTGAGCCGGCTAAACTCTGAAAAGGTTTACCGCACTAGCTGACTTGCTAACTGTCCGCATACGGATCGAACTTCTGCCTTTATTTGTATGGACACACGAGCAGCTAAAACGTAGTAAAACTATAAACATAAACACGCCTCCGATGGCAAACACGCTCCTAATGCTTTTTGGAAGATCTAATGCATTATCTGTGGTAAAAACAAAGCAACAACATCACCATGGAGACGTGTCGGTGATGTCCCGCTCCCAGTAAAGTTACAAATATGACGAGTAGCTCACAGTTACAAATATGAGTAGTTTTTGCCAAAAACACCAGACAGAAACGACAGCATTCCAGGCGACAGGTAACTGGGTAAGTGGAATATCCTGTGCGGTCGTACCGGGTAACTGTGTCTGTATTTGTAGAGGTCTCGTGCGGCGTAGAAGCTCCTCTTCATCTTTGGGACTGACTCCGGAGAATCGCTCAACTGAAAAACACACATGGAAAAAACATCTTTATGTGGGTACGAGAAACAAGTTCAAGAAACAGTGAAAGATCCTCTGAAAACGCAGTGGGAAAGATTAGATTTAAGAGATATTTTACAAAACCAATTTAACAAAGTGCCAGAGCATCATTTTTGCAATATATCGCAAAACATTTTTGTTGTGATAGGCGTATCGTATCAGAGGTTTTGATGTTGTTAGTATTATTGCGTTCAAAAATGGATGAAAAAGAATACGTAGGCTCGTTCTATTAAAATCAAAATCATTATTTATTCCCTAACATTTACAATCTAAAACCACATGTTGGCCGAGCAGCAGGGAGGGAGAGAAGAGAGAGGGAGGAGGCCCGTGGATTGGCCTTTTATAAAAACAGGAAGTAGGCGTCTCCTTATCGGCACTTCTTCTGCGTAATCTGACTCCTCCTTCTAACACACTGCCCCCCAGTGGATCCAAGAGTAAAAAACAACAACGATAGAGCAAAATGTCCGCCCAATTCAAAATGAACCCCAAAAGCACAGACTACAATCAACACAGTTTCATATACAATCATTAAAGCCTATCATGATAAAAACATATATAGAAATATTCAACAGTTTCAAACAAAAGAGGATCAAAGTGTCGGCTGTTTGCAGTTTTCAAAATGCTTTCAATGTCAGTCTGATTTATAATTAATACAACCTTTGAAAACTCAACTTGTGCTTTCTTATTCAATTAATTCAAAGTATTGCTGTTCGTTATAATGCAGTGTTTCCTCTAGGATTTTTTTTTAGCAGTGGGGCAGGCCTGCTGAAGCCCCCCTTGTCAGAAACACTCGCTGATCTTCTGTGGGCCTTGTAAACCTACAAACTTTGCTGGGATTGCACTGTAAATTAAATCTCAAATATAGCTAATATGCACGCTAGTTTAAGTAGCCTACCGGAAGCCAGAAGACATGATGTGTTAGCCGTAATGATTAAAATAAAGATGCAGTGCTGCTCTATTTCTGGCACGCGGGGTTCTCTCTCTCTCTAAAAGCAGCTACAGTTTAACACCGTGTGGTTTCGCTTTGTTTTTCGTACGGAAACTAAACAGTTTTAAAATACCGCGATGGATCTCACATCGAAGCTGCGAGCGCATGGGTTTGGATGTTCTCACGAAGGGCCGAGAGAGGAGAGAGAGGAGAGAAAGCGCGTGGAGCAGCTGAAAAAACGTAGGCTATGATGCAAACTTCTAAATATTGTCCCGCTCACTCACGGTTTCTTAAACATTACGTTAAAATTGATTTAATAGATTTTTTTTCTTTCCATTTTTGATACAGCAGCGGCAGAAATTAAGAAATTAATTAACATAGAGGAAACACTGTAATGACATGTATCGTGTGTCGTATTGGGCCCCTCTACATTGGGATACGTATGCAGCAACAAGTGTATCGTCCCAGTCCTAGCGATGCAATGTGGGAATGCAACCATTCCGGTCCGGCAAATGGAGTAGCTGAGGGCGCCTTTAAACGGAACTTTTGCTAATTGTTAAGTTCCCGTGTGTTTTCGCTTGAGGCTGAGGTCTCAAAAACGTGAGTAAATCTCAGACGAAAGCCCTCAGTGATTTAGCGATATTTCACGTGACTTCTTGCAGTGTAGATTCCGCGATATCTCGCTGAAATCTTGAACCCGGCTCATCTCTGTAGCGTCTTCCCGCTGCGCTGGTGTTTGGTATGAGGTCTCTTTAACAGGATCTGTTCCGCTTCGGCATCAGACCATTACTACATCTGTGCAGATCAAATACTGCATGAACCTAATCCCCTCAGATCCGCACAAATGGGATCAGCAAAAATAATTATTTATTCAAACGCTTTTGGGGCAGATTTAACAACGTAAATTGTATTGTGAGTGACGTCAAAAAAGCTCTGAGGAAATAAGCCTGTAGTGAACAAGACCCTACGGGACATTTACTGGTCTCCAGGGGACATTACATTACATAACAAATACTGGTTGTGGCATTTGAGGTTTGCTAATTGCAACAAATTTAAGACCATTTGCAATAATGATTCAGTTGCGAATTCAAGCTGATGTAGGATTTTTATTGCTCAGAAAAGAAGTGACAGAACAGTTTAAGTCAGGGATAGATTCAATTCAAATTCGATGACAAGTAAAAAAACAACTTTGAATTTGTTTATTAGGGCGGGAATGATACACCTTTGTCACGATCCGATACGTATCACGATACTGAGGAGCTGATACATACAGTTAGTAGTGATGGGCGAGTGAAGCCTTGTAACACTTCAAGGCTTTCAGAGCAACAAAGTCTCGTAAGGTTCAAAGTCTCAGAACGGTTTCATTCTGTTTGAACACTGACCTCTTAGTTTAGTTTATTGGTTTATTTGGTCGGGAGAGTGCATGTTAATGAACAAGCCACAGCGGATTGCAGCCTTGGGCTAATTTCCCTCCGTCATCCCCCATCGGATACAACTTTTGGTGTGCGTCACGTCACTCCTCTTTTCTCACTGGGTGATCAAATCAATCATAGGCTGATAAATAAGAGTCTTTTTCTTGGTAACGTGGGTCAGTGTTTTGTTTGGACGGCGTTGGCTACACACAACTGCAGATCTTTGCACCAGTGTCCAGCTTGATTTGGTGCTGCATTTTATTCGGGGGGACTTTGTCATTTTTTTCATTGTTACGTCAATACAACACATTGAAATGCACTCGGAACTGGAAAAGAGTAATATATTTTTCTAACTCGTTATAATACGTTAGCCCCAACACTGCTTATTATGCTTTTAACCTGTTTGCCCCCATCTCAACCGAGCACATTATCTCCAGTTTGGCTTTAACCGAATCTAAAAGCTTCTTGAAAAAAAGCATCAAAATGGCGACAAAAACGAGAAGAAAACAAGGATGAAAACGCAACAAAATATATCAAAAAGTGACCAAAAACGCCTCAGAAATGTAACAAAAAAATGGCAAAAAATGTGACAAGAAAAGCATCGAAAGTGCCTAAAAATGTGATAAAAACACAATGAAAAACAAACAAAAGAGCAACAAAAAAACAACAAGAAAGTGACAAAAAACAAACAAACAATGAAAGTGCAGCAAAAGTGACAAATGAGATGAAAAAGAAACGACAACACAGCAACAACGCAAGGAAAAAGATCCGTTTAGATCAGTTTTGTAGGTCTTAGCTTTCAAATGAGGCGTTACACTGGCCTATAGAAGCTTTTAGATTTGGGCCTCCACACTTAGACCCGCTGTTATTACTCAATACTCCTGCACATCTGTGAATACAGGTGAAACTCGGAAAATTAGAATATCGTTAAACAGTGCATTCACTTCTGTTATTCAACTTAAACTGTGAAACTAATATAGATTAGACTCATTACATGCAAAGTGAGATATGTATAGCTTTTATTATGATTTTGTTGATTATGGCTCAGCTTGTAAAAAAACCCAAATTAAAAGTCTGTAAGCCATAATCATCAAAATTATAACAAACAAAGGCTTGATATGTCACTTTGAATGAGTCTGTATCATATATTAGTTTCACATTATCAGTTGAATTACAGAAATAAATGAACTTTTTTTAAATCTTCTTTATGCATGCCCTTATAGTTTCAAAGTTTTTATAGCTTTTTTTTAAAATCTAATTTCTGTGTTATATGTTTTATGTTGCACGATTGCGCCGAGAAAAATTCCTAGTTTGTGAACCTGTTCTCAAGCAATGGCAATAAATACTATTCTGATTCTGAACTGGAGAAAATACACTCGGTTGAGGCGGGGGTTAAGAGGTTTAATTCCCGCGGAAAGCCCAGACCATGCTGCGGTAAGAGGACTTTAAGACTATATGTAATAACCTGGCTGTATATTTTGCTCAATATCATCAAGCAATCTCACAAACGCGCCACCTCTCGGAATGGTTTTTGTGCCATGCGAGGATTCAAGGCATTTCCGCGTGGGTCCGATAATAACCCAACAAAGTCCGCTCGTGCTCTTACCTCCCCTCCCGCTCGCTCGCTCTCCACGGCCGGACTCGCGCTCTCGGACACGCCGCTGTCCTCCCCTCGCTCTCGGAGTCGGAGCCCCAGGTCGAGTCGCACTCCTCCACGGTGCAGGGCTCCCTCAGCCGCCATCCGCCCACCAGGTTCCCCATCGCCGCCGCGGGCCCCCGGTCTCTTCTCTTCCCTGTCCCTCTGCCGCTCTTTGTCCGCGCTCCGGTCGCTTCTCTCCTCGTCCGCCGCGGCGCACACGCTACATCTCCTCTCCGGGGGTTTGGAGCGGCTTTATGGGGAGAGAGGAAGCGGGGGTTTCCACATCAGCGTCGGCCGGTGGATGCGATGATGCGCGCAGGAGGACGGTCTTAAAGGGACAGGGCACCGAGGGGACAAGTGTGGGTGTAGCGCAGGAGACAACAAATACGCACGCGAGTCACACGCACCTGAACCGCAGAAAGGTGTGTGTGTGTTACCTTGCAAAAACGCAGAAAACCCAGGGACTATAAACAAATATGAACAGCACGAGGAAGTACTTTAAGGCCTTTATTTAGATGGCCAGGGTGTGTGAGGAGCAACACAGCAGGGGGGGAAAACGACAACAAAACACAAGAACTACAATAACGAGAACCACCATATAAAATAAATACAAATGCAAAACTTATGCTGCTTTCATGAGCTGCGGTAAAGATGATCCTTTCCAGTTGTGAAGTGGAAGTAGCAAAGTGAATATTAAAACAAACACCATTACACTTTAAACAAATAAATTCAATTCATTCAGAAAGTCGTATCTGCTTTGATCGAAAAAACATAATTGGCTTTTTATTTTGCTTTAAAGGAATAGGCCACCGTTTTTACATACTGAGATATGTTCTTACCTTAGCTTAGACGAGTTCATTTGGACTGCACGTGTGCCTTCTGTAACGTAAACAAGCACAGACGGCGTTAGCATTTAGCCTCTCTCTTCTCCTCTATAGCTCCAAACGAGGTGAAGATAGAAGCTACCAAACTCTTCCACGTTTTCCCTATTTAAATATGGTTACGTGAAGTGTTACACCATAAAGTATAATTACACAAAATTAAACAATGTGGATTTTCTAAGCGGATAAAAAGGGGAACTATATTGTAAGGCGTAATAATACCAGGAGTAATTCGACATCCGCGCAGTGATATCTTCACTTTACTGCGCGGATGCTGAATTACTCCTGGTATTATTACGCCTTACAATATAGTTCCCCTGTTTATCGGCTTAGAAAATCCACATTGTTTAATTTTGTGTAATTATACTTTGTAGTGTAACACTTCACGTAACCATATTTAAATAGGGAAAACGTGGAAGAGTTTGGTAGCTTCTATCTTCACCTCGTTTGGAGCTATAGAGGAGAAGAGAGAGGCTAAATGCTAACGCCGTCTGTGCTGTGTTTACGTTACAGAAGGCACACGTGAAGACCAGACAGGTACAAATGAACTCGTCTAAGCTCAGGTAAGAACATATCTCAGTATGTGAAAACGGTGGCCTGTTTCTTTAAGACGATAAGTGTGGAAAAAGAGACATTATTCAAATTAAGTCGCTAAATAGCTAAACGCATACTGTCGGCTTCATAAAAGTCAGTTTAAAGACACATAATTGTATTATCGCTGCCCTCTGTTGTGTTGAAAGGTTGTAGCATCTCGGGAACTCGGGCATCAAAATGATCTCCCAGTTTCCCCGTGGGAAATACCTTAATGAGGTGGCGTTCACGTGCAGTTATCTACTCGGTAAGTGGTATTTACCATAATTACGAGAGCACATGAAGGCAGCATTATTACAAAGGTTATTGCCCTCCAGGGATAAATAAAGTTTTATGAATCTGAATCTGAATAACAAGAAACGAGATAAATCAAAGTCCTCATTCAGACCCGGATGTTTACATGCTTTGAATTTATGAATCCAGAAAGCCTCTCTTGGATTGAGCTTTAATAACCTATCACCACCCCTTGCCATTTGTTTAACATGTTCAATATCAGTGCACAGCAAAGAGAGTCGCTCCTCACACACCTGTATTGTGTGGCACACTGATTGGGGCGTGGCTGTTTGAACATTTATGGGCCACACACCCAAACCTGTTTGCTTTATATGGTAAATGGTTTCAACTTATATAGCGCTTTACCACCTACATTAGGCATGCAAAGCACTTTACAGCAAGGATCCACTCACCCATTAACACACCAATGTACACAGACACTGGAGGTACGGAGGGTGGAGTGTCTTGCCAAGGACCAAGGCCGGATTTATGCAGGGGCTTACTGGGGCTAAGCCCAGGGGCCCAGCAGGCTGAAGGGCCCCTTAAAGAGAAAAGGAGAGGGTTCCCTTTCTCTTTGCAGACTCCCTCACAAGTAAGGCTTAATCAGATGACTTTGTACCTGAAACTAAACCAGGTCTAAACAAGGTCTGAGCCAATTTCATTGACTTGACACTGGGAAAAATTATGTACCTATTGGTCTGTTAAAATAAACCAAATAAAATAATACAAATCTCTGTGGGAGGACCCTCGCACCCCCTTTTAAATACGTCCCCCCACCAGTCTGGCAGTAGCAAAGATTCTTCCGCGAGGGCCATGGAGCTCAAATTGGGGTCATTATGTGAAAGCAGTACTAAGTAACTCTTGCCCCTAGAGGCCATAAGCGCAACTGCAGGTGTCTTAGCAAGTTACGATTTTTTAACGTATTAAATGTCTTGGCGAGTAAATACTACGCTGACAGAAAAGGCGAAGGGAGAGAGAGGTGTTGTACATCCAGTTATACATTGAAAAAAAAAAATTCACTCAAACTTGGCTGTAAATACTGTTTAAGCTTCTTCTTGGTGATTCTATTAGTGTGTATTGGTGACTCTGACCTGGTGGCAGTCAAGTTCCAAGCATGGTTTTCTGGCCAGAGACACGAGGGGGAGATGAAAGACCCTCCAATCATCCCATTAACACTTGTATTACCCCCAGAGGGACTACGGAAAGGATTTATTTAGGTAAACACGCTACTTAGTACTGCTTTTTCACGTATGTCTTTTTTTTAACTAGTACTATGTTTAAGAAGTAACTTCTGCATGTTCATATTAAAACAATTAATTAATTTATCTTTCATTTTAGAGAGAGAGAAATCCAAGAGACAGACATACAGTATATAGGGGGCCCTGAAGAAACGTTAGCCCCGGGGCCCATTTTACCTAAATCCGGCCCTGCCAAGGACATAACGACAGTGTGCACCTTCAGGAGGCAGGATTCGAACCCCCGACCTACTGATCATGAGACGACCCGCTCTACCATCTGCGCCACTGTCGAGCCCTGATGATGAACTGGTGGTCGGAACATGTTGGCTTCGCCGTGTAAATAAAGGCCTTTAAAGTACTTCCTCGTGCTGTGCATATTTGTTTAGAGTGGCTGGGTTTTCTGCAATTTGGATCCCTTCCCCAAGAGCGCCTATACAAACTTTTGGAATACATTGGGACACCCAGAGCAATCAGTCATGTTGTTGTTTCTAGGTTTGTTTGTTTGTTTGGTCATGTCATGAAGCTGCTCAGTTTTACCCAAATAAAAAAAATATACAAATGTTTTTGACTCAAATGTGGTTCTGTTTAGACCAGATTTGGTGCCGATTTGTTTAACCTCTTACCGAGTTCATTTTCTCCTGTGTTGTTTTACCCAAATCTGAAAGCTTGGCACTAAATTCTATCCGGAAATCGCTTGATGGCAACTGTAAGTATTACACAAAAAAGACAAATAACAGACGGATGTAAAATGCTATCAGATATCAAGCTTGCTGTCTCTCTGCTCATTTTCATTCAAACTGCACCAACAGTTGTGTTGTATATGTTTAGTGTCACTTCTGCATGAAAAAAGTTCATTACATGAACAATATAAAAGCCATTTGAGCTCACTCTGGCAGTGGGTGGACATGGCACCGCTGATACACCGCTTTGCAATCTGGCATGGCAAATGTAATTTATGGCAAAAGAGTTGAGTTAAAGTAACGTTACTCTGACTTACTCTGTAAATACTTTGGCTACTCCGCACACCTTTCGGATATTACTAAGCCTGTGACCCTGTGACCGGCGGGAGAGTCCACGAGGGAGAGCGAGAGAGGAAGTGAGACCACCGAAAAACTCCAGTATCGGCCATGTCTGAACTTTACGCCGTTTCCCTCTGAGGCGAGAGGTCAAAATTATGGCAAATGAGAGACAGGTGGTTTATTAGAAGGTTTTATGGCATAACTTTTATGTGACAGTGAGTTGTCTGTTATTAGTAGACAACGACGCAACGGTTATACTAATAATCCAAATGATCGGGGTTGAGTCGCAAGATGATTTTGAGACGATTTGAACATTTCTGACATTTAAAGGATATTTCAGGATTTTGTGACATTGGGCCTCATTTCCTAGCTATCGAGAGTGTTGTTGACGTCTGGAGATATTTTTTTCTTAAATTAATGCAGTTCTTATATTTGAAGAGCTTAGTGGCACTAGGCTAATGCTAGGCTAACGCATTTCTATGGTATCAGCAACCCTGTATTAACAACAGTCTGGTGCACCTGAGGCAAATCACTTATAACACCAGACTAACCATATAAATGTCTGTGTTAATAGAATAATTTTTTAATATAACTGACCTTGTATCACATGAATTACCGCATTTGAGGGACTATTTTCTCGCAGATCACTCCGCCGCTGCGTTAGCTTACAGCCACGAAGCTGATGCTGCTCAAATATAAGTTATTTTAAATGCAAAATGGTTCAAATTATTCTATCGACACAGACATTTATATGGTTAGTCTGGCGTTATAAGTGATTTACCTCAGGTGCACTGTGGAGTGGGTCAGACTGTTTTTAATGCAGGGTTGCTGTTACCATAGAAATGCGTTAGCCTAGCATTAGCCTAGCGCCACTAGACTCCAGACATCAACAACACTCTGGATAACTAGGAAAGGAGGCCCAATGTCAAAAATCCTGAAATATCCCTTTAATTCGATGTGTTTTTGATTGAAAACAGCAGATTTTAGTGACATTAAACCTAATCTCAAAATACAGTTTCCAAACCAACATAATTTAAAACCCGAGTTTAACCTCTTAAGCCCCGCCTTCTCCAGTTCGACTGTACCCAGATCTAAAAGCTTCTTGGAAAAAAAAAAAGAAAAGTCAAAATGGCGCCAAAAATGAGACATAAATGAGGATGAAAACGCAGCAAAAAAAAGCATCAGAAGAGTGACAAAATGCAAAAAATAAATAAATAACAGGCAACAAAAATAGTCACAAAAACGCAGCAAAACAGGCTTCAAAAAAAGTGACGAAAAAGTAACAAAAACCCAACAAAACAGGCGAAAAAGCAAAAAAAAAACAACAACAAAAAGCGTGACAAGAAAACACCAACATTTCGTTGAAAAAGTGACAACAACTCAAGCCGAACTGGAGAAAAATGTACTCGATTAAGGCGGTAAATGAGGTTAAATTATTATAAATGCTAATTACATTTAATAGAAGGGGGTCCCGAGTTGTTAGTCGAGTGATTTTGGGGTCGTGGCTTGAAAAGTTTGGGAACCCCTGTACTATAAAACGTGTACTTCCATCTTAAATTATAGTACGGTATTTTGAGTGATGTAATACTGCCCTCTGGTGATGCAAAGTATGAACTACACCCAGACAGCAGAGCGAACAAATGTACTGAATAAACAAAACGGAGTATTTTCCCGATCCTGCTTGCATTCTTCCACTAGTTTGACGTACAATTATAACACCGAAATCTGTCAGTAGTTTAGTTATGGGCCCAAAACAAATCGTGTAGTATTTGGCTCGGATATTGTTTTTCTTGTCTCCTAAAAAAAAAAAAAAAGATCCAATTGCAAGCGTTACGTTTTAACATAGTGATTTCATTTGAATTTTTGAGGGAGGGTTGAAAATATCACGAAACAATGCGAATCGGGCCAATATCAAAAGACTGCTCCAGGTGAGGCTCGAACTCACAACCTCGGCATTGCTCTGCTTCGTACTGTCATATAAGTACCGCGCGCTAACCGATTGCGCCACTGGAGCTCACTGTCCCTCCACTGCAGAAGGCTTTAAGAACGAAGCCCCCCTTATGCACAACTGGAATACAATTTATTAACATTTTACAGACCGTTTCACCTTATAAAACATTACGGTACACGCGCATTCGTTTAACCTGTCACCGCGTAAAGCCGTAAAATTTAGATTACTGCTTAAACTCGAGTTTAGGGAGATTTCGTGCAAAAGAAATAAAAATATCGTATAACATCTCACATTTGGTAAGATCTTAATATATAAAAAGGTACAGGCAAGATCAATGGAAAAAAAAAAAAAAAAAAAAGCATCGTAGAATATTTTAGAGCTCGTCAGGTTGTCGCTGCGATTTTGTCACATTTTTAAGCGGGTTATTTTTTCGTGTTTTCATTTTTTTTCCTGGTCGCTTTTTTGTCACATTTTTATCAGTTTTGTTACGTTTTCATCGCTTTTTTTCATCGCTTTTTTGTCACATTTTTGTGGCTTTTTCATCGCCTTTTTCGTCGAGGTTTTATCACTTTTTTTGTTTGGGTAAATCCAAACTGGACAAAATGTGCTCGGTTCAGGTGGGAGTTAAGAGGTTAAAAGTTTGAGAACCCCCGCACTATAAAATGTGTACTTCTTTCTTAAATTAAGCATATCATATAAGAATATTTTAGAGCTCGCTTTTCACTTGCTAACGCGTTTAGCTTCCTTGATACTGCTGCACTTAATGATTTCAACCAGAGATTCTTTCGAGTAGAAGATCGCAACTGGTCTTTTACTAGTATTTACATAATAACACTGGAAACAACATTTTACATTTGATTGCACTTACCTTCACAAACATTGATGGGGGGGAATCAATGCTATAATCCGTATTTTATGACAGAAGCGGAACGTTTGCTTGATGTCGCTGTTTCCGCCCGAGCCCAAAGAAACACACAAGTCTAACGTGTGCAGCCGCTGTTTCTGCCGAAGCCGATGCAAAGTCTCGACAAATTAGGCATTTTACTGAATAACAGCAGAATATTTCAATGGAGAACGATATTATAGTTGCGCTGGAAGACCTGGGGTGAGTTTGCAAGACTTGAAGTGTTGACTTGTGTCAGAAATGGCGTTAAAAATGCTGACCAAAGTCTCCGACCCGGGGCTGCTAAACGAGCTAAAAGCGCTACGTCAACCGGGGTCCGTAGTTTGCTCAGCTTTTTATGGAAATGCCTCAGGAGTGATTTATTTTAGGGGTTGTGCGTTAAATGTGGATTTCCTAATCGCTGTGCTCATGACATAATACAAGATAATCAATTTGCCAAACGATGCACAATGCGGTAAATTACACACAAGCATCGTTTTCATGTGACATAACTGCGAACAGGCGTAACGTAGAGACGGTCATTTTCATACTGTGACTATTTTAGTAGATCTCAATTGCTGATTTGTGTTTAAATAATCTGCTCACTCTTGATTAACTTTGATTGAAGACTGAAACTGGAGCCATAGTATTGTGGGTCGTTGTTACTACTGATTACATAATGTTGTATTCTTTATCTGCAGGTACCAGGGGCCCCTCCTGGATGATGGCTCCCTGGATTCGGCCTCCTCAGCTGGAGCGGCATCTCCTGAATTCACAAAACTCTGTGCTTGGCTCGTCTCTGAGCTCAGACTTTACTGCAAGCTGGAGGAGAATGTACACGCCACCAACTGTAAGATAACAAACTGCACACATCTCTTGAGTCTAAACTCGTCTGGGCTTATCTAGTGAATCCTCGCGGCCGGAATCACGTTGAAGTGACACCTTTGTTCAAAATTCCTGCATGTCTGACCGTGAGGATAAGCTAAATGACATAAAAGTTTGATCACCACCACTGCCCTCCCGTGTGATTTTGGTGGTGGCTCTTATTATAATCCCTTACAGTTGAAAAATTGTAAAAAGTCACATTTTGCATTGTTGGCTCTAAAGAAGAACTTCAATATGCAACAAGAAGAAATGGGAGTGAGACAAAACAAAAGTTGAGTAAACCTTTTATTGAAAACAACAATTACGGTAAACAGAAATAGTTAGATTAAAATGGAAACAGGTTTTGCAGCTGATCAAAAGTTTAGGACCACATGCTTTTAAAAGGCCAAATCTGTGCAAAAATGTGGATTCCGTGTTATTTTCTGTCAGATATTGACACTGTCATGACGTCCTGGTGGCAAAGGCTTGATAAGTAGAAGCTCTGCACATGTAAGAAGGCGGCTGGTGCGTAAGAGAGAAGAATATTTAACTTGAATAAATGTAGCCGCACACCGTCTCACTCTTTTTTTCCATTTTTTATTTTATTTTTTATTACTGCAACGTTTCGGTCACTCTGACCTTTATCAGGTTTGAACAGCCCCTTCTGCTTGTCTTTTATAAGCTCAGGGACTGCCCCCAACAAGCAGTTTCCAATCAGGAACATCCACATATAGACAATCAATTATCAAAAATATCATGCCTTTACAGCACCTATAATTAAACATTTCAAATCCATAATTACTACAAATCTCTAGATGTAATTAAAATTTGATTTCACGAGGTGGTCAAAAATGCACCACAACATTACACTCGATAGCAGTTCGTCATTAAGTCCTTTGGGAGTTTGTAATGTGGAGATCCAGAAAGCCTTGTCTCTTCAGAGCACTGGTCGCCTCCCCCTGGTGGAACCGACACCTGCTCAATCCCACAGAAGATGGAAAAGGCAAAAGGCTTTCTTGTTTTGAATATGGTCGGGTTGTTGAGCTGCATAAGCAGAGCCTCTCGCAGGACGCCATCGCTGCTGAGATGGGACGTAGTAAGACAGTCATTTTGAATTTCTTAAAAGATCCTGAGGGTTATGGAAGTGAAGACCCAAAAAAATATCCCCGGTGCTGAGCCGGAGGATCCGATTGTCCGTCCATCAAGACACTGGACGATCCTCGACCCAAAGTAATGCCGTTACTGGGGCCGACTTGTAATTTTCATTATACGGTTAAGGTTTACATTTTTAATCTTACTCCCATTTCTTCTTGTTACATATTGAAGTTCTACTTCGAACTTTGAGAAGATCCAACCATTCAAAATGTGAATTTGTGTAATCTTAAAGTTTGGATTGGGACTGTGTAAAACATTTGAGTAAAATAGTTGTTTTGAAGGTGTATTTTAAGAGAGAGTTGTGCAGACCAAACGGTAGAAAGAAAGGGAGCGTCTGACCTGGTAGACTGGTTCTAAGTGCTCTTTCATTATACAACAAGTTTAACCAGGGCCTTTACAATTAATTGTAATTCTTTTATTAACAGTTACATAAATAATGACTCTGATTAGCCTTGAGTTGCAGCCATTGTGCTTTAAAGCATTATGCCCTGCACCACTGTTTGTGAAAAACGTATGACCGTTCAATTGCAGAACATGCTTTATATGGTTTTCACTCTTTTCAAGCAGCTCTAGTTTTACAATAGGTGGTTATTACATTTATTTTCAGTTTAATCAGAGTTTTTTGTCGTCCAGGTCCCAGTGAAGCGGAGAGTTTCCAGTTGGAGATGAGCGGACTTCTGTCTGAACTGAACTGTCCGTACCCAGCCCTCACAAAGGGAAACCTCCCCCAGAGATTCCTCCTCAAGAACCACTGTCTGCTGCTGCTCTGTGAGTCTGAACTGGAGACTAAACCAGGGACTGAACAAGGACTAAACAGGAGACTGTATGGAGTAAAGCAAACTTCCACTCCTGTTTCTGCTGGTGCCGCTTTCAGGAGTTTTGTTTTCTCAGAAACTGCTGACTCATCTGTGTATTTAGAGCCAATGGAGAGCTGAACATTAAAGCTTCCACCTCACCTTTGTTTGCTCAATGTAATAAATTATATTTATTACATTAAAAAAAAAAACCCCGCCTAACCTTTTTGCTTTTTCGTAGTTTTTTGTCGCTTTTTCCACCGTTATTTTTTAGTTGCTTTTTGTTGCTTTGTCACTTTTCTTGACGCTCTTTTAGCGCTTCTTTGTCCCTTTTTTGGTTGCTTTTTGTCGCGTTTTGCCACAGTTATGCCGCTCTTTAGTCACTTTTTTGTTGCATTATTGTTGCTTTTCTGGGACCTTTTTGTCGCTCTTTTATTGCTTCTTTGTCACATTTTTGTTGTGACCTTCTTGTTGCTATGTTGACGCTTTTTTTCTCCAAGAAACCTTTAGATTTGGGTAAAGCCAAACTGAAGAAAATGTGCTCGGTTCAAGTGGGGGTTAAGCGGTTAAAAAAACTGCATAGAGAGACACATTATAGTCTTACTGAACTTATGAATCAATCTCATTTCTAACCAGTATCCTGCCGCTCTTGTCTCCAGCATTCCTGATCTCCGAGCTGGAGGCGTCGCGAATGGCTCTGGTGAACTCTCCCCGGGGCAGCGCTCAGGACGGGGGCAAACCTAAGGACGAGGGCAGCCCTGTGTTCAAGGAGCTGAAGGGGATCTGCTTGGCTCTGGGCATGTCCAAACCTCCCGCCAATATCACCATGTTCCAGTTCTTCTCCGGCATCGAGAAGAAGGTACAAAACGTGTGAGCGCTCAAGGGGTCTCTCAGATCTAAAACTGTAAGCTGCTGCTTTATTCACACGCCCAGAACCAGGCGGCCTAGACAACGATGGGGCTGATTAACTGCTTTTCTAACTGCGTAGAGTTTAGATCTTATGCCCGAGCCCGTCCAGATTATCATATAATTTGTCCTGTAGTTCAGCCCTTTTTCGTTAGCTTTCCTCTGACCTGCAGCGATATCATTCTGGCTTGGTGGGGTGTCAGCCAGCGCGTCCTCTGATTCTGACCTTGTTCTTTTACTACTCTGAAGCCAGGAGAGCATAGTCAAGTGGTCATTGTATTTTAACCGAGCAGCGATGGTTGCGTTTCACACACTCTCTCCGGGATCCGCTTGTTTGTGTGGACGAGCACCACGTTAAGTTGTTTACAGGGACGCATGGAGCTTTTCACTCATAAAACTCAAGGGTGTATGGGTAATGTAGTCTCTGCTCACGGTGGGAAGAAGTAGGAAGCATGCAATGTGAAGGGCGCTCTGAAAATCGGCGGAGCAGCCAAAGTATTAAAACAGATGTGCAAATGAGTGTACCGGAGAGGTGGTGATATCTGACATTAACTGATACCAACGTTGCTTTCTGTGAATGAAACAGTGACTGGTCCTCTTGTTTTCATTGTGAGATCAATGAACTCTTATCTTTTCTTGTTATGATTATTGATAATTATCAATAATAAACTAATAGAAAAACATTAAACCAGGATCGCTGGATTCTCTACACGACCCTTGGGACAGGCAGCTCACATTAAGTGATCTGATCATTACAACTTAATAATAATAATTATAATAAAAAAAATATCTTAAATCAGTTATTCTTCAACAGCATTTCCTGAACTAAAATACAAACACTTAGCCTCTCCAGCAGTGGCCGATTTTTATTTTATTAAGCTACTTTAGGTCGGCCCTATTTCGATCTTAGTTTCTGACCCCGCCTTGATTAGTTGCTGATCAAAAATAAATTTACAGAGGTTAAAACTAACTCGGGGATTGAATTCTCCAGGTTCTAATCTCCAAAATGACATACAGCATGGCCATATTCACTGAAATTTAGTTTGTGAAAGTAGTTTTGGCTCTCACCGCTTTAAAAACACAAGTGCTGTTCAATATTAGATATTTGTAGCAGGCTACCCAATATCCGCATACGTATCCAAATCTGTGGCATTCCTAGTCCATTTAGTGCGTACAAGTTATGAATAATGCAGCAGTGTGGAAAACGAGCGAAGAGGAGATGAGAATGAACGGCAAGTAGGAGAGACACTCCCTTGAGCCGTCGTTCCACATAGCGCGACCCGGCCTGCGCACGCCACTATCTACGTGCACGTATCGACACTGCCCTCTACCCCGCGACCTTTCTGTTTCCACCACACCACACACATGATTTAGTTTGTGGGCGGAAGCCGCACAGAGGAGCCACATTGTACCAGTCGTCATAAAAGTTTTTAGAGCCGCGATGAGAACAAATGTTGGCAAATGCTGCTCTGGTGGGAGTTATGGAATCATTCAGAGGAGCCAAGCTGTAATAAAACAGAAAGAAACTGCTAAACTTACGAACTATGAAGTAAGCTACATGCAAATGCCTTTGCTAAAACACCAGCTAAATGCTGCGCTAACAGTGGCTAAATGCTATTATCAGCAAAATCCCCTTTTAGCACAGCGGTATGATGTTGTGAAATATTAAATCCGTATGACCTGCGTGTCAATAGTGAGGGCTGTCCACTCTCTCGTTGCCAATCAGAGGCCAGAGTCTGTTCACGTCACATCACACGGGTCAGCGCTTTGGCCACAGCCAGAGATCGGTCCCAAAACCTATACCTGGTCAGACCGGTTTGGCCCTGGCCTTTGTTATGGAAAAGCTCGACAAAGCGGCCATTCGGCTGAACGCGTCTGCATGTGGAAAAACACCTTTGCTGCTGCTCGTGTCCGCACCGCGCTCATCTCTCGCCCTGGTGCAGTGTGGTGTGTGTGTGTCGCTCTCATCTTACAACATGGACAGAGACCTGCGGCTTATATGTGTACTTTTTTTTCTTTCTGAATTTAGTTGGTGCGGTTTAAATTCAAGTGCGCTCAATAGTCCGGAATTTACCAACAAAACATCCTGCTTCACTACAAAAGTTGTTTACTTATGTGATCAGGAGTATCTGTATTGTATCTGCTGACGTTAAATCTACACTGATCTTGTTTCTTGTGTGTCCAGCTGAAGGAGGCGTTGGCTCGAGTCCCTCCGAGCCACGTGGGCGACTCTCTCCTGAAGAAACCTCTGGGCCGGTGCATATAGTGAGTGTGACGCATGACTATAACCTGTTTGTTAACGCCGTCATCGCTGACAGCAGGAACTGTCTTTGAATCAGGAGAAGATCGAGGCCCTAAACCAGGCTTTGGTGAACGAGTACGAGGTGCGGAGGAAGATGTTGCTGAAGAGGCTGGACGTCACGGTGCAGTCGTTCGGATGGTCAGACAAAGCCAAGGTAAACCGAGATACAACACTTCTATTTCACACACACTGCAGAAGAAAACTTTTTAGGATAGTTTTCTCCCTTAACGTCAAAACTCTCCATTTACAATGATTATTATGTCTTTGTTCTCGACTCGCCCGCCCTAGTTTTCAGTACAGCATCGCGGCGCTCATTCCTCATTCATTCACAAATACTGACATGTTTGGTATCCACGAAGGGCGACCGAGACGACGCTGTAATCCCAATATGGTAATTTCCATTCTGGGAGACGGCAGCGGGGGAAAAAAGCAGCAGTATATACGTGCTCATGTGCAAAAGTTAAACATCTTTAGGTCCTGTGTGTCCTTTACACTCTTGCAATAACATCTCCACTTTAGTAGCTCCCACAGACTCCAAACCTTCCCGTCTTGTACGTCACAATATTTCAAAAGTTTTTTCCAGAGGGATTTTTAAAGGGACTATACAGAGTTTAAAAATGTTAAAAAATTATGTATTTTCCTCCCCCTTCATGTTCCAGCCATGTCCTAATGTGTAGAATGAGCCCAGACCTGTTCACCACAACTGCCTCTATAATCCTGCACTGTCATTCAAAAAGGTGGTAATTCAGGTCCGAAGTGCCGTCATGCACGAGCTTAATATAGAAACTGCAGTTACGCGTAAGACCTGAGGTGGCAGTAGTGAGTATAAAAATGACAACTTCCATCTAGTCCCTTTTTAAAGCAGTACTAAGTAACTTGTTTGCCTCAATAAATCCTTTCCGTAGTCCCTCCCTTTTGTCTTTTCTGTCAGCGTAGTATTTACTCTCACGGACAATTAATGGGTAAAAAAACGCAACTTGCTACGACACCTGCAGTGGCGCTTATGGCCTCTGGGGGCATGAATTATAATAATAATAATGCCTCACACTTGTATTGCGCTTTACAAGCCTGTATTACCAAGTTTCTCAAAGCGCTGCACTGTCGTCATTATTCATTCACTCCATACTTGGTGGTGGTAAGCTACTGTTGTAGCCACAGCTGCCCTGGGGTAGACTGACGGAAGCGAGGCAACCAGTCTGCGCCATCGGCCCCTCCGACCACCACCAATCACTCACTCACTCACTACAGTCGCTAGGCTTCCTGGTGTTACCAAACGGTCTCCCATCCAAGTACTAACCAGGCCCTTCCCTGCTTAGCTTCCAAGATCTGACGGGATTGGGCATAGCAAAGGCGGTACCAATTACTTGGTACTGCTCATATGTTTTGTGTTTGAGAATAAATAAATAAAAATAAACGAATGAGGGCCAAACCAACAAAACATCATCGGGCCGATATTTGGGGATTTTACATTATTACAATAACTTGCAATAAGGCCGATATCTCCGAGTGATAGAGACTTCCCGTTTGCACTGGAAAGAGTCTGGGTCTTAAAAATTAGCCTTCCCACAACTGTCTAGGCTTCAGGGGAGCAGAGAAATATCGCGGTAAAAATCGGTCACAAGTTTGTACACCTATTTTATGCTGTAGAATTTTGCTTATCATTTTGGAAACATAAGAAATACAGACTTATTTTTGGAATCTTTTTGTCTTAAGTACCTACTAAACATGAATGTCCTAAATATATCAGCCCTATGCCCCCCATACAGCGCCCCCTGCACAGTTTATCACTGACATGTTTAGAAGTATCATACACAGGAATCAGTGTTGGGGGTAACGTATTACAACAGTAACGAGTTACAAAAATATATTACTTTTTTCAGTAACTAAGGAATATAACATATTACTTACTCCAAATGCCGGAATATATTAGTCATTACAATTCAAGTTACTTGAGTTACAAGTGTATTTAAATGTATGAACGAATGGTGTATAAGATCTGTTGTGTGTAGCTAACGTCGTCAGAACAACACAGAGAGAATGGGGGAAAGAGAAGGAAAAGGAAATCTCTGACTATAGTTTTGCTCGGTGGCATTATTACTATTTTCGGGTATATTTTTCCAAAAGTAGCTCAAAGTGTAACTCGGCTAGATTACGGTAATATGTAATACAAACATATGACATTTTTGTAGTTAGTAACTTGCCCAACACTCACAGTAATACAGTCGAGACATTTTTTTAAATTTGGCTCAAATTATCAGCGGTGCATATCGGCATCGGTCGACCTTTATTCGATACATTTCTAGGTGTAGTGTCATGTTCTTCAGTGTCAACATGAACAGCTACTTGTTACCAGAAGAATTCTCCGACGCGTTGTTTGTTTGTTGGCATATGTCAATACATTAAAAAGGGGTCTTGCAGCCATATTTCCGTGCGAAAATGTACTTGAAGCTTTATTTTGACAGTTAATTTAATCAATAAAATACAGTGAATCCATTAAAATACAAACAAACCTTCCTGCACAACAGTCAAAGACGTATGCTTCCTTCCGGTAGCCTCCCGAAAGGAAGTACAAAGGCCTATTTAACCCTCGTATAGGTGATGATGCCCACACCCCCTCTGGTGGTACAAAGCAGCAGGCAAAATAAAGGTACATCATTCTAACACTAGGATTGAAACCTTTACTACAATAATAAATGTGAACTATGGGCTATTTGAGAGATTAAAAACATTACATCAAATTACTTAAAATATCGGCCTATATTATATTCCTCATTCGTTTTTCATTTGTTTCCTCGTAGGCGCGCTCTGAGAAACTGGCCAAGGTCTATCAGCCGCTGCGCTCGGCTCTCGTGGCTAAAAGCAAGATTTCTGTGGCTCACCTTTTGGCCACGAGACAAGACTTCTCCAAGATCCTTCGAACCAGCAGCGGCAAAGAGAAGACGGCGTGTGCGATTAAGAAGGTACTAAGTTACTCTTATGTTATCTTACATAAGACTTTTTAAATTACCGGATCGATAAGGAGTAGTATCGATACCCATTCCTTGTTGTTACTATGAAGTGGTCATATTTTAACCCAGCTTGTTCTCACCAGGTTCTCATGGGCAGAGTCCCGGACCGAGGAGGGCGACCCTGTGAAATCGAAGCCCCGCCTCCAGAAATGCCCTCCTGGCAACAAAGAAAGGACGCGCCCCAGGGAGGAGGGCACTATGGAGGGGGCAGAGGAGGTTACCAGGGCGGGCAGGGGGGCGGGTACCAGGGTGGAGGGCAGGGAGGCGGGTACCAGGGTGGAGGGCAGGGGGGCGGGTACCAGGGGGAGGGCAGTACGGGGGCGACAGAGGCGGCCGGGGCGAGCACCACGGCGGAAGAGGAGGAGGAGGAGGAGGAGGAGGAGGAGGAGACCGAGGCGGGAGAGGAGGCCGAGGCCGAGGGGGATACAACCAGGTGAGACGGGGAATTTTTTAACGTAGGAAACTTTCCATGGGAATTAATTGGAATTAACAGGGAATTGAACGTTGCCCAGCAAGTTGTGAAATGTGCCTTTAAACGTATCCTTTTTAAGAATTGGGACGTTAGAAATGTGTTAGTTGGGAATGAGTTTAAAAAATCACTTAAATGTTGTTCATAGATGGAATTGGAAAAGTACAATTTTTGGTACAAACTATAGTAACGTTACTTGTTTGTTTGCCGACAGCAGCAGCAGTACAGCCAACCCATCTCCCAGGACGCGGGGGCAGGGGAGGCTACAACGCTCCCCAGCCACAATACCATGACCAGGGCTTCAACAGCGGCGGTTTCCAGCCCGACAGAGCTAGTGGAGGCGGAGGCGGAGGAGGAGGAGGAGGGTACCAGGGCGAGCGAGGAGGTGGCAGAGGCAGAGGAGGCAGGGGCAGAGGGTCTAGAGGAGGAGGAGGAGGAGGAGGAGGAGGAGGCTGGGGAGGAAGAGGCGGGCAGCAGGGAGGAGCGGGCGGACAGTTCGAGCAGTTCTTCCAACAAGGAGGGCAGCAGTACAACCAGGCGGGCTTCAACCAGGGACGCCACTACACGAGCTGAGAGACGGTTCAACGCCTGCTCTGTTAAAGGGATGACGCCAGAGCGGATCACATCACTGATTGGCTGGTGTCTCTGTCAATCAACCGTTGAACGCTTTGCAGTTTGTCGATGGATCTCAACTGTGTGCGGGGATTTCTTATTCTGGATTAAAATTCACATTCATTTTCCCCATAGAAAAAATATTAAGAATGATGGAAATCTAATCAACAGTGTAGGACCCTGTATAACTCACATTCATTATAATAACATTGACATATATTGTTATTATAATGAATAACATTAAAACCGAGAAGTTATGAAAAGCATTTTGACGTATTTGACGCAGAGAGGAACAATAACCAAATCAGAATTGGTTTTATTGCCGTGGTCATGAACAGGTTCACAACTTGATCTTGCAACATGAAACATAAAACATATAACTTAGTTAAATGATAAACTATAAAAAACTATAAGGGCATGTGTAAGAAGATTACATTTAAACTATGATAAAGACAACACTTTGACATACAAAAATGATAGAGATGTAGTTTGAATGTTGCTGTGGAGGGACATAAGTGTTTATCAAGCTCCCTGATTTAAAAAAAAAACAGCAAAAATCTATTAGCTCCACAGCTAATAGTTAGCTATAGCTAACTATTAGCTGTAGTTAACTATTAGCTATAGTTAACTATTAGCTCCACAGCTAATAGTTAACTATAGCTAACTATTAGCTATAGTTAACTATTAGCTCCACAGCTAATAGTTAACTATAGTTAACTATCCGTAAAGGGAGGCGAGGTGGTGACCAGTGGGGAAACTGGGAACAACAGTCTGCTCGTCTTGTGCCTCTTAGAGAGATTAGAAGCATTTATTTCTCCAACTACACTTTATTCAGATGACTTCACAATTCATAAAATAGGTTTGTCATTGGCGAATAAAAATTAAATTATAATAAATTAAAAAACATATCTTTATTATAGGCTATACAACTGAATAATCGTGATTAACTGCGATTAATTTCAGCCATATTTGCGATTCATTATTATTTTTATTTATTGATGCCCGGCCCTGTAAAGGAATTCTGCGTATTGTACTTACCGCGTATCTGATTAACCTCAGTCTCACTCAAAGTCTATGGGGAAAATGAATGGGTCATTTTAACACCGAAAAGTTACACATTTATTCCTCCCAAAGTTCAAAACAATTCTGTGCGATTAACGGCCCTGCACCTGATCTTTTTCTTTTTGTGGTTTAGTCATAACTTCTTCTTAACCTCCAAATCTTCACAGGAATGAGTTTAAAGAAATGTTTTCTATAAACTTTCCGAGGGGAGAGGAAATGTGCTTTCCCTGTAATGTAAGCATCAACAACAGCTTCTTCACAAATGTGTAATATATCAAAAGACAAAATAGATTTTATTCCACCAGAAAGAAAAAATCAGGTGTGGGGCATTTAAAAAGCACTATGCCAGTATTTGCTCAAATCAATCGTTTTTGTTTACGGTTATCACAAAGTCTAAACATTGCACATTCATTCTTTTTCAAACCATTGTCAAAGACTTGCAACTTCTGTTACTGTCGATACAAACCTGTTTTATTTAAGGCTTATGAACTTTATACTGGGTTTCCTCCTGGTGTATATTTATATTTATCAAACTTCCACAATAAGGAAAAAGGTCCTGCATTTTCAAATGGTTACGTTCTGTCTCCTCTTCGTGCAATAATGATTTTTATTTCAGTCTGGGGCTTCGCAAAGTGTGAATATTTGGCGCGGTCAAGAAGTTGCGGTGTTTAAAGTATTGAAGGTAAAAAAGAATGTGGAGAAGTGCTGGTGTTATAGGGCCTTGAATTAAAATGGTAATTAATGAGGACTAAAACTATGACTGGGTATCTAGATTTATGGGTGTGGATAGTGAATAAAAATGGACGGTAGGGACAAATGGAGACGAGATTTAAGTTCCTGATGAAATTACACTGCCTGACCAAAAAAAAAAGACCATACATTCTAATATTTCGTTGAACCATCTTTAGCTTTGATTACAGCCCGATGAATCATGGTGTTGTCATCTTGGAATATGCCCGTGACATCAGGGGAAAAAGAAACCCATTGATGACGTAATTGGTAATTCAGGTGGCGACTTTCTTTTGGGTCAGGCAGTGTTTTTTTCCAATTTACTTTTCCCGTTAAGTCCAAGAGCCAAAAACGACACCTTTTTAATTCCAGGAACTCTTAAAGGTCAAGTATTGTTCATGCATTCATGTTTAATCTGATTTATTAGAGATTTTGTCCACTGAAATTGTACTTATAATCACGTCTGGTCTAAACTAAAAACTTTGAGTTCGATCTATTGAGGCGAGAATACAGTTGTGCTCAAAAGTTTACGTACCCTGGCAGAATTTTTCTTATTGTTTGACTATTTTTCAAAGAATATGGAAGATATTGTTTGCTCTTTTTAAATTAAAAATGACCCTGATTTATGATCAAGAAGAATGGGCCGCTTTACCATTACATCATATACAGAACCTTCTCCACAACTGCCACAAAAGACTCCAAGCTGTCATTGATGGTTAAAGCAGTACTAAGTAACGTGTTTACCTTAATAAATCCTTTCCGTAGTCCCTCTGGGGGTAATACAAGTGTTAATGGGATGATTGGTGGGTCTTTCATCTCCCCCTGGTGTCTCTGGCCAGAAAACCATGCTTGCAACTTGATTGCCACCGGGGCGGAGCCACCAATACACACTAATGGAATCACTGAGAAGAAGCTAACAGGCTAACGGGCAAAGCTAACTGCGGGATAGCGCCACTTTAAACAGTATTTACAGCCAAGTTTGACTGGAAAAAAAAAAATCACATTGTATAACTGGATGTACAACACCCCTCTCTCCCTTCACCTTTTCTGTCAGCGTAGTATTTACTCTCCAAGACATTTAATAAGTTAAAAAATCGTAACTTGCTAAGACACCTGCAGTTGCGCTTATGGCCTCTAGGGCAAGAGTTACTTAGTACTGCTTTAAAGGGTCTGTGAACTTTTGATCACAACTGTATATTGTGATAAGCGATATTACTGAAGCCTGTTTTATGCCACCAGAACTTAAAAGGAAAAATAGGTCATCTCTGAGTTGCAATAAACAAAAAATAGGATAAAGAATTGTTAAAAATCCAACTAAAAAGTACTTGCGCCCAAAAATATATATCGATATAATAATTATTGTGACCGATCTAGTCTAAACAAGGACTAAGCCATTTCTAAAACAAGGGAATCAATTAACTTGAAATAAAAAGAAACCAGAAAATTCTCCGCTGTATCTGCTGGTCCAAACTTGCTACAACTACCTACTACTGGCAATAAATTAATAATATAACACCACCTTCCATTCTCTTTCACCTCTACAGCTTTACATCTAGTCAAGAACAACACTCTGCCAAACATTGCTTTTATAAACATATTGGACTGTGTATCAGGCCTTAAAAAACAAGCCTTACTTGAGATTTTCAAAATATTTTCTGTGTTTCACTCGCACTTGTTGAATATTTGCCAGCGATTGAGTGCTTAGAAAAGTCTCGGAGTTATTGGGATTTACTTGAAGACGTCCCGGTCTTTTATTTTAGTTTAAATGATAATCTGCAGACTGGATACTTTTGTTTGTTATTTAAAGAAGCCTGTTGTGACGCTCTGAGTCGAGTGCTCAGATTTGGATGTAGATTGTTTGCATGGAGCGTGTGAATGAGCAATAAAGTCTCCACTGACTTTAAGTGTGTTCATGTTTCGGTAGAAATTAATCATGTCTTTTTCATATTTTCAAGTTTAAACATGACATTTTCCAGCTCTAAAGAACAAATTAGGATGCATATTGATGTAAAGCAGCCGTTCCCAAATTCCAAAGGTCACGGCCGCCTTATCAATTGATTTGAAATGTGTTAACACTTGGAATTGCACAGAAAGTAACGCATGATATCAAGGCCGTGGGAACCCAGGGTGCTGAGGGTGCTGCAGAACCCCCCAGTGGATAGTTGGCGCACTGCAGACAATATTATTAAATGGGTAATATGCACAGAAAAAGCGTTTTTGAGGTACATTTTGTCACTCAACACCTTCTGACCAAAATATCTTCCCACAGCTCTGCATGATATAACAAATACTGAATAAACAGAGCATTTTCTCCAGTTCAGCTTTACCCAAATCAAAAAGGTTACAGCCTATAGGCCAGTGTAACGCATTTACAAAACACATTTAAACAGATCTTTTCCCTTGCTTTGTTGCCGTGTTGTAGTCACTCTTTTGACATTTCTTTTCATTGCTTTTTCATTACTTTTGTCACTTCACTGTTATTTTTGGTGGTTTTTTGTCACATTTTTGTCGCTCTTTTGTTGCGTTTTCATCCTCGTTTTTGTCTAATTTTCGTCGGCATTTTGACACTTTTTTTCAAGAAAGTCGTACATTCGGGTAAAGCCTAACTGGAGAAAATGTGCTCGGTTCAGGTGCGGGTTAAGAGGTTAAAAAATACATATAAATACCACCACCTGCAGGAGGAGCCATGAGGGGCTGGTGCAGCTGCCCCCACGACCCGGCGATGGATGGATGGAGTTGCCTCAACGGCTTCACAAACATTATTAACAATAAACAATTAACAATGAAACAAAACAATGTAATGTTCAGGCAAGAGTTGGGTGATTTTTCCCAAATAAATCTTTGGTTTTCTTGAATTTGAAAAAAATAAAACCGCTTATTGTAAATATATATTTTTAATAGGGGTGTTGAAAAATATCGATTCGCCGATATATCGCGATATTACGTCGCGCGATTCTCGTATCGATACAAAAGCGCCCGTATCGATATTTAAACATCTATTTTGGGGAAATATTCATTGCAGCGTCTCTCTTTGGTCCTGCACTTTTACTCCCGCCCGCTAGATGGCAGCGCACCGCGCAGCCCGCTTGAGTAACACTAGAATTTAGTGAGAGTTAGAGAAACACAGGAAGAGCTTAGCATGGAAAAGAATGAGCTATGAGACGCTACGGGGCTCTTTTAAAACTGTACATTTGGCTTTGGCTTTTACAGCAAAGACAGAGACCTGGATTATTACGAGAGCCACAGCTTTGTGCATATTGCTGAGTGCGTCGCCGCTGCGTTTGGAGAGGATTTATCTTCGTAGCATGGATTTATCTTCGTAGCATTTTATTACGGAATTAAACGAAACCGAGGGGAAACTACAGTAAATACAGCATACTCATGTTAAACCTGTGTCTCGCCACTGCAGTACTACGACACAAGTTTAAAAAGAGCCTGCTGTAGTTAGTTTCCCCTCTGCTAAAGTTGTGTGCTACTGCTGCGCGTGATGCCCGTGTCATTATGTCCCTGATCTACGAGTGACACCCGTTGTGGAGTAGACACGATTTTAAATGCCCCGTCTGAGTTATTGTATATTTTAATGGATGAAACCCATAATAGTTACTGATCGCCAAGGACTCCCAACTATAGAAATACTAGAAAACGTGCATCCCCAGTAATTGGTTTCATTACTAGGTTTCCAAGAAATCTGTTTTCCGTTCAAAGTTACATAATCACCATAAACACCACAGTCACAAGCACATTAGTGAAAAGCATTTATATCATAAGATGGATAGATCAAATGTATTTGATACAAATCTAATGAAGGTGGACTAGTTTACTGAATAGTTGTTTCCAAAGTAGTAAAAAAATAATCGCAATAATCGTCTAATTCTTCAATATCGGGATATATCGTATCGTATCGTATCGTGACCCTTGTATCGGGATACGTATCGTATCGCCTGAGACTAGGCGATACACACCCCTAATTTTTAATGTATTTTTTTTTATTAAGTGCATCAAAAATCCCCAAATTACCAAAGGCAATCACAGTAAAAAGTCACTGTGCAGTGTGAAGTTCATAAGAAACATTTGTAAACATCCAGATTATGAATACTAAAAAAATAAAATCTAAAAAAATAAATGAATTTACTTGACTTACCAACTTGATTTTGATATCAAATCGATTTTTTGCCCAGCCCTAGTTCAGATAAATGTAGTGTCCAGGCAAACGATGTCCAAACCGAGGTAATGTCCAAATAACCGTCAGCAGCAGCCCTGTCCTTAGACCGTCTTACCCAACAAGGAAAACCTCAAACCCCCAGTGGGAGAAAAGAGAGTATAAGTACTTTCCGACCCATTTTATGTGGTTTATACTCGTTTACTAACCTGTAAAACAAATGTCCATAACATAACAGACTGTAAAGAGGAGGATTAAAACATTTTATTTACAATTTGAGAACTAAGAATCAAAATGGAAACTGAAAACGTATAAAGACTGAACAGTTAGCTCATATTAATGCAAACATTTCTGATTATAACTCATTTAACAAATATACTAGCCTGGCTAACGCCAGACTAAAATCACAAATGATATTTAGTCTGGGGACCACCAATTCATTTTCTGGTAGGAGAGGTGTAGTTTACGATTGTCCAGAGTCGTTTATTGTGCTGAATGTCTCTCATGCGTCTGCACGTAGCCATAGCCAATCGTATCATGGTATCAGATGACGTATGATGTACCCGCTGTAAACTTTCGAGCTAAACAATTTAGAACACGGACTAAAGCTTGATCGAAAGATGGCGTTGCGTCTGCTGCTGTCATGTTGGATCCGTAAATATTGTTTTATTTTTTTTATCCCTAAACAAACTACAAGCTTCCTTATGTCAAATAGTGCGTCATCGTCTTACCGTCCCTCCTCGTTCTGTGATTGGTCCCAAATCCATGCGAAAATTTCAGCCATGGTCCCCAGACTGTTGTGAAGTTTGAAAAGATTCGAGCGCACACAGCAGTCTGGCGTTAGCCAGGCTACAAATATACAGTATTTCATAAACAAATGTTTTTTTTCCGGAAGAACAAATTAAAAAACATTTCAAGGTGATTAAAAAGGTATTTCCAGAAGCAGTCATAAAAAAGTCAATTCAAATAAAAGAAATCACTTGTAATTGTACAATTAATTGTTTTAATGAGGCCAAAAAGAAGAACAATCCTAAAAGGTTTGTGTTAAACGACATGTAAATTGATTTTGATTCAAACAGAATAAACAGACAACTTCATGAATAAAGAAAAATGTGTTAAGTGTTGGATGTTGAAATGTGCTTTAAACACTGAGTGTTCATGTGTGTTTTTAGATTACTGCAAATATTTCTGATTATAACTCATTTAACATGTATACAGTGTTTTATAAACAAATGTTTACAAAAAAAAGAACATATTTAAAGTTTGATTAAAATGTATTTCCATAAACCGTCTTTAAAAAATTGATTCAAACAAAATCAATCACTTGTAAAATATATTGTTTTCACAAAGCCAAAAAGTGTGTTTTGTAAATTACAAACAGTAAATGAACAATCTTAAAAAATTGTGTTCAGCAACATGTAAATGAATTTATTCAGAAAAAAAGAAAAAGTGTTGGATGTTGAAATGTGCTTTAAAGAGGGGGTATTATGCTTTTTTCAATCACATAGCACCAGTCTATAGCATACTACAATGATGACGTAACCTTCTGTTGGTCTGTATATGCAGTAAATTAAAATAACTGCCTTGAATAAAATTGCTCTCTCAAAATGGCTGTACTGAACGTCTTGAAATAGGCCTCTGTCTCTTTAAGAAGCTTTCCGACACGCCCCCTTCAGCACACTGCTGTGGCATCTAAACAACACTACTGTGCGGGGAGGGGGCTCTGCTGAGCTGAGGAGCAGTGGTTGGTGGCTTGGCTGGTGACAAAAGGTCCAGAGGCGTCTCCAGGAGGTGGGGGCGTTCCTAGGAGGACTGAGGCATAGCTACACCTAAAATGGCTGCCGTCTAAGTTTTTACTGATTACTCAAAAATATGCTAATGAGCCAAGGTAACACTCCAGGCATGTGTTTAATGAGGGAATGACATAATAACATGATATAAAGCTTGAAAAAGTCGATTTTACATAATACCCCCACTTTAAACACTGTGAGTTTTCATGTGTGTTTTTAGAGCACATCTCCAGGTGAATGTTTTCTGACAGACTGAGCAGCAGTAAGGCCTCTCTCCTGTGTGTGTTCTTCTATGAGCATCTAAATGACACTTTAGGACAAATGTTTTATTACAGATTGAACAGCCGTGTGGTTTCTCTCCTGTGTGTGTTTGTCTATGTATCTTGAGGTGAGAGAGCTGTGTAAACTTTTTCTCACAGACCTGACAGCTGTAAGGCCTCTCCCCTGTGTGTGTTCTTCCATGTTTCACTAGATTACATTCATGGGCAAATGTTTTCCCACAGTATGAACAACTAAAAGGCCTCTCTCCTGTGTGTACTCTAATGTGTCTTGTTAAATCCTGTTTTGTTCTAAATTTCTTGTCACAAACATGACACTGGTGCTTCTTCTTCTCTTCTCCTCCGTCAGCTCCAGACGTCTCTCCGTTGTTGACCGTAGCGCTCGTCTCTGGTGCAGACTTGTTTTGGGCGGAGACTTTGGTGCTTCTGCTCTGGACCTGGTTGTGGTGATTGTCTCCATCAGCCTCTGTCTCCATCTGTGCGTCTGGGCGGCTGAATGGAGGTTCCCAGTCTTCATCGTCGTAGTCAGTGTCAGACGAGTGGTCAGTGTGTCCCTCCGTCTCTGAGCGGAAATGTGGCTCTGAGCTGATGTTCCCGCGCTCAGTTTGTCTCTGTGGAAGCGGGGAGGGCTCTTCTCTCTTCACGCTCACAGCACTGGACTCTGGGAAACACCTGAAACATGATTTAAATATGAATAAACTGAACAATAATGTGACTTAGACGTGTTTGAAAGTGTGTGAGCCTACACTGGCAGCTGCTCTTCCTCCTTTATGACGCTCTGCTCTTCTGGCTCCTCTTTGATCCGTGAGGTCTCGGTGATTTCCCGTTTGAAACTCTGACCAGAGTCCACTCTGACCAGTACGACTCTCGGGCTCAGGATCCGGTCCAGGAGACGCTGGTTCCTCCGGTTCTCGTCTTGGGAGCGACGCAGCTCCTCCTCACACTCCGCTGTCGTCCTTTCAAACAGCGCACGTGTCTCTCCAGCCGCCGCAGCCAGACGCTCGTTCACAAAAGCTCTGAACGTTTGGCCTTCACACATTTTTACAAACAGCCCTAAACAGAGACGACAGAGAAAACAATGAGGTTTCAGCTGATCATGTTACTCTCCTGTCAAATAGAGCTAAAGCTGGGCCTGGACTTTTAAACTATCACCAAAATAAATGATAGAATTTTAATTAATTTTATTTATTCGTATTTCATCACGTTTTTGTGTAGACTGATCATAAAGATTCCACATAAATGTTTCTCATATTTTCGCTGCTACAGAAACAGTTTCTCTCCTGTCGAGCTAACTGCTGATTAGCCTTTAGCTCCTGAGAGATTATAACTTCAACTTCATCGCGATTAAAGCCAACAATAATGAAAATAAACCCTTAAAAACGTGTTAAAGAACCTTATAAATCACATTTACTGACCTGTTCTGTGTCTAAAATGAATACAATCACAGTCGTAGCTTCAAACAGCAGCAGACGAGAAAAGGCAGTTGAGTTTTTTTTGTTTTTTTTTTTGAAAAGGCAGTTGAGTTGCCGCCGTAACGTCATAGCCTCTGACATCACCATACCGTCTCACGGAGTAATGTGCCACCTTCTGGCGTGAGTGTGTAACTACAACAAAGTTATTTCCCCAAATCAGTCTTTCTCTTAAAACCCAAACAAATAATAATGTGAATACACATTAGGGTGTCACACATAGGGGACAACGGACGCAAATTAGCCCAAGGCTAATTAAAGGTAAGGAACATATTGATATAGAAATACTATTAGACAATGATGATGGCAGTGCTTCATCCATAGACAGCTGACAACTTGTTTTGTTTCAGGGAAAAGCCTGTATCGTCATCATGAGACTTCTTTCTGCCTGTGTGGACGAAATCCCAGACTTCCTACAATGAAGACACTTACAGTGGACTGTGTTGAGCTCCTGCAGACCAAGTGGTGCTATGAAGACCTCAGAAAGGAGACAGCTCTCAGGATGATGTCAGGCTTTCACATGTGGACACAGGGATGCTCATGTACTGTACTGACTGGTGTAAACTGTCATGTTTTGTTGAATATAATTGACTAATAAAGTTTCCCAGAAAATCTACTTCCATACTTGAGAATTACACCATCACATCAAAAACACAGTTCATAAGTATATAAATGAAACATGAGCATTGTTGTATAGTAACTTTATATGAATTGTTGTATTGCTGAACATGCTGGTCTTGACACACTGAAGAATTATTCCTATCGCTCCACAAAGTGGCAATCCATCTTGTCTTTTCACAGCTAATCCAAAGCTACGTGACAACAAAACACTGAAATGTGAAACTACGAATGTGCAGAGAATGCTAACTTAGCTCAGTGCTGCTAGCCTCGTTTTCTTTTCTTTTACAGAATGATACACTTTCAGAAAAGCGAGGATTACTGCAGCTCCAATATCATTCAAAGTAGCGTTTTGCAAGCACAAAATAAACGTGAATAAAGTGTACTTCGTGGTGGTAAAAACAAATTTACTTCACAACAACAAAAAGTCAGGTAGCCCAGCTTTAAGGAAGAATATTGTGTGATTCTTCCACCACTGAGCAGTAGTAGTAACTCTGTCCTGTAGATGTCAGTAACGCCAATGCACAGTCGCTTGACTTGACCCGGTAGTAAACACGTCTCTGCAGCACAGCAGACCATACGATCCAGTTTTCTCACTGCAACTGTGCTGATTTAAGGCCGATTCTTCCCATTTCATCCCTCACTAAATGCCCGTGTAGCCTCGGCATGTTTCCCCCCGGTAAACATCCCCCGGGGCCTCCTCCGTTTGGCCAGCTCCCCCAACACCCGCTGGCCCACATGTATTTCAGGCCGCCTCCCGGTGTGCCTCCGCCGGGGATGATGCCCAGGTCAGTCCCAGGATCCAGGCCTTTGTTTCCCCCGCCGCTGCCGTTCAACAGGCCGCCCCCGCCGACAGCCCCAGTACGTACTGAAACAGACATTTTCTTGCAAACCGAACCGTATGGAGTGCGTATTTATTTGATAAATTGTAAGATAAACGTGTAATAGCTGTGCTAACAACATATTAGCATCGCTAGCATTGAGCCTTTAGCAGCTAACGCTAACACATTTGTGATACCAGGTTTGTTTTCGCCTTGAGAGCACCTAAACTATAATATAAAGTGTTGGTATATGTATTATTATCTAACCATGTGCTCACATTTCAGGAATGCTTTCATTTAAATATTGCTAGTTTTTTTCCCCCCGTCGCTATGAACATTTCTAACGCTAGAAGCTCAGCCCGTTCAGTTTTTGAGGGAACTGGGTCAGAAGCACGATTCAACCTGCGCAAAGAAATAGCATGTCATTCATTTGTAAACAGCTACATTGAGTGTAAGGTAATTGAGTTTTAGATTGAACTCATTTTCAAGAGTTATTTTATTTTTTATTTTTTTTAACACAAATAAGTGGAGTGCGTGGAAATGTTATGGGATATTATCAAGATGTCCCGTCAATGCTCAATGCTTGACCCAAATACCACATAAAAGAGACGTTTAAGGAGACTAGTAAGAAACGGTAACCAATCGTTTTCTCTGTATTATACTTATTTGCTCCCAATCAGACAGTTATACATTAAAGTGACTATGTTTGGCTGAAATTGAGATACTTTTCTACACATAAAGGCCTATTCATACTCCACAAGACGTGAGAACTTTGTTCTTGAGGCAAAAAGAACGAGAACAAAGTTCGTCTGGGCTCTGACATTTCATACTCCACAAGACGTGCTGCTGCCGAACTGCCACGCCCCCTTTTTCAGCAGCCAAAACAATCAAGGAATTACAGAAATAAAACGAGCCATTTGAGTTCAAACTATTATAAAATGTATCAGTCACGGTATTGCAAACATTTTGAAGCTTGACTTCATGTTTAGCACACATCTCCCACTGGTATATTACGTTAGAAAACGTTAATGTTTAAAAGCTTACCTCCGTTTCATTCGGTAAAATCGTGTTGTTTGACGTCTGTGTCCGCTCTCAGTACAGGCGTTGTCCGTCCAAGAACCTTCATTGAACATGTTGATGTGTTTGATGAAGGCGTCTGCTTTGTATCCCTCTGTCCATGAGCCTGACTACTTTTTTTTTAATCACTCTCTTCTTTCATGCAGATAGCGCCAGGCTCTTCTGTTTTCCTCTTCGTCCTTGCCCAAAACGTCCACGTGTTTCTCGCCAGGAATTGTTTGCCATTTACTGTCCTTGTAATCCTTCAGCGAAGTGTTTTACTGCCGTGAGCGGTGCCTGAAAATTATCCATGTTGTCTCCTGTTTTCCGCACTGGTGTTGGGAAGTAAACATTGGATTCTCGCTTACCGGTTCCACCAAATTAACCCAGCCCACTAAAGATCCAGCCAATCACAGCGAGAGTTCTCGCAGCCCTGCCGAACAAAGTTCTGCTGAAAACATTTCAGTGTTTTGTGTCGGCAAGAGCTGCCGAACAGGAGCTGCGAGAACAAAATTCGTCATTTTGTTCTTGCAGCTCTCACAGAGCTGCGAGAACAAAGTTCTTGTGTCTTGTGGAGTATGAACAGGCCTTAAGATTGCATGGCCTCTATTTATCCATTATATTTGAGAGATTTTTCTTCCTTTTCTTGGTCTGTAATATCTGTTGGATTTGGTCCCAACACTCACATGAAACATGACAGATGACCAAACAAATCATTCTTTGGTCCGGAAAGAAGAGGTGGGGTCTCCTGGTGTGGACTAAAGTTCTGTATTATGTGAAGTGATAGTTTCTTGCCCAAATCCAGGAAGTGTTTGGTGTTTAAATGCACACAGATGAGAGAAAGGAAAAAAAGACAGATCCCAGTAGGTTTATAAAATTAAGCAAATAAATTCACAGACTGGAAGGTGTTGTGTTGTGTTCTATGCCCCCTCTGTGATGGCAATAAAAAAAATAGTATCCATAATCATTGTTAATTCAATCAGCATCGCGGTTACATTGTTAATGTCTCTACATTTGTTCAAAGTGAATTGGTTTCTCGTAATTTATCATTCATTCACAAAGTGTGACCCCGTTGTAATGACGACAATAGCTCCAACTCCAAGGAAATTAGACCCAAGACTTCAGGGATGTTGTGTGAAACAAAGATTGAGGGTTTATTCCTCAGTGTAAATAAACATTAAAAAAGTGAAGATTGTTTGATAATGTACGGAACGAAACAAGTCACTTTCAATACTCTTTGATTTCCTCGTCATGGATAATGTTACACATCATTTTGTCTTCTCTACATTTACACTGCCTGGTAAGTTTATTTTTGTAATGTTCTGACCTTAAATCAATGTAATTTGTCGGAATTTATTCTCCGCTAATGTTAAATAGTTATAAATAATAGCGATTGTTAAATATGTCGTGAACAGTTGTATTTTATGTTCTGAGATTTTTGTTGAGTCTGCTACCATTTATGTACTGTCGCTCACTGAGATTGTTGCTAGAAATTGACATTTATTTTACCAATTCATCACTCTCTTCATTGGGTTTGAGGCCTGTCTCGTTTTTCTCTCTCTTTTAGATCAAATGACCACTTCATAAAGGTAAAGTAATTTGTTCACTTCCAAAACTTGATTTGTAGGAGTGCTGCTTGGATGTAAAGTCTTCAAAAACATCTCCTTTTGGTGCTCTTCAGTGCAGGGATCAAACTTAACAGATGAAAACGCAAAAAACTGAGGCACTCAAAAAGGTAAGAAAAGTCAAAAAGCCTTTATTGTACATGGCTAACTTTTCTAACCTTTTTTTTGAGTACCTCCAGTTTTTTTGCGTTTTCATCTGTAGTTTGTATTTGCAAAAAAAAACCCAAAAAAACTGGTCACACAGTTTGCTAAATGTCTCTCACTGTACTTCAGCTTTTCTTAAAGGGATACTTCGGGATTTTTGACATAGGGCCTCATTTCCTAGTTATCCAGAGTGTTGTTGATGTCTGGAGATATTTTTTTCTTAAATTCATGCAGTTCTTATATTTGAAGACTATTGAAGGCTAAAGCAAGGCTAAAGCATTTCTATGGTAAAGTCTAGCCTGCATTAAAAACAGTCTGACCCACTCCACAGTGCACCTGAGGTAAATCACTTATAGCGCCAGACTAACCATATAAATGTCTGTGTCGATAGAATAATTTTAACCATTTTGCATTTAAAATAACTTATATTTGAGCAGCATCAGCTTCGTGGCTATAAGCTAAGGCAGCGGCGGAGTGATCTGCGAGAAAATAGTCTCTCAAAATGCGGTAATTCATGTGATACAAGGTCAGTTATATTAAAAAAATTATAAGTGGCGTTATAAGTGATTTACCTCAGGTGCAGTGTGGAGTGCGCCAGACTGTTTTTTTAATGCAGGCTAGACTTTACCATAGAAATGCTTTAGCCTTGCTCTAGCCTAGCGCAACTAGACTCTTCAAATATAAGAACTGCATGAATTTAAGAAAAAAATATCTCCAGACATCAACAACACTCTGGATAACTAGGAAATGAGGCCCTATGTCAAAAATCCTGAACTATCCCTTTAAACTGAACTTCTCAGACACAATGAAGAAAATCTGCACGCCCTCAAAAATATACAAAATGATAATAGATAATGTCATATTGTCAAATGAAGTGTGTGTAGCAGCCATTCTTTGTGGTTTAATAAAAGAAAATGCACTCACAAGGCAAGGCAACTTTATGTATGCCTTTAGCTGCATAGCGGGTCAATGGACATACCATATCAAAGTGTATATCTCATTTGAGTTTGTATCATTTTGTCTGTTTGATTTGGCTTTTGGTAATTGCAATTATTTTATTAAAATATATGTGTTCATATGTAGGGTAAAAGATGAGCAACGTTTCTGAAATGAACTGTTAAAAATCCCTTTAAACACAGCAATGTAGAACGGAAATTTTGATTCAACATCCTCCGTTTTAATACAATACAACGTGGTAATGCAATTTAAGAAGTGTTTTCCTCTGTGACGATGATCAAGTCGATGTCATTCACATGTTTATATCTGTTTTAGATGTGGCCTGGGACTGATCAACAGAAGATCCACAAACCAAGTATACATAATTGAACAGAAACTAATAAAAATGTCTGTCTGACCGTATACTCTCTCCAATTTCATTTTGCTACCAATGCCTCATCTTTGTTTATTGAAGTTATGTCATGTATTTAGAGCGTGTTTACTGGAAATTCTTCTCTATCTGACCCTCTCTGCATCATCTCCTCTCACTTCAAGTATACTTCACCCGTGCATATCATGGTCTTTTGTCGCATGCAGCTCTAACCTCAGCATCCTTCTACTCATGTTTTTTGTCCCTCCATCGACAAAACCATCAAACTTGGGCTGACCAAATAAACTAATCCTATTGATGAACAAGGAGAACAACTGCACTGTGACTCTTGCCATCATCATCCCTTCTCATTTTCTGTCTCTTCAACTATTCAAGTTACTTTAAATTTAAAAACCCTAGAATTGAGGTTCGGTAAACTTTCTGGCATTTGTAACCTACTGACTGCATTTTCGAACATTGCTTTTTATCTCAAATTTAATTAAATTAACTTTTATTTGTATAGCGCTGTACAACAGCATCTGGTTCAGCTAATTTAGATCATCTTATTTGACACATACTGAATGTTTGCGAGACAAAACTTTCCCACATTTTGCTTTTCTTTCTCTCAAGTCTGAGAGAAAGGCCATCTTAAACCCACTGTGTAGAGTCTTGGCAGAAGAAAGAAGATCAGAAGAAATCAGCTGTATTGCTTGACACCTTATTTTGTATAATGCCTCTAACACAATGTTAACAATTGTATAAATGTACAAAGCAGCATTAAAGCAAGATTCTCTGTTAAATTTACTTGGTAGCAATATCAACTTTTGCTGTAGTTTGTTTTGCTTTCTTTCTCCCAAAAGGACCCACAGCTCCACTGTAGGTGGAAAAAATCTGTATTATTTTAAGCTGGTGATGAGGTTGTTATTATTATTGGCATGTACAGAACAATTATGCAAAAACATCTGGTTTCTATCAGAAGAAATACTTTATAGGAGTTTCACCATATTTAGTCAGACATGCCGCTCCTGGGGAAAATAATGAATTCGCTTTTATTTAATTGGGTAAAGGCTTTATAACCCTAAATAGATTACATACTCTTTAGGGCTGCACAATATATCACAAAAAGGTTCATATCGCGATATTAGGTGATGCAATATTCACATCGCAAGAAGCCACATTATATTGCAACATCACTAAAGTCTTCATTGGACTGAAATCGACAATCGTTTTCAAACTCAGTCCAAAAAGCACTGAATTTATAAATGTATAAAGGTTTTAGTTAAACATTTCCTAATTTAGTTACATTTTTGTCTTGTTGTGGTGCTGATGTTTTTTTTAAATCTTGTGACACAATTTGCTGAAAAACTAGTTACATAGAATGTTTTATTAGAATGGAAGATGAAATGGTTTAGTGAAATATCACAATATCGTTATCGCGATATTCCCAGCAGTATCGCATATCGCAAGTTACTTCAATATCGTGCAGCCCTAATATTTTGACTTTGTGTAGTGCTACTTTAAGAATGCAGTGTTTCCAAACCCACATTTTCTGTTATATCAATGCAATTTCTTAACTTCATCTATGTATTTTATGGACTGTATAGTAGATAGTTAGTTGACCTTATCTTGACTTGTCATTGGCATGTTTGAGCTTTTTCTGTATGATGCATTTCTGTTTGAATTCTTTATTCTCTCTAAGTCCCTGATATTCCATCTTTATTCCACGCCTGTTCATTTAAATCTGTATTAACCCTTTATAGCCCCCTCAGACTGGAGCCAGGTTCCCTGTGGACCCTGCTCCGACCACCGGACCGCGCCCCGAACTGCCACCTGCCACGCGATGGAAACCCATCCCCGAAACTCGCACCAATGACAGGTACAGTACCTCTAAGTATCATTCTCCAAAATGTATGGATTTTACTTTGGTATCAGCAAGGGAGTATGCACCAATGAGTCAAACTGTTAATTTCCCTTATAATCAATAACAATGCCACTTTTTTTAGCTTTATATCAAGTCTGTACTGTTGTTCCTGTGATTTAGGGCAAGAACTTTTCAAAAATGGGAAGATAAAAGAATTGTTTGTCCACTTATCCAAGGTTGGCCCGAAATACCAACATTTTGAGTCATGCTCGAGCTTAACAGAGAGACTGCAGTTATGTGTAAGACCTGAGGTGGCAGTGGCAAGTAAAAAAATGACAACTTCCATCTAGTCCTTAAAAAAAAAAAAAAGAAGACATTTAATCAAATTAAATTACTTAAAATATCGGCCTGTATTTTGGCTATTGGCCACGCCAACCTTCTTCATATCGGTATCGGACACTAAAAATCCATATTAGTCTGGTTCTAGCTAAAAGACTACCATGAAGGTAAGCTATGTGTTATGCTAAGAGCGGCTTAGTGCTACAATCGGTATGTTGTGAAATATAAAACCTCGTAGGACATGCCTGTTTTAGTGAGGACTCTCCTCTGGCAAATCAGTGGCTACCAGTCTGTCCACATCACGTCAGTATAAAGGCAGCGCGCTTTAGTCAGAGACGGAGAATGCCTCTCGTCTGACACTGTTGTGCCCAGTCAAAATACAGTTAAACAAGGGTCGGTGGGCACTGTGCCACGCAGGTTTGTCCAGTGGAAAAGCAACAGAAGAGATACAGGCAGTGCCGATTGGCAGCTTCTTCTGATAGTATTGTGTGACTGGGAAGTAAATGATAACTGAGACCCATGTAAAGTGCTCTAAGGAGTAAAATATTTGCTCGTAGGACTTGAGTTCCTAACAACGGTGAAGCAAGAATGGTGAAGGCAAAACAAAATGCTATACTGTTGTTTTTTAATACATCCTCTCGTAACATTTTTCACACTTTTTTTCAGTGACAAAGCTGGAGAAGAGTTTCTTCGTTGTATCGCGGCCAATAAGCCTCTGCCCGATTACCTCAAAGGCAACATGCAGTACAACTTAGCCGAGGCCATCAAATCGGCCAACGCTCTCAAAGAGGCTGTAAAGTCCGACCCTGAAGTCCAGAAACTGACCCAACCGCAGAGAAGCAGGAGCCGCAGCCGCGGGAGGAGCCGTGGGCGCAGCAGGGGGAGGAGCCGGGCCAAGAGCCGCCCTCGGAGCAAAAGCCGCCCACGGAGCAAAAGCCGCCCGCGAAGCAAAAGCCGCCCGCGGAGCCGCAGCAGAGACAGACGCAGCCACAGCAGAAGTCGGGCGAAGAGTCGGGCGAGGAGCAAAAGTCGACCGAGAAGCCGCAGTCGGAGTCACAGTCACAGCAAGAAAAAGAGCCGTGCGAAAAGTCGGTCAAGGAAGTCTAGATCCCGTAGCCATAGCAGTGAAAGGAATCGCCATAAAAAAGACGGCAGGAAAAAGAATAGCCCGAGTCCGAAGCATGGTAGTAAATCGTCCAACAGCGCGTCAGCCTCAGGAGTGAAAGTCAAGGAAGAGAAGGGTTTGAAAAATGGCGCAGGGTGTGTGTCGGCAGAAAGCAGTTTGTTAGAGGGACTGAAGATGGTCATCCACAGCAGAGAACTGGAACACAAGATGCCAGCACCGATCCTCGCAGCGCAGGTAACTTTACTTCATTTACCAACTCATTTTATTGATGGACATATTCAGTAGATTTATATTTAGTGCCTCTCCTAATACCAGTCCACACTTCGATGTACGTCACGCAGCGATTTCCATGAAGCTCCTCCGTGTTTTAAGGTCCAGATTAGATTGTTTGCTGGAAGAAAAGAAAGAAGTCTGCCCTCTGCTATATCTAGGGGTATTTTCTTGATGCTCGCATTGTTTTAAGTTAAGCTAAGGCACGTGAAGTAGTTGTAAAAGCCTGACAGAAGCATAATAGTGGCTCTTGCGTTACACAACCCTGAAATTCCTTTACTGCTACATTTGTTTACAGTCTTTTTTTAACACATCAAAATGTCTAATTATATTCCTATATTATGCTTTTTCCACTCAAAGTCACTGGGTCTTTTTGACCATGACCGGAGCCCAGTGATGCAGGTCTGTAGTCATATGTAACGCACACACTCCCCTGTTAGCGTAGCATCATTTATTCCTTTTATAATCCATTACAAATAACTGACACAGATCCTTTTAGTATGTAGTATAAGCCCCTGTTTGTGAAACTTTATATTAGTATTCATCCTCCCATTGTCTTTTCTCAAAAACAGATTTAATTGTTTACATTTTTTATTTGTTATTCCTTCTGTTGTATGTGTTGGTGTTTCTAATGGACGACAAAAAGCCTCTATTACAAAAATGCTATTCAATGAAAAAGTAATATTTGTGGCTCTCAAAGTGGCTGAGAGTGAGGGGAGTACTGTTTCAGGTGCAAAGCATTATAAATTTGGTTTAGTGATGTTTGTGTACTTTGGATACTGTATTTTGATATTTAGTTTAAGATTACTGAAATATGCTATTTTCAAAAATACATCCAATACAATGGCATAAATATAAACAAATTCTTGAAACTCTTGTGAACCAGTGCCTTAGAGTAATATTCTTGAGTCAAAGTAAAATGTAGGGACCCAATTAATAAATTACTCAAGTAAAAATTAAAAACGACGGTGGCGCAGATGGTAGAGCGGGTCGTCTCATGATTGGAAGATCGGGGGTTCGAATCCCGCCTCCTTAATGTGCACACTGTCGTTGTGTCCTTGGGCAAGACACTTCACCCAGCTTGCCTTCAGTGTCTGCGTACATTGGTGTATGAATGAGAGAGTGAATGGGTGAGTGGATCCTTGCTGTAAAGCGCTTTGAGTGCCTAACGTAGGTGGAAAAGCGCTAGACCATTTACCATTTACCAAAAAAGGATACTGAACAGTGAACACTAAAGTACTAGTTAACTGTCAAGGCGCAGAAGTCGATTGCTTTAGTTTTGGGATTTCCAAAGAATACGCCATAAAAATTAGACAAAACAACATTACTGGTAATTCAAGTTTGAAAAATGAATTCATTTTAATGTCAGCAAAAGCTTTTCTTTTTTTTCAGTGTACAATATTTTTACTCAAGAGTTACTAAAATAGAAGTTAAAAGTACTGCGTAATAAAACCAAAAGTACATTTAGTTGAATAAATGTAGCCGAGTACCGCCCACCTCTGCTAATGTCATTTGTTTCAGATATGTCAGGCTAGAATCAGCCTTTATACTTGTCTGTGGTAATTGAGTATATTAGAATTGGATTTAGTTAACTTTATTTTCCCCCCTCACAGCAGCACCGTCCTCTGAAATCTGCCCTTAAACCTGCACTGAAGCCAGCTCCTCTTGCTGCCGCTCTGCCGCCCTCTTCCCTTTATGCCGCCACGATCGCCGCTGCGCCGGCCTTTACTCCTGCAGCGGACGACTCCATCTTCTCCATGTTTTCAGACAACGACTCGCTGCTGCCTCACGAGCGCGGCGGCTGCTCAGACTTCTCCTGGATTCAAACACAAACGCAGGTATGCTGTGGAATATTCTGCGTTTATCAATTAAAGAGGGGGTATTATGCTTTTCTCAATCACATAGCACCAGTCTATAGCATACTACAATGATGACGTAACCTTCTGTTGGTCTGTATATGCAGTAAATTAAAATAACTGCCTTGAATAAAATTGCTCTCTCAAAATGGCTGAACTGAACGTCTTGAAATAGGCCTCTGTCTCTTTAAGAAGCTTTCCGACACGCCCCCTTCAGCACACTGCTGTGGCATCTAAACAACACTACTGTACGGGGAGGGGGCTCTGCTGAGCTGAGGAGCAGTGGTTGGTGGCTTGGCTGGTGACAAAAGGTCCAGAGGCGTCTCCAGGAGGTGGGGGCGTTCCTAGGAGGACTGAGGCATAGCTACACCTAAAATGGCTGCCGTCTAAGTTTTTACTGATTACTCAAAAATATGTGAATGAGCCAAGGCAACACTCCAGGCATGTGTTTAATGAGGGAATGACATAATAACATGATATAAAGCTTACATAATACCCCCCCTTTAAATATTTACTGTTCTTTTCATAGTAACACCCTGCATCCATTTTCTTAGGAGGATTTTCTGAAACAAAAGGCCACGGAAGTCGAGGACGAGGAGTCATTTTTGTACGGAAACGACGAAACGCCCGCCTCAAACCCCCCTCAGTTACCGCCGTCCTCCTACTCCTGCCCCAGTCTGCAAGGCGCCGAGTTCGATAAGATTAAGAACATTTTGAAAAATGTAGGCACCAGCAGCGCAGAGGCCAAAGTCCAGCCCCAGCTCACAGCGCCCCCTGCTGACAGCAACATGGCGGCGCACGCACTTCCTGCTCTGAACAATCCCAACGTCAGGCAGGCGCTGGAGTCGCTGCAGTCCCTCATCAAAGGTAACGGGACGATTCGTTTCAGATGAACTGATGTAGTAAAAATAATGAAAGAAAAAGTTAATATTATGTATTTTACCTTTCAGTGATCCAGTGGCTATATGGGTGATTAGTTTAGCCCCTTTGCTTTCCATCCCGGTATGATGTTTTTTTTTTTTAGGTTTTCTGGTAGGTTTTTTGAATGGAATGTATGCGTAACCATGGATACGGTTCAATCAGCAGTTAAAACCTGAAAAACAATTGATCCTGGAGCGTCCTACAGGCCATCGGGATGATAAGTAAAGGCGCTATGCTAACCACCCACGCATCTGCTGGGTCACTACAAAGTCAAATACGCAATAATATAAAAAAAATTCACATAGAAAATAGCATAGTGCACCTTTTAAGTACTGTGTGTACTGAGTAACTGTTCGAGCATTAAAGTCTGACCATAAACGGGGGGGGGAAAATTGACGTAGCATTGCTATTTGTGTGAAGCTAATTAGGAAATAGCCTCATTATTCAACACAGGCTTGTCATTCTTACCTCCATGTTGTTATCATTACATGTGCATAGATGAACTACTTACTATATTTTCTCTACTTAAGAGTACAGATGATTTCTTTTTTTCGGCTGGGACAATTTATCGGATCGTACTAGGGCTGTGCAATTAATCAAAATTCAATTACAATTTTGATTATTACACTAAACGATTATAAAAATAGCATAATCGAGTATGCCCTTCTGCTTGTCCATCCGATCAGCGAGGAAAGTCCCTCCTGTGCGGTTTGTTTATGTGAGCGAATCTGATCCGCTGAACTTGATGGAAATGTTGTATTTGTCGTGGCAAAAATATAAATAATGTAAATCATATTTATAAGTAGCTCTTGTGATAACACCACTGATAAGTACTCACTCTTTGCTGAAAGAAGAGCCCAACAAGAGCAACATGCGTTTTGAAGCCTCTCATATCCTTTGCCCAAGCGCTGGCTGTGTGCAGAAGATCTCACGATGCAAAGCAAACTTGCATTATTTCATGCCGCTGGGATTATTTTCCCTTCGCATTTCACAAACAGCACCGCGTGATGTTGTCATCAGGCCGCGTGGCTCAGTTTGCTTGCGCAGGTCTCCTCAAATCTGCGCAGATATCATTTGTACTTAATAAAGATAGACTTTTTTAAGGCTACAAATAATCATTTAAATAATCCTGATTACAATTATTACAAAAATAATCGTGATTATTATTTTTTCTATAATTGAGCAGCCCTAGGTCGTACTGTATCACAATACTTTCCATACTTGTGTTTGGAGGCATTTTTATCCTGCACTCCTTTGTTTTCAAGTGAGTGACACTGCACTTTGTTACATTTTGTGTTAATGCACTTCTCAATCTTAACACTTCAATAAATGTCAACTGGCATTTGGTTTACAAACTTTGGACACATGATCATAATAACTTACTGTATCGTGACACGTATCGGATCGCGACAAAAGTGGATCGTCCCAGCCCTATTCATTATATTACTCAAGTAGAAGTACAAAAGTTGCGCGTAATATAATACCGACTTTTAAGAAGTTAGTTCAAAAACCTCTTGTTACAGCTAAAGGTTAATCTTATTGATTTGCTGAGATACAAGGATAGGTCTATGACTCCATAAGAAAAATAGTAGTAGTTTATTTTCTTCGGTCATTATGAACATTTAGATCTTAGGTCGCATGTTTTTCAAAGATCTTATACATTATACAATAAGAAAAAAACGTGTACATTAACAATTTAAGTGCTGAATGATGTCTGACTGAAAGGGGTTTAGGCGGAAGTCAAGACTTATACTGCCTAACCCCTTTTACAACTGGGACACTATGTCCAAAGAGACACATTATACAGTTTCTCTTATACCAACGATGGTAACACATAAGCACAAAACTTCAACAATCAAAATTATGTTATGCATCCTCGATCAACGTCTTTTCTAATGATCTTCATTCAAGTGTTCTGTAGTTCTCCATAATGTTTAACTTTCTTAAATGCTTTAAAGGGGGCTATTATGTAAAATTGACTTTTTCAAGCTTTATATCATGTTATTATGTCATTCCCTCATTAAACACATGCCTGTAGTGTTGCCTTGGCTCATTCACATATTTTTGAGTAATCAGTAAAAACTGATAGCAGCCATTTTAGGTGTAGCTATGCCTCAGTCCTCCTAGGAACGCCCCCACCTCCTGGAGACGCCTCTGGACCTTTCGTCACCAGCCAAGCCACCAACCACTGCTCCTCAGCTCAGCAGAGCCCCTCCCCGCACAGTAGTGTTGTTTAGATGCCACAGCAGAGTGCTGAAGGGGGCGTGTCGGAAAGCTTCTTAAAGAGACAGAGGCCTATTTCAAGACGTTCAGTACAGCCATTTTGAGAGAGCAATTTTATTCAAGGCAGTTATTTTAATTTACTGCATATACAGACCAACAGAAGGTTACGTCATCATTGTAGTATGCTATAGACTGGTGCTATGTGATTGAAAAAAGCATAATACCCCCTCTTTAATAGTTTTGGAGCCCTTAAGTTGAATAGGTAAACCGTTCCATAGATCAACTCCTTTAACTGATAAACACCTCCTCTTAGTATTACTCTTCGCTGTGGGTTTTTGTAGCAGATCAGTTCCTCTGAGGTTGTAACGAGATTCTCCTAGTTTGAAACATCTCTTGTAAACAGTGAGGAAGCATGAGATTGTGAGCCTTGTACATCACAACTGCGGTGTAAACATCAACAAGATCATGCAATTTTAAGATATTTAGTCTAATAAAAAGTGGATTTGTTGGAGTGAGGTATTCTGCATGGCTGATCACTCTAATTGCGTTCTTTTGTAATAAGAAGATGGGTTGTATGTTAGTTTTATAGGTATAGCTAAGGTATGGAAGGATTCAGAGCTTTTTATTTTACACAGTATGGCAATAAGTTTAGAAATGTTAGTCTTTAGTGTATTTATGTACGCTTTCCAATTTATGTTATCAATATTGATTCCCAAAAACTTTCTTACATACACCCTTTCAATTTGTACCTCCCCAATTTTGATTCGGTTTGTTTATTTCCTTGTTTCCAAATACAATATATTTAGTTTTATGCAGATTTTAAATAGTCAAATCTAGAATCTAATAGAAATAGTCTGAAACAAGTCCAAAATCGACCTTTGGATTCACCATTCAGTTCTATCCCATCATTTATACTTTCAACTTTTATGACATAACTCCGCTTTCTACTTTTTCTGAACTGGCATCTTTTTTAATCTTTTGACATAAAATGTATAGAAAATTTAATATTTCAGTGCATTTACATGTTTTACCATTCAAGGTCTGAATTATAAAATCCTATTTTCGCAGCGACGAAGGAGAAACGCGCTCAGGAAAAAGGAGACCGAGAGGGAAGTGTGTCCTCACAGTCTTCGGGGAAAAAGGTAACCGTGGCACAAAAAAATAAAACATTTCAACCAAAATTTGATGAAAGAAAATCCAAACTCGTGACTTTTTGATTTTCAGATAAGCGCAGGGGACAAACAGGCTCGCAAAACCAAAATGGAGTTTTTAATGAAGGAGCTGGAGGGTTTACTGAAACAGGGCGGTAAGACTCATCACTTTCTTGGTCCTGGATGTTTTTTAAGGTTTTTGGGGTTAAACTTTTCGTGTTTTAGGTCTTGGATTTCTGACCCCTGTGATCGGCTTCTATTGCCACAAATGTGAGGAGTTCATCGGAGATTTGAACACAGCTGAGAAACACGCAGCTGTTCATCGACCCAGTGGGGTGGGTGTAACGTTCATCTGTTTTTTTACATAGTAGCTGAGATTTATGAATCAGTTTTGTAGGGACAGGGTTTACTTTGTGTGACAAGTCAGGAACAATAGAGAGAATAATACAATTCACATAATTTTACAACATTCATACACTGCAAACTTCTGTTACTAGAGCTTTGTATTATTATTCTGGTCATGACAAAATGCTACGAGCAACTAATTGTGCATTCTTATCTTTTTAATTAGTCATATTATATTATTAGTAGAGGTGTAACAAACAATGTGACTGATATTAATCATTTTTGTAATTCATACATCTTCTTTTTAGATACGACTTGTGTAAATGTAATCCTGTTAACAGGAAAAACTGCCCCCCACTGGGTCCAGTGACATCATCACATTTTAAAACCTGCAACCCAGCAATTCTAAATACTGCCTAATGATTAACATTTAGGCTATTTATTTCAAAACCAACCTATTTATATTGCACTTGCACCATGATGTGCTGAACCGTTACACCCCTAATTATTATATATTATATTATATTATTATTGTCCCAGCCCTTGTAACTACATAGAATCTTGAATGTTCTGCAGTTTGGCTTTAAAATCAAATTCACTTTATTTATCTGTTAGGGACGTCACTTGCAGAGGAAGTGCCAGTACGGGCCCAATAAAAAGTACACAGACATACGACACAATCAACATGTGCAATAAATACATTAAAAATGTAATAAGTGAGGCTTGGAGTAAAAACATAACAGGGTGGGGCTATGCAGAACAAACGACTCGCTTGAGAGGTTGAACAGATGACACAAGCCAGTTGACGGCTTGGAAAACCACCTCTACAATTTAAAATTTAATGCAATTTTTGCAAAGGGTAAGTTAAAGGGATATTTCAGGATTTTTGACATTGGGCCTCATTTCCTAGTTATCCAGAGTGTTGTTGATGTCTGGAGATATTTTTTTCTTAAATTCATGCAGTTCTTATATTTGAAGAGTCTAGTGGCGCTAGGCTAGGGCAAGGCTAAAGCATTTCTATGGTATCAGTTAGCCTGCATTAAAAACAGTCTGACCCACTCCACAGTGCACCTGAGGTAAATCACTTATAACACCAGACTAACCATATAAATGTCTGTGTCGATAGAATAATTTTAACCATTTTGCATTTAAAATAACTTATATTTGAGCAGCATCAGCTTTATGGTTGTAAGCTACACAGCGGCGGAGTGATCTGCGAGAAAATAGTCCCTCAAAATGCGGTAATTCATGTGATACAAGGTCAGTTATATATTTCAAAAATGATTCTATTAACACAGACATTTATATGGTTAGTCTGGTGTTATAAGTGATTTACCCCAGGTGCACTGTGGAGTGGGTCAGACTGTTTTTAATGCAGGCTAATTGATACCATAGAAATGCTTTAGCCTCGCCATAGCCTAGCGCCACTAGACTCTTCAAATGTAAGAACTGCATGAATTTAAGAAAAAATATCTCCAGACATCAACAACACTCTGGATAACTAGGAAATGAGGCCCAATGTCAAAAATCCTGAAATATCCCTTTTAAGGGAAACAAATAGAGATTGGAAAGGAAACAAGTGAGGAAGTTTAGATTAGGCCCAAATTTAGAGCTTGTTTTTAATCTACATCTAAAATTATAGCCTTTTCCTGCAGAAGCCTCAAGGGGACAAACGTTCAGGAGATGGTAAAAGTCACCAGAAAAAGGACTCCAAGAAGCACGGCCAGCGCGAGTGCAAGGAGCAGAAGAAGCCTCCTCCTCCTCCTGCGCCGGCCAATCCCACCAACCTCTACCTGCAGGAGAAGCTTCAGGAGGAGCGCATGCTGATCACGGTGTCGTGCGGAGCAGAGACCGCTCAGAGCAACCACAAGAGGGAAAGAGATGAGAGTAGCAGCAGCAGTCGCAGCGGCAACAGCAACAAGGACGAGCGAGGGAAGAAATCGCAGAAGAAGAAGAAAAGAAGCATAAAAAGAATAAGAAAAAGAAAATTTGAGGTTTTTTTGAGGTGAATGTTTATGGTTCAGTTTATGCCAGAGTTGGTCTTCGGCTTTTACCACTTACACTGGTGTTATGTTGTGCATGCTTTGGATTAAATGGGAACCAGCAACGTTTGCTCTTTTAAAGTGATGGTCTGTAAGTTAACAATGTTTTACAAATTTAATAGATGCGTATATTCGATCGCACTGATGTAACGTTGGCCCTTTGCTGATCTCAGACACGAATCAGAATCCCCCAGGCCATCACTTTGACCAATGTGACGAGGTTTTCCTGTCGGGAAGGAAAGGGGAGTGAGCTTGATTGTCTACTTTTAAAATCTCTTTCTCTCTCTCCTCATTCTGCGAAAGAGGAGTAGTTTTCACGTCCAGTCAGGATCACGTTTGACAACTCCCTCTCTCCTCAATTTGCAATCTTAAAGAGTATCACTTTAAGAGGAAACTACGGTGGCCCAGCCCCAATGTCTAATATTGCGCAACAAATTAAGTTAGTAGAATAAAGTATACTTTTCGTCTTCACAAACAAAGAAAAGTCTGCTCACTAAATGGCCCACTGTGTCTTAGGGGTGGGAACCTCTGGGTAGCTCACGATTCGATACGCGATACATGGCTCACGATAACGATTATCTCTCGATACGCCGATACTGCGATAATCAATATATTGCACAAAATTACGATACATCACGATAAAAATAAAAAAAACACTACTTTTAACCTTTATTTTAACATACTACATAGTATTGATAATTTACATTTCTTTTCATGTGCTTTGTACCACTTTTATAAATGATCCCTGACTTACTCACTGAAAATGGGTCTATAGATCTGTCAGTGACTTCATTTACAATTAAATAAACAAGAAACCACAGTCCTATTTCAAAAGGAATAAATCAACCCCAAATTAATCTTCTTTATAATTATAAAAAATATCATTAAAAGTAATTTATTTGTGTGACAGTGTTTGGTCAAAGTGCTTAAAACTGTAGTGCTGCCCCCTGCTGTCCTGACTGAGTTGTTGATCATTATTGGCCTCTATTGACTGTGAAAACAGTGGAGGCCTGCTGCCTCATTAATATGCATAACGTTCATTCATATGCATGACGTCATCAAAAGTATCGGAATAAAAAGTATATCGTCCCGCAAAATATCACGATATATCGGAAAATGTATATATTGTCACACTACTAATGTGTCTAGGAATCAAACAAAGGACATTCTTGCTTAGAGGTTGGAGTGCTAACTATCAACACGATGCTAAAAGAAACCTACAAATAAGTGAATTTTTCTTTAAATAAGTCAATTCGTCCCAAATTTGAGTAACGAATTTCAACAAATCTTTCCATTGGGGCAAGTTGTTTTTGTTTTGTTTGGCATTTTTTAATTTAATTGTAAAAACAAATCTCTTTGCAATTGGATTAAAGTGATGGCCTGGAAGTTTAAATGTATTCCAAATGTTATAAAATGTGCAAAATCGACCACTTGCATTTTGATATAAAGTAAGTAATTATATTCTTTGAAAAGTCCCTCCTTTCCGAATCTCAGCAACTGATCAGAGTCTAGTATCCTCCCGCGTCGACCAATGAGACGAGCTTTTCCTGTCGGATCCAATCAGGAGGGGAGGGGGAGGAGCTTGATCGTTTACTCTTGAAAATTCTCTTCATGTTCTCGTCATTTTGCAAACTAAGAACGGCTTTCTGGTTAAAGAGGTGAGGCATTTGATTGTTTACTTTGAAATTTTACTCCATCTCTCCTCACTTTGCAAACTTACAGACTATCACTTTAAATAAAGAAATATGGATATAAATGGATTAGTTTTTGCCGTCCGCAGAAAACGCCAGGTTGGAATCTCTACATAACATAATATCAAATTACAGGCTCACCCATGAGTTAAAAAAAAAATCCAATTGTATAATTGTAGTTTGTCTAACCACGATGTGCCGCGACGCTCATACTCTGAAGTTTTTTTTGTGTGACTCGGGGCTCTTTGCTCACTGAAATATCTCGCCAAAAACTGAACCATACTGTGTCTTGTTTTACTTTTCATTCGACTGTAAATGTTTTTTCCCCCTCGCCCTTAAAACAGGTTTTAATGTTCTTTTTATGTACAAATGTTACATATCTGTATAAATGTGTTGGACTTTTGAAGGTTACACTCTACAAAATGAGTATCTGTGCAAGTTAAAATGACTTAAAACGGTTTTAGCAGAGTTGATTTAATTAAGTCAAGCCTAAATTACTTCCAATTCAAAATAAAAAGTCATTTTAACTTGTAAATATGTATATTTTGTATTCTTTAAACGGATGCCAGCATTCACTTGTATAGACTTGTCCAGACGTTTATTTTTTATGCTTGAAACATGAACCTCTTCAAAGAACCGTTATCGTTTTTGTCCGTTTGAACCATGTTTTAAAACGCCTTATCCACACAAACGTAATTTTATGTTGCAAGATGATTGACAGCTCTCTCTCGTCCAGTCAGATCTCTCCTTTCTCAGCTCCTCCACCTTCTCCACAATCAACAGTGTTAGTATCAGGAAAAAAGTTTTGTCTTTCTTGTAAATGTTCTTTTTTATTATCAAAGTACAAACATTAAAGCGGTTGTACATATTTATTGTTTGTGAAAATGCTTTGGTTGACTTTAGTGTTCCCGCAGGCGCCGGAAATGCATTAAAGATCCCAAATTGTAAACTTGACTTTTTATTATTTGCTGTTTTCTAATGTTGCCTCTTGCTCCTGCTGACGTCACGAAGAACTTTGTCTGCACGTGTTTGTATTTCATATTCTTTTACCTCATTGTAACACTCAAATCTTCAGATCATGTTTTTAGCCTTATTTTCACAGCCACCCGCAGCTGGAGTCCTGGCAGCTTATTTCTTATACATGAGTTTTGTATTTTGTGCAGGATTTTACATTGTGTTAAACCCCCACCTGAACCGAACGTATTTTCTCCTGTTTGGCTTTACCCATATCTAAAAGCTTCTTGAGGAAAAATAGTGTCAAAATAGTGACGAAAAAGTGCCGGAAAGGCAACAATAACACAAGAAAAAAGCGACAAAAACACAACTAAAGCCGCCTTTGCTCTGCCTGATCCCGTCAGACCTTGGAAGCTAAGCAGGAACGGCCTGGTCGGGACTTGGATGGGAGACCGTTTGGGAAACACCAGGAAGCCTAGCGAATGTAGCGAGTGAGTGAGTGGTTGGTGGTGGTCGGAGGGGCCGATGGCGCAGACTGGTTCCCTCGCTTCCGTCAGTCTACCCCAGGGCAGCTGTGGCTACAATAGTAGCGTACACCACCCAGTATGGAGTGAATGAATAATGCAATGTAAAGCGTCTTTGAGTGTCCAGAAAAGCGCTATATAAAACTGATGCATTATTATTATAAAGAGTGATGGACAAAGCCAAAAAAAATAGCGACACAAAAGCAACAAAAATTGGCGAAAAGTGATGAAAAATAACGAAAAAGCGAAGAAAAAAACAACTAAAACAGGACAAAAGGGCGACGACAACTTGCAACAATAACACAATAATAAACAGAAAACAAGTGACGACAAAAAAAGTCACACAGCGACAAAGTCATGTCGAATGGAGTGAGTGAGTGGTTGGTGGTGGTCGGAGGGGCCGATGGCGCAGACTGGTTGCCTCGCTTCCGTCAGTCTACCCCAGGGCAGCTGTGGCTACAGTAACTTACCACCACCCAGTATGGAGTGAATGAATAGTGCAATGTAAAGTGTCATTGAGTGTCCAGAAAAGTGCTATATAAATTGTAGGTCTTAGCTTTCAAATGAGGCGTTACTTTGGCCTTTAGGCTGTAAGCTCCAGTCGAGAAGCTTTAGATTTGGGTAAAACTGAACTGGAGGAAATGCACTCGGTTAAGGCGGGCGGTAAGAGGTTAAGTGGAAGGTTTGACGACCGGTTTAAATCTGTGTTGTGGTATATTAACTATAGATTCCTTTTAGGCACATTTTCGTCGCTCTTTCGTCACTTTTTGTTGCGTTTTTCATCCTCGTTTTCGCCGCCATTTTGCCACTTATTTCAAGAAGCTTTCAGATTTGGGTCAAGCCAAACTGGAGAAAGTGCGCTCAGTTCTGGAGGGGGTTAAGAGGTTAAAGAAATGATACAAATGTTTTTGACTTAAAGTGCATGTGACAGGTTTTAATACTTTTGAAAGTCTGACTTATTTACATGGATAACGTCTGTTGTAAGTCATAATTTTATTCCAGTGAAGCAGCAATTTTAATGAAGAAATGTTGGGCAGTAAAGTTATTTTTATTTGAACTTTTAAGCTGCCGACAGGAAGTGACGTAGATGGAGGTAACGTTTAATAGCAGTTTGACGCCTTTCCCATTGACATAACATGGTCGGCACGGCAACAGTTTGAACTATAAACATCACAACAATGGTCAAATGAAAGAAAGCGGAGTAAAATGTTTAAGCAAAAAATTGTGTCTAATGTGTTTTGATGCGGATTGGTTTAAACAAAAGAGGATACTTTTAAAAGGTGTCTGCCATTTTTAATTTTCAAAATGTTTTCCTCAACGTCTGACGGATTCGTATTTATTTATTTATATATAATCTTTGAAAACTCGACTTGTGCTTTCTTGAATTCAATTGTCATAACTAGCATGATTGTTTGTTATACTGACATGTATCGTATCGGGCCCTCTGTATCGTATCGTATCGCAACAGAAGTGTATCGTCCCAGCCCTAGTTCACATCATAGTCGTACAGGAGTTGTCAGTCTCAGATGAAGGTTCTTGAATCATCATCTGGTATGTAAGTATGAGAGTTGGGTCGTTATTACGTACAGGTTGAGAGTAACCTTTTAAGTAAACAGTGGTGTCTATGTCTATGTAATTTTGAAATTTAACTGACCTTGCATCACATGAATTATTGCATTTTGAGGGACTATTTTCTAGCAGATCACTCCGCCGCTACGTAGCTTACAACCACGAAGCTGATGCTGCGTTTAAAAGTTATTTTAAATGGTTAAAATTATTCTATGGACACAGACATTTATATCGCTAGTCTGGCGTTATAAATGATTTGCCTCAGGTGCAAAAAAAAAAATCTCCAGATATCAACAACACTCTGGATAACTAGAAAATGAGGCCCTATGTCAAAAATCCACTTCCACTTGAGTAACATAATTTTAAAGGATCTGTATCATGCTATTTTAGCCATTCCAAAGTAAAGTATAGGCATTTATTTGATATATTGTACCTCTATCACTATGGAGTACTCATTTTTGAGAGAAATATAACTATTTTCTGGGAGTATTTTCCGAAGACAAGACGCTTCAATTCAGTTAACTCCGCCCCTCTCTCCGCTCATTCCACATTTGCAGTATTATAAATATAAATATCGCTGCAAAAAGTGAAGTTACTTCACATAATGCAGTTATAAGGAGTTGACATGTGCAACAGTTTCATAAATGGCTAACACACATGCTAACACACACTAACACGCGTTTTGATTGACTCACCGCTCAGCCTGTCCTCCCCATCATCGGGGGTTTACGTTATGGCCCTCGCGTTGGTTATAAAAGTTAATCCACTTTGATTCTGGCCAAGGTTCACCAAGCATCCATCAGGTTGGTTGATAAAGTCGCTGAATCCCGGAAAGAAATTCCAACTTCTGGCGAGTGCACTCTTCTTTAGGAAGGTTGAATAGTCCTGTTCCTCTCGTAGCCAAATGCGCATCTGTGACATTATCATTGGGTAAGAAAAAAGAACAGGCGTGTCCAGAGTAGGTTAGAAAGAGCTTCTTCTTCACAAACAAGACTTCTGTTCGGATCCTCCGGGGGTGCGTTTGTTTAATCTCCCGGGACAGCACAGACGCGTCGGGGACTTTCTTTGTATTTTTTTCTTTTTCTTTCTGACAACAGAAATAATGAAAAAGCTGTTTTATAAATTACAGAGGTCTGGCACTTCCTGTTTGACACTATGACGTAAAATACGTCAGAGTGTCACAACTCTGTCTTTTTTCCAGGAGAGGGCGGAGCAGCTGCTCAGAGAGCAGGATTCAGGAGGATTACTTAGAACTGCGTGAATGAAGCCAAAAACCGCTCTGGGGGTGTTTTTGAGAAGGAAATAGCATAACAACATGGTTAAAAACTCCAAAAAGTCAATATTGCATGATATAGGACCTTTAAAGTAACGTGAAGTACCACCATGTCTAGATTAAAACAGGACTAAACGGAGTCTGAAAAGATCTAATGTGGGCTTAGAAAATCCTTTATCTTTTAATATGTTTCAATGCCATTTATTTAGTTTTTCTTGTGGTTCAGTTGCCGACGAAATTGTTCCATGTTTCTTCCTTTTTTTACCCACTCAAATGTTAAATGTGTATCCTCTTATGTTCTCGACATGAGCGGTTTGATCCTGACACTACTCACTGTTGTTGTGTTCTTGGGCAGAACACTTCACCATCATTGTCTGTGAATGTTTGTAATAAGTGGTGTTTGTTTGGAGAAGCATTTTACTGTGAAATACATTGCTAATATTGGTTTGGGAGAGAACATCCTGTGAACCAGTATTGTTTTGGACGGTGTTAATGTGATCTGCTCATTTTTACACATTGAATAGCAATTTTCTGATCAGAACGGAGAGAAGATGGTCATCCAGGTAAGTCGGGTTCATTCGGAAAACGCAAAATCTATTTTATTTTCCATGGCCTGTACAAAATGTGTTCAATAAACCTAATTTTACAAAAGGCTGACTCCCTCTGTGTACTTCATTCCCTACTGGAGTTTGAGTATAGGCTATTTAATGTTCATGATTAATCAGTTCATCGATTAATCACCAAATTGGACTTAATCGATTTGAAAGTATGTTAACAATCATTATGCTGTGTTTCAGGTGGAAAATACATAATCTATTAACATATATTTTTTGACTGATTATTCAACTTTAACAAGGTTTCATGTTATTACCGGGGGAAAAAATCCTGTTTATGATCTTGACATAAAACGTCCTATACAACGACACTAAGCCGGTGGTTAACAGTTAATCGATAACATTTGATAAAGTTCCCAATTGAGCAGAATGTGCATCACTTTTTTATATGTGTTGATCTGCCATGTTTTGTGTGCAATTTTTTAAAATAAAGTGACAAACCTTTGCAATGTGTGTTTTTCTTGAAAACTTATGACACTTTTCCCCCCACGCTCACAGCGCTCCCTGGTAGCATAGCAGGTACACAACAGCAGAACAACAATGGAGAACACAACAAGTAACACATAGCAATTACACTACTTTGGATTCAGGGCAGATGATACTGTAAATGCGCATGCTTTTGTCACTACATTTGAATAAAGCAGCTGTGAGCAAGAGATTGTCATTACAATAGTTTGCAGGTATGGTACATGGAAAGTCAGTAAATGCATCAAGGCCAACTAAAAGTTACTAAAATAGTCAGACAGTCGCTTATTAGAAGTGGGACCGATGATTGTTTGTCTATTTTGGTATTTACAGTATTTAAGCAGGAAGCTTAAAGTTTAGGCACCTGACTTATGCTAGATATTGTAACCGAGGAAGACTTGCCTTAACTATAGATTCCTTTTAACTATTGAGAATGAGGAGTCACGTGCCGAGTTGGGGTGATTTGGGGGGCTCTGAGCCTGTCGGACATATTGGCTGCGGGTTGGGGGCACGCCCCCGGAATTTCACGCATTCCTCATATTTCAGAGCACTTTAAATTTTGCGCATTTACGTTTTCGGCGAGACAGAGACGGATCTACGGATACGACAACGAAAAGACAGAAAGTAAAACTATGCAAAGAGATAAGGCGAAAGAAAAGGGACCTTACAGGAACAAGCTCATACCGAGCGCAAAACAGCGGTATTTGGAGAAGCTTGCGGACATTCAAAACATCAACACACGAGCTCCCTGCAGCGGAGACCTGGACCATTTACCTCTGTGCACATACATGGACACAGTAAACTACCTTGTATTTGGTGTAAGTTAACGATGCTGGAGTTTAAAATCCACAAGTCTTTGGAAAGTTACACGACTTTCTGCTGTGTCTGGGTGCAGGACATATGGCTCTACAAGCCTCCCGCTGGTGAAAACAGCGTTGTACTGGCAAAAGTAACTTTCTTCACATGCGTTTTAGTGTGTTGTCATTACATTGCATTTAGCGGACACTTCTTGACCAAAATGACAAAGTAATAAAGTGCATGTTTCGTAAACACTACATTGTTACGAGAGGTTCAATGTACACAAACGTTTCCAACGTGTTTTGACAGGTCAGAGTGAGACTTGCGCTCCTCGATGCCGTGTCCGTTTCTGTAACCTAAAAAACTGTGTCCCATTGTTCCTACGTTTTCCATATCTATCGTGAGAGGTATTGGAGCAGTTTTTAACGCAGCAGTGACTTCCAGGCATGGTAAAACAGTGCGGAATAGCAAGAACCTCCGCTACTACGGCGTTAACAACACACGTAAACGATGTGTATTGCCACCGGAGCGCAGCCAATATGGAGGCGAGGGGGGATCGGCGGGGGGGCTCTGTGCCGTGACGACAACTCCTCATTCTCAATAGATTATTGTTGCTTTAATTCAGGAGTTTCTCTGGCTTGGAAATAGTTTACACCAGGGCTGGGACAAAATATTATTTTGCAATATATCACGATGCATCTTTGTTGTGATTTACGTATCGTATCGGAAGCCATGTATTGCAATACGTTTGTGTTAAAGAATTCTGTATAAAGTTAACATGAGTGCACATTTATCTTGAGTGAATGCAAGAAAGTGTTGCTTGGAATGTGACCTTTAAAACTGAAGTATTACAGCTTTAAGTTGGACTGTTGAATCTGTGTGTTGGTTGAAATGTGTGACCTCTAAAGGTGCGTTCAGACCAAACGTGCGTCCACGCTCCGTCAGCCTCTAGTTGGACGCCAAACATTGCCTCTTCACACTCGCGAGAAACGCCTGTTTGCTGGCGCGTGAAGTTTTGCAAGCGTCATAATTAGGAGGCGTGTCATACAACTCAGGCCGAGCGCAAACCGCGATGATCAACTTGTCCTGCATGCTGCAGGTCAGGGGCGCAACTGTAAAGACTCGTTCAAAAGAGCCGGATCGTTCGTGACCGACACATCACTATTGGCGCCCCGTCCTTTCGGCGCCCCATGCAAGGCATATATTGCGTTTGCCCTTTTTGCGCCACTGCTGCAGGTAACAGGTGACGCTTGTGCTCACTATTTGAGCCCATCCCTGATTGGTTAACAAGGCGTAAATGAACGCACGTGTAGATTGTGATTACTTGAGTGCATGAAGCAGTGGGCGGGGCATCGCTGCTCGTGTACCGCGCTGTTCTCCCTGGTTTTGAAGCGCGTCTACATAGGGTTAATATACCACAACACAGATTTAAACCAGCCGTCAAACCTTCCACTTAACCTCTTAGCGCCCGCCTTAACCGAGTGCATTTTCTAGAAGCTTCTCGACTGGAGCTTACAGCCTAAAGGCCAAAGTAACGCCTCATTTAAAAGCTAAGACCTACAATTTATATAGCACTTTCTGGACACTCAATGACACTATACATTGCATTATTCATTCACCCCATACTTGGTGGTGGTAAGCTACTATTGTAGCCACAGCTGCCCTGGGGTAGACTGACGGAAACGAGGCAACCAGTCTGCGCCCTCGGCCCCTCAGACCACCACCAACCACTCACTCACTCACCCACTTTTCGTCACGCAGTCCTTGTGAAGCTTACAGTACGCACTGTAGTCAATACATTACAACTGGACACTGCTACAAACATCCAAAACGCCAGTGTTCTGAGCATAAGTATCATTATGGGGAACAAAAAAAAAAAAAAAACTGACAGTGAAGCTTGTGTTTAGTGCGCAGCTGCTGTGTGAGTTCACAGTCATTCACAGCGTTGTAACCGGTTGTAACCATCTTCCGTGAAAGGGCCAGTGGGAGAGTGGGAGGGCCACTTATCAGACCGGACCGTGTCCATAACACGAGTTCCCTCGAACACACCCAACGCGTTTCCACTCTTCTGAGCAGCCAGGAAGAGAGCGGTCCAGTGGCGCGTGAGAGAAGATTAATTTTGTGAAAAAAACGCTTCAAGAGGAGTCAGTCAGACATGGCCGCCGAGGAGACAGAGACGTGTGACCACGGTTCCTGCGTCCATAACTTTCAGTTGTACTTGGAGCACTCCGGGGAGCACCAGGCCATGCTGCAGTGCATGAACAGCGTCCTGCCTGCGGAGTTCAAGAGGTTGGTCAATCAAAGCCTCAAATCTAGCGCACGTCTTCTCTTTTATCAACGAATGACGTATCTTGAGAATGGCTCACTACTAATTATAATGGTATGTTAATGTTGGGTTAATGAATTAATGGAGCGTTTTGAGAAGCTCGAAAAGTAGGTCTATCAAGCGTATAAAGTGCAATGTCATCATCATCATCATCATTATATTAAAGAGAATAATAAACATGTAGCCTAAGTCAGAAATAATACAGTGGCATTTCTGAGATATGAATTTTGCATTACGGGTCTATGTGGTATCATGAGATTCAGATTCCAAACATTTTATTTGTCAAATCATATTTCTCTCATCCTTGATTGTGGAGCGGGGGGGGGGGGTTTGTCTGATTTAGAAATATGTCTAATTATGAACTATGTTATAGGATTGGAGAAGGCAAAAGCAGTCTGGATTTCCTGGGTGTAGGAAGTGGCGGAGGTTTGTAACGCATTAAAACATATACAGTTAATTACTATTGGTTGACATTTGCTACTAAAAATATTACTGTATAGGCAGTTGAACGTCTGCTCAATTCGCTTGCGTGACAGAATCTGGTTCACCGGGTTGCCGTGGCATGGATTAATCCAGCCTGCAAATAAGATAACGTCTGAACTGTCATCTACAGTAAATATACGTCATGTGGGATTTATCAGCTTTGTAAAGCTCATACTTCAGTAATATTATTTAAGCCTATTGTTTATTTAGGCTAATATTCTGGTTCTACTGGTTTTGCGGAAGTTTCACATTACCAACGTGGCTCAAATGTCATATGATTATTTTGGTACAACAAAGCCACATTTTTCCTCAATGTATGCAGGCCATAAGGGATAAAAGTCAACTATATATTTGTGCTTAACTTGAGCTTGTGTAATTATGTCTATCAGATTAGTTATCTCTGGTTTTGCAGTTATTACACTTGAAGGTTTTTATCATTTATATTTATTTATGCATTTACTATTCATTTCTCTATTCATTTGCAGGTGAGGTGGATGCCCATATGTTAACATTGCTCCAGTCCACTTTCCCCGGTGTTCCTGTCACTTCAGACATAGTAGAGGGCACCCTTAAGTTCACTGACAACTTTAAAGGTAAGTCTGTAACTAGAAAACTGTGGATAAATGTAATAATAAACTTAACATTAGTTTTTTACTCAATGTCATTGCTTGTCCGTACAGCGCTGGTAGCTAAGACCCCCAACCTCAAGACTGTCCCGTTTGACTGGCACATCATGCAAAGTGAAGACTATATGAAGCAAGCCAAAGCAAAGGGGACATGAAGAAGTTTGACTTTATCAACATGATTCAGGTAACACAGTCATTCCCAGCGCCAGCAAAGGTACTACACCTGCAGACAACCAATGAAGACCCAACCCATGGATTTTGCATGTTATGTAAAATTATTTGTTTAAAATGGCATGTGAACTTTTGGACCCTGATCTTTACACATGAATCATTTTGCCCATGCTTGTTTACACTGGGGAAAATGGCCAGTGATGTCTATCTGCCATATTTAATATTCGGCATTGTACCCACATGTCCCTGAATGAATGGGCTAAGAATGATTTTATTTGATTTATAGATGATGTATTATGTGGAGGACATGGCTGCAACTATTCAGTTCTACCATGGGCTTTTGAAGAAGAATGGACGACTTATGATCATTGTTGAAACAGGTAAGTCATGTTTTATGGAGCGTGTGTATTGTGTAGGTGCAGGAGGATAACAGGCCTCCATTTGTGCAGTGATGTGTATATTATGTTAGCTCCACCAGTAGGGGAACAGGGGAGAGTGCTTGTGCAGGCGAAGGTGCTTGTAGATAGGCTGGAGTGTAAATTGGGAAACTACTGTATATTAAACAACTGTATGAATTGTATATGTACTTCATCATTCAATAAATAATAAAGTGTTTTGGGTCCCGAGCCACCAATCAAAAACCACTGCTCTTGGCCAGGCTTTCTTGAAAAATGAAATTCCTGGTTAAATAATGCTTGAATAGAAACTTAAACATTCTTGTGCATATTCAGCACCACCATCCTAATTCTCCAAATGTTCACCTGTAGGAAAAGGTGGCTGGGACACCCTGTGGAAGACCTTCAAGAATGATCTCTGCAATCACACCGTCACTGGACAGGTGAAGCCCTGCCTCGATAAACTGGGCCTAAAATATGATGAGCATAGGATCCATAATGAATTTGACATCTCTGAGTGCTTTGACCCAAAAAGTAAGCTTGGCCGTGATCTGCTCAACTTCATGACGGGTAAAGACGACTTCTACACGGGTTTCACCCCAGAAACCCAGAAAGCCATCTTGGATCTCCTCAAAGACAAGTGCAGCACACAGAAGGATGGCAAGACCATGTTCAATGGCACCCTGGACTGCATCCTAGTCCATGCATGAGGGAAACAAGGATGTACAAATCAGATAGCTCAGTAGCATATACGGCTTTTTAAAGGGTTTTATATCAACACAACTTTATACAATAAAAGTAGCACTTTTTATTCAGCCAACCAATGCAGACAAATACATTTGATTTAGTGAGATGTTTCTAGTCTGTTTGAGTGAAAACTATTATGTACGGATACACAATATAATGTGTGTTTTCTTAATTGGAAATTTCTTTTGTAATCACATAAAGTCTGGTGGTTTGAACCGATGGCACTGAAACTTCTTTTTTTTCCCTCAACTGTAGATGTACCTTTGTTTTGACCATATTTTATATATACAAAATAATTTTGAGAACTAATCAAACAGCTTAATGTAACTTCAATCCATTTGAAACCGTAAATAATTAATTACGTAATAACAAAATAAAACACCACCAAACGCAAGCAAAGAACGTACCTCAGGTCATAAGCGACATTTATTTATTTTTTTAACCAAAAGTGTTTGTATGTTACCAGCAGATGTCGCCAAAGTCCTTCTAGAGAAGGCTGTCTGATAGGAAAGTTCCAAATCATGTTGGTAGGATTAAGATATTCTTACAGTGACACAGCGTTCTTTAAAATTGCTACATAGTTAAATAATGTAGATGTTTAATTGCACCACAAAAATCAGAAGAAACAAATAAAGGCTTGTTTTAAAAATTATTCAAGTTAGACGTTACAAAGTCGACATTGCATCAAGCATTTTAAACACGTTCATGAACTGGGAGAATTGTCTTTGTTTTACTATTTAGGACCAAAGAAGGTAACAAAAAAAAACTAATTTTCTAGGAAGTAAATATGAATATGGAGACGTACTTGGGACTGTCTAAGACCGATACGATCGCTGCTTTATGAGCTCTAGGCTTGTGTAATACACTAAACTTATATTGGTAACTGCATCCACAGCAATTAACTTACCCTCCGTGAATGCACATAAAGGAGGGGCATAATGACCGTGATGACCCTAAAAGCAAGGTTGCCATATACAGTATATGTTGGAGCCATTTTAGCCCATGTACACGTTTGATCCTCCTGCCACTGCGTGGCGCTCTGTGTGTGTGAACTCAGGTTATTACCTGCCCTATATAAGGGGGGAGGAGGGGGCACTTGGGTGTGGCAGTGTGGAGGCAAACTTCTTTTGACCGTGTCTATGTATCTGAGTCCTGAAACCTGTGTATGTATGGATTGCTTTGAGGTATGCAAATAAACCTTTCTGGAACACAGTATTTTTATGGTTCATTGTGGAGGAAGACACGCGTCCGAGACGCCTAATCACTGCTGCCAGAGCGGACGTTTGCACAGGGCAAACGCTGCCCGCTACAGTATATATATATATATATATATATATATATATATATATATATATATAAACAATACACACAACTTCAAATGCAAAAAAGGGGTTTCTTTATTTCTCCCAAATGTTCTAGAAAACGTCAGAACAGGTTTTGTTATATTTATTTATTTTTTAACATACATTTCAACAAATGGCGTTATTACGGCGTTACTAACACTTGAACTACTGCAGCACATACACTGTTCAAACAGTACAAAAACGGCAGTGGCACCTCTGCAAGAGGACTGAAAACAAAATACAATTGTCTGTTAACATTCTCTATTAAATAGAAACAGAATAAGAATATCAAGTAGAAGCTCTTGTTGCTGAAATGCGTTTTACACCAGCCAGTTTCATCTTAAAATGTCCTTTCTTGGTGGTTCCTTCTCAAGTAAAAGTGCGCGAAATAGACATGAAACTCACGCATGAGGAAATAGCACCACCGTATGTTGACAAAAGGGATTACATTAGTCCATTAGTGAAATAAAACAGTAATAGGTTTTCCCAAGTAACATTTTTAATAGATACCTATTATTTCACCTGGTTACATATATATAAATATATTGTAGTTAATCATAATGTTGTGTGAGTGAATGGTTAGTGGAGGTTTGAGAACCAACTGACACAGAAGTTGGCCTTCGGGCAGGGATCTCATAACGTTTTGGGCTGCGACCCCCAAAATAGCAGAATTTAAGACCTCTCACTGTACAATTATATTATAATTTAAATAATTTTAGGTGCAACACATTTAACATCTGGTTTATTAATGTTAGTTTGGATACATTATTGTGATATTCATCCTGTGACCCCACTTCACTGAAGAAGTTTGACTTTATCCACATGATTCAGGTATTGTTTGATGCGGCTGTTGGAATAATCACAATCATATGCAAAGTGTGTGCGACTGGTTTAAACTCTGCTGCAGCTGGTCATTCTCAGTATCAGATATCAGACAATCAATGCAAACAACCACTATGCAACCAGTCCTTAGATTTTGCATGTTACGTTATAAAAAATAGTCAAAATCATGTATCAATTTCATTTCACTTCACGATTGTGTGTCACTTAGTGTGTGTCACGGCGAGAACCAGAACACCGGTGTTCCGGTTCTGGCCGTGACCATGTGACGATGTGATGTTTACATATTGCGCGAGCTCTGCACATGAATATTTTATAAAAGGCTCGGTACTATTGTAGCCAGCTGTGCGCCACCATGGCCAATTAGCTGTTGTGGACCTGCTGTCTCCCCCTGAAGTCGACAGGAACAGGAAATGATTGCTACAAAGGTTGGGTGTGATGTTTATGATAACTGTACTGACATTGAGATAAATGGGTAATAAAGGCTTCATTCAGTCTTATCAGTGCGTTGGCGTCTTTTACACTACACGCAAAGAATAATTATTAAAAGAATAATCACTCTCTCAACCAGTCTCGAATTCACTCCACGTGTTCGAAAAAGGTGTGCTTCAGGACACTTAAGTGCTAACCCCTACACTACAGTGTCACACCAAATATGTCCTTAATGCTTGTATTCATCAGATATTCTGTACCCATCACAGTAAGCCATGCCATTCCATCGGCCATGTCAAAATGTGACAGTCACCAATTAACGTGGGATGTTATTAATTGTACGACGAGGCTGCGTCCTTTCCTCAGCCTGTTTATGCATAATTTTGCATTTGTGTCATTTGTTTGAGGTTAAACAACCTAGAAACAGTTTCCAAGTTATTCTTATCCCCCCTTCATTTTTAAAGCAGTACTAAGTAACTCATGCCCCTAGAGGCCGTAAGCGCCACTGCAGGTGTCGTAGCATGTTACGTTTTGTTTTTAGTCATTAATTGTCCGTGAGAGTGAATACTACGCTGACAGAAAAGGCGAAGAGAGAGGGATATTGTACATCCAATTACACAATGGAGGGAATTTTTTTTTACACAAACTTGGCTGTAAATACTGTTTAAAGTGGCGCTAGCCCACAGTTAGCTTTGCCCGTTAGCCTGTTAGCTTCTTCTTCCTGATTCCATTAGTGTGTATTGGTTACTCTGGTCCGGTGGCAGCGAAGTTGCAAGGGTGGTTTTCTGGCCAGAGACACCAGGGGGAGAGGAAAGACCCCCCAATCATCCCATCAACACTTGTATTACCCCCAGAGGGACTACGAGAAGGATTTATTTAGGTAAACACGTTACTTAGTACTGCTTTAAAAGGTGCATTATGATTTTTTATGTGGAAAAAATGATATTTGTGCGTAATTGTCCGTTTTGTAACCCCATGGCTGTATGGGCAGTTAGCATGGCGCCTTTACTTTCCATCACAGTGGACTCTAGGACGCTCCAGGATCAATTGTTTTGTGTTGTTTTGCGTCCTAGAGACCACTGTGATGGAAAGTAAAGGCGCCATGCTAACTGCCCATACAGGTGCTGGGTCAGTGAAAGGTCAAATACACACAAATTAGACTTTTTTTTCTTCTTCTTTTTTACATAAAAAGTTGCATAATGCACCTTTAAGTATTGTTCTTAAGTAGTGTTTTTGAGGATCTCGAGCAGTGGTTCTCAAATGTGTTACGTCGGGACCCACAACCCTGGGATGACAAGCAGCGACTTACAGTAAATAGAGCTTAGACTAATATGATGTAAGGCAAGGCAAGTTTATTTGTAGAGCACAATTCATACACAAGGCAATTCAAAGTGCTTCACAGCTGCAGAAAATTACAAGAAAACAGATAAAATCAATCAATAAAACATCAACATAAAGTTAATCAATTACAGTAAAAGGCAAGAGTGCAGATAAAATACTTTCAGTTTTCATATGCACGGGTAAAAAGAGCTGCTTTCAGCCTGGATTTGAACATTGTCAGAGTTGAGGCCTGTCTCACATCCTCATGAAGACTGTTCCAGATTTAGCTGCATGAAACTGAAACGTAGCCTCACCGTGTTTATTATTGACTCTGGGAACCACCAGGAGACCCCTCCCTGAAGTTCTCAGGGCCCGAGATGGTTCATACGGCTCTAACATGTCAGAGATGTACTTTGGTGCTAAACCATGAAAAGACTTGTACACAAGCAGAGCTGTTTTAAATTCTATTCTCTGAGTGACAGGAAGCCAGTGCAGAGACCGGAGCACTGGACTAATGTGGTCGTATTTCCTGGTTCTTGTCAGGACTCGAGCAGCAGCGTTCTGGACGTTCTGCAGCTCTAACAGCTCGTTTAGAAAGGCCAGTGAGCAGCCGTTACAGTAGTCTAACCTGCTGGAGACAAATGCCTTAAAAAATAAAAATAAAAAAGCATGTTAACTACCTCATAGTGACCACCTTAACCTAAGACTACACTGGGAATAAACTAGCCGTGGCAAAATGAAAGCATTACATGTTGTTTAAAAGTATAATTGGATCCAAGCTGTCATCAAATGTAAATTTCTCCAAGGTGCGGCTTTCCAAAATGTTCCATGTGGTAAACACAGCCTGTGACCAGTGTGGCCAGAAACAGGCTTCACTGACTCACACTTTTTGGAACTGTCCTGACATAACAGATTACTGGACTAACATTTTTATATTCATGTTTGATATTTGTGGAAAACAGTTACACCCTGACCCTGAGCCTGTACGGAGGACCGTGGCTGCCAAATAAATATAATATATAATATAATATATAATATATATAAATGTATAAGTTATCTTCTTCCCACTCGCTTTCAGGTAGAAATTGATCATTTTATTTATATATTGTATATTTTTCTTTTGTCTGCCTGAAATAAATGAATGAATGAATAATATATTTACTATATAAACTCTTCCTCACCCTCCGCGGCCGGTCTTTTTTTCCTCCAAGCTCGAGGCCTGGGAGCTTGAGGGTTCTGCGCAGTATCTTTGCAGTTCCTGGAACTGCACTTTTCTGGACCGAGAGGTCTGATGTATTTCCTGGGATCTGCTGGAGCCACTCCTCCAGTATGGGGGTCACTGCCACAACTTATTTTAAATCGTATATTTGTCACTTTTTTGTCTCTCTTGCGTCTTTTTCATCACTCTTTAGTCGTGTTTTTGACACTATTTTGATGCTTTTTTTAAAGAAGCTTTTAGATTTGGATACTGCCCAACTGGAGAAAATGTGCTCGGTTCAGGTGGAGGTTAAGAGGTTACTTAAAATAAATAGTTAAAAAATAAAACAAAAATACAATTGACCTATTTATCTTAGAGGTATCATTAGAAACCTTCTGTCTAATTGGCACCATTACTAAGTTTTTCCTTCACTGCTGATATATTTTCCGAAACACAAGGTCCTTAACCACATGAGGCTTGTATCTTAAACTTCATCTGCTCCACTTCAGGTAAAAGTCTCTTCTTGTAGATGTTAAGGTGCATTTGGATAAAATACAGCGAGATCATGGACTTTTTCACTAATGAAAAAGTTGGAGTGACTCACTGAGCAGCAACATGGTGCCAGCCAGTACCCCCAGGATGAGGGGTAGGGGTGTGCTCGGAGGTGGGGCCCTGCCACAGGCGGCGTTTGAGCCTTTGCAGTCGCTGACCTCTGCTGTGACCGTGGAGAGCTGGCCCAGGCTCTGTGTGTCTGTCACTCTCAGCTGCACAGTGTAGAACCCAGGGTCGAGCTCTTTGACCAGCTGCAGGATGATCCCGGTGCCTGAACAAGGAAATGTTCACAATTAGTCATTACATTGAAAGAAGATAAACTATTGTACATAAATAACCTCCAAACTGGCTACCACTACTGCCACACTAAGAATAGCCACTGGAGAAGATCCATCGATTACTGAAAGATGCACTAGCAGTTTGAAACATTATTCCAGGTTGTACTGACCGGTTTCGTTCATTCGCGCCGTCCAGTTGTTCCTGGACGATCCCTCCAACTCGACACTGAAGGGCGCAGAGAATCCCGGCCCGTCCTTGTCTGTGACTGTGAGCAGGCGAGTGCCGAACATTTTGTTACACACCTGGAAGCACAGAACGATGGGTGACGGGTATGAAGGTTACACGCCTTTAAAGGGACTAGATGCATGTTGGTCATTTTTATACTCACTACTGCCACCTCAGGTCTAACACGTAACTTCAGTTTCTATATTAAAGAGGGGGTATTATGTAAAATCGACTTTTTCAAGCTTTACATCATGTTATTATGTCATTCCTTCATTAAACACATGCCTGGAGTGTTGCCTTGGCTCATTCACGTACGTTTGAGTTATCTTTAAAAACTTAGACGGCAGCCATTTTAGGTGTAGCTATGCCTCAGTCCTCCTAGGAAAGCCCCCACCTCCTGGAGACGCCTCTAGACCTTTCGTCACCAGCCGAGTTACCAACCACTGCTCCTCAGCTCAGCAGAGCCCCCTCCCCACATGTCGAGTGCAGATGTAAACAGTCAGTCATCATGGAGGATTAGCTTCATGTGTTGTAAACAGGAGCTACAGCAGCTCTGAGACTTTTACAAAAAAACACACATCAGTGTTTCTGTTACCTCAACACCCAGGATGACGGGATCTGCGCTGGGAATGTGTTTAGGCCTTGATGATACCCTGATAACATTCCCTCCGGAGAAAGCAATTGGAATAAATGTGGGGCAGCACGGTAGCGCAGCGGTTAGCGCCTCCGCTTCACATCTAGAAGGTCCCGGGTTCGATTCCCACCAGGACGGGGCCTTTCTGTGTGGAGTTTGCATGTTCTCCCTGGGTCTGCATAGGTTTCCTCCGGGCACTCCGGTTTCCCCCACCACTAAAAACATGTGCAATAGGTGAATCCTCCACCCAGGTGATTCTGACCATCAGCCTGGCTCCACATCATGGAGATGGGTCCCCGGGCGCGGCACTGCCGTCGACCACTGCTCCTTACGGGTTGCCTCAGTGGCATCGAAGGATGGGTCAAATGCAGAGGACAAATTTCCCTACAGGGACAATAAAGTATACAAACAAACAAGCTAAAGCTCCAGTCATCACGTGAAAACGAGAAATATGCACGAATAAAGTCAATAAAGCCACCATCTACACAATGAACCGTTTAACGATGATCACACACTGAGACGGGATTGTTGATTTTGAGGTTTATTGCTCACATTTAATCTACAGTGGGTCGTAGCCGAGTGGTTTTCTCCCCGAGCTAACAAGCTCTTAGCAGTTAGCCACTAAAAGCTAGCTCGGAACGAGTTATTGAAAACAAGTATCCTATTATGCACTTATCACGTCAATAAAACTGGCAACTACATGAAGCAGCCTTTGGGATGATCACACACTGAGCCTGGCTTGTTGATTGTTAAGTTTATTGCACAAATTTCATCTACAATGGGTCATAGCCGAGTGGTTTTCTTCCGGAGCTAACAAGCTAGCCGCGAGCCGCTAACAGCTAGCTCGGAACATTCATTCAATAAAGCAGGCAACTACAGTACTTGAAGCAGCATTTATGATGATCACACAACGTGTAAGAATTTACACATTTGTGGTTTATTACAGACTTTTCATCAACAATGAGCTGTAGGCGATTGTTACATGCTAACGGGGTAATCTCGAATAATGTCCACCTGCACAGATAATGTCCCTGGGGAGATCCTGGTGTAGACCATGGGGGTATAGTTAAAGATCCATAGGGCATGGCAATAGCGAAGAGTGACTAGATAGCCTCCAAACAGCAGGTATTTTTCAGGCAAGAGCTCCTTCAGTGTGGACACAGAGCCCATGAACTCTCAAAGGTTCGTTTCCAAAGTCACTTCCGAGTCAGACGCAGAATCAAATCATATCCTGCGTGGCCATTGTTCACAAAGTGATAAAGCGTAGCTCCTTTCCAACAGTAAAATTAAAACATAGTGAAAATCGATCGTGGTTTCAACATGTGAAGGAGAGAATGTATGTAGCAGTGTTTAGTTGTGATGATAGCACATACAGTGCTGAAGGGGGGCGTGTCGGAAAGGGTCAGGGCTTCTTAAAGAGACAGAGGCCTATTTCAAGACGTTCGCTACAGCCATTTTGCGACAGCAAATTTATTCAAGGCAGTTATTTTAATTTACTGCATTTACAGACAAACATAAGTTTGGATCATCATTGTAGTATGCTATAGACTGGTACTATGTGACTGAAAAAAGCATAATACCCCCTCTTTAAGTGTGTGACAGTGCAGGATTTTAGAGGCAGTTGTGGTGAACAGGTCTGGGCTCATTCTACACATTAGGACATTGCTGGAACATGTAGGGGGAGAAAAATACTAAATATTAACATTTTTAAACTCTGTATAGTCCCTTTAACCTCTTAAAAAAACCTCATCAAACTTTCTGGTGATAATAACACTCCCCGGGGTCCCTGTCACCGGTTGGGTGGTTTTTGACTGACCCTGATGCCTCGCTCTTGGATGGTGGGAGCGTTATCGTTCACATCCTCCAGTTTGATCTCCAGAGTCCCAGTTCCTGTGGCCGGAACCTCGTCTGAGAAGAGAGAGTAGGAATTAATGGGTAAAGAAAATATAGTGCCTTGCGAAAGTACAAATGTTACACATTTTGTCATGTTTACAACCCTAAACATAAAGATTTTATTTTGAATTTTTTTACTGAAAGTTCACACACAAGTAACAGACAACTGTGACGTGAAAGCAAAATGATACATGATTCTGTTATTTAAAAAAAAAATAGAAAAGTGAAAAGTCGGGCGTGCCTTCAGCACGCTATATTCATACAGCATTTTCGGAGTGCATTAAATTGCCTTTATAACATTCCTAATGACTGCAGAAAGTTCACACCTTGCCCTAACCATTAAATAGAGGCCACCTGTGTGTAATCTACTCTCAGTATAATTCCAGCTGTTCTGTGAGGGCCTCAGAGCTATGGTCAGAGTGTATTGGTCACTAACCAACATCATGATGGCCAAGGAGCACACCACAGAGGTCAAGGATAAAGCTGTGGAGAAGTTTAAAGCAGCGTTAAGTTATACAAAGATTTCCCAAGATTTGAACATCTCACGGAGCACTGTTCAATCCATCATTCGGAAATGGAAAGAGTATAGCACCACTGTGAACTTACCAAGACACTGCCGTCCACCTAAACTAACAGACCGAACAAGGAGAGCACTGGTCAGAAATGTAACCAAGTGCCCCAAGATAACTCTGGAGGAGCTGCGACGTACTGCCGCTGAGCTGGGGGAATCTGTACATGGGACAACTAGAGTCGTACTCTACACCAGTGGTTCCCAAAGTGGGGTTCGGAACCCCTCGGGGGTCACGAGGCCTTGGGTGAGGGTCCCCAGATGATTTCAATATGAAATAAAAAGAAAAATGCTACTGTTTTTAGTATATTTTTGAGTGTAAAACTGCCTATAATTAGTGGAATCCATTCAAATAAACTGTTTAAATACATATTCACTTGATTTTAAAATGTTATTCTTGCCCCAAAGTAGCATAAGAGGCACTAACTTTATACAATGAGGGTCCTGCGTTGTTTACGTGTCAGTTTTTGGGGTCCCAGCCATAAAAGTTTGGGAACCCCTGCTCTACACAAATCTGGCCTTCATGGACGAGTGGCAAGAAGAAAGCCATTATTGAAAGGAGGCCATAAGAAATCCCGTTTGAAGTTTGCTAGAAGTCATATGGAAGACACAGCTACCATGTGGAAGAAGGTGCTTTGGTCAGATGAGACAAAAATTGAACTTTTTGGCCCAAATGCAAAACGTTATGTATGGCACTGCTCATCGTCCTGAGTGCACCATCCCCAGTGTCAAATATGGTGGGGGGAGCATCATGCTATGGGGCTGCTTTTCCTCAGCGGGGACTGAACTGGCAACCTCTTGGACCAGAGACCAACACACTATCACTGAGCTATACCTCCATACCTCCATGGCCTCCACTTTCTTAAAGGCAACCTGGAAATTACCCTTTTTACTTTGGGGAAAAGAAAGGAAATACAAACAAAAATATATAAACTAAAACCAAGTATTCCTATGAATAAATCATAAGTAATTTGGAGCTGTTGCCTTCCTCCTTATTTTTCAACCTACTTACCTGTGTTAGTAGAGGTAAAACTCGGATCACTACACAGATATGAACCAAGTAACACTAGCGTAACTGTAAGGTAACTCTATCAAAAAATTAAAAAAAAGCATTAGAAAAGTGTCAAAGTCATATTTGAACTGGCACCGGAGACCGGTAAACTATCATTGAGCTATAAGCCCATACTGAAGTAAACCTGATATGCACTACTTTTCTCTAAATCCCCGGGTTTGAAAATAGGTCCAAGCCATTGGAGGGGACGGGTCATTTTTGCCCCTCCATTTTCTAGATTGTTTTGCCTCAATTGATTCCCTACTATCCCTCCAAGTCTCTGTGTGTAGTTGCGCATATTTCTAAACTGTTCTTTCTTCGTTTTTAATGGCGCCGATTAATGGTCTTCCCAGTAGGTGGCCAGTCAAAAAAAAAGAGGTTAGGGTGGGAATTGATCCAGCAAACTTGTGATTGTGAGTCCAGCGCTCTACCAACAGAGCTGAGGCAGCTATAGCTGAGAGGACCTTGGATTAATATGATAAAAAGCACTGAGCTCATGCATTTGCAGAAAACGGAGAGACGGCTTTACAGTTCAGGCAAGATTAATTGAATCATTTTATAATTAGAGTGAACTCGGCAGGGAGACAAATATTTGAGAGGATGCTTCAGCCATGCAGCAACGTCGATGGGTGAAACAATATTTTGATCAGGCCCATTTAGTAGAAGGAATGCACAGGGAGACGGACAGGAAACAGCCAAACTGAACTTCCTGTGATTGTACAGTCCAAAAAAGCTGAAATTGGAGCAAAAAATGTTCAATTTAAAGCTTCTTTCTGTGACAGAGGGGTAGTAAAACTACGTATGAGTCTAAAAGTGTGGCGTTTGTGAATAAAGGGGGAATTTGGGGGAAATTGACGATTTTCAGGAGAAACTCTAGCTGCATCCGAAACCATTAAATTGTAGCCTCTAAGTACTAACACTAGCAACTAATCCTTAACCTTTCATGGGGTCAACTGTTAGATCTCTATGCAGTTAGTGAACTAGAGCTTCAGCAGCATTTGCCCAATTCGACCGTCCTTACCCAGGGGAAGGGTGACATCATCACCAACAGCTGTTCTTCTTCTTTAAAGTGCAGTGCAGGCCAAACAAAAGCGCATACCGCCACCTACTGTATATTGTCCAACAACAACATAGTGTGCAAATAAAGACATTTAAGGCGGAAAAAAAATATATCCAAATGATCCTTCACATTTCCCTTTATTTTATCTCAACAGCGGTTTCATAAAGCTACAGTATGCAAATTAGCCATGCGGCTTAAGTTTCTACTAAATGAAAACAAAAGCAGGAACTGCCTTCATTTAGGCCATTTACTGAGGAGGCTCTTTAAAACCATGTGACTGTGCTGTGGTGACGACAACATGTATTTTGTCACTTTTATATAGTTTGACTTGCGCAGAATCTTATTTATTTTTTATTATTTTCATTATTAAATGTGCACCTGTCAATCAACAGTGGTTGCGTATGAATCACTCGAGGATGGGAGCAAGGGGGGTGGGGAGATTGGCGCAGTGGCTTATGGGATGGCACATAGCTCCTAATGGCCAGTGAGTTAGCATCAGAGGTCCCTATGCTAAAGTGGCTATTATAGTTAGCATACAGGCCACTTTCCCTAACTCCTTCCTAACCGAAAGCTCAATTTGGACGCTTCTTGTCATGGCTGACGCACATCCGGTTTGGCGTCAGACCTCTTACCAATTTACTGGTTTCGGATGGAGCATCTGACAGAGGCCAACATGCTGCCAGAAGAACAACTCTGGCTATTTTGACGGTGGATGGGCGGGTCACATGCCACTTAGAAGCCATCTTAAGCCACAAGGTGGCGCTGTTGTGCTCAGGCATAAGCCAGCAGGTGGTGCTGTTGTGCCATTTTGCAAGGGCTTAATAAGTGGAGTGGTTAACTTGACCCCCACATATTATAAATTGTCGGAAAGCTCTGACTAAGGCGCATGTGACTGTCAGGGTCATTGTTCACTGCCGAGTATGCAGTGACCAACATGTGTAGATGAGTTAGAAGTGATCAGTAGAGTGATGCCTCTTTGATATGTTGATCCCCATGACAGGGAAGGCCTGTATGATTATTTTCACAACTCCATACCATCCCGATTTTTTTTTTATTTGAATTTTTCAAGAAAAAACATTTGAGGGGCGCCAGTGGGTCATTTTTGGCGACAGTGGCTGCGTTTGCACATGGTTAGGTCCAGCTCGGGAATGTGCACGCGCGCCGGATTGGGTCCGTTCCAATCCGACAAAGTCTGTGAAAGATATGAGACTTTGAATTTTGTTGAAAATGGCCTCTGAGTCATGACCACGCCCAATAATATTTCCAAAATTTAAATGATGATTTTGAAAGCCACATGGGTCTGGGACATTTTGGACAAAAATTGAGGCTTTCGATTGAAAACTCGGATCACGGGTCAGAAGTTCAAGAGGTACGATTTTGAAGGTTCGAGGTTTGGGCCAAGATGGCCGACTTCCTGTAGCATTTAGGGCGGGGCCATAATATGTTTTTTTTACATGTCCTGACATGGTCTATGTCCATGGCCAGTGTCACCTTTGTACGATGACTTTTTTTGCGACCGGGGTCTCATTGACTCAATGTAAACTGCCTGTTTGAGGGGGCGCCACTAATTCGAGCTCCCGGAGCACTAATTTCTGATCCCTGTTACTTGCATATCGGTTCACGTTTGCTATGTGAATTCTTGCGTTTTCTGTTTCCGTTATTGATTTTAATTAGTCCCTCGCGGGACACTGCGTGTCACTAGCTCGGGCCTAATAATCCATCGGTTTTATGCTCCAGGGTTCGATTTTAGGGCCAGTGCTTTTTAACCTGTATATGCTCCCTCTTGGTGATGTCATCAGGAGACATGGAGTCAGCTTTCATAGTTATGCTGATGATCCACAGTTGTACATCTCCATTTCTCCTGATGACACCAGGCCAGAGGCGTGCTGGCCATAGGGAGAGTCAGGACGTTTCCCGGTGGGCTGCTCGGTTCCGGTGCTTCTGGGCCGGGCCATCAGAATAAAATAATGAAATAATAACTCACTATTCCAGGCCTAAAGGCTTTAACTGGGCTGCAGCAGGAGCATGAGCTGCTGTTCCAGATATAAATGAAGTAACACAAGCGTAATTGTCATGGAAATCTATCAAAATAACGACTGATGAATGGAAATCTGAAAAATATTCGCATCGAACTTTTCATTCTTGCAGCGGGGAGATACCATTTCATATTGAACTAACTCAGAGGGGTGTTTAAGTGGAACACCCCTCCGCTTTAGTTCAAGTTGGTGCAGTCCAATCCAGCGGAGACAAGTGTCCGCGCGAGTAAAGAGAGAAAAGGGCAGTGAAAGGTAGAAAAGTGGTCAAATAAATGTTTTTATCTACATAACTTGTGCTGATTGTGGGTTTGTATCAGGCTCAGACTGTGTGTGCAGCGGCCCATGTGAAAAGAGAAATTGTTAGAAAATTGTCAATGTGTGGTATTTGATCCAGCGACCTCTTGTACTTGAGACCAGCGCACTATTACGGAGCCATAATTCCGGGCCGGTCTTCTCCAAATTCCCGGGCTGAAATTAGGTCCCAGCACGCCCCTGCACCAGGCCAATGGACGCACTTTTAAACTGCATTTTAGATATCAAATCCTGGATGGCAGAAAACTTTCTCCAGCTTAACCAGGACAAAACTGAAGTTTTAGTCATCGGTCCTGAGGCCCAGAGAGAGAAACTTTTACCCAAACTACAGTCACTGTCTTTTAATCCTTCCTCACAGGTGAAGAACCTGGGCGTGATTTTTGACTCCGAGCTGACTTTTATTCCACACATTAAGAATATCACAAAAATAGGTTTTTACCATCTAAAGAACATAGCCAGAGTCCGCCCCATGTGTTTCAGGATCGATTTTAAAGTTCTTTTAATGGTTTTTAAATGTCTTAATGGTCTTGGTCCTTCTTATCTTTCAGAATTACTTTTACCTTATGAACCTTCATGGCCCCTTCGCTCCTCCGGCAGGGGTCTCCTAGTTATTCCTAAAGTCAACAGAAAGACTCACGGCGAGGCGTCTATAATATAATATAATTTTTCTTTTATTTTTCAGAATTCCTGAAGTGAAGACCTGCGAGCGACTGATTGCAAGCCTTTCAAGCGACCAAATAGAAGCAGCAGCGCAATTCATCCGGTTAGGTGTGCACAAACCTTAACACACTCTACTTTCGTATCAAGCAGTCCTCACTTCATCACCTTCAGTTGGTGCAAAACGCAGCTACCCGCCTTTTCACAAACTCATCCAGACGCTCCCACATCACACCAATCCTCTCCTCCCTCTGCTGGCTTCCGGGCCATATTAGAATTTAGTTTCAAAGTTTGTCATTTGTTTTTAAAGCTCTTCATGGACATGCTCCCCCATATCTGTCCGAGCTTCTGTCCAGCCCTGCGCTCGTCCCCTCAGAAGGTCCTGGATGTGCGCAGATCCAGTCTAGGCAGTGGGGCGATCATACTTTGGTCTCCCCAGTGTGGCTGTAAAGTGCTCTCGAAATAAACTTTGATTGATTGGTTGATTGGTTGACAGCCCAATGTCTGCGTGTGGCGTTCTTCCTATTTAATTTTTATTACTGACTGCTCCTAAACTAAAACAAACACCAAATCTTTCTCCTACATCCAACCATTTCTTACAAGATTATATCGCTAGCTTTTCCTCCATGTTTAATCTGTTTTACATTTTCGAAGGAAAAAAATGGAGTTGACGCCATTTCCTCCTTGAATATTACTGAGACATGATCAGATGAAACAAAATGCCACTCCTGGTATTTTTTAATTTTTCATGACATAAAAAACAATTGAAAAAAAGGTACCATCGTCGTAGGCCTCGATCAGAGCAGTGTAGACGTCATTCTTCACAACCAGATGCTCTCGGTCCATCTCAGACTTCACTGTTACTACACCGGTGTCTTTATCCACGTTCAGCCAACCGGCCGGGTCCCTCACGATCATGTACCTGCAGAAGCAGAAGCAGATTTCATCCTAGGGCAGATACGAACGGGCAGAAAAGATCCCTACGACATTTTGCAGCAGATTTCATAACTGTGTCAAAGCGTGTGTGCGTCAGTCCTTCGAATGAAGCAGTTGAGAAAAAGACAAGACCAAACAAAAGATTGTGAAACGGGCTCGACACACGAGAGTCCGTGATAAGTTTATACAGATTTGCTGAGCCATGAACAGTAACAACATCTTGAATGTTGGGACTGTTCACTAAAAGCTCATATGGTAGCAAGTTCAGTTAATAACAGGCTTACTAATGTTGAATTTCTTTCGTTCTTGTTTCACGTGGCAAACCCACTAGTGCACTACATGAACAAGCTTGAAATTTCCGCCTCGTTTCACAAGTTCCATCAAAAACAAACTGAATAGAAGTGCCGTCCCGTGTGTTGCTCATAACCGGCCGAGGTCGACTGAAACTCACCTGACCGTCTGCTTGGGGGCTATGTCGGGGTCGTGGGCGGTGTATCGTACCAACGCTTGGTTCACGGCGAGGTTCTCTCGTTTGGAGATCACTTTGACGGCGGGGTCGAATATTGGCGGTTCGTTGACGTCGAGCACGGTGACCGTTACTCTGGCGGTGGAGGTGGGGAGGGCCACGGCGAAGGGGACCTCGTTTTCCACAGCCACCAGCAGAGTGTGGGTGGAGATCTTCTCGAAGTCCAGGCCCTAAAGACGACGAGGAGAAGTGCTCAATATGAAATGATCTGCTTGTAGGGAAGCCATAAAAGGGCTCTTTATTGAAGTAAATGTGATCAGTACCTTAGCTGTGGTGATGATGCCCTCTTGTTTGTTGGCACCGGTTGCCACGGTGAACAGCCCGTCTTTGTTGCCGTCAACGATGGTGAATTTGGCGTTCCAGGTCGGAGTGTGGGCGTCGTCTTTATCCGTGACCGACATCTTCACCACCAGAGCATCCTTCGTATTCTCCGGCACAGTGGCTGAAAACTGAAACAAATATAACAATAATGATAATAATAATGATAATCAAACCCAAATTAGGTCAAGGTCAAGTTTATTTCTATAGCACATTTACAACAGCCACAGCTGCCCAAAGTGCTTCACATAAAAAGAATAATAAACAAAACAAAAGACTACAGGGCATAATAAAACATCAAGAACAATGAAACAGAAAAAACAATGGAGAAACAGCTCAACTTATTGAAAAGCCTGTGCAAACAGGTGGGTTTTAAGGGAGGACTTAAAACTGCTTAAGGTGCGTTCAGACCGAACGTGCGTCCACGCTCCGTCAGCCTCTAGTTGGACGCCAAACATGGCCGCTTCACACTCGCGAGAAACGCCTGTTTGCGGCGCGTGAAGTTTTGCAAGCGTCATAATTAGGAGGCGTGTCATACAACTCAGGCCGAGCGCAAACCGCGATGATCAACTTGTCCTCCATGCTGCAGGTCAGGGGCGCAACTACCGCAACTACCCCCCTCCCACACACGGCTCTTTGACGGTTGTTGTTTAAAAAAAAAAAAGTAAATACATACCCTCTGAATTGACTTTATTTTAATGAAAATGTCACTATTTCACACAATATAACATCGACATTTCCCTCTATGGAGTTTGTTATCACAAAAAACAATCACACGGCCAGATTAAAAGCAATTCTCTTGCTTCATTCACGTAACGTTTCCTCTCTCTCCCTCGCACAAAGGGGAGAAAACAACGCAAGTGAAAGAGGTGTTTTGCTTCAACGCGATCTCCTCTGTAACCATGTTTATTTTTATTAACTTTTATTTCTCAAACTTGTTGCCTTATGCTCACTTTGAGCTCCTCGTGGAGGTGGAGATGCAGTCCCTCTGCCAATCCTACACTCCTCTCTGCCCCACTCCAGCAGTGACTTTTGTTTCGCAAAATAAGCATGTACAACTAAAATGACGCCCCTCCCCCAAAGAGGAATTTTAAAAAAAATACTCCGCGAACCCGTTCATATCGTAAAGACTGTAAAGACTCGTTCAAAAAGCCGGATCGTTCGCGACCGACACATCACTATTGGCGCCCCTATGAAAGGCATATATTGCGTATGCCCTTTTTGCGCCACTGCTGCAGGTAACAGGTGATGCTTGTGCTCACTATTTGAGCCCAGTCCCTGATTGGTTAACAAGGCGTAAATGAACGCATGTGTAGATTGTGATTACTTGAGTGCATGAAGCAGTGGACGCGGCATCGCTGCTCGTGTACCGCGCTGTTCTCCCTGGCTTTGACGCGCGTTTATCCTCATCTGCTCGCATTTGGAACGCTTCATACGCGCGGACATCTTTGCTTACATTTCGAAGCGCGTCGAAGCACGTCTACATAGGGTTAACATGGAAGTTGGTGACCATTAGAGTCGGGGCCAAGCGGATACTGAGGGGCAGACCGTTCCACAGCCGAGGGGCAACAGCGGCAAAAGCTCTGTCTCCTCTGGTTTTCATGTGTGTTTTGAGCACATCCAGAAGGAGCAAGTCAGCTGAGCGAAGTGCTCTGGACGGGGCATGGACAGACAGGAGCTCAGACAAGTACAATGGTGCCAAGCCATGTAAACATTTAAAAGTAATAAAAAGAATCTTGAAATGGATTCTGTGACAGACAGGGAGCCAGTGCAGACGGGCGAGCACAGGTGTGATGTGCTCCCGTCGTCTGGTGCCGGTCAACAAACGGGCCGCTGCGTTTTGGATCATTTGCAGCCTCTTTATGGACGCTTGGTCCAAACCACAGTACAAGGCGTTGCAATAATCTAAGCGAGTTAAATTAAATTAAATTATATTAAGGATGGTAATGACAACTGGGAAGTAGCAAGATCTTAGAATAGAATATGTATTAATGCACCTTTATAACATAAAAGTAGCACATTCTTTTGTTGTTCTTTATTTTGCTGTTTTTATTTTATTCTTCTTCATTATTTATTGTTACTTTGCCCTATGTTCCTTTTGTTTATGATTTGCTACCTTGTAAATATTAAATGTAATGTTATTATTTTTTATTTTGGGGTGGGCGCTTATAAGCCTTTGGCTTCAGCCCACTCCCTTTGAGCAGGTTAACTGCTCAAACAAATAAATAAACTAAACTAAACATGGCAAGTTTATTTGTAGAGCACAATTCATACACAAGGCAATTCAAAGTGCTTCACAGTTGCATAAAATCACAAGAAAGCAGATAAAATCAATAAAACGTCAACATAAAAATTAATAAATGCTATTAAAAGCAAGAGTGCAGATAAAATACTTTCAGTTTTCATATGCACGGGTAAAAAGAGCTGTTTTCAGCCTGGATTTGAACATTGTCAGAGTTGAGGCCTGTCTCACATCCTCATGAAGACTGTTCCAGATTTTAGCTGCATGAAACTGAAACGCAGCCTCACCGTGTTTAGTCCTGACTCTGGGAACCACCAGGAGACCCCTCCCTGAAGTTCTCAGGGCCCGAGATGGTTCATACGGCTCTAACATGTCAGAGATGTGCTTTGGTGCTAAACCATGAAAAGACTTGTAACAAGCAGAGCTGTTTTAAATTCTATTCTCTGACAGTGAGCAGGCGTTACAGTAGTCTAACCTGCTGGAGACAAATGCATGGATGAGTCTCTCTAAGTCTGGTTTTGACACTATTCCTCTGATCTTGGCAATATTTTTCAGATGGTAAAAGGCTGATGATGTTATTGCTTTGATGTGGCTGTTTAAGTTCAGGTCTGAGTCCATGATCACTCCTAGATTTCTAACCTCAAGGTGACTGACATCACTTTCTCTTGGAGTCTCTTGGCCGAAAACAATTATCTCTGTTTAGTTGGAGAAAGTTGTTTTGCATCCACACATTCGTGCTTGTGTTTCCACTACACTACACAACCACGGTTGTTGTGGGCGGCGCCCCGACAGATGTGCACGCTGTACAGAACATCATTACAAGTTTTGTAAGCCGCGATGAGAACAAATGTGGACAAATGCTGCCTGCTGGTGGGGGTTACGGAGTCATTCAGAGGTGCCAAGGCAAATACCAGAGGAAAGGAACAACTAAAATACGAACTATGAAGATAAGCAACATGCTAATGTTACGCTAACAATGACAAAATCCCCTTTTAGAACAGCAGTATGATGTGGTGAAATATTAAATCCGTATGACCTCAGAGGCCAGTGTCTGTTCACGTCACGTTAGTCACGGTTTAGCGCGCTTTGGCCACAGCCAGAGGTCGGTAACCAGTTTGGCCCTGGCCTCGGCTGTGGAAAAGCTCGCCAAACCGGGTTGACAAGGCATTGGGCTGAGTAGTGTCTGTTTGTGGAAAACCCCCTTTAGTGTAGAAAAGTCCAGTGATCCTTGTTTTATGACTTTCTATTACATTTATTCGTAGAAAGCCCCTTGATATGCAACATCTCGTTTACAAGATAAGGCAACATTTTATTTGATCAGGGACAATGCACGGTAAACGTACCCTGGCAACCCTCTAAACCAGCTATACCCCTCAGGACTGGACTGGAACTAAACCGGGATTAAACGAAGACCTTTACCTGTGTCTGGGTGTAGATCGGGGCGTTGTCGTTGCTGTCCATCACTGTGAGAATGACTTTAGTGAACCCGGTCAGTCCCTCTCCCTCCATATCCGCCGCCCGGACCTCCAGAGTGTAGTTGTGGTTTTTCTGTAGAGACAAGATCCACAGTGAGTTAAAGATGAACCTTACAATGAACAACCTGCTCTCTTATAGAATCTGTGGTCGATTCTGTGTAAGAGACAGATTTGCAGTCCGTACCTCTCTGTCGAGCCCTTTGGCGTTGACGCGGATGAAGCCGTTGACAGGGTTGATGGTGAACATGTCGTCTGCTGGAGATTTCGGCTCCTGGTTCATGATCTTGTAGCGGACAGCAGCGTTGCTCGTCCCCTCCTGATCCGCGTCTGTGGCTTTCACCTGCAGGATCTCATAATCTAAAACAGCAGAAAGAAATACAGTTGGTTTAAGCTGCATGGTTTTGAAAAATGTATTGTGATTTCCGAGTTCAGTTGAGTTCGAAGTTAGGGCTGTCACTTTATACAACAAGAGGAAAATGCACTTAAGACGAGGCGCTGCAGGTGAATAGGGATAAAACAAACTGGATATGAATTTGAAACCTTTGTTACGGAGGAAGAGATATATTGCAAGTGTCATTATTTGCGATTTATTGTGTTTGGTGCAGAAATAAACTTCAAAACCACTAAACGTCACTGTCATAAACGAGTTGTATTTACTGAGGGGTGACGACTCGGCGACCTCTCCCGTGTACAGGTCCTTAGTGAAGATGGGTTTGTTGTCGTTCATGTCGAGCACGGTCACCTTTATCTCCATGGGGATCTCGGCCGAACCGACGCCCTCCGCCACAGCGTGAGCCAGGAACTACAGACAGAGAGAAATGAGTTAGTGGATTACATTGTGCACTGAACAGATTTAATGATCTGAGCTGAGACCAAATCGGTCTCTTAAAACAAAAAGCACTAAAGCTCTTATTCCTCGCCCCACTGACACATGTATGTTTTGTTTTTTTCATTTCTGTTAAAAGCTGGTTTTACTCACAGTGTAGCTAGATTTGGCCTCTCTGTCCAGTGGCTGGGTCACATACAAGATGCCCGTCTCTCTGTCCATCGTGAACAGACCGACAGGCGGCTGGTCGGCCCAGGGGCCCGTGATGCTGTAGTAGATCTTTTTTATTTGGTCATCGGTCGAACGGATCTAAAGGAGAAAAAGCAGTAGAAACAAAACATTTTACCGTTTAGTTTATAGACTTAATCTCACTTTTGCAAACCTCTACATTTAAGCCTCACATCAAATTACTGTAATATTCACTACATTTATATCTATTCATCCATTTTTCTACAAAAACAGAAAAAACATGTGGGACTCATGAACTAATCCCATCCGTACTCGTCATGAACAAAGAACAAAAAAAACACCTTCAAGCTGTGTCCCGTCGGAGTCTTAGAAAATGGCGCCCAGGTTTGAGCCACGCCTCTGCAGTTTCTCACCTTAGACACTTTCTTGGGGAAAGGTCCGTTGTCACGTTCGGGGAAGTTAATGTCTGGGATCTCCCACTCTCTCTTCCTCCTCTTCAGCCCCTCTGTGGCTCTGGGGAAATAAATCACTGGGACATCCTCCTCCACCTGAAATATTAACACAGTTTATTAATAATAAAGCCTAAATCAAACTTATTTTCGTAACATTTCTTGGGCTCACAGTTTCCCTCTTGTGGCGGCTGGGTGCTTCTTGGCCGAGGGTAGTTGGACTCTGGGGAAACAAAAGAAAAGGATGATCAGTTGATCAGCATGCTAACGCTAATGTAGCCAAATCAGAGCTTGGACAGAAACTATGATGGGGTCACAGAAAGTAATAAAATAATATTGGCCTCTGTTGAAGGTCTCAGTGTTTGCAATTTAGCGGCTTTACGAGTTAGGCTATATTTATTTAATCATTTTGTAATTAGGGCAAATTCGCCAGGGTGCACAAAGATTTGAGTGGGTGCTCCAGCCCTGCAGCACCCACGGGATCGGCGCCTATGCCTGTAAAAGTGACTAAAATGCAGTAAGTATTGAAATGAACAGATAATGTGAGACCAAATGAACTGTTGACGCATCTATGCTTATTAGTACATCAAATTAAATATTAGTTTGTTTACACATTGGTTTAGAACTATTAGAACCAGCCTCAAATTCTCTTGGGAAAAAAACATTCCAAAACACAAAACTATTAATGTGTAGAATTTTAAATGCATGACTTTTATGGACATCGTCTCAGAGCGAGCCATCCTCTCGCTGCAGCAGGATCTCCGTCAGGCTCAACGACACAACAGAAGCACACGCTGCATCGCCAGAATCACAACAATCTATCGCATTCATTCATGTCAGTCACTAAATAAGCGTTTATCTGATTACGCTGTGTTATGCGTTGCTATGGCGATGCCCGCAGCGGACTGATATCCCAGTGATTTAACCTGCAGGAGTTTTCTACCATTGCAGTGAAAGTCGCCCTGAAAAGTGACCCTTCTGTGAAATGCACTGAAAAATATAGATGCTAACAATGTGTCAGGAAAGTTAGAAAACATATTCTGTGGTTTAGTTTGTGTAGTTCATTTCTTTTACATTGTAACTTTGTTACAGAAACTGTATACTTACATCCTGTATATTCAATATGTGGTTTGTCTGTTTTAACCTTAAGATTATTATTAGTATTAAGATTATTAGTTTTATATAGACCTTAAAGATATCACATCAAACCAAACTGCACTGGGCACACAGGATTTTTTTGTCAATATTGAAATAGTCATTAATAATACTATAGAAGACAGACATGTAGCTGTGGTGTGGGCACCACGTATCTGCCGCCCTCGTGTGCACAGCATGGGTATTACATTGGGCGTAGGTGCGCGTGGGCGTGTGCGGGCGGACACCGAGGTGTGAAAGGTGCACACTCACGGGCAGGGGGCGAGGAGAGGGGCTAGTTGGGTAGCCGTAATTTTTGTTGACCGCTATTGCTTTATCCTGGTTTTATTTTTGTCAATCCAGTATTCATCCTATCTATATTTACTGCCCAAAATATCCATACTCATACTGCTGTGGTAGCTTCATGTTGTTCACAATAAATCACTGAAACGCATCCTGGATCCAGCTTCTCTGTCTAGCATAGCGCGTTACACAAATCTGCAGGACCCAATCGTACCCCTCAGCGGCATTAAGGGAAAGAAAACTACGCCGCTACATTTGTCAACAAAAAAGGCAATCTTGGAAGAGCTTCACGCTGCGCACCTCCAAAGAATACAGGCAAAGAAAGGCCATTAGCAGTACCAAGGAGCAGCTAAGTGCTATACACCACACTATTCATTCATCTAACTACAGGTAAGCCTACCTGTTTCATGCTTTTACGAGGATTGAGCCAAGGATTCAAACACGTTGATGCCGCCGTGCATGCATTTGATTGTGTTGAAATAAATGAATGAAGCGAGTGTTACTGCACCGTTGGAGGCGCTATTTCTCTATGCTTTATAAAAGGCCTTTGATTGAAACTGGATTCAATGCGCAGCGCTGAAGTTGTCTGGATTCTGAGCTGTTGAATTGTTCAAACTTGAATGCAATAAGAACAAATATAGAGTGTGATTTTATGCATATAAATTGTGATCTCTGAATACATTTGGACGCTGGTTCACGTGAAAAAAAGTCAAAACAAAAATGAGTCAAACTGGAAACGATGTGCAACGTCCAAATATGGAAAATGGAAAGAGGGAACCTAAACTCACGGCAAAAGCGCTGGAAAACAAACTTGAACGACTGCAAAATGAGCGTAAAACAGCTGTCAATAAAATTAAAGCACTAATACCACAAATGAAATCTCAAATGAAAGCAAAGGAAAATGCTTCACAAATCGCAGCAGATCTGGAGAATCTAAATGCCCTATGTGATAAGGCGCACTCCTTACACAATGAATTGTCTCCATTATTTCCAGAAGATGAACGTAAAAAACAAAAGGAATGGTTCACCTCAATTATGGAGTATTCTGAGGCTTTTATTGATGCAATAAAAGACTGGCAAGAAGATAATGATTCCGCAAAAGAGAATAAAAAGGATTTTGAGCCACCAGCACCTACAAACAATGAATATTCTGATAAGTCTCAGACATCCCCTCAGCCCGATCCAGAAATCAAGTGCTTCCTGGAGACAGTATTTCAAACGCTGGAAGTAAAAGATCTCGTTCCCATCACTCCTCCACCACCTCACGCTCCTCTGCACGTTGGAAGGCTGAAGCTGAGCTGGCAGCATTGGAAGCCAAACAAAAAATGCTTACAGAGAGACATGCAATTGAGGACGAAGAAGAAAACTTGCGTAAAAGAAAGGAAAAATTTCAATTGGACAGTGAAATTGCTGAAAAAATGGCTATGCTGAATGTGATAAAGGCTAAAAGCAGTATTGTCAGTGGTGGGCATAAATCAAGAGCCTCAGATGGAATGAACTCACATTTGGAAAAGAAACAACAACAACAACAAAGTTTACTACACCAACAGCCACAAAAGCCACCATTTCTCAATGTAAATGCCACAGAATTTGTTCCATCTCTCTCCGTAACAAAACCTAAGGGGCACACATATGACAATGCACTTCCATCTGTAAAGCCTAAGACAACGCTCACTGTACCTAAGGTGGCACAGCATTACAAAAATAGTGAGTCACAGCAATATTCAAGGTCTCTCCAAAAGCAAGAGAATAGATCAACACAGCATGACAATACATTTCGTGAAGATGCTGAATCAGTAAACAGTGATGGTGTATTTGATATAATGAGAAAGCAGAATGAAATTACGTCACTTCTCATTCAGCAGCAATGCCTGTCTGCTCTCCCAAAAAGAGAAATTCCAGTATTCGATGGTGACCCTCTGAAATATTACACATTTATGAGATCATTTGAAAATGGAGTTGAATGCAATACAAATAATAACTACGATCGACTGTACTTCCTTGAGCAGTATACCACTGGACATGCTAAGGAACTCGTGAGAAGCTGCCAATATATTGATACAGAAACAGGATATTTCAAAGCAAAGACTTTATTAAAGCAGCATTACGGGAACGAGCAGAAGGTGGCGTCAGCCTACATGGACAAAGCATTATCATGGCCACAAATCAAAATTGAGGATGTGAGGGCTCTGCAGGACTATAGTCTCTTCCTACGCAGCTGCTGTAATGCTATGGAAGATGTGCAGTATCTACACGATCTTGACACACCCTCAAATATGTTGGACATTGTAAAGAAGCTGCCATACAAGATGAGAGATCAATGGAGAAGTTATGCCTGTGACCTCCAGGACAAATCTGAAAGGAGAGCAAGGTTTATCGACATCACTAAATTTGTTGAAAGGCAAGTGAAGATCCTCACTGACCCCGTGTTCGGCAATATACAGGATGCACCTGCAATGCAAAAGTGTTGGAGCAAACCAATTTCCCAGCACCGCTCTGGAATTAAAGGAACAAGCTTCGCCACCGCTGTAGACCCTGTGGAAAGGAATAACCAGTCTGATTATGAGAGCAAAAATACTCATCAAGCAAGCAAGTGGAATGTATGTCCCTGCTGTAAAGGAGGACACTCACTGGAGAAATGTGCACAGTTGGAGAGGATGGACCACAAAGAGAAGATAGGCTTCTTGAAGGAGAATGGATTCTGCTATGGCTGTCTGTGTAAAGGGCACGTCAGCAAAGAATGCCGTAAAAGGATCTCCTGTTTAAAATGTGGCCTGAAGCATCCAACTATATTACACAGGGACAACGTGAGCAATGCCGATCAGACTGGGAGGAAAGCTGCAGTATCTGTGGATAACACCCTGGTCTCAAGTGGTCTTACAGGGGCTGGAGAGCAGAACTGCAAGCTACCCATTGTGCCAGTCCAGGTAAAAGCAAAAAAGGGCAGTAAAACCATCTACACGTATGCTTTCCTGGACCAAGGCAGCACAGCAGTGTTTTGCACAGAGTATTTAATGCACAGACTCCATCTCACCGGAAAAAAGACCAGCATTCTCCTGAGAACAATGGGCCAGGAAAAGGTGGTGACCAGCTATGTCGTACCCGAGTTGGAGATAGCTGCACTCGATGGGGAGACCTACATCGATTTGCCGAGAGCATACACACAAGAGTCAATGCCAGTATATCGGAGCAATATACCCACTGAAAAGGATCTAAGAATGTGGCCACACCTAAAGCACCTTGCCTTACCTCAGATTGAAGCAGGGATCGATCTGCTCATAGGGACTAATGTGCCTAAAGCTATGGAGCCACTGGAGGTGATCCGCAGCATGAATGATGGGCCTTATGCCATTAGGACTGTACTGGGCTGGACAGTGAATGGGCCGCTGACAGGAGATGGCGGACAGGCCATTGATTGCAACTCAGTGACAGTAAACAGGGTTTCCATCATAAACTTGGACGAGCTGTGGAAACAACAGTATAAGAATGATTTTCCTGAAACTGCCATGGAGGAGCAGCCAGGACTGTCCAGAGAGGATCAGAAGTTTCTGGAGTTAGTGACTACATCTGCTAAACATCTGGATGGTCACTATCAAATCTGTCTGCCATTCAGAGAACCAGAGGTCAGCATGCCTAACAACAGGAAGGTTGTGGAACAGAGGCTGCAACATCTGAAAAGGAGGCTTCAAAGAGACCCACTTTTCCACTCAGATTATACCACTTTCATGAATGACCTGCTGGTAAAGGGCTACGCCGAAAAGGTCCCAGAGTGTGAACTGAATCGCTGTGATGGCAAAGTCTGGTACATACCACACCATGGCGTTCATCATCCTACTAAAGGAAAGCTTAGAGTGGTATTTGATTGTGGTGCCAGCTTTAAAGGAAAGTCTCTAAATGAAGAGTTACTTCAAGGCCCTGATCTTACCAGCTCTCTGATTGGCGTTGTTACTCGATTCAGAAAGGAGCCTGTTGTCGTCATGGCAGATATCGAATCCATGTTCCATCAGGTGCGAGTTTCGCCAGAGGATGCTGACATGCTAAGGTTCCTATGGTGGCCACAGGGGGAGCTGGACCAAGCACCAGAGGAGTTCAGGATGAAGGTGCACTTGTTTGGAGCCACCTCATCCCCAGCCTGTGCAAACTATGCCCTAAAAAAATGTGCTGAGGATTTTGGACACCTGTTTAAGGAGGGGACAGTGAATAAGATCCTGCATTGTTTCTATGTGGACGACTGCCTTGTATCTGTTCCAACTGAGGAAGAAGCAGTCACGCTGTACAGTGAACTTGTGGATCTGTGTGCAGAGGGTGGATTTTGCCTTACAAAATGGCTAAGCAACAGGCCAAAAGTCCTTGAGAGCATTCCAGAGATGAACAGAGCAAAAGGAGTAATGAAGCTGGACTTTGAGCAACCATCTTTGCCTGTTGAGCGGGTGCTGGGTGTAGAATGGTGCATTCAATCTGACATGTTTAAATTTAAGATTGTGCTCCGGGAAAGGCCACTTACCCGCAGAGGAATCCTCTCTACTGTAAGCTCCATTTATGATCCCTTGGGAATGCTGAGCCCTGTTGTTCTGGTTGCAAAATTAATCTTGAGAGACCTTTGCAGAAGAGCTGTTGGTTGGGATGAGCCTATACCTGAAGCAGTTTCCAAAGAATGGCTGAACTGGATACAAGGGCTCTATGTGTTGAATAACTTCAGATTGGACAGAAGTCTAAAACCCATGGAGTTTGGAAATGTAATAACAGCTCAATTACACCACTTCTGTGATGCCAGCCAAGACGGTTACGGTTCAGTAACATACCTGCTGCAGAAAAATGAGTACCATCAAAAACACAGTGCTTTTATAATGGGGAAGTCACGTGTGGCACCGATGAAGGCAGTCACCATCCCCAGAATGGAGCTTGTGGCAGCTACAATGGCCAGTCGCATCGATATTTTATGGAGAAAGGAGCTACACATGGATCTACAGGATTCAGTGTTCTGGACGGACAGTGCGTCCGTGTTAAAGTACATCAGAAACAAGACAACCAGGTTCAGAGTGTTCGTGGCAAACCGTGTGGCCGAGATATTAAAATCTTCTAGTCAGGACCAGTGGAGATATGTGGACACAGGCTCTAACCCTGCAGACGCTGCTTCCCGTGGGGTCAAGGTGGAGAGGTTTTTCAAGGACACAGCGTGGGTGTCAGGGCCTCCCTTTCTCTCTCAATCGGAGAGTGACTGGCCTGCAAATCCAGAGACTCCAGAGATAAGGAACAGCATTGCAGTAAATGCCATTACAGCAGAAGAATCAGCTACTTACCTGGTTCACTATTTTTCTTCCTGGACTGGGCTAAGAAAGTCTGTGGCATGGATGCTGAGGTACAAAAAATGGCTGTTGTCCTGCTGCAAGAGGAGAAAGGAGTTGCAGTCTAGCTATGCTCAGAGCAATCTCAGTTTGGAGCAACTGGAAGAGGAAATGAGAGCATTCAAAAGGATTGCAGAGCCAACCCACCTCACTGTGGAGGATTTAAACGAGGCTGAGCTTGCACTAATAAAATTTTGCCAGGAAAAATGTTTCTCAGATGAAATCAAGAGCCTGAAGAAAGGAGAAGACTTAAAGAAAACCAGTCGCCTGTATACATTGTGTCCGGTGCTGGAAAATGGCATCTTACGAGTTGGCGGCAGGCTCAGCAAATCATCTATGCCAGCAGAGTCAAAACATCCCATTATTCTGGCCAAAGAGCTCCACATCTCCACCTTGCTGCTCAGACACATCCACCAGGAAGTTGGGCACAGTGGCAGAAATCATATGCTGTCGAAACTTTGCGAAAAGTATTGGATCACTGGGGTGAGCACTGCAATAAAGGGGATTTTGTCAAAATGCACTATCTGCAGAAGACAAAATGTTTCCCCTGTTTGCCAGCAGATGGCAGACTTGCCTATGGACAGAATTCATCCAGACCAGCCACCATTCACCTGTGTTGGAGTGGATTACTTTGGCCCATTCGAGGTGAAAAGCAGGAGGAGTATTGTAAAAAGATATGGTGTGCTGTTTACCTGTCTCGCTTTAAGGGCTGTTCACATCGAAGTGGCACCATCCTTGGACACGGATTCCTTTATTAATGCTCTCAGACGCTTCATAGCCAGAAGAGGACAGGTCCGGGAACTACGCTCTGATAATGGCACAAACTTCGTTGGAGGGGAACGAGAGCTAAAAATGGCTATTGAACAATGGAATCAGACACGTCTCAATGAGATGCTGTTGCAGAAGGGCATCAAGTGGACCTTTAACCCACCCGCAGGATCACATCATGGAGGAGTGTGGGAGAGGCTCATTCGATCTGTGAGGAAAGTGCTCAACTCAACTCTCAAAGTACAACATCTCGACGAGGAAGGCCTTCATACAGTGCTTTGTGAGGTTGAGGCCATCATTAACAGCCGGCCCATCACTAAAGCATCCACAGATCCGAATGACCTGGAGGCGTTAACACCAAACCATTTGTTGCTACTCAAGAACTTACCTTCGTTACCTCCAGGAGAGTTCCAGCCTAACGACCTCTATGCAACAAGGAGATGGCGACAAGTCCAATATATATCGGATCTATTCTGGAAGCGGTGGACCAAGGAATACTTGCCTCTGATGCAGGAGCGTCAACGATGGGCTGGAGTGAAAAGGAATCTTATCCCCGGGGATATCGTGATTGTCATGGACAGTACTGCTCCTCGGAACTCTTGGATTATGGGGCGAGTGTTGGAAACTTTTCCCGACAAAAGGGGATTTGTCCGGCAAATCCGGATTAAAACAAAGACTAGTTGCCTGGACCGGCCTATTTCCAAGGTCTGTCTGCTGATGGAGGCTGAGACTGCATAAGGACGATGCAGGTCTCCTAATGACTTCGGTTTCCAATTTTTTTGTGACTGTTTTTTTTTGGACCACAATTATTCTACTGACTTTATGGACTGTGGACCTATGGGTCAAAATAGTGACCGGAAGAAAGAAGAATGTAGCCTATGTTGAGTTTCATGGACCCTAGTCTCATGCTATTTACATTGCTAACTCTTTCTATGGTAATTATGGTATGTCTTCTATTATTCATGTTTGATTAATTATTGTGGGACATAATAATTAGGGGCTGGTGTATAGAAGACAGACATGTAGCTGTGGTGTGGGCACCGCGTATCTGCCGCCCTCGTGTGCACAGCATGGGTATTACATTGGGCGTAGGTGCGCGTGAGCGTGTGCGGGCGGACACCGAGGTGTGAAAGGTGCACACTCACGGGCAGGGGGCGAGGAGAGGGGCTAGTTGGGTAGCCGTAATTTTTGTTGACCGCTATTGCTTTATCCTGGTTTTATTTTTGTCAATCCAGTATTCATCCTATCTATATTTACTGCCCAAAATATCCATACTCATACTGCTGTGGTAGCTTCATGTTGTTCACAATAAATCACTGAAACGCATCTACACAAATCTGCAGGACCCAATCGTACCCCTCAGCGGCATTAAGGGAAAGAAAACTACGCCGCTACAAATACTTTAAAATGCTAGTTTATGTTATACAATTCATTGATACGTTGCCTCTTGCCCATGTGTTCATGTCAACCTGGTTTGGTCTCACCATATTTTCAATCCCACGTTTAGGTGTAGGCTACAGTAGTGCTGGGCGATATGACGATACATATCGTGGGGACGATAGAAAAGTGCCTATCGTGCCATTTCTCTTCTATTGTTTCTATCGTTTCTAACCTAATTTAATCAATTATTAAAGCAAATATTTCATTAAATAGGCCACAAGAATGTATTAGTGTTGTCTTGTCACTATGCATCCTCTAAGTTTATATTAAGTGATTATAAACAAGAATAAAAAAGAACTTTTTCGCAAAGAAACTCTGCCTTGTGGTTTTGCGACACCACCCTGCTTTACGATATCTCTGTCCGCCGCCACACCTGCTGTAGCAACGGCGACATCTAATGGACGTACACGCGGGGCTCTCTCTCCCTGTTAAACACCGCGTGGTTTCACTCTGCTTTACGCACGGCAACTAAACAGCTTTTTAATGATGGATCTTTTTAGCGCGTGGATCTGGATTAAACACACAAGAGAGAAGAGAGGAGAGGCGTGGTGCAGGAGGTAAGAGACGGATCGGGCAGCGCGTAGAGCAGCTAAACACGTACAATACAAATTGCTCGCCCACTGTTTCTTAAACATTACATTAAAGTTGAGAAAATGGCGATAATAAGCTCCAATTTACATTTGTTTTAGTGTAATATGAGCCTTGATATTGAGGAGCAGATGATGCTCTGAGTAAGTCGTTCTCTACGCACGAGTTTACACATTTCTGTTGTTAAATTCGTGTTGACTCTGGTCAGATCATGTTTAGCCCATTTATCCTGCAGTCTCACATTTTTCCTGACATTGACAATATATGCTATATAAATTATCCATAGCAAAACCACTGCTTCAAAATAAAGTTGAAAAAAAGTAAGCAATGATATTTTTGTCAAACTTTTCAAAGAATAACTGAAAACTGACTTTATTGTGGTATATTGTGATATGTATCGTTATCGTGATATAAAATAATCCATATCGTGATATAAGTTTTTTCCATATCGCCCAGCACTAGGCTACAGTGCTGTTAAATTCTTGTTCTGTTAAGCTTGAAGAGTCTGGCACGGGCCGTCCCATACATTTTCACTAGAACCAAGTCAAAGGAGTCTCTGAAGCTATGCATTTATAATGAACGAGTCTGCAAATGCGCGCGGCTAATTTGCATAATTAATTCTGCGAAAATAGCGTGAGCAACCTGTGACTTTTGTCACTGTTTTGACCTGATGGCAGTCGATGACAGTAAATAAAGCTAAAGGGAAACATCAGCGATTAAAATGAGAAGAGAAGGAGCGGACAGGGCGGGTCAGTGGCTCTGCTTCATCAGATAAGCGCGCTCTCGTGTGGGTACACTGCAGCATACGGCGTCAAAAGCGCCGCAAGAAAGTGGCGAGCATGACCATATCGGCCCACCATACAGCCGAGGAGGCACGCAGCTGAGCGCCTCAGCCCGCAGTCTTTCCGCTCCTAAAGTCAAACATGCTCTCCAAGCGCAGTTTTCTCATACGGCTCGCCGTGCGAAGCCGATTTCTTTCCGAAAATGTATGAACACATTATTACTAAAGAAATAAACGATTGTCCTACATTGTATGAAGTTTATTATTATTATGATTTTTACAGCGATTATTATTTTTGGGGTGGGCGCTTATAAGCCTTTGGCTTCGCTCCCTTTGAGCAGGTCAACTTCTCAAACAAATAAATAAACTAAACTAAACGAACTAAACTAGCAGCATTGGGTGCTTTCATAAAGAGAGGATTATCGCCTGACATATGGCAGTATAGCTACACTACCTTGTAATTTTTCCACATCAAGACTCTCCCTCATGTCACTCTGCTGCTCTTTTTTTGTGGACCTCGTCACTTTTACCAAAAGGAAAGCAGTGAAGGTGGATGACATCAAATTGAGGCCATTGAGCAATTTCTAGAGTTGTAGACTTCACAAAACAACATCCTCATTACAAGGATCCTCGAAGAGCAGAGACTGGCAGTCAACTGCGGACTATAGTTGGATGTGATGGATGTATTTAGTAAAAAAAAAACTGCAAGACATGCGTTCAGTTCAACTGTTAAACAAAGAAACAGGTGGAGTTAACAGCGTGGCTTCTCAGCGCTCGCCTGCAGTGTACATGTACGCGCTCTGCCGCTCAGGGTGTGCGGTGCATTACTGCCGTAATGGCTGCGGTCTAAAGAGGCTGCAGTGGCGCACGGTGATTCTGCTGGAAGAAATGCCGCCCCTCGGACAATGCCGAAACCGCCAGGCAGCTGAAGTCAAGTTGTAGTGTGACAAGAGACAAATCTTACCTGGAACACTACGATCAAAGCGCCCAACAATAGGAAGCTGGCGGTCCCCATGTGGTTATAAACTTTAATCCTCAATAAAAATCCTCAAAGAATCCGCTCAGATAAGGAGGGAAAAAACAATATTCCTTTCGATTTTGAGTCTTCTTTCGTGGTGATTTTAGGTCCCCTCTTCACAGGAGCTCGTAGTAGACTGGCCTCGCATGCCACATGACCCCCAGCAAGCTACAGATGTGTGCACATCCAAAAAAGGTCAGGTGTTGAAGAGGCAGCGACTTGTAGCGGAGGAGGAGCGCGTGTCTGACATTGAGTGGCGCAATCAGGGAAAGGAAAAATTGAGAAAGAAAAAAATGGTTGCTGTTATTCATGGGTTTCTCTTTCTCTGAGCGGACAATTGTCACCCCCTTGGAAACATTAAAGATATAACACTTGTAGTAAAGGTGCATGAATAGAGCAGCATAGATTGGGCTGCAAAGCTTTAGGAGTCGTAGAAGTGCTGTGTGGTGGAGGAGGATGCGCTCTTGACTTGTCTTCCTCTCCAGCGCTATCCAGTTAACGCTGAAGTTGAATACATACATTGGCGTATTTTTAGCATAATTGAAAATGCTACTACTGCATCATTCCCTCTCACAGGTGCCTGAAACATGCCGCATTTATTCCAAACTTGCTTGTTCTCTGCTGCCCTGAGCTGCTACCGCTAACCTGATATAAACAGCTTTAGTGAATCTGCAAAACTAGAACTGCCCTTCTATGTATTGGACAGACAAGTCTTTTCTTTTTTTCAAAAAACGACTCACACGCGCTCTAGACCGGCTGGACAGAATCTGAGTGACGACGTGGAGACAACAGGCCGTGGCTCTGGGTCATTATTTTACATTTTAGTCTAAATTTGAATTGTACATCCCATATAATAATTGCATGAGCTAATGGGAACACAAATCTGGTCCAAATTTAAAGTAAAGCTTATAATTTAACAATACCCATCCCTGGAGAGAGCCTGAAGTAGAGCATAAAAACATTTGATATGTAAAAGATAAAGTATTTATTCTATGTTTCAAATGTGTCTCTTAGTAGGATATATTAATCATTTGTTCTGACCGCGGTTTTACATGGCAAACTAACATTTCCTTTTGTTGATAAATTGTAGCCGTGGAGCTGGTGGTGTCGCCTCAAAGTCCTCTGTAATTAGAATACGTTAACCTGTGGCCTTGCGTTCTGCACAGTAGTAGATAAGATCTGATATATCAAAATATAGAGATGGAGTAAGAGGTGATATGTGGGGCGAAGGCTGCGGAAGTGCTGGCAGGCGTTTTTCTCAGTGCCTGAGAAAAACGGAACATGAAACCACAGACAGCTCAGAATAGTGATGGTGTGAGATAATGAATGACGCAAGTCCGTCTGCATTGATGTGAAATTGTGAACCTCGCTGAGTGTCGAGAGATCTCGCCCCAAGGTGCCTGCTGCCTTGAGATCATTTTCCTTCGAGCAATTGCTTGCGGACACTGAGCTTGTGTGAACGCTGTAATTGTTTGATACTCTTTCCCATCTTTCTCATCAATGCTTCATAGTGATCAGACTCCCCCTTGTTTATGCAATGCCCGATCTGAGCGTGGGATAATTGTTCATTGTTCAGAAGTCTATGCGCCTGCCACTGCTAAGAGAGACAAGGCTGACTCTGCCCAGTCATTGAATATCCGCATCTCATTGCTTGGTGATAAGTTGGTAAACATCCAAGGGTTTCCTTTCTGTCTGCAAGATCTATCAAAAGAAAAAAAATAGAAATAAAATTAAAATTAAAAAAAAATCGCAAAAAGGCACAACCTGAGCTAAGACTCTTTTCTTTTCCATAGCAGTTTCTTCACTACATCAGATAGAGCCATGTGGATGAGACGTTCATTGTCCCCTTGCACTCGGACTGGCTTGCACGGCGTCCTGCTCCTTCCACAACTGGTCAATCTTCCATATTACTCTGTAATGTCCAAACCAGTGCAAATGAACAGTATATTTAAGCTAATACAATGTTGTATTTGCAGATGTGTATTTTCAATGAAAGGATGGCCTAGCTACACTGGAACAGGTATTTCAAAAGTTTCATATTTTATACGCACATAAAACACTGAAGAGCAATAGGGCAATTACTACTGATGTATTGATGAATAACGTTTTTTGTTTTAGTTTATTACACCTTCTAAACTTTTTTGTTCCGCTTTGTTTTACAGGGAGACCCTGAACTCAAACCAACTGTGAGACCTTCATTAATACATCTACAGTGGATCCAAGAGGAGCATCATGAGCGAACACGGATCAGATCGTCTCAGGACACTGCTGTTCCCTCCTTACTGTGGCCACCCTCTAGAATTGGGATGAGGGAAAACGCCATTAGGTTTACCCTGGAACTCTTGGACTAAACTCTAAAATGAGTTTCAACTGAAAGAACTGGTTTTATAATCCACAGACAGTACCCCAACAAAATAATGTGTAAAAGCCGAATCTGCACTTTAACACTTAATCTAAAAGCGAATGATACAAGTGTGAATTATGTAAATATTGTTATTGTTTTGTACTGTTAATGTTTAAGACGACCACTTTAATTCCATTATGGAAGACATTTGCTGATTGATAGTTGTAGAAGCTATTTTTCTTGTAATATACACATTTTAATGTTTCTCTAATTGCTAAAGTAAATAGATGGAAGAATATATTTGGCTGTTTGTGATTAGTACAAGTATTTTCCCTAAAGCTACAAAGTTTGTGTACAGATGTGTCCTCATAAAGGTACAATGGGCTCGGGTGGTAACCAGTGCTTAGTTTGTAAATTAGTAGTTTCAGGAACACTTTTAGTCTGATGTAATGGATTCAGGGAACAGGCCAAAACATTTGCCGGAACACTCTCATTAAACACCATTATATCAGATCAAATCTTTGCTGGATCCTCCTAAATATTACCCAGATCCTTTACCCTGAAAAACTGTAAATTGGGGGAATGCGTTCCCCCAAACGGGGGATCAAATTAAGCACTGGTGGTAACCTTTTTGTTAAATAAAGATAGGTTCAAATGTGTATATTAGAAGAAAAACAGCTTCTACAACTATCAATCAGCAAATGTCTTCCATAATGGAATTAAAGTGGTCGTCTTAAACATTAACAGTACAAAACAATAACAATATTTACATAATTCACACTTGTTTCATTCGCTTTTAGATTAAGCTGCCAAAGTGTTAAAGTGCAGATCCGTCTTTTAAACATTATTTTGATGGGGTACTGTCTGTGGAGTATAACACCAGTTCTTTCAGTTGAAGCTCATTTTAGAGTTTAGTCCGTTTTCGTCTCGTGTGTTACCTGGGACTTTTGTTGCGTCCGGCTCCGTCCGCCTGTCTCTATGGTGGGAATTCTCCGGGGACTGTCGTCTTTGGGCCCTGGCTGCTCCTCGCTCTGGTCGTCCTTCTGGCTGCTCCTCGCTCTGGTGTCCCGGTTCCGCTGCCGTTGTCACTATTAAATAGATTTATGTAGTTTCTCGCACATCTGCCGGACCCGAAAGTAGAGCTGTGACGTCACCACTTAACAAACGTATCTAGCTTCCAGCTCCAGCTCCAGCTACGCCCGGAAGGTTTACAAACAATTAAAGGGTCTATAGGCCACACTTGTCTATAAGCCGCAGGGGTTATAAAAGGCCAAATACGGGACTTGTCTCCCCGTGCGCCGTCAGATATTTCAAGAGAACGGTGGCTTACTTATATAAAAGTGTGTTAAGAACTTAAAAGTTTATAATTCGATTAGATTATGCTTTAAAGTGGACATGTCATGTCGCATATGGAGCTTAAAAATAGACTTAAAAACCTTATTTTGGACTAGGGCTGCAAAATATATCGCAAAAAATATCGTATCGCGATATTTGGTGATGCAATATCCGTATCGCAAGAAACCACAATATATGGCAACCTCACTAAAGCCTTCATGGATTGAACTTATACACATTTATAAATTCTACTTAAAGTTTTAGTTCAACATTTCCTAATTTAGTTGCATTTTAGTCTTGTTGTGGTGCTGATGTATTCTTTCTTTAAGTCTTTTGACACAATTTGCTGAAAAACTAGTTACTTACAATTTGTGTTGAGTAAAATGGAACATATCGTGTTGAAATGGTTTAGTGAAATATCGCAATAATATAGTTATCGTGATATTGCACAGCCGTATCGCATATCGCAAGTTACTTCAACATCGTGCAGCCTTATTTTGTACGCCTCAGCTTTGACATTTTACGTTTCATAATTAGAAAATATGTCTCTGTAAGAATTAAATAGTAACAATGAAATGCAGGAGAAAGAGCTGGTGGCTCCTCCTGCTGGCAGCTATAGGAATAATTAAAGCAACAAAAGAACGTCAAAAAAAGCGACAATAACACAATTTAAAAAAGCATTAAAAACCAGGAAACAGTCACCCGTTCACACTCTCATTCATACACCAATCTACACAGACACTGGAGGCAAGGTGGGTGAAGTGTCTTGCCCAAGGTCACAACGACAGTGTGCGCCTGCAGGTTTCGAACCGAATAGGAGCAAATTACAAAAATACCTCTTCATCATCGTTATTGAAAAAAGTCCCAAAAAATAGTAAAATATTAATTTTTGACAACATCATCCAGTCCTATGTGTATCAGTTTCTTTATGATCTTTGTTAAAGGGATATTTCAGGATTTTTCACATTGGGCCTCATTTCCCAGTTATCCAGAGTGTTGTTGATGTCTGGAGATTTTTTTTTTTTTCTTAAATTCATGCAGTTCTTATATTTGAGTCTAGTGGCGCTAGGCTAGTCTTAGGCTAGTGCATGTCTATGGTATCAGCTAGCCTGCATTAAAAACAGTCTGACCCAGTGCACCTGAGGTAAATCACTTATAACGCCAGACTAACAATATAAATGTCTGGCGTTATAAGACTAGCCTAGCGTCGCTAAGCTCTTTAAATATAAGAACTGCATGAATTAAAAAATGTTTTTTTTTTTTAATTTTCCAGAATTTCTCCAGAAATCAACAACACTCTGGATAACTAGGAAATGAGGCCATGTCAAAAATCCCGAAATATCCCTTTAAGCTTTTGTTCGTATGGCACTCAGATATAAATGCAGTGATAAGCAACATGCTCTTATTAGGCCAACTTCCTTCTTCTTCTGCTGCTGTCACGACTTTAGTGTCAAACCGCACTGCTGACATACACTGTGGCAGGTCTGACACCACGTCGTTGGGTGTAAATGCAGTAATGGTGTTTAGGCAAGGCAAGGCAAGGCAAGTTTATTTGTAGAGCACAATTCATACACGAGGCAATTCAAAGTGCTTCACAGTTGCAGAAAAAATTACAAGAAAACAGTTAAAATCAATCAATAAAACAACAACACAAAGTTAATCAATGACAGTAAAAGGCAAGAGTGCAGATAAAATACTTTCAGTTTTCATATGCACGGGTAAAAAGAGCTGTTTTCAGCCTGGATTTGAACATTGTCAGAGTTGAAGCCTGTCTCACATCCTCATGAAGACTGTTCCAGATTTTAGCTGCATGAAACTGAAACGCAGCCTCACCGTGTTTATTATTGACTCTGGGAACCACCAGGAGACCCCTCCCTGAAGTTCTCAGGGCCCGAGATGGTTAATACGGCTCTAACATGTCAGAGATGTACTTTGGTGCTAAACCATGAAAAGACTTGTACACAAGCAGAGCTGTTTTAAATTCTATTCTCTGAGTGACAGGAAGCCAGTGCAGTGACCGGAGCACTGGACTAATGTGGTCGTATTTCCTGGTTTTTGTCAGGACTCGAGCAGCAGCGTTCTGGATGTACTGCAGCTCTAACAGGTCGTTTAGAAAGGCCAGTGAGCAGCCGTTACAGTAGTCTAACCTGCTAGAGACAAATGCATGGATGAGTCTCTCTCAGTCTGGTTTTGACACTATTCCTCTGATCTTAGCAATGTTTTTCAGATGGTAAAAAGCTGATGACGTTATTGCTTTGATGTGGCTGTTTAAGTTCAGGTCTGAGTCCATGATTACTCCTAGATTTCTAACCTGATTTTTTGGTTTCAGAGCGAGAGACTCAAGGTGACTGATAACACTTTGTCTTTGTGTCTGTGGGCCAAAGACAATGATCTCAGTTTTGTCTGAGTTTAGTTGGAGAAAGTTGTTTTGCATCCACAAACTGATCTGTTCGATGCAGTGACAGAGTGTATCTACAGGCCCATGTTCACCTGCCGTCAGTGACACGTAGATCTGAGTGTCATCTGCGTAGTTGTGGTACGACACATTGTTGCTGTTTATTAGCTGACCCAATGGAAGCATGTACAGGTTGAATAAGAGGGGTCCCAAGATTGATCCCTGGGGGACTCCACAGGTCATGGAAATTTTGTCTGAGACACAGTTGCCAATTTCGACAAAGTACGTCCTATCCTCGAGATAGGACTTTAACCAGTTTAGAGCAGTACCAGAGATTCCCACCCAGTTTTCTAACCTGTGAAGTAAGATCCCGTGGTCCACTGTGTCAAAGGCAGCGCTCAGGTCCAGCAGAACTAAAACTGAGACCTTACCTGCATTGGTGTTCATACGGATATCATTTGTCACCTTGATCAGAGCTGTCTCAGTGCTGTGGTGGGGCCTAAATCCTGACTGGAAAGTATCAAACACATTGTTAGATAGGAGAAAGTAAGTGAGCTGTTGATATATTACTTTCTCTAGGACTTTTCCTAAAAACGGTAGGTTTGATATGGGCCGGTAGTTGTTTAGACTAAAACAGCCTGAAAACTAAAGTTGTGAAATGAATTGTATAATTGGGTTGTGGCACAATGTGGAGTATCCCTCTCTCCCTTTGTCTTTTCTCAGTGTAGTATTTAATAATAATAATAATGCATTTTATTTGTAACGCACTTTACATTTGTACACAAATCTCAAAGTGCTACAGAGAGATACAATAAAACAGATACAAGGAACAATCAAAATGAAGTAAAAAAAAAGGAGTAAAAAGGCTAAAAACATTGCTTAAATAAGTGAGTTTTTAAATGTTTCTTAAAACAATCCACAGACTGTGGCGCCCTGAGGTGGTCAGGCAGGGTGTTCCAGAGCCTGGGAGCTGACGACTGAAAAGCCCTGTCTCCCATGGTTTTCAGTGTAGACCTAGGGCAGTGGAGGCGGTGGGTGTTGGAGCTTCGGAGGGAACGTGATGGTGTGTGGAGTGTCAGGAGATCTTTAAGGTACGGAGGTGCAGATCCATGTATGCATTGGTGAGTGAGGAGGCAGATTTTGTACTGGATCCGTTGCTGAATTGGAAGCCAGTGTAGGGTGCGAAGTACAGGTGTAATGCTTTCGTATTTCCGCACCCTCATCAGGACTCTGGCAGCACTGTTCTGAATGAACTGTAATTTTTGCAAATACCTGCCAGAGATCCCGATGAGGAGTGCATTGCAATAGTCCAGCCTGGAAGAGACAAAGGCGTGGGTCAACCTTTCAGCATCAGCAACAGAGAGGGAAGGGCGGAGTTTGGCAATATTTCTCAGATGAAAGAATGATATTTTACTGAGGTGATGAATGTGCGGGACAAATGATAAGTGCTGATCCATCTTGACACCCAGGTTAGTGACTATGGGGGAAACTGTTGTGTTGTGGCCGAGAAATGAAATGCTAGTGATGGAGGTAGATTGAATCTGGTGAGGGGTGCCAATAAGGATAACTTCTGTTTTAGAGTTGTTGAGCTGAAGAAAATTTTCTGTCATCCACGCCTTTATCTCTTCCAGGCACAGTGAAAGGGCAGGTGGTGTGGCTGAGGGGCAGGAAGGGTCAGTCCGGATATAAAGCTGAGTGTCGTCTGCATAGCTGTGAAATGAGAGTCCGTATTTGGAGATGATGTTGCCTATTGGGAGCATGTATATGTTGAACAGCACCGGACCAAGAACGGACCCCTGGGGCACTCCACTTGTGACCTGGTGTAACTGGGATTTTGCATCACCAAGGACCACATATTCGGTCCGACCAGTTAGATATGACCGGAACCAATGAAGTACCTCTCCAGAGACTCCAATGATGTGCTCTAGACGGCGCAATAGGATGTGATGGTCGATGGTATCAAACGCCGCTGTAAGGTCTAGCAAAACCAGCAGCGACGGAGTGCCATGATCAGCAGCCATCAAAAGGTAATTTGTGACTCTCACCAGTGCAGTCTCGGTGCTATGTGCGGTGCGGAAACCAGACTGAAACTTTTCTGCGAGATTGTGGCAGTGCATGTAGTCCAGGAGCTGAGCAGCCACTGCTTTCTCCAGAACCTTGGAGAGAAAGGGAAGGTTTGATACCGGTCTGTAGCTGCTAAGAGCGTCTGGGTCTAAGGTTGGCTTTTTTAGGACAGGCCTAATGAGAGCAGTCTTTAAAACAGATGGGACACATCCACTATGCAGAGAACTATTTATAATTTGTGTAATAAATGGGCTTATGGCAATGACATTGGGTTTAAGCAGCGTGGTAGGAAGAGGGTCAAGAGCACATGTGGAAGACTTCATTGACCTAATGATGCACTCCACCTCTTTTGGAGAGGAGGACATGAAGGTGGACATGGAGTGTTCAAGGCCAGTGTCCACAAGAGTCGATGATCCAGTGCCAGGAGGTCCAAGGGATGAACGGATGGAGCAGACTTTAGCAACAAACAAAAAAAACTTTACTTTTTACTTTAATTAATGAGTAAAAAAGACGCAACATGCCATGACAGCTGCAGTGGCGCTTGTTGCCTCTAGGGGCAAAAGTTACTTAGTTCTGCTTTAATGTTTAAGTTATCGTTGGTGGCCTCTGACTCATGTGACCCCTGATTTCGAGCCTTGTATGTAGACGGAGAACTCCATATTGAGACTCGCTCATGGCCCTTATGTACAGTATGGTTGCATGGCTTCAGTTTTTTAATGTTAACCACATACTGGGCATACTTCCAGTAAGTCATAGTAAGTAAGTAAGTGCTTTATTGTCATTGTACAAGTGTGCAATGAAATAGTGTTCAGGTGTTAGTCCTGAGCTGCTGCGGCTGAGCCGCGCTGCCACTGTGTCAACCTGACCCGCATGACCTTGGAGGTCGGGGAAACTGTAGTACTCGGAAGAAACCTGGCTGGCTGCCCTCTGTCTCCTCTGATCCTCTGAAACGGTGCAGAGCCTGCTGGGTTTGTCCCTGTTTCAGAGCGTGGTGTCCTGCACTGGTCAGCTCCACCTCCTCCTGCAGCTCCCTCCGCTTCACAACAGTCTTTCACCATCTCCTCGTTTGTCCTTTTTTGTTTCCTGTGGCTCCTCTTGTGACGCCTCCTCTGTGCTGCAGGGGGGCTCTTGGTGCCTCTTCAGTGTCTCAGAAGAAGAAATGTGTAGGTCTCAAATGGGTTTAGCTGATAAGCTAGCATTTTGTTTACCTTTAAAAAGCGGCTTTCTTCAGGACCATTTTAGACTCTCAAAGTAAACAAATCCACCAAACCTCCACAAAAACACGGCAAAGACGTACAAAAGTATCCAGAAAAACAATGTGGAACAGAGAAACCACAAATGCAGGTCGCATTATGGCAACAGCGACAAATGTGGTAAAACAAAGATATTTATAGATTGATTGAGAAATGGTCTAGACAAGGGGTTTCTCCAAATAAAGCAACGTACAAAGACGCCGCTCCTCTTGTCATTTGTCTAAAGCAAACCGTGGCAGAGTGGTTATCCCGTCTCCTGTAGGCTCCTATATTATTATGGCCTTTTCTTATAAATATAATATCAGGATTTTCTCTTCATGTCATGTTTTGTTTCTCATAAATCAGAGTAGTAGTATTTCCTCCAAGTACTTTTTCACTCTGACTTATTTGGGTATGGTATGGTATGGTATGATTTTATTTAGACAGGGACAGAGCACAATTTAACACTGACCAAAAGGAAAGATGCATTGTACCAGGTTATAGCAAAAATGCTCATTTCCACCTGTAGTCCCTGGGCAGGTTGATGTTACAGTACAAAAACTGATTTTAAATGTAGATGAATACGTGACCATGGATTTATACATTTTAACATCATCAGAACATACATTTAATTTAAATACATTTAAAACTTTATAACTTTTCCTACCAATGCTTTTTCTAGGTAAACGGTCGCTCCCTCATGACGTCGTTACAGATCATGAGAGCAAGTTTGATTTTCTAGAAGCCATTTTTTAGTTAAATGCGCAAATCTTTTGAATGTAGTACATGCAATAATCTCTGTTGGCAGTGTGTTCCACTGACCCAGTGCGATTACAGAGAAGGCAGATTTAGCGAAGGCAGTTTTACATTTTGGGATGCTGCATTCTCCTCTAGAAGTAGATCGAGTTGTTCGAGTCATTTTATCAGTACATAAAGTTATACATTTTCTCAGAGGAGGTGCAGTGACTCCATGAATAATTTTAAAAAGTAAGCAAACATTTGTGTAGATTATAAGGTTTTTAAAATTCAGAATTACATACTTATTTAGTATTTGACAATGGTGATAGCGCCTGGGTTTCTTATCATGGATCTTGAGTGCATATTTATATAATGATTCAAGAGGCCCCAGAACCGTTTTACAGCCCTGTGACCAACTCGATATGCAATACATAAAATGTGACAAGATCATAGAGTTCAGGTACAAATGGGACGCCTCCGTGGTAAGAGACCCCCGTATGTATCTAAAGTTGGACAAGTTAAATTTTAAAGCGTTTTAAAGTTTTTTTTTACGTGATTTTTGAAAGTCAGAGTTGGGTCCAGGGTTACACCTAAGTAGGTGAATTCGTTAACATTTTTTATTTTTTGCCATCAATGAAAATATTTGGATAATTTATGCGTTTACCTCTATTTGTAAAGTACATTGCGACTGTTTTGTCAGTATTTAATGTCAGACAGTTTTGACTCAGCCAGTCAGATACTTTTTGCATTTGGTCAGTTAATTTTATTGCCACATCACTTTCATTTTTCCATGTACATACAGTACTGTATTGTCTGCGTACATGATGACTTTGGCAGTGCAGACAGAGGGGAGGTCGTTGATGTAAACACTAAAAAGCAAAGGTCCCAAGACGGAGCCTTGCGGCACTCCCATGGTGTAATCTTTAGGTGGAGAGAGGGTGTTTTTTATTCTCACACACTGTTGTCTGCCACTGAGATATGACTTGATCCAGTTTATTGTCTGATTAGAGAGTTGATAGTGTCTCATTTTGTTAAGGAGAACATCGTGGCTGACTGTGTCAAAAGCTTTACGGAGGTCAAGGAACACCGCACCCACCACACCTCCTAGGTCGAGGCTGGATTTCATTTCCTCAATAAAGTAGCAGCAGGCAGCTTCTGTAGAGTATTTACTCCTAAAACCAAATTGGAGAGGGTTTAAGAACGCATTACTGTCAATGTGTTCAGTCAGCTGTTCTGCTATAACCTTTTCATAAATTTTGGAGATTGTGGGGACGATGCTGATGGGGCGGTAATTACTGACCTCCTGTTTGTCACCTGACTTATGCACAGGTGTAATGATGCCGGTTTTCAGTGCGGCAGGAAAAGTGCTGTCACTTATTGACTGATTTATTGCTTTTGCAAGAGGTGAACATAATATGTCCTTATGCTTTTTTTAAAACGGGCTATCCATTCCATAGATATCTTTAGCTTTACTATTTAATTTATCAATAACTCTTACAACTGTTTCTTCATTTACAGGCTTCAGTGTAAAAAGAATTGCTTCATTGACTTGGGGTTGGTTAGATGAACACGATATTGGAAACAACTTCTTACTTTGGGTGATGGGATTCACGGCTCTTTGGGATCTGTTCATTTCAAAGAGCTGTTCAAAAGACGGGCTCTTTTTAAAGTCAAGCTTTAATAAATAAAATGATCGATGAAAGGCACACTGTTTGGTTCAAATCATCTAAAATTACCCTGGGACTGATTTTCCTGCTTTGAAAAACGTCTTTGTGAGTAAAATCTTCCGCCTAATAAAAGCGCATTTTGTGATACTTTTCCAATTGTGCAATAAACAATTATATAATGCAATCAAATGTGCGGTCACACTTTATGATGACTGTACACTATTAAAGCATTTGTACTTATCATTTTTGAAACATCTACAAAGCTTTTCAGAATCAGAATTGTTTTATTGCCGTTGTCATTCAAATCTATCTAATTCGTAATTGTAGTGATCCAAGTTAAACACAAATAGCAAAACCTGCGCTTTAACTTTTAATAAGGATGTAAGGGAAGAGCTGTAAATTTAGTGACAAAATAAGGTTTAGTAAATAATTCAAGCTCTAACTCACATATGTGCAGTAGTTTTAGTTTAGTTTTAGTTTATTTTGAGCAGTTTACATTCATTTTGTCTTTCAAAATTCATACAATTGTGGATGCTCAAAATGGAGTAGAATGAAGCAATAAGCTTATAAGTGCCTACCACTGAAAATGGCTCTGCGACCCACTTTTGGGTCCTGACCCAACAGTTCAGAACCGCTGATCTAGAGTAGTTTTTATGTGTATTCTTATGAGAACTTTCTACTCTTACTCTACATTTTAAAGATAATTCTTATACTTTTTACTCCACTGCATTTCTATAAAGGAAAAACAAATATACAATGTTCATTAAAAGCCTAATAACACACACTTTATGTACAATAGGTGGCGCTGTGCAGATGTACTGTCATATGCCACTGTCTGTCTCACAACTTGTTGCCGTACAAGGGGTGAATTTGGTATTTGAAGCTGCACTTCTTTGTTATTGGCTATAGATTTACTTTTATGGATTTTTACTTTCTACTTTAAATATTGGAAATTGGAGGGATAAAGTACTTTTTGACCACCACTGTTGAATAGTGCTCTTCAATTACACTATTCCCATTAAGTTAGCTGTTATTCTTCTAGTGTCCACAAGAGGGGGGTGTCTTCTTGAAAATGACTGCTCTTCAAAAACACATGTTGCACGTTTTTTCCCCCCAGACATTTGTGTGTGTCCAGAGAGACAGACCAAAAAGGAAAAACTTTACCCTGATATTGTGCTGGTAAGGAAATAATATTCAGTCAAAGCCAGAGATGGGCTTATAGAGAAAATATACGAGAGTAACTTTTTACCTTTTACTTCATTAGCTTGATATTTAGTTTTAAGTAAAAGTATAGCCTATACTTTGAGTAACACAATGAACTACTCTAAGCTTAACCTCTTAACCCCCACTTTATCTGAGTGAATTTTCTCCAATTCAGCTTTACACAAATCTAGAAGCTTCCCGACTGGAGTTTTTAATTGCTCTTTTGTTGCTTCCTTTTTTGCTTTTTCATCACTTTTTATCATGTTTTTGTCGCTCTTTTGTTGCTTTCATTTTCCCTTTTTTTGTTGTATTTTCATCTTCATTTCTGTTACTATTTTGACGCTTTTAGATTTGGGTAAAGCCAAACTGGAGAAAATGTGCTCGGTTCAGGTGGGAGTTAAGAGGTTAAAGGCTCCAGAGGTGGATAGTACTCAGTTACTCTTTGAAGTAACTGTACTTTTGCAGGTAGTTTCTTTTTTTCAAACAGCACTTTTAATTCTTGAGTAATATTAAAGTATCTGTAGGCTACTTTTACTTAAAAAAAATAAAATAAAAAGTAACTTGTGACTCTGAGTAAATCTTTAAAGGAAAAACCTTCATTTTGACACATAAAATCTGTGTATTTTGTGCTTTGATACTTAACCTCTTAACTCCCACGCAGGTAAATATTTGGGCCACTGCTTTTTACTTCTACTTGAGTAGAATTATTTTAAAGTAAGGTTACTCTTACTTGAGTAAACATTATGGCTGCTCTACACACATGAAAGTTACACTGCGTAACATTTTGGAGAGAGAGAGAGAGAGAGAGAGAGAGAGAGAGAGAAGAGAGAGAGAGAGAGAGAGAGAGAGAAGGCCCGTGGGTTGGCCTTTTATAAACACAGGAAGTAGGCGTCTCCTTGTTGACACTTCTTCTGCGTCTGCGCCATCTGACTCCTAACACACTGCCCCCCAGTGGATTCCAAGAGTAAGGACAACAATAAAATGGGGGACTTTAAAGCAGACATTACATCACAGTTTCATATATAATCATTAAAGCCTATTATGACAAAAACATATATAGAAATATGGAAAATGGAAGGAAACCACACTGAATCTCTTGAAGTACTTTTATTTATGTAATTGCATCTTCAACTCATAATGATAATCTTCTTCACAGTTACCCTCTTTCTTTTCCAGCTAAAGCCTTTTATCTGTGGAGTCATGCGGTTTTCTGGTAACCTATGACTAATTTGTTGGATCCATATGAGTGTTGTAATATTTATTTTGTCGGCTGTTAAGGACGTGATGATGTCTGTAACCACTTCCTTTTTTTTTTTTTTACCAGAGCTCACAAGTTTTAACCCAGACCGAGACTAAAGTGTTTGGAGAAGCAAGACTACAAAGACTACACTGGGACTAAACCAGCCGTGCCAAAATGAAAGCCTTAAATGTTGTAAATTTCTTGGAAAATAATGACATAGCTCGACTATTTTTACTGCAAAAGTTGTCAAAAAATGTGTTGGTCTACAGGAACAGGCTTTCCAAAATGTTCCATGGGGTGAACACAGCCTGTGCTCGGTGTGGCCAGGAACAGGCTTCATTAGCTCACACTTTATGGAACTGTCCTAACATAACGGCTTACTGGACTAACATTTTTAAATTGATGTCTGATTATGAAATACAGTTACACCCTGATCCTGTGCTTGCACTTTTTGGAGTACCCCCAATAACGGCTAATCTTAGCAACAAGCAGAAAACTGTTATCCAGTTTGTTTCAGTGCTATCTAGAAGCCTGATATTACTAAATTGGACCCTCCTATAACCCTCCTTGAACCGCCACCTTAACGTGGTGGAGGGGTTTGAGCGCCTGAATGATCCTGGGAGCTCTGTTGTCGGGGGCTTGGTGCCCCTGGTAGGGTCTCCCATGGCAAACAGGTCCTAGGTGACGGGTCAGACAAAGAGCGGTTCAGAAGCCCCTTATGAGAGACCAACAGGCCCGGTTAGAACCATGAGGCCGTCCTTCCGTGGACCCACCACCTGCAGGAGGAGCCATAGGGGCTGGTGTAGCTCCAACAGCTGCCCCCACGACCCGGCAATGGACAAGTGGAAGAAAATGGATGGATGGATGGATGGACCCTCGTATATTAATAATAATAATACATTTTATTTGTGTTGCACTTTACACATGAAAACACATCTCAAAGTGCTACAGGCGCTACAGATAAAAATACAAAACATCTCAACAGTAATATTGATTTGTTACATGATGTAATGAAGCACGTTCAATTGGAAAATTAGGAGGGAAGGTAGAAGATTTTTTCTGATTTTCCTCCTCTCGGGACAACTCCTATTTTACAATTAACTTGAATTGTCGGCTTGAGCCCGAAACAAACCAGACGTAAATCATATTGAAGATATTAAGGCCCGGTCAGGCGCACTCTGCGTAGTGCATTCAGCAGCGGCGGCACTGAGACGTGCACACCGTGTGGAAGGTTATGCCCACGTCAGCGTCGTGCACGCACCTGGGCAGACCGTGAGGTGTGCACGGTGCAGTGCAGGTTACGCATGTTCATAAACATAACGCCGCATTTACAATAGCCTACTTTTTACACACTAACAACTAACTGCTTATTTAGCCACTGTGAGTTAAACACTGTCCTGAGAGAGAGAGACAGCAAATAGCCATGGTCCCGGTGTAGCGCCGGTATCAAAGCACAGGCCTCACACACTCAGCATGTGCGCCCGCCTCCTGCAGTATCTCCCTCCCCGCACCGCAGGAAAAAGGCTGAACTACGGGACAACTCAGATCATCCTTTCGTCAGTGATTAGATTCACAAACCAGCCACTTTCATCTTATGGCTGGAAGTCCTTTCATCAAGCACATAGTTTTGAATATTGTCTCCAGTTTTGGACAGCTTTATGAGACAGTCACTGACCTTAGCTCATATGTGCTGAAAGAGAAGATGCTGAACTTTGCGGTAGTTTTTGTTTCATGTGTATAGGTTGAGCCGTTACAGAGACATTAACCATAAAACCAAGTTTAGCATTTTGACTCTACTTAGCACAATAGAAATCTTAGCTGCACAAACTCACTGTTAAATTATAGGCTGTTTACAATGTTGTGTTGTGAACTATTAGTGAAAAGAGGCTGTAACTCATTTTTTGGGTACACTTTCTGCTCTGCTCGCAAAATGTAATAAAAACGGACAGAAAAAGATCTGGCTCTTTTAAAAAATCGAGCCACAAACGTCACATCGCTTTTCGTCGTTCGACTTGGTTTAGTCCTGATTTACTCCTTCTTCCTGTCTCCACCTTTTGTCCAGACTGGTGTTTAAGCAGCTGCTAATAACACGGCACAGAGATGAACAAAGCAGCAGTTTGTGAAGGTAATGGAGCAGAAGACACGCCCGACTGAGTCCACACAATGAGCTTAAACCTCGAGCTCACAGCCTATAGGCCAATGTAATCCTGATTTGAACGCTAAGACCTACTTTTTCCTTGCATTGTTGCCGCGTTGTCATCACTTTTTTGTCACTTTTTTGTCGCATTTTTGTCACTTTTTAGTTGAAATTTTGTTACTTTTTTGTTGCATTTTTGTTGCTATTTGTTGAAATATTGCCACTTTTTTGTTGATATTTTGTAGAGGTTCGTTCGGGCCCAAAAAATCAAGCCCGACCCGACCCGAGCCCGAGCAATTAACTTGAATTGTCGGCCCGAGCCCGAAACAAACCCGACGTAAATTATTTCTTTAAGGCTCGGATAGGAGCATCTGCGCAGTGTTTTCAGCCTCAGCACCATGTGTGAGAGGTACGCGGCTACGCGCACGGCACACGTGCACGCAGCAGTAGCGCACATACCTGGGTCCTGGGCAGGCCGAGAGATGTGCGCGGCGTGAGGGAAGGTTACGTGCCCGAGCCGCAGCTCAATGTCTCTGTCTCTGTCTCCTCTTTTCCATCTCTCTCTCTCTCCTCCTCCGCGTCGTTGTTCATAAACAACGCGCTGCATTTACAAAAGCTACTTTTTACGCAGTAACAGGAACTAAACTGCTTATTTATCCACTGTAAATGAAACGCTGTCCTGAGAGATAGAGTGAATAGCGATATTCACTGTGGCGCTGCCAGTATCAAAGCCTGACCATGCTGCTAGGCGTGACAACACAGCCAGCACGTGCGCCCGCTCCCCGCACCACCTCCCTGAGTATAACCACATTTTGTATCCAATAGACTGAGCCTACAATATAGATTTTTATTAGATATTATAATGACATTAATAATACAAAAATAAAAAAAATAAAAATATATATATATATATATATATATATATATATATATATTATATATATATATATATATATAAACAAAAATAAACTCGAAGCCCGACCCGACCCAAACTCGACTGTCATGCGTGAAATCACGGCCCGGCCCAGCCCGAATGTCGGGTCGGGCTCGGGCCTAAAAGCTAACCTTTAATATTTTGCCACTTTTTTGTCGCATTTTTTTGCGTTTTTGTTGAAATATTGTCACTTTTTTGTTGATATTTTGCCACTTTTTTGTCACTTTTTTGTTGAATTTTTGTTGAGTTTTTTTATCACTTTTTTGTACGGGCCCATTTGACTTAAATGTGTCCCTGGTTATCTCCAATTAACTTTTGAATATTGAAATCCCTCATTCCCCTGTTTGATGGAATGAGAGGTGACTGTTACTTCCTGTGAGTCAAACATTGAAGTTTAGAGTTTTGAGTTTTGGGAAATCGAGAAAGCGAAAGTCCCAGAGACAGGACCGGACCTGTTTGTGGATGATCTGTCCCAACATGAACCCGGCTTTGGGTTTGTTTCTACGATTTAACTATAGTGCACTCTCACACGTTTTCCCTGGCATTTTACATGGTTTACATTGTGTCTGTCTATAAATAATCATCTCTCTCTCTGGGGCAGTCAGTGATTCTGTGGGAACACTCTGAACCGAAGCAGGACTTTCCCATCGGACACACAGGAAGTGACATCACAACCGAAATATTTCTATTAACCCATAAATAAACTTTTTGTAAGAGCAGTAAACTTAAAACTGCCATTAAAGAGAGGACTTTTAATCCCTTTGGACGGCGGCAAATCCCTAAGCAAATGCTACCAAACTCAGTAGTAAAGTGGACTCCCTGCTAATCCTCCTCGACCCACAGCAAGGCCACCAGGGCTGGACTGGCCCATATTGAGTCACACTGACCCAGAAAGTAGAAACTGCAAAATCTACTGATAATCAGACCTTTATTTGAATGTACTTGCACAACTCATCCACTAAGCCTGTCAGGCGTCTTTCCACAAAGCACGGTTCTACCTCGCACGCCACAGTCTTTGTACTCGACTTGTCACGTATCGACTCTGCCCAGTACACGCGTGTTTCCACTACACGACATGACCGCAGTTGTTGTGGGCGGCGCCCCCACAGATGTGCAGAACGTCATTAAAAGTTTTGTAAGCCGCGATGAGAACAAATGTAGACAAATGCTGCCTTCTGGTGGGGGTTATGGAGTCATTCAGAGGTGCCAAGGCAAATACTACAAGGAAAAAAAGCAGCTAAAAGACGCATTATGAAGATAAACAACATGCAGATATTATGGCTAATGTCGGTGTATTCTTTATAGACAGAAGACGGAGACTCGTTCTATTAAAATTAATCATGGTTTTATTCCCTATATTACAAGTAAAACACAAGTTATGCAGAGCCAGCGAGGAGAGGGTGAGAGGCCGCACCTTTTGTGCGCGAGTAATTTATAGGAACAGGAAGTAGGCGTCTCCTTGTCGAACCAATCAGTGCTCTTGAAATGTTCTTGCCGGGACTTATTCTGCGCAATCTGACTCCTCCTTCTAACACACTGCCCCCAGTGGCTTCAACAGTAAAGACAACGATGCAGTAAACTGTCCGCCCAATTCAAATGAACCTTAAAGCACTGATTACATCAACAGTTTCATATATAATCATTAAAGCCTAGTATGACAAAAACATGTACCGTATTTTCCGGACTATAAGTTGCACCGGAGTATAAGTCGCACCAGCCAAAAAATGCATAATAACGAAGAAAAAACATATATAGGTGGTTCTGGAGTATAAGTCGCACCCACCGTGGCTACTACCTGGGCATGGAGGCGTAACTAGCAGTACAAGCAATAAGAGTAACCTCCACTTTTCGCCAGTCCCTCACAAGTTTCTCGCTCACTCCACACTTTCTTTCTGCTGATCGATTACCATTTTTTAAAATCTTCAGTGGTACAGGAGTAGCAGATACTGGTACACGGGCCTAGAGCGCCTTCTAGTGGCTGTCAGTGTGAAAATAACAAACATGTGAAATTATATATTTTTATATATAAGTTGCACCCCCAGCCAAACTATGAAAAAAGTGCGACTTATAGTCCGGAAAATACGTTATACAAATATTTCCACACTAACACCAGCTAAAGTTGCGCTAACAGCGGCTAAATGCTAATATTGGCAAAATACCCTTTTAGAACAGAGGATGTGAGATATTAAATCCGTATGACCTGCAACTTATACCTGGTCAGTCCGGCCTCAGCAGTCGGATAGCTCACCCGACCGGCTCACCCGACCTGGTTCCCAGATAATCTCGTATATGAGCAATGGGCCTCTGGGATATAACATTACTCATGCCCCTCACATATTTGCCACCCTCCAGGACCCACAGAACCTCAGGCCTCCATTTTTGTACATTTTAGACAAATGTATGCAAAGAAGTGCACGCCCTCCTGCCCCTTGTCGTCAGTGCAGTTTGGAAATAGCTTCTGGTTTCCATTGAAAGGATTTACAATGTTTTGCCATGTGGGACTTCTATTCCCACTCCACACCTCCCTAACTCTGAGGTGAGTTTTATCATTGCATTACCTAAATCTAGAGTGCGATCATTTGGTTGGTTTTGTGAAGTTTTTTTTTTTTGTGTCGCGTGAGGAACCTCATTAACGGAACGCACATTATATGCCTGTTTTGTCATTTTACAAATATTGCAGCAAACTGAAAACAACAGGCTTAAAGTCAGTGAGATCTATGAGGCGTTAGCTTGAATTCGGCAGAAACAACATGCAGCTCTGTGTTGTAGTTTATACTGTTTTTCTACAAGGGCTTATTGTATTGCTATTGATCTCAACTATTGCAATGAAAATGACAGTTTTTTTTGGGCCGGTCTTGACCCAAAAGTCCGGGGCTGATTCTGCCAGTCCAGCCCTGAAGGTGGCACAGTGGCTCAGTGACCAGCATTCTTGTCTTGTACCCCGAAGGTCTCACAGCTTCAAATCTATCTGGTGCTCCATCCGAAACCAGTAAATTGGTAAGAGGTCTGACGCCAAACCGGATGTGCGTCAGCGTCCGCCATGATAAGAAGCGTCCGAATTGGGTTGTCGGTTAGGAAGGAGTTAGGGAAAGTGGCCTGTATGCTAACTATCATAGCCACTTTAGCATAGGGACCTCTGATGCTAACTCACTGGCGATTAGGAGCTATGTGCCATCCCATAAGCCACTGCGCCAATCTCCCCACCCTCCTCGCCCCCACCCTCGAGTGATTCATGCGCAACCACTGTTGATTGACAGGTCCACATGTAATAATAAAAAAATAATAAAAAAAATAAGATTCTGCACAAGCCAAACTTTATAAAAGTGACAAAATACATGTTGTCGTCACCACAGCTCAGTCACATGGTTTTAAAGAGCCTCCTCAGTAAATGGCCTAAATGAAGCAGTTTGTGCTTTTGCTTCATTTAGTAGAAACTTAAGCCACATGGCTAATTTGCATACTGTAGCTTTATGAAACCACTGTTGAGATAAAATAAAGGGAAATGTGAAGGATCATTTGGATCATTTTTTTTCGACTTAAATGTCTTTATTTGGACACTATGTTGTTGTTGGACAATATACAGTAGGTGGCGGTATGCGCTTTTGTTTGGCCTGCACTGAACTTTAAAGAAGAAGAAGAAGAACAGCTGTTGGTGATGTCACTTCCCCTTCCCCTGGGTAAGGACTGTGGAATTGGGCAAATGCTGCTGAAGCTCTAGTTCACTAACTGTAATTTCCTGTCTTGTCCTGTAGATGTTACAACGACCTGCCAAAGAAACTAGAGGTGGAAATAAACAATCTCTAACACATGTCAAATGTTCACAAATAAAGATTGTCCTTTTAACAAATAAATACCATGTTGTGTGACATGGTGAATGAGAGTTTCTTCCACCTCCCCCTTTTTTCACTGACATTCTGTTGATTTGCATCATTAAAGATTAACAGGTTTTACTCGTCACCACAAACAGGCGTCAGGTCAGTGTCTCAAACTCACTCAGTCTCTCTCCTTTCCGTCTGCCCTCTCACTCCCTCTCCTCCTCCCACTTTGTGGTTCACTAACGCAGCAGCTTCTGGGAACTTTCAGGCCTGAACTCGCCGTGTCCTTTTACTCCAACAGTCTTTATCAGACCATTACACTCCATAGAGATTAAGCAAATTAGAAGATGGCGTTTCAGATCAGTGTCCCAGATGTAAGATGACTTTTGGAAATCTTGTACGTACGACATTTTCTCCGGTTTGCCTTTACCCAGATCTAAAAAGCTTCTTGGGAAAAAAAAAACACGACTAAAAAGTGATGGAAAAAAGCCACAAATCACAATCATAACACAATCATACATATTGTTGAGAATATAGAGAAACTTACAAAGGAGGAATGTGTGTCAAAGGTCATCATAGGGCATGATAACTTTTGTCCACTGCTTTTGAACATGTCCCTGCATGTGTCCAGATCGATAAGCATTATTTTTAAACATTGTTGGCAAAGCTAAGACAGCCAAACTGCTGCAAACCTGGACCAATGAATAAACATGAATAGTGTAATGATATGTGCTTGGAATAGGATAAAAAATATGTCATTTCATGTTAAAACTAGAGAGATTTTACGGAGATTTTGACACGGATTCAGAGTTAGTCCAGCAGGATTTAGGCTCAAGAAGAGTTACTGTTTTTCTAAGCTTTTTTACTGTTATGATTATTGAAGCTTTTTTAATAAACACAACTTTCTGCTATTGCCCCAAATCCGACATGTCTCTGTCCTCATTCGGTGAGTATTAGTGTGTCCTCTGTACTCTCTAGGAGACGCTCGAATTCCCCTTTAACGTGTTGATATTCCTTTGCAAGCAAACATTTTGGTGACGTTACATCCGAGGGCTATACTTAGAACTCTGACCCGAGTCAATAAACCCAGACATGGAGCTTTTGGATCAGTGGTTCAACAAAGCGCGATATTAAGTTAACCTCTTAACCCCCGCCTTAACTGAGCGCAATTTTTCCAGTTAGGCTTTACCCAAATCTAAAAGCTTCTCGACTGGAGCTTACAGCCCAAGGCCAGAGTAACGCTTCATTTGAAAGCTAAGACCTACAATACTGATCTATGGTTTTTCCTTGCATTGTCGTCACTTTTTTTCTCCTGTATTTTTTACACTTTATCAATACTTTTTTCATGTTTTTGTTGCTTTATTGTAACTTTTTCATCCTTGTCTAGTTTTGTTGCTATTTTGACGCTTTTTTTCAAGAAGCTTTTAGATGTGGGTAAAGTGTGTATGTATATGGTCAATGGACTCAACTTATATAGCGCTTTTCCACCTACATTAGGCACTCAAAGCGCTTTACAGCAAGGATCCACTCACCCATTCATAACTTTCATTAATACACCAGTGTACGCAGACACTGGAGGCAAGTAGGGTGAAGTGTCTTGCCCAAGGACACAACGACAGTGTGCATTTGCGGGAGCTGGGATTCGAACCCATGACCTTCCGATCACGAGACGACCTGCTCTACCACCTGCACCACCGTCGCCCCAAATATATATATATTTCATTTCATGGTTAACCCAATGGTTAACCATGACTAACTAAATGAAAATATGCACTTTGGGAACCACTGCTCTAAGCGATACTAAGTGACCTTCCTCTCGCCTGCTGTGTGTCGGTTTTGTTTGGTCAGAGCCATAAAGGGGTTAATGGTTAACGCTAGTCTCGATTTTAACTCCACAGTTACAACACAACAAGGACCCAATAAATCAAACCTGCTGTGTCTTTTTTTTTTGGATTTGTGGCTAACACATTGGTTTACCTTTATTCCATAATAATAATAATAATAACAAGAGCCCCTTCGCCAGCCCTGATGGCGCTCGGGCCTAATAATAATAAATCGGTTTTATATAGCGCTTTTCTGGACACTCAAAGACGCTTTAGATTGCACTGTTCATTCACTCCATACTTAGTGGTGGTAAGCTAGTATTGTAGCCACAGCTGCCCTGGGGTAGACTGACAGAAGCGAGGCAACCAGTCTGCGCCATCGGCCCCTCCGACCACCACCAACCACTCACTCACTCACCCACCCAGGCTTGCTGGTGTTACTAAACGGTCTCCCATCCAAGTACCGACCAGGCCCTTCCTGCTTAGCTTCCAAGGTCTGACGGGATCGGGCAGAGCAAAGACTATATGGCCAAAATAGGAATATAACAAAAGAAAAAAGTACACTAGGAATAAAAAATACATTAAAACCCACCCAGAACCCACCACTCTCTCTATGCAAAACTAAAACATAATATAAGACACCAACAACAGCAAGAATAAAGTGCATTTTCAATTCCTGAAAGTGTCATTTCAAATTCACTTTAAGCCTTCCAACTCTTGTTTCCACAAGTTCACACATTCCATTTATTGCTACATCAGATGCAGTGTTACAAAAATATATTACTTACACAAAATATGGTAATACATTAGTCATTACAATTCAAGTAACTCGAGGAACAAACTCTCCCCTAATAAAATGCAGCATGCCAAATCAACACTGGTGTTTAAGATCCGCAGGAGCTTGTAGCCAACGTCAAAACAAAACACGAGAAAATGAGGAAAGAGAAGGAAATCTTTGACTGCTCCCCTGCTCGGTTGCATCATTGGTCAAGTAAGTCTTAAGTCCCGAAAATTGAGTGGGACTCGAGTCTCCCACCTCTGGTCCCCAGCCCTATCTCCGACCACTATGAGGGTTCACATTTTGAGTTTGACATCCCTGATCTGGTTGAATAAAAAACAAACAAACTGAGCTTTTGTCAGATGTGGAGTGAACTCTTTGGCCGTCACTTTATAAATCCCTCAGGTTATTCTTTTCCCTCTAAATCATGTCGTCGTCGTCCTCTCCGCCTCCGTACATGTCGGCGAGCTTCTTGAAGCGCGGGCCCCACTCGCTGAGGCAGTCGTAGTCCTGGTCCCCGGAGCTGGACGAGTTGATGGAGGACAGAGACCCGGCGTCTGAGCCACCGCCCTCGTAATCGAACACCAGCAGGGAGTCGTAGGGAGGAGCCGAGGGGTCGTTATCCGCCACCTTCATGTTCTGAGGAGAGAGAGAGAGAGAAGTGTAATCTCGTCTCGTCTCGTGGGATTTGTATCTCGAGCCGCCTCTAATGTGTGCACATGTTTAAAAGGCGTCTTACCTCTTCGATGAAGTTGCCGATCTCGTCGGGGTTGGCCGGGCGGGGCCTGTACTGATACGGAGGAGCAGGCATGAAGATCGGAATCACATCGTCTCTCATCACATGGGGCCGGTTATCCAGGCCTCTGTGCAGCACGCTCAGGTCGTAGTAGTCCTGAGAGGGAAGGGAGGAACAAATCATAATAACCATACGATCAACTTGAGCAATGTCTTTGTCTTCCAAGAAACTGAGATGTAATGCCTTAGCAGAGTCTCCAGCAGTTAGAGCAGCACCAATAGTTGTATCAGAAGTATGGTAATAGTAGCAAAACACGTAGTAATAAAAGTAGTAGTAGCGAAAGCAGTACCTGGTCGTCCTCTCCGCCCCCCTCCTCGTCGTAGTAGTAGATATTGTCTCGAATGTCGTCTTCCTGAAGCAGAGGCTCTTTTTGCTCGGTTCCTCTGCGACGAGCGAAGAGCACAAGCGGCAGCACCAGCACTGCACACGACAAAACACATGTTAAACCAGATGCCCCGCCGTCCTCTTATATTTTGGTGCAGTACCAAATTTGGCAGAAATGCTCTCTGGGTCCTACTCTTTCAAAAAGTGTAATGGTTGAGTGTAATTGTCTTTCGAATGAAGCAGGTCCCGGGGGGAAACAAAAAGAGGTTTTTGAGTCGTGGACCAAATGGAAGCATGTTGGAACTAAAGATTATGAACTTGGAATGAGCTGAAGTCAACTTTAACCTCTTAACCGAACGTATTTTCTCCAGTTCGGCTTTATCCAAATCTAAAAGCTTCTCGACTGGAGCTTACAGGCCAAAGTAATGCCTCATGTGAAAGCTACATTGTTGTTGTCTGGAGATATTTTTTTCTTTAATTCATGCAGTTCTTATATTTGAAGGGTCTAGTGGCGCTAGGCTAGGGCAAGGCTAAAGCATTTCTATGGTATCAGTTAGCCTGCATTAAAAACAGTCTGACCCACTCTACAGTGCACCTGAGGCAAATCACTTATAACACCAGACTAACCATATAAATGTCTGTGTTAATAGAATAAATTAATATAACTGACCTTGTATCACATGAATTCATAGACATATTATCAATAGACCGTCAATACTCACTCCTCCCCGTTTACCATAATGACCACGTTCGAGGGGGAAATCATGGCGGATTTACAGACTCCTCCTCCCCAACTCTGACGAAGCATGTTCCTAATAAGGGCATAAGGGCGGGATCTTCACTGTAGACTCGGCCCTTGCGTGACGTGTAGCTCGCGCAGCTCCAATGCTAACAGTCCGACCCCCGTTAAGTAGGAGATTTAAGAAAAATGTCTTTCGAAAACCAGCCTGGTTTCTTTTTTTGTGACTAACCCAGCGTTATCTCAGGAGGAATATGTAGCCATAGAAAGTGTTGAAAAAATAGAAACCAGGCGTTAAAGTTGTTTTTAACGTGTCTAAAGTCCAATGTTTTTCAATGGGGGCCTAGCGGTGATATGGAGGTACTACAGCAATGGCGGCCTCCAGTGTTGTGGTCATAAAGCAGAGCAGCTAGTGGCCACTGCATGAATTACCGCATTTTGAGGGACTATTTTGTCGCAGATCACTCCACCGCTGCGTTAGCTTACAGCCACGAAGCTGATGCTGCTCAGATATAAGTTATTTTAAATGCAAAATGGTTAAAATGATTCTATCGACATTTATATGGTTAGTCTGGTGTTATAAGTGATTTACCTCAGGTGCACTGTGGAGTGGGTCAGACTGTTTTTAATGCAGGCTAACTGATACCATAGAAATGCGTTTGCCTTGCCCTAGCCTAGCGCCACTAGACTCTCCAAATATAAGAACTGCATGAATTTAAGAAAAAAATATCTCCAGACATCAACAACACTCTGGATAACTAGGAAATGAGGCCCTATGTCAAAAATCCCGAAATATCCCTTTAAGAGGTTAACCAAAATAAATTGTTAAAAATGATACAATTGGCCTATTTACCTCATAGGTATGATTGGAAACCATCTGTCTAATATCCACCATTACAATTTTTTTCCTGTGCTGCTAATTTACTTTTCCGAAACACAAGGTCCTTGGCCACATTTATTCCAATTGTGGCGCTTGTATCTTGGGCTTCATCTGCTCCACTTCAGGTAAAAGTCTCTTCTTGTAGATGTTAAGGTGCATTTGGATAAAATACAGCGAGATCATGGACCTTGCCACTAACAAAAAAGTTGGAGTGACTCACTGAGCAGCAGCATGGTGCCACCCAGTACCCCCAGGATGAGGGGTAGGGGTGTGCTCGGAGGTGGGGCCCTGCCACAGGCTGCGTTTGGGCCGTTGCAGTCGCAGACCTCTGCTGTGACCATAGAGAGCCGGCCCAGGCTCTGTGTGTCTGCCACTCTCAGCTGCACAGTGTAGAACCCAGGGTCGAGCTCTTTGACCAGCTGCAGGATGATCCCGGTCCCTGAACAAGGAAATGTTCACAATTAGTCATTACACTGAAAGAAGATACACTATTGTACATAAATAACCTCCAAACTGGCTACCACTACTGCCACACTAAGACTAGCCACTGGAGAAGATCTACAGATTACTGAAAGATGCACTAGCAGTTTGAAACATTACTCCAGGTTGTACTGACTGGTTTCATTCATTCGCGCCGTCCAGTTTTCTTGGACGATCCCTCTAACATGACACTGAAGGGAGCGGAGAATCCCGGCCCGTCATTGTCTGTGACTGTGAGCAGGCGAGTACCGGACTCTTTGTTACACACCTGGAAGCACAGAACGACAGGTGAGTATGAAAGATTGGACAAATTACTCTCCAAATGCCAACCTTTCACAGCAAAACATCAAACTTTCTGTTGATAATAACACTCCCCGGGGTCCCTGTACCCCCGCTTGGGTGACACGTGTTTTTTTGACTGACCGTGATGTCTCGCTCTTCGATGGTGGGAGCGTTATCGTTCACATCCTCCAGTTTGATCTGCAGAGTCCCAGTTCCTGTGGCCGGAACCTCATCTGGAGGGAATAAAGGAGTTAAGAAAATCATATGAATTAGAGTCATTTTGCCCCATTACTTTTCTACAAATACTGTAATAATTGTGAAGTAAAGGTAAGTGTAAAGCTCAGCCGCTTGGGTCCATTAAAAGCCCAACTTATCCTTCCACCTGTATGCAGACAATCGAGAGCTATATCTGCCCGTGCTCCTTAACCCCGGTGCTGCCCTTAAAGGGGGAGGATTATGTAAAATCGACTTTTTCAAGCTTTACATCATGTTATTATGTCATTCCCTCATTAAACACATGCCTGGAGTGTTGCCTTGGCTCATTCACATATTTTTGAGTAATCAGTAAAAACTTAGACGGCAGCCATTTTAGGTGTAGCTATGCCTCAGTCCTCCTAGGAACGCCCCCACCTCCTGGAGACGCCTCTGGACCTTTCGTCACCAGCCAAGCCACCAACCACTGCTCCTCAGCTCAGCAGAGCCCCCTCCCCGCACAGTAGTGTTGTTTAGATGCCACAGCAGTGTGCTGAAGGGGGCGTGTCGGAAAGCTTCTTAAAGAGACAGAGGCCTATTTCAAGACGTTCAGTACAGCCATTTTGAGAGAGCAATTTTATTATTGTTATTTTAATTTACTGCATATACAGACCAACAGAAGGTTGCGTCATCATTGTAGTATGCTATAGACTGGTGCTATGTGATTGAAAAAAGCATAATACCCCCTCTTTAAACTTCTCCACAATTGCCTGTGGTTGACCCTTAACTTCCTACACTTAAACTGCCCAATCAGTCAGTTTGTCAAAAATCTAGTTGTCATGTTTGATAGTGAGCTGAAAAGTCAATGCTTTGGTCAAATCTAGCTTTTTTCAGCTGCGTCCTTTAGCAAAGTTCAAACCCTTTCTATCTCGAAGTGATCTTGAAAAGGCCATACATGCTTAACAGTTCATGCATCGACTACTGTAACGCACTCCATTTTGGTATCAAGCAGTTCTCGCTTCATCGCCTTCAGTTGGTGCAAAACGCAGCTACCCGCCTTTTCACAAACTCATCCAGACGCTCCCACATCACACCAATCATCTCCTCTCAGAAGGTCCTGGATGTGCCCAGGTCCAGTCCAGGCAGTGTACTTTGGTCTGCCCAGTGTAATTGTAAAGTACTCTCGAAATGAACTTTGATTGACAGCCTAATATCAGGCTGCACGTGATGTTCTTCGGCGTGTTGACCGGCGTTTTGAGAGAAGATGGACTAGAGTAATTAGAAGGGCCTGGTTGCAGCTGAGGGAGAGTCTTGAGGAAGTGGAGCTCAGGATTAAATTTGTATATAGTTTTTATTACTGCCTGGTCCTAAACTAAACCAAACTCCAAACCTTTTTTCAACACCCAACCATTTTTCATGACATAAAAAACAATTGAAAAAAGGTACCATTGTCGTAGGCCTCGATCAGAGCAGTGTAGATGTCATTCTTCACAAACAGATGCTCTCGGTCCATCTCAGCCTTCACTGTCACTAAACCGGTGTCTTTATCCACGTTCAGCCAACCGGCCGGGTCGCTCACGATCTTGTACCTGCAGAAGCAGAAGCAGATTTCATCCTGGGGCAGATACGAACTGGCAGAAAAGATCCCTACGTCCTACTGATAATAAACTTCATAACTGTGTCAAAGCGAGTGTGCGTCAGTCTTTCGAAAGAAGCAGTTCAGAAAAAGACAAGTCCAAACAAAAGATAAGGATTGGCTCGACACACATGAGTCCGTGATAAGTTTATACCGATTTGTTGAGCTATGAAATTGGAGAGTGTTTGACATGGTTTAGATTATAACATACAGATTTTCAGTGAGGAAAAAATCTTATGATAGGAAGTTAATAACAGGCTTACTAATGTAGAATTTCTTTTGTTCTTGGTTCACTTTGCAAACCCACTAGTGCACGTCTAAATGAAGCTTGAAATTTCCGCCTCGTTGCACAAGTTCCATCGAAAACAAATTGAAAAGAAGTATGTTGCTCATAACCGGCCGAGGTCGACTGAAACTCACCTGACCGTCTGCTTGCGGGCGGTGTCAGGGTCGTGGGCGGTGTACCGTACCACCGTTTGGTTCACGGCGAGGTCCTCTCGTTTGGAGATCACTTTGACGGCGGGGTCGAATATGGGCGGTTCGTTGACGTCGAGCACGGTGACCGTTACTGTGGCGGTGGAGGTGGGGAGGGCCGCGGCGAAGGGGATCTCGTTTTCCACAGCCACCAGCAGAGTGTGGGTGGAGATCTTCTCAAAGTCCAGGCCCTAAAGACGACGAGGAGAAGTGTTCAATGAAATGATCTGCTTGTAGTGAAGCCGTAAAAGGGCTCTTTATTGAAGTAAATGTGATCAGTACCTTAGCTGTAGTAATGATGCCCTCTTGTTTGTTGGCACCGGTTGCCACGGTGAACAGCCCGTCTTTGTTGCCGTCAACGATGGTGAATTTGGCGTTCCAGGCCGGAGAGTGGGCGTCGTCTTTATCCGTGACCGACATCTTCACCACCAGAGCATCCTTCGTATTCTCCGGCACAGTGGCTGAAAACTGAAACATGAGCAAAACGTGAAGGCAAGGCAAGTTGATTGGTAGACAATAAAAACCAAGAGTGCAGATAAAATACTTTCAGTTGTCATACTGAAAGAACTGTTTTCAGCCTGGATTTGAACATTGTCAGAGTTGAGGCCTGTCACATCCTCATGAAGACTGTTCCAGATTTTAGCTTTAGCCTCAGGGTGTTTAGTCCTGACTCTGGGAACCACCAGGAGACCCCTCCCTGAAGTTCTCAGGGCCCGAGATGGTTCATATGGTTCTAAGATGTCAGAGATGTGAAAAGACTTGTAACAAGCAGAGCTGTTTTAAATTCTATTCTCTGAGTGACATGAAGCCAGTGCAGAGACCGGAGCACTGGACTAATGTGGTCGTATTTCCTGGTTCTTGTCAGGACTCGAGCAGCAGCGTTCTGGATGTACTGCAGCTCTAACAGCTCGTTTAGAAAGGCCAGTGAGCAGCCGTTACAGTCAATGGCCGCTAGCTGCTCTGCTTTATGACCGCAACACTGGAGGCCGCCATTGCTCCGTACCTGTAGTACTGTAGTAGTGCTGTAGTACCTCCATATCATTGCTAGGCCCCCATTGAAAAGCATTGGACTTTAGACACGTTAAAAACAACTTTAACGCCTGGTTTCAATTTTTTTAACACTTTCTATGGCTACATATTCCTCCTGAGATAACGCTGGGTTAGTCACAAAAAAAGAAACCAGGCTGGTTTTCGAAAGATTTTAAAAAAAAATCTCCTACTTAACGGAGGTCGGACTGTTAGCATTGGAGCTGCGCGAGCTACACGTCACGCAAGGGCCGAGTCTACAGTGAAAATCCCGCCCTTATGCCCTTATTAGGAACATGCGTCGTCAGAGCTGGGGAGGAGGAGTCTGTAAATCCGCCATGAATTCCCCCTTGAACGTGGTCATTATGGTAAACGGGGAGGAGTGAGGAGGAGCTGTCTATTCTTTTAACGATCTATGGTCATAGTAGTCTAACCTGCTGGAGACAAATGCATGGATGAGTCTCTCTAAGTCTGGTTTTGACACTATTCCTCTGATCTTGGCAATGTTTTTCAGTAAAAAGCTGATGATGTTATTGCTTTGATGTGGCTGTTTAAGTTCAGGTCTGAGTCCATGATTACTCCTAGATTTCTAACCTCAAGGTAACACTTTCTTTTTGTGTCTCTTGGCCGAAAACAATTATCTCTGTTTTGTCTGAGATAAACCAATCTGTTGGATGCAGTGACAGAGTGTATCTACAGGCCCATGTTCACCTGCTGTCAGTGACACATAGATCTGAGAGTCATCTGCATAATTGTGCTTGGACACATTATTGCTGTTTATTAGCTGATGAAAGCATGTATAAGTTGAATAGGAGGGGTCCCAAGATTGATCCCTAGGGGACTCCACAGGTCATGGCAGAGACAGGACCCGGAGTTGACCTTGTTAGCCTGCTCTGGACCAGGTAAGTTCCTCCATAATGTGGCGGCTCTGTAACAAATCAGAGGAGAGAATCCAGCAGCTCTTTGCCAAACTCGAGTGTGGACTTTGGGGAAAAATGTGAAAGGCAGCGCGAGAATTCATTTACATCAGTGCAATCACTTATTTCAAAAAGTGTTGCCACTTTGTCACCAGGTGTGGAGAATACAGGGAGGTTTGGATGAGTAAACCATATGGGCTTCCTTCTAAATCACATGATATTATGAGTGTTGTATTAAACTTGTAATAAAGATTTTATCATTAAAATGTGAGCATCTCTAGTTGGGCTGTGCCTTTGTGGAATCAGGAGTTCAGTGCACGAGTTTTTATTCAGACAAACCGTCTCTAATGTGTGAGACTGGCCATTAAGGCGAGACACTACAGGTGAATAGGGAAACTTTTTAAATTTAGAGACATTAATTTAAAACGTTTGCTGTAGATTACTGACATAAATATGAGAAAAAAATGTATTGCAAGTTTTCGATAATTTTATGTTTTCTTATAAAATAATGCCTTTTATGCCTAAAAGTGCCGTACATTTTCCATATTTTTGGCGACAAAATCTGGAAAAATGGATCGCTTTATTGTCGTGTTTTTGTAGTTTTTGGTTGTGTTTTTGTCACTTTTTTGTTTCACTTTTGTGGGTTTTAGTCGTGTTTTCGTAGTTTTTTTGTCGTGTTTTTGTTGCCTTTTCAATGTTTTTTTCCTGTTTGTTTTTTTTGTCTTGGTGTCACCACATTTTTGTTACATTTTCATCCTCGTTTTTGTTGCTGTTTTGATGATTTTTTTTTAAATCAGTAAAGATTTAAATTTCCACACTCAAAACTCAATAAATCAGGCTAGGAAAAATCCCTCTGAAAAATCCCTCAAAATATTGTTCAGTCCAAGGCTGGAAAATGTCTGTAGGTGATATACTGACGTGGAGAAACAGTGGGAACCAGATGCTTACATACACTATATAAAAAGACACAAATGCCTTTTTTTCTCACTGTTTGACATGAAACCAGAATTAACTTTTACTTTTTTTGGTCACAACTTCACAGAGGAACACAGGGCTGGGTGCATACCTATGTTCCCCGGGTCCTATGTTCCCCGGGTGCGATTTTTCTTTTCCGTAGGTGAGTTGGTACTTCAACCAATCACAAGTCATGAGAGTGAAATGTCATACATATATCAAGCAGCTTAACCCTGACCCTGCCCTAGCCACTAACCTTAAGGATAGTGGGCTGGTGCCTAATCTTAATCAATAGAAGTGGGGGAACATAGGTACTGGGGAACATAGGTACCGGGGAACATAGGGCTGACCCCCACAGGGCTAACTCAGTTGTTGTACCAATTATCCAGAGAAGCTCCTTTGCTACCCGGAGCTTAAGAGAAACGTATTGAGGAGAAGTCGAACTAGCGTTGCAGTACGGGGCCCAGGACTGGACTAGAACTAAACCGGGATTAAACAAAGACCTTTACCTGTGTCTCGGTGTAGATCGGGGCGTTGTCGTTGCTGTCCGTTACTGTGAGAATGACTTTCGTGAACCCGGTCAGTCCGTCTCCCTTCATATCCGCCGCCCGCACCTCCAGAGTGTACTTGGGGTTTGTCTGTAGAAACAAGATCCACAGTGAGTTAAAGATGAACAGTGAGTTAAAGATGAACTTTACAATGAACGACCACAGCTTTGTGGCGATTCTGTGTAAGAGACAGATTTGCAGTCTGTACCTCTCTGTCGAGCCCTTTGGCGTTGACGCGGATGAAGCCGTTGACAGGGTTGATGGTGAACATGTTGTCAGATGGAGATTTCGGCTCCTGGTTCATGATTCTGTAGTGGACATCTGCGTTATCCGTCCCCTCCTGATCCGCGTCTGTGGCTTTCACCTGCAGGATCTCAAAATCTACAAACAGCAGAAAGAAATACAATTAGTTTAAACTGCATGGTTTTGTGTAAATATCCAATGGTAATTTTGTAAAATGTATTCTGAGTTCAGTTCAGTCCAATGTTAGGGCTGTCACATTATTGTTATATCACAATCACACTATCGGACACGGCACTGTAGCAGGGAAAACACAGGAAAATGCACTTAAGGTGAGACACTGCAGGTGAATAGGAATAATAACAAATTAGAGAAATCAATTTCATTTCATGTTTTCACGTACAGTATAAATAAGTCATGCACTAAAATAGGCCAAACTACATTTTCAGCGACGAAATCTAAAAACCATGTTTAAACCCATCCATCCATCCATTTTCTTCCGCTTTATCCGGGGCCGGGTCACGGGGGCAGCAGTCTCAGCAGAGATGCCCAGACTTCCCGATCCACGCACACCTCCTCCAGCTGTTCTGGGGGACCCCGAGGCGACACCAGGCCAGCTCGGAGACATAGTCCCACCAGCGTATCCTGGGCCTTCCACGAGGCCTCCTCCCAATAGGACATGCCTGGAGCACCTCCCGAGGGAGGCGACCAGGAGGCATCCGGAACAGATGCCCTAGCCACCTCAGCTGGCTCCTTTCGACGTGAAGGAGCAGCGACTCTACCCCGAGCTCCTCCCGGGTAACTGAGCTCCTCACCCGATCTCGGAGGGTGCGCCCAGCCACCCTGCGAAGGAAACTCATTTCGGCCGCTTGTATCCGCGATCTTGTCCTTTTGGTCATTACCCATATCTCGTGACCACAGGTGAGGGTGGGAACGTAGATCGATCGGTAAATCGAGAGCTTTGCCTCAGACTCAGCTCCCTCTTCACCACAACAGTCCGATACAGCGACCGCATCACTGCTGACGCTGCACCGATCCGTCTATCGATCTCACGCTCCATCCGTCCCTCACTCGTGAACAAGACCCCGAGATACTTGAACTCCTCCACTTGAGGTAAGGACTCCCCACCGACCTGAAGCGGGGAAACCACCTTTTTCCGGTGGAGAACCATGGCCTCAGATTTGGAGGTGCTGATCCTCATCCCGGCCACTTCACACTCGGCTGCAAACCGCCCCAGTGCGCGCTGAAGGTCCTGATTTGATGAAGCCAACAGAACAACATCGTCTGCAAACAGCAGAGATGAGATCCTGAGGTTCTCAAACCGGACACCCTCCGGCCCCTGGCTGCGCCTAGAAATTCTGTCCATAAAGGTAATGAACAGAACCGGTGACAAAGGGCAGCCCTGGCGGAGACCAACAGGCACCGGAAACAAGTCTGACTTACTGCCGGCAATGCGAACCAAGCTCCTGCTACGGTCATACAGGGAACGGCCCCGGACCCCATACTCCCGGAGCACCCCCCACAGGGCACCACGAGGGACGCGGTCGAACGCTTTCTCCAGATCCACAAAGCACATGTGGACTTGTTGGGCGAACTCCCACGAACCCTCGAGCACCCGATGAAGGGTATAGAGCTGGTCCAGTGTGCCACGACCAGGACGAAAACCGCATAGTTCCTCCTGAATCCGAGGTTCAACTATCGGCCGGATCCTCCTCTCCAGCACCCTGGAGTAGACCTTACCGGGGAGGCTGAGAAGTGTGATCCCTCTGTAATTGGAGCTCACCCTCCGATCCCCCTTCTTAAAGAGAGGGACCACCACCCCGGTCTGCCAATCCAGAGGCACTGTCCCCAACTGCCACGCGATGTTGCAGAGACGTGTCAACCAAGACAGCCCTACAACATCCAGAGACTTAAGGTACTCGGGACGAATCTCATCCACCCCGGGGCCTTGCCACCGAGGAGCTTTCTAACCACCTCGGTGACTTCAGCCTGGGTGATGGACGAACCCCCCTCCGAGTCCCCAGCCTCTGCCTCCTCATCGGAAGACGTGACAGTGGAATTGAGGAGATCCTCGAAGTACTCCTTCCACCGCCCGACCACATCCCCAGTCGAGGTCAACAGCTTCCCACCCGCACTGTAAACAGTGTTGGTGAAGCACTGCTTCCCCCTCCTGAGGCGCCGGATGGTTTGCCAGAATCTCTTTGAGGCCGACCGATAGTCCTCCTCCATGGCTTCTCCGAACTCCTCCCAGACCCGAGTTTTTGCCTCTGTGACTGCACGGGCTGCAGCACGCTTGGCCTGCCGGTACCTCTCAGCTGCCTCCGGAGTCCCACAAGCCAACAAGGCCAGAAAGGACTCCTTCTTCAGCTTGACGGCATCCCTTACTTCCGGGCGCCACCACCGGGTTCGGGGATTGCCGCCGCGACAGGCACCAGAGACCTTATGGCCACAACTGCAAGCAGCCGCATCGACAATGGAGGAGGAGAACATGGTCCACTCGGACTCCATGTCTCCAACCTCCCTCGGAATCTGGGTGAAGCTCTTCCGGAGGTGGGAGTTGAAGGCCCTACTGACAGAGGGATCCACCAAACGTTCCCAACAGACCCTAACAACACGTTTGGGCCTGCCAGGTCTGACCGGCTTCCTCCCCTGCCAGCGGATCCAGCTCACCACCAGGTGGTGATCAGTTGACAGCTCGGCCCCTCTCTTCACCCGAGTGTCCGAGACACGCGGCCGGAGATCAGATGACACAACTACAAAGTCGATCATCGACCTCCTGCCTAGGGTGTCCTGATGCCACGTGCACTTATGGACACTTATGGTGTTCGTTATGGACAAACTGTAACTAACACAGAAGTCCAATAACAGAACACCACTCGGGTTCAGATCGGGGAGGCCGTTCTTCCCCATCACCCTTCCAGGTCTCACTGTCGTTACCCACGTGGGCGTTGAAGTCCCCCAGTAGAACAATGGAGTCCCCAGTCGGAGCACTATCTAGTACCCCTCCCAGGGACTCCAAGAAGGCCGGGTACTCTGCACCGATGTTGGGCCCGTAGGCCGAAACAAGGGTGAGAGACCTGTCCCCAACCCGAAGGCGTAGGGACGCGACCCTCTCGTTCACCGGGGTGAACTCCAACACGTGGCGGCTGAGCTGGGGGGCTATGAGCAAACCCACCCCGGCCCGCCATCTCTCCCCACGGGCAACTCCAAAAAAATGGAGAGTCCAGCCTCTCTCCAGGAGTTGGGATCCGGAACCCAGGCTGTGCGTGGAGGTGAGCCCGACTATATCTAGCCGGTATCTCTCAACCTCCCGCACAAGTTCAGGTTCCTTCCCCCCAGCGTTCGGGACATGGCGTTCCATGTCCCGAACGCCAGAAGCTGCGCACGCGGACCAGGTCGTCGAGGCACCCGCCTTTGACTGCCACCTAGTCCTCTCTGCACCCGACCCCTACGGATCCCTCTGCGGTGGTGGGTCCACAGGAGGGCGGGCCCACGTCGTCCCTTCGGGCTGTGCCCGGCCGGGCCCCGTGGGCAGAGGCCCGACCACCATACGCTCGCATTCGAGCCCCAACCCCAGGCCTGGCTTCAGGGTGGGGCCCCGGCTGCGCCATACCGGGCGACGTCACGGTCCTTGATCTGATACTGTTCATAGAAGTCTTCGAACTGCATTTCGTCTGACCCGTCACCTACAGTAAGACCTGTTTGCCATGGGAGACCCTACCAAGGGCATGAAGCCCCAGACAACATAGCTCCTCGGATCATTCGGGCACTCAAACAACCCCACCACGTTAAGGTTTAAACCCATGGCTTTATTTTGTTGATATGTTACACATATTTTTCAGAGGGGATTTTAGATAGTTTTGTATAAGCAAGTCATTAGTGAGAAAATTGGTTTAAAAATAATAATAATAATATAAATTTGCCTTGTTTTCAGGATTCAAAATGGAATGGATCAGGCTAGAAATTTGATATTTAAAAAAAATCCCTCAGCATAAACCTTTTCAATATTTCTAAGTGGATGCACCGATCTGATACTGGTATCGGATATTGGAGCCAATTTAGAAAAACGCGGCGTTCCAAGGCCAGTTACCAGTTGCCTGGAACGCACCATAAAGTCTTGCCACGTCTGCTCAACATACCATATTTGGATTGCGGCGTCATTTTTCTCTCCGAGTTCACGCACAAATAGGAAATCATCCCTTGACACCATTCACTGACGTGCACATTTTAAACACTTTTACGAGAATCCCTTGCGTTTCAGAGCATGTTTGTCGGCGTCTAAACTACAGGTTTAGCAGTTTATTTAAAAAAAAGAAGAAAAAAAACACGGAGACAGGATAATTAGTTGTTTCCAAAGGATAGGATATTGTACAACCAGACATTTTAATTGCAGCCACTGAAATAGAAGCTTGATTTTGAAATGCAATTTTTTGTGCCGCCCTAGTTTTGATGCGGAAATAAACATTAAAAACCACAAAACGAGTTGTATTTACCGAGGGTGACGACTCGGCGACCTCTCCCGTATACAGGTCCTGAGTGAAGATGGGTTTGTTGTCGTTCATGTCGATCACGATCACCTTTATCTCCATGGGGTTCTCAGCAGAACCGGAGCCCTCTGCCACAGCATGGGCCATGAACTACAGACAGAGAGAAATGAGTTTAATACAAGAATCAAGACTGAAAACCTGAATCTTTGATAAAATACGGAGAGGGACATTTAGGACGTTGGAGTCAGAGTGGATTACATTGTGCACTGAACAGATTTAATGGTCTGAGCTGAGACCAAATCGGTCTCTTAACACGAAAAACTAAAGCTCTTATTCCTCACCCCACTGATAAATGTATGTTTTGTTTTTTCCATTTCTGTTAAAAGCTGGTTTTACTCACAGTGTAGTTGGATTTGGCCTCTCTGTCCAGTGGCTGGGTCACATACAGGATGCCCGTCTCTCTGTCCATGGTGAACAGACCGACAGGCGGCTGGTCGGCCCCGGGCCCGTGATGCTGTAGTAGATCTTTTTATTTGGTCATCGTTCGAACGGATCTCAAGGGGAAAAACAGCAAAGACAATCTTACTTTTGAGAACCTCATTATTTAACCTCTTAACCCCCACCTGGACTGAGCACATTTTCTCCAGTTCGACTTTAATCAAATTTAAAAGCTTCTTGAAAAAAGCATCAAAATAGAGATGAAAATTACACTTAAACAAGGATGAAAAAGTGACAAAAAAATGACAAAAAAGTGACAAAAAATGTGACGAAAAAGTGATGAAACAAAAAGTCAAAAAAGTGACGGCAACGTGGCAACAACATGAGAAAATTATCAATTTAAGCCTAGGTCACAACTGGTCGTACAGGATCCTATGGCCGGTCTACGTGCAAAAAACGCAAGAAACACACGGAGAGCGCGCAAACAGTAGACTGGCCGGTTTATTTTACAGGTTGAAAGAACGTTGCACATCTTCGTGCATCGTCTGTTAATATGTATATTTTAAACCATTCCATTGTAGATTTAGCTTTGTGTTTAGGGTCATTGTCCTGCTGGAAGGTGAATCTCCGCCCCAGCCTCATTTCTCTTACTGACTCCAGCAGGTTTTACTCCAAAATGTCTCTGTATTTGGCTCCATCCATCTTCCCAACTATTCTTACAATTTTCCCAGTCCCCGCTGAGGAAAACCAGCCCCATAACATGAGGCTCCCCCACCATATTTGACACTGGGGATGGTGCACTCAGGACGATGAGCAGTGTTAGGTTTGCTCCATACATAACGTTTTGAATTTGGGCCAAAAAGTTCAATTTTGTCTCATCTGACCAAAGCACCTTCTTCCACATGGTAGCTGTGTCCTCCATATGACTTCTAGCAAACTTCAAACGGGATTTCTTATGGCCTCCTTTCAATAATGGCTTTCTTCTTGCCACTCGTCCATGAAGGCCAGATTTGTGTAGAGTACGACTTACAGTTGTCCCATGTACAGATTCCCCCAGCTCAGCGGCAGTACGTCGCAGCTCCTCCAGAGTTATCTTAGGGCACTTGGTTACATTTCTGACCAGTGCTCTCCTTGTTCGGTCTGTTAGTTTAGGTGGACGGCCGTGTCTTGGTAAGTTCCCAGTGGTGCTATACTCTTTCCATTTCTGAGTGATGGATTGAACAGTGCTCCGTGAGATGTTCAAAGCTTGGGAAATCTTTGTATAACTTAACGCTGCTTTAAACTTCTCCACAGCTTTATCCCTGACCTCTCTGGTGTGCTCCTTGGCCTTCATGATGTTGTTTAGTGACCAATACACTCTGACCATAGCTCTGAGGCCCTCACAGAACAGCTGGAATTATACTGAGAGTAGATTACACACAGGTGGCTCTATTTAATGGTTACCACGGCGTTGGTACACATAATTTGTACCACTGAGTGCAGTTCTTGCAACCTTCATACGAAGCCCGCCTGGAACCCACGGTCAGTACGTTTATTGCAGGTTGGTCTTACAAGTTCCGTTCGTTGGCTGTACGAATGAAGCGACAGCCACACGTCCGAGCAGCCTCCGTGTGACGCACGTTCGTAAGGTTGTATGTTGGGTGCGCGGTGACCTGACACCACAACTACGTTCTCCACGAACAAAAAATAAACACAGCGATTTGGGAAATGCCAAAAAGTCGTATGTACATAGGCTTTAGATGAATTTTGTAGGTCTTAGCTTTCGAATGAGGCGTTACTCTGGCCTATAGGCAGTAACCTTTTAGATCTGGGTAAAGCTGAACTGGAGAAAATGCGCTTGTCAAATTACTGTCACTGCATTTATATCTATTCATCCATTATTCTACAAAACTGGACTCATGAACAAAGAACAGAAACACCTTCAGCTGTCTTAGAGAGTCTTAGAAACGTGACCCAAAATGGTGCCCAGGTTTGAGCCACGCCTCTGCAGTTTCTCACCTGAGACACTTTCTTGGGGAAAGGTCCGTTGTCACGTTCGGGAAAGCTAATGTCTGGGATCACCCACGCTCTCTTCCTCCTCTTCAGCCCCTCGGTGGCTCTGGGGAAATAAATCACCGGGACATCCTCCTCCACCTGAAATATTAACACAGTTTATTAAAAATAAAGCCTAAATCAAACTTATTTTCGTAACATTTCTTGGGCTCACAGTTTCCCTCTTGTGGCGGCTGGGTGCTTCTTGGCCGAGGGTCGTTGGACTCTGGGGAAACAAAAGAAAAGATGATCAGTTGATCAGCACGCTAACGCTATTGTAGCCAAATCAAAGCATGGTGGGGTCATAGAAAGTAATATAATAATATTGGCCTCTGTGAAGATCTATTAAAGAATAACTGATCCAACATATTTGTAACATATTAATAATGCACAGGTTTCTGCACAGATCAGATCACTTTATGTTGTGAGTTGTTGTTAAGAAATTCTGTATTTGATGTTAACATGAAAGTATTACATTAAGTTTGACTGTTAAATCTGTGTTTTATAGACAGTCAATTTATTGTGCAATGAAGCAAAACGTGGTGTTCTTGATATGATGAGTTTGAGGGAAGAAGGCGAGGCTGCCTGATGGTCTTCCACTCATCTCCCGGATCCGATAAGAATAAAGCTAATGTCTAAACTTGTGTTTTAATCGATTATGTATTCTGTGGCAGAATTAACAGAGGGTCTGTTGTGTTAAAACTAAGCAGGCAAAATTCCCTAACAGTTGTTTATATTAAAACCCCTCAGTCGAGTAATCTCAACGGGACTTTCTTGGTTAAATAAAGGTTGAAAAAAAAGCTGCTGCACCGCAGCATAGGCAACAGAGGCCAGTCATGAACTGATTCCGCAGTTTACAGGACTGTCTTTGGACTTTTACGCAGAAATAAACCCTGCAAACATGTTGCACTCGCCTCAGCTAAAGACTCGCCTGCTGAAGCCTGAAACTACTATAACAAAACTTTGATTGTAGCTACGATTGTCTCTTTGAACACTCGCACAGTGGAGACGAGTGCAGCTCGTGATTTTACCATCCCCACGTCGTGCAGTGTGACATCAAAAAATCTTATAAGACAAAAACAAATCGTACAGTGACTGTACACCAGCCATAAAGTAACAAGTTAGTTTTGTTTTGCAGGTAATCTAGTACTAGTTTCTTTTTCAAATCAGTGACGCCGTTACTTTGGGTCCTGATCTGACAGCGCATCCCGCTAGTGCGCATGTGCAGACTGTGTCCTCCAAAACTTTACATCAAGTCAGCAACACGAAGAGTCTTCAGCGAGCGCATTCACATCGTGGAAGAACTTACATTATTTTGAACTTACATGGGAAAAGGACAATACAGCGCAGGAGGCGAAGCTAAATAATAAAACCACAATGAAGCCCTCGCCTCCCAAACAACAACGCTTAGCTTTTAGCAGTATCACTCCTTGCAGTGTAATCAACAAACACGTAGCTGGTTGAGGAAAGCTGTTTAATTAATCTAAATGAAGTTGAATATGTTCTGTGTTTATTATGATATATTACAAGAGCTCCTTTACAGACGTTCTTTTGCTGTTGAAAAACTGGCACAGTTTCTGTCAGGGCCAAATATAGTGAACGAGGCTAAGCTTTTATAAGTCTTTAGCTGTAATTTGTCCACATATAAAATGAAGCTCAAAAGCAAATTTATTATTGAATACATTAACTGGCATCCGGCTGTTTGCGTGAGATAGCTTTTTTGGCGGCTCAGTTTGTGGAATGAAGCATTCCTCATTGGAAACGACAAATGAAAGCTATACACTGGCGGCGCCAGGGGGGGGGTCTTGGGGGTCTCAAGACCCTCCAAAAACACCTTGACCCCCCATTTGACCCCCCAACCCAGTGGTGTAGTCTACGTGTTCTAACTGAACACAACCAGCCTGAAACACAATGGTTTCTGTTCAGAATTGTGCACAAACAACAATGATGGATAGTATCTCAGGGCCCTGACACCCCTTTAAAAATGTGCCAAATGGTTTAGCCCACACTCCGGCGTTCAGCACCGCGCGCTTCAACTCAAATGTGTGTGTTTGAGGGAGGTGAGCTCCTTAATGCAATGATACAGAGTTAGGAAAGAGAAATAGTCTTGCGATCGCTCTTGGCTCTTATTTTACAGTATAATAGTATATGTTTCCTGTCATGGGTGTGGCTATGGCAATTAAAGTTTGAGCATATTGTTTGCAAACTGGAATTGATTAAAGGGTTACTTCGGGATGTTTGACACAGGGCCTCATTTCCTAGTTATCCAGAGCGTTGTTGATGTCTGGAGATATTTTTTCTTAAATTCATGCAGTTCTTATATTTGAAGAGTCTAGTTGCGCTAGCCTAGAGCAAGGCTAAAGCAGTTCTATGGTAAACGCTAGCCTGCATTAAAAAACAGTCTGACCCACTCCACAGTGCACCTGAGGTAAATCACTTATAACGCCAGACTAACCATATAAATGTCTGTGTTAATAGAATAATTTGAGGGACTATTTTCTCGCAGATCACTCCGCCGCTGCCTTAGCTTACAGCCACGAAGCTGATGCCGCTCAAATATAAGTTATTTTAAATGCAAAATGGTTAAAATTAACCTATCGACACAGACATTTATATGGTTAGTCTGGTGTTATAAGTGATTTACCTCAGGTGCACTGTGGAGTGCGTCAGACTGTTTTTTAATGCGGGCTAACGTTTACCATAGAAATGCTTTAGCCTTGCTCTAGGCTAGTGCAACTAGACTCTTCAAATATAAGAACTGCATGAATTTAAGAAAAAATTATCTCCAGACATCAACAACACTCTGGATAACTAGGAAATGAGGCCCAATGTCAAAGATCCCGAAGTATCCCTTTAATTAATTAAAAACAAAGTAGTTGATAGGCTGTGTTTTTGTTGTGGTTTAGTAGCAGTAATATGCAGTTATTAGCCGTGTCCACTGCATTTTTGTTGATTTTCATAGGACCCCCCCTTGAAATGACCAGGACACCCCATTGCCCCCCAATTAACATTGTCTGGAGCCGCCACTGGCTATAGATGTTTATTATTGGTAACACATGAGTCTCTAACGCGTTACCTTCATAATAAAGTAACACAGTAACGTAACAAGCTACTTTTCCAGAGGAGAACCGAGCAAACTTAACGAGTTACTTTTAAAAGCGACGTTACCCAACACGAATAGAAAGTGACTAAAAGCTAGAGACTTTACGGATTGGCTTCTGTTTGTAGTGTTCTTTGTGGTATCCTGAATGCTATTTTCCCTTGCACATGACATGGGTTACGGCTGCACTCTCTCCCTTCTTATCTCTCTCTCTCTCTGTGGCAGGTGTAGCACAGAGACTGCGGCGCTCATTAAACAAATAGCTAACCCATCATTACTGGACTGGCAGCTTGCACATCTATTCTGAAATTTTAGTTTAGTTTATTTATTTGTTTGAGCAGTTAACCTGCTCAAAGGGAGTGGGCTGAAGCCAAAGGCTTATAAGCGCCCACCCCAAAATAAAATAGTAACATTACATTTAATATTTACAAGGTAGCAAATCATAAACAAAGGAACATAGGGCAAAGTAACAATAAATGATGAAGAATAAGACAAAAACAACAGCAAAATAAAGAACAAAAGAATGTGCTACTTTTATGTTATAAAGGTGCATTCATACATATTATACTCTGAGATCTTGCTACTTCCCAGTTGTCATTACTATCCTCAATATAATTTAATTTGGGTTTAATTATCATTAATTATCATTATTAAAGGTGCATTAATACATATTATATTCTGAGATCTTGCTACTTCCCAGTTGTCAATACCATCCTTAATATAATTTAATTCGGGTTTATTTATCATTATTATTATATTTGTTTAATTGAGTTATATGTGAAGTGTGATGTAAGCCCTGCATAATGAGGTGCATTAAAAAGCCAGGGTGTAGAACGGGCCAGTTGAAGAGGGCAGTAACTCCCCCTCAACAAACCCCCACCCAGCTGCCCTAACAGCTGATTTTGTAGATGATGTTCCTATGCTGAGTGGTGCATTAAAAGACAAGGTTTTGAGCCCGTTGGGAGGGTCCCTCTCAACAGATTCATAACTTGCCTACCCTAATTCTCAATTTGTAAATTTGAGCAATAGAATGACAACCGTTCCAAGCAGCAACACTCTTCCTTGATTATAGATAATTGATCCTACTGCGCCTCCTAGTGGCAATACATTCTTGTTCTCTGTATATTTCAAAAGTCTTTTGTTTGTATTTATATTTGAACAGGTTGATATTTGGACTTCGTTTCAACTCCATTTCCAGTTTATTCCACAATTGTACACCATTAACTGTTGGGCTAAAACTTTTCAAAGTTGAGCTATGTTTCTGAGTCCTAAAGTTTAATTCGTCACGTAATTCATAACAACCAGCACGTTCTTGGAACCTTCTTTGTATTTGGCCTGGCAACAGTTGTATCTTGCTTTGTATAACATCTGTACAGTTTGGAACTCAACAATGTCACAAAACTTCATGATCTTTGATTTTAAAAATAATGAGTTTGTGTGGTCCAAAAACCCAACTTTATGAATTACTCGGATAGCTCTTTTTTGCAACAATACTATTGGTTTTAATGTGTTTTTATAAGTACTACCCCAAACCACAGTACAATAATATAAATATGGCAAAATCAGAGAACAGTATAAGATATGTAGAGCTTTGATGTTTAAAATGTGCTTTGCTTTTGCTATTACTGAAATGCTTCTAGAAATTTTCGTAGATATATATTTAATATGAGCTTTCCAAGTAATTCTGTCATCTATAATAACACCAAGGAATTTGATTTCATGCACTCGCTCTATGACAACACCCTCTATCTGAATTGCTTCCTGAGCATTGGAATTACAGTTGCCAAATATCATCATTTGCTTTTACTCAGATTTAGAGATAATTTATTTTGTTTGAACCACTTATTGACACTTTTGAGTTCCAAGTTAACAATCCGACACAGTTGCTGTAAGTCGTCACCTGATGCAAAAATATTTGTATCGTCAGCAAACAAGATAAATTTAAGTACTTGAGACGTTTTACAAATGTCGTTGATGTACATATTAAACAATTTTGGGCCCAGAATGGAACCTTGAGGTAAACCACACACAATTTGTCGACAACTCGACTGATAATCACCTATTTTCACACATTGTTTTCTATTTTTTAAATAACTGGTAACCCACTGTAGAGCTACCCCCCTAATCCCATAATGTTCTAGTTTATTAATTAGTATATCATAGTTTATTGTATCAAACGCTTTACTCAGGTCAATAAATAACCCTATGGCATATTTCTTGTTATCTACAGCATTAGTATTTCTTCAATTATATCAAAGAGAGCGTGTGAGGTTGAGTGATTATTCCTAAAACCAAACTGATTGTCCGAGAGTAAATTACACCTTTCAATAAAGCTGTCAAGTCTAGAGTTAAAAACCTTCTCTAAGATTTTAGAGAATTGCGGTAAAAGGGAAACAGGCCTGTAGTTTGTGAAGAGATGTTTATCTCCTGCCTTGAACAGAGGAATCACTTTTGCTACTTTCATACTTTCAGGAAATTGTCCAGTTTGCAGCGATAGGTTACAGATGTATGTTAACGGCTTAGAGATACTTTCAATAACAGTTTTAAAGTTTTCATATCCATGTCATGGTAATCTGTCGAGGTTTTATTTTACACCCTTTAACAATGTCCAGTATCTCCTTTTCCTCCACAGGTTTGAGAACATGGACAGAGGATTTGTGTCTATCAGTTCACAATTAAAGTTCTCAACATTTGTAATTTTTGCAGCAAGATTCGGTCCAACATCTACAAAGAATTTATTAAATGTATCAACTACTTCATTCATATTATTTAAAGTGTTATCCTCATCTTTGAAATATTTTGGATAATTAATCGATCTTGGTTTATTCTAATTATACTATTTAAGATATTCCATAAACCTTTAATATTATTCTTATTGCTATCTAACAACTTATTATAATAATCCTGTTACATTTTCTAATGATACCTGTCAGTTTATTTTTATATTCTTATATTTATCCTCAGCTTCTTTTGTTCTATCATTTATACATTTTTTGTAGAGTGAATTTTTTTCTTGCATGCATTTAGTAATCCCTTAGACATCCATGGGTTTCTTTACACTTTCTGTTTTTACAATGTTTTTTCATTGGGCAATTTTGTCATATACTTTATGAAATATTTGCGTAAACTCATCATATGCCTTATTAGTATCGTTCTCTCTGTATACAATACTCCAGTCTTGAGCTAATAGTTCCTTTTTAAATGCATCCATAGTTTTTCTGTTTTTACCCTTCTAAACCAATACATTTTTCATCATCAATATTTAAATATCCATGTTGTACAATACAAAACTGGCAGGTGATCACTAATATCATTTATCATTAATCCACTGACTGTATCACTATCTATTTCATTTGAGAAAATGTTATCAATCAAAGTCGCACTGTGGGTTGTGATTCTACTCGGTTTAGTTATTAGAGGAAACAGACCTATACTAAATAAAGTATTTATAAATTCGTCAGTCTTTTTGTGTTTATATGGGTTTAACAGATCGATGTTAAGGTCTCCCCCACAAACATGACTTTATGATTTAAACCTGAAAAGTGCTCCTCCATCCAATTAGAAAAACATCTATATCAGAGCCAGGTGTTCTATAAATACAACTTACAATAATATTTTTCTTTTTTTGCCTTGTAATTTCTACAGTAAGGCATTCAAGTACATCATCCACTACCATAGTCTTATTTTCCATTACTTTATAACTATAGTTGGAGTCTACAACATAGCTACTCCCCCACCATGCTTGTTTCTTCTGTTCATACTTATAAATTCATAACCATCAATAGAAAACTCAATTTCTCTGTCATTATTAATCCATGTTTCTGTGATTAAATTACACTAAATGGTTTAGAAAACTGTTTTAAGAAGCTTTTGATGTGGTTAAAGTTTGCATAGAGGCTACGACTATTGAAGTGGATTACAGTGAATGCCTTAATGTTCTTAAGTTTACTATTGTAAAGATCCTCTGTATAATATTGACAGTCATTAGTAGCTCTAGTAAAGAAGTTATTTTCAGGGTCGATGTCGATCTCAGTGTTCTGTAAGTCATATTGTGATAATGTAAAATCCTGGTTATTTGCTTCAGCAATTCTCCTTAATGAAAGGTCCAAGTCGATGCTTCCTATAGAACTATATGTATTACAGGACATGTGAAGTATGTGCTTTTACATACCAAAATCCATACGCTTTTCCTGTGTTTATACTTGATTTGGTGTACTGGTGCGCGGACGTACAATGAGTTTATCATAGCGCAAGTAGGCAATCTCCCCCCTTTCCCTGGCAGCTCTCAGCTCCGGCATCAGTTCTTTTCGCTTCCTTTGGATGGATTCCGTGTAGTCCTCGTTTATGAAGATTTTGGTCCCTTTGAGGTGTTTAGCGCGCTGCAGGATTGCTTCGCGATCCTTCCAACGCAGCAGTCTGGCGATGATGGGTCTCGGCCGGTCTCTCCCGCCGTCGGGTTTCCCTACGCGGTGAGCCCTCTCCACCTCCACCGGGTGTTGTAGTTGTAACTTCTCCCTCAGTAGATGTTTAACTTTCTCCTCTGCGTCGGCCCAGGTCTCCCCAGGCGTCTCCAACACTCCCTCAAAGACCAGGTTGTTTCTGCGGCTCTGTCCCTCCAGATACTCCAGTTTGTCCGTGATAATATGCAAATTGTCACATACTTTATAAAAATCATTTTGTGTTGTGTTGTGCGCTCAGTGAGTTTCAATGTTCCTTCTTTCAGAGTGTCCACCTCACCTTGCGTGAACTGTAGGCTTGTTTTTAGCTCTTGAATGTCCTTTATCTGTGAATCCATTCGGGTGTTTGTTGCTTCCATGATTATTTTAATGAATCCCTTGAAGTTCTCCTGTTGTTGTTGTATTATTTCCCTGAACATGTCCCTTTGCTGCTCCATGAGTTCCGTGACTCGACTGAGGCTCACGTAATCCTCATCCGCCGCCATTTCTGGCAGTTGCTTCGTCTCTGTTTTGTCGGTTTAGGCATTTCGCTCTCTCTCAGCCGGACTCCGCAAAAATGTTAGCTGCTTCACTGCTCTCACACTGCTCACACTGCTCACACTGCTCACAGCCTTCTCCCAGGGCCACGCCCGTAGATCCCCCTTCCAGCACACCTGTGATCAATCAGCAGTCCGGTGTGGCTTGTTTGATCAGAATGAAGACAAATATTACCTGGAACACTACGAACAAAGCGCCCAACAATAGGAAGCTGGCGGTCCCCATGTGGTTATAAAGTTTAATCCTAATCCTCAGTAAAAATCCTCAAAGTATCCGCTCAGATAAGGAGGGGAAAAAAAATATTTCTTTCGATTTTGTGTCTCCTTTCGTGGTGATTTTAGGTCCTCTCTTCACAGGAGCTCGTTGTAGTCTGGCCCCACCTCCTGCTTGACCTCCAGCAAGCCAGGTACTTCACTCAGCGTGTGACGCAGGTGGTACAGGTATGTGCACATCCAAACAAGGCCAGGTGTTGAAGAGGAAGCGACTTGTAGGGGAGGAGGAGTGCGTTTCTCACATTGAGTGGCGCAATCGGGGAAAGGAAAAATTGAGAAAGAAAAAACAGTTGCCGTTTATTCATGGGTATAGACTTTCTCTTTCTCTGAGCGGCGGTGCCAGACAGTTGTCCCAGGAGCGGCTTGGGGGTCCTACAGTTTTCACAAAACATCCCTTGGAAACATTAAACAGCATAGCACATGTACTAAACGCACATGAATGGGCGCACAGAGTGGGTGGCAAAGGCGTTAGGAGTCGTAGAAGTGCTGTGTGGAGGAGGAGGATGCGCTCTTGACTTGCCTTGCTCTCCAGCGTTATCCACTGTTAAACCTGGAAGAAAGGCAACAAGATCATAAGTCAGGGCTGGGTGATATATGGCCAAAAAATAAAATCTCAATTTTTTTACTCAGTTTGGACGATTACGATTTTAATCGATTTTATTGGAAATAAACTTAAAAAGGTCTCCTCTCTCTTTCATACGAAGAAAACTGCTCAGAGTCCTGCTCATTAATATTTCATAATATAGCCGACAATTAGGCCCATTAAGATAAGATGAGATAAGCCTTTATTTAAAATGGTTTTCTTAAATATTCCTTGTCTGCTCTCAAAAGTAAAACTTCTTAATAATCCATGGAGTTTTCAAAAGTGTTTTAGTTTTATCCTCATGCCTCTGCTGTGATTGACAACCGTCTCCATGGAGACTTAAGGGGAAAGGGGCGGAGTTAAAAGGGTGCTCCGAAAGGCACAGGAGCAGACCGAGGGAAAGTCTGTTTTAGCGAAGGAAAACTCCACCACTCACTCTTAAAACACAACACGCGGCCTTTGTGAAGCAGCAGAGATCGTCAGAAAGTCTCTGGCTTCTCCGCTGGTGTCATTTCACTACGGAGCGTCTAAAACGCTGCTAAATTGGCCACATGTGAGGCGGACATGGAGCGGCCGACACGATTTTTAGATTTAGCCATTTTCCACATCGTCTGTTTTTAAAAGCATTAATTAATTGAATTAATTTGATTTATTGCCCAGCCTTATCATAAGTTAAATTAAGTTTTTACCGCTGTTGTGTGCGTAATTTCCCTTATTCAGACTTTGGCTTTCCACTGGAGGACTCGGTCTGTTTTTGTGCTTAGGGTTCAGCCGCGTGCATATTGTATCATAAATGCACGATTGTAATTGCTAAATCAAGCGATACTTTATTAATCCCCGTAGAGAAACTTGTTCTTTGCATTTGACCCATGTTCGACACTGCTGCAAACCCCACACAGAAAGGCCCCACCTAGGGATCAAACCCAGGACCTTCTAGCGGTGAAGCTTGGGCACCGTGTCACTGATTCCTGTTCAGAGCCAGTGGAGCAGTGTCTTACTTTACAACAGCCTAACTTCAGCTCATTGGTCAAATCCAGTGAACGACTGTAATAATGACCCTCTGATGGTCTGGTGCACTAGCCTGGCAGAACCAGCCTGACTTCCTCCATGTATGACTTCCCGTGTATCTATTACATGGAGGATGTCAGACTGATGGGTCAAGCTACTGATGGATTATGCCCCTCCTTTTGTTGGAATTATACCTGTCCCACTCATTCCTTTTCAGATTAAACAGTATGTAATGTCCGTCTGAAGAGAGAAATAGTTATCCTTTGATTGGAAGCATTTTGTGGTGGTGCGTGAGAGAGGATCCTACTCACATGCTGAGCACACAAGAAGAAGAAGAACGCTCATGGGGAAGGTGAATAATAATGAGTAAAGCATAGGCGGATTATTCTGAACTGGTTTAGCAACTATTGGAAATTTTAGTTTGGATACTGTCAATTTCAAACACGGTTCCTTCGTTTTCTAACCTGATGAATCAAGATGGAGGCACAGCAGGACTTTGTGTGGTTAGATAAACAGGATAAACGTCACTAAATTATCATTCCAACGTTTGTGAATTTTTCTTTTGGGACATTTGACGGTGAATATATTGACTCTTGCCCTCATCACATTTATTATATGTACAATATGAATTAGCGCAGTATCGGTATATCGTAAGCCATGTATCGCGTTTCAAATCGAATCTTGAAGTTCCCACCCCTAAGCCTGTTGCACCATCTGTTATGAACTTATTTACCCGTAATTAAGGAGCACATGGCATCCGGGACATGTGCACTGTTCTCAATTTACATTAACCATAAGGAGTATAAATCTTCATCTTTATTTTGGGGGGAGAGACTGCATTCACACAGAGAATGTTGGCGGCGGGACTGCACAATGCGGGAGCGGGCGGGTGGGATGATAAACTGCTGTCCCGCTAACTAAATCATGATTCATTTTCATTTCATTTCTTCATTCTCTTTTCATGATGTGGTAGTGATTAAAACTGTGTTGATGTAATCTGTGCTTGTTCATTTGAAACTGGGGTTTGAAGTCTGACTTTACAACTGAGCGGCCATTTTCCATTTTTATTGCCCCATTGTTCTGATTGTCTTGACTGTTGGAGCCACTGGGGGGCAGCGTGTTAGAAGGGAGGTTTTGAGAAGACGTCTGAAGAATGGGTGGAGTCAGATTGTGCGGAGGAAGTGACGACAAGAACATTCCAAGAGCGCTGATTGGTTCTTCGACAAGGACACGCCTACTCCTCCCTGTTCCTTTGGGTTGCTCGAGCGGGAGGCGTTCTCTTCCCCGCTGAACCACCAAGATGCTGTTAGCGAGATGTAGCGCTCAGCTAACTTGTGTTTTAGAATTGTAATATGAGGGAATAAAACCATGATTGATTTTAATCCATCGAGCCTCCGTCTTCTGTCCATATAAGAAAGAACACGCCGACAATCATAATAAAATATCAACAAAACTCACAATTTATTAAATAATGAGTGTTAGGCTAAATGATTAATGTATGTCTGTCAAACATAATTTGTGCTGGATAGTTTATTTGGCATGAATACAAATATTTTAAGCAGCCAAAACTTGTTGCGGAATTCAATTCTGGGTCAGCCTGCTGGTAAAGAGGTCGCGCCGCGGTGGGCCGGCTTTAGCGCACCTGCACTTTGGATTGTTGGTGATGCACTGCTCTGCTTCTGGAGCGCTGTCATGGAGGATAGGCATATATATGGTTCCTTCATGCTGACCAGCTTGGACTTCAGCTGAAGAATTATTTTTGGAAGGAGAGAGCACTTTTCTCTCGCTCTGTGGAGCCCGCAGGTCAGGACTCCTGCAGTGGAGACGTCCCCATCTTGAGGGATTTGCGGGCAGGGCAAACATCGCAGATGCGGGCGGGAGTACTGCACCATGTGGGTATGGGCGCAGACCTCTAGTTGTAGATCCCCATTCCCCTGGTTGGGAAACACTGATATAAACAACCTGGACACTATCCACTTATACAGGTAGTGCTTCCTTACTATTTCAGTCGATATATTGAAAGAACTGTTGCCTCACACTGAAAACAGTTGCGCAACTTTAAAACTAAAGTTGCAAAGATTTCAGCCATAATGAATAAATCTAAATATATCATTGATAACAAAGCTCTATATACTATATACTGTTCACTTATCCTTCCCCATATTGTGTAGCGATCTGGGGAATGCGTATAAAAGTAATCTTGACCCATTGTTTGTTTGTTTGTTTATTAAGATCCCCATTAGCCATCGCCTTGACAATGGCTAGTCTTCCTGGGGTCCAGATTATAAAATCACAATATAAAACAACATAAATACACAATTACAACATATTTCATCTGTTGAAGTGTGATAACAGAGTCTTTTTAAAAATATTTATGTCTGCAATGTTAGAAATGTCTTTAGGCAAAGAGTTCCAGGATTTCATTCCTCTGAACATAACAGCCTTCTGTCCAGTCTGAGTGTTACATGATGGAAGAGTAAAATGACCATTTACTGCATGTCTTGTGTTAAACTTATGTATGGAACAACTGAATACAAGTACATCATATAAAACCTTAGGGAGTTTTAACACAAGAATCTTTTGAAAGAAGCAGAGAAGGGCAAATGTAGTCTATTCTTTACCAATGTCCAGCCTAAAGTTTGGTGCAACCTTTGAATATTTGTATATTTTGAGCACCTCAGTGCAAGACGTGCCGCCTTATTTTGCACTAACTGTAGCTTCTCAATGTCTTTTTCGGAGGCACTGGACCACACCATTGGGCAGTAATGTAAATGGGACAGAACAATAGTCTTAATCACTAGCGAAAGAAGATTTTGGCTTAAATAATTTGAACATCTTCTGATAACCGATAATTCTCTTCCCATAACAGCAACAGTACGATCAATATGCTTGGACCACTTAAGTCTGCTATTTATAATGATTCCGAGAAGTTTTGTTTCTTCTACTTGAGTGATCACTGTGCCATCGACTGATAGTTCTAATTGTGGTTTTTCCTTTAATTTCCAACTAGATCCCAGTATAATGCTTTTGTTTTGGATGTATTCAACACTAGTTTGTTTGCATGAGCCCACCTTGCAACAGACTTTAGATCGCTGTCTAGGGAGATTGACAGAACATCAGCTGATGAAGCAGGCAGGTATATTGTGGTGTCATCTGCATACATCACAGCTTTAGCATGATCCAACACCAATGGAAGGTCGTTAGTGAAGATTGAAAAAAGTAAGGGCCCTAAACAGCTGCCCTGAGGTACACCACATTGCAATCGTTTTGAGAAAGAGAAACTACCGTTGTAGAAAACACATTGTTTACGATCTGAAAGATAACTGGAAAACCACCCAATGGTATGCAATGAAAATCCGTAATACTTTAATTTTTCTAGAAGCAACTCATGATCTAATAAATCAAAGGCTGAACTAAAATCTAATAAAACAGCTCCAACTAACTTGTTGTTGTCAATGAAGTTAAAGCAGTCATCTACCATCTGTGTCAGGGCAGTTGCAGTTGAGTGGCCTACACGATATGCATGTTGAAATTGTGTAAATAACTTATTATCTGTAAAGAATTGTTTTACTTGTCCAGTAACAATCTTTTCAAGAATTTTACTTAGTATTGATAGCAAGCTAATTGGTCTGCAGTTTGACCCACTCAAACTTTGTGTGGCATTTTGGGAATTGGGATCACTTTAGCAGTTTTCCATGAAAAGTTCAGAAAAAGGCAATAAGAATAATCCATTTAGCTGGATACCGTGAACATACAAATCCATTATTCTTTAAATCAAAACAATGAACTTTGAAGACCTTATTGAATTTAAGATGGCTCAAATCATGTTCAAAGCCTCACAAAAGGCCCTTCCTGAGAGTTTACAAAATATGTTCTGCAAACGAGAAGTCAAATACAACCTGAGAGGTAAAATGAGTTTCGATAAACAATACTCAAGAACAACTTTGAAAAGCATGTGCCCCACGAGACGTGGTGTAGAAATTTGGAAAAATCTAGATGAAAGCATCAAAATCTGTAAAAATCTTGCACACTTTAAAAAGCTTTACAGAGTCAATATTCCGCACATACGAACAAACATTGTAAGTGTTGTTGTATATTCTTTGCTGTTGTTTCTTTATTTTGTTGTTGTTTTTTATTTGTTGCTGTTCTTTATTATTTGCTGCTACCTTGCCCTATGTTCCCTTGTTTATGATTTGTTTATGATTTGTTAAATGTAAATGTTATTGTTTTTAATTTTGGGGTGGGCGCTTATAAGCCTTTGGCTTCGGCCCATCCTTTTGAGCAGAACACTGCTCCATTAAATAAATAAACTAAACTAATAATAATAATAAAACCCAAATTAAAATTATATTCGGGATGGTAATGACAACTGGGAAGTAGCAAGATCTCAGAGTATAATATGTATTACTGTACCTTTTATAACATAAAAGTAACTCTCGGTAATGTTTGGCACCGGTAACAACCTGAAAGAAATATATTAATGATCAATTTTTTAATTGCTTTGTACTAGACATCGCACATGAAACAAGATCGTTGCTGTAGTTGTGCTTCGTTTCAATTAATTATATAAACAGTTCAAATGTTGTTTTGTAAGTTTGTCAGTTGGTCTGTGCTAATGTAGCTTTCTTAGATATGAGTTATAGCACTTTCTTTTGTTGTTGTTTCTTTATTTTGCTGCTGTTTTTTTCATTGTTCCTCATTATATTGTTACTTTGCCCTATGTTCCTTGTTTATGATTTGCTACCTTTTAAATGTATATGCTATTGTTTTTATTTTGGGGTAGGCGCTTATAAGCCTTTGGCTTTGGCCCACTCCTTTTGAGCAGAACACTGCTCAAATAAATAAATAAAATAAAATAAACTAACCCACTTTTGGGTCCCGACCCACCAGTTGAGAACCACTGCTCTGAAATGAATGAGTAACTCTATGGAGAACTGTTACTCAGACTGTTACTCAGAGTGTTGTAACCTGGTGGTTTCTGTATAATCTCTGTCATCATCTATTGCCACCTCAGTAGTTCAGGATGAATCTTGCACAATCTTATCTCCAAATATGGTCATTGCTTCTGGTAATCTCTGTGGCTACATTTTACTTTCAGTTTGATACAGCAGTCACCATTCTCTCGTTGAGGAGCCAGACTTCTGTATCACACCGAGAGAGAGAGAGAGAGAGAGAGAGAGAGAGAGAGAGAGAGAGAGAGAGAGAGAGAGAGAGAGAGAGAGAGAGAGAGAGAGAGAGAGTGCATCATTTGAGAGGACATGAAGATTTACATTGCCAATAGCTCAGTCCACTCAAAACGTTTTTATGTGTGAGGAACTTTGGAACAAACTACAACTCAAGCAATGTCAAACTATCCATAGATTTAATGTGAAATGGGGTATTTTGTAAGATATGAAACGTAAATCCTTGAAATCCATTGAAGACAATATGCCAACCACATGGCAGACTTTGTACCCGCTCCACCTCAGGACACTTCAGGAGGAAGGGAGCACATCTGGCACACAGGAGTTCCCTACAGTAGCTGACAGAAGCAGCCTCTAAAGATGAATATTATCCGTGCAAATACTTTGGTTGTACATTATCTTCGTCCTTGATTCATGTGGGTGTGTTATCTGTCTCCCTCTCCTTCCCCTCATCTCTCTCACACTCAAACGAGACCAGTGTCCTTCTTATCGGCGCTGGAATGTAACTATAAGGGCTGTCAATCACTGCACAAGACCCGCCTCTGCTCGGACGAAGGATTCTGATTGGCCGAGAGCTGTTTGAATTTGGACCTTCGAACCAAATTAAGCTTGATTTCTGAAAACACTGACGAAACACTTCCCCAGAATGTCCTGTGTTTTCACTTGTTCTGTCAGTGCTCAGATTGTCTTCACAGAGGTGCTCAGTAACTCAGTGCTTTTTTGAGGATCTGTACTTTACTTGAATAATGTTTTGGTTGAGAACTTATTACTTGTTTCAGTCCACTGTATTCATATAAAGGCTCTTGAGCACATGTGTTTTGTTCATTTTAAAAGCCTTATAATAATGCACACTCCAGAACAGTAGGTGGCGCTGTGGAGATGCAAATGTGAAATGCCGCAGATTCACACAATGGAAGAAGGTTTGTCTCCGTCGAGCTGCTGTACAGAGAGTGAATTTGTGCGCAATTTTTGTTTTTGAAGCCACAAAGTTAAGTGTTGGACAAGTTACTTTTAAATAGTAATATATTCTACTGTATATTAGTAGTTACAGCTTTATTTGTCATACAACAAAATAGTGTTCAGGTGTTGATCCTGAGCCGCTGTGACTGAGCCGCGCTGCCATTGTGGTCCGACCTGACCAGGAGGTCGGGGGAACCGTAGCACCCAGAGGAAACCTGGCTGGCTGCCTCCTCTGATCCTCTGAAACGGTGCAGCACATCCTGGGTTTGTCCCTATTTCAGAGCGTGGTGTCCTGCACTGGTCAGCTCCTCCTCCTTCCTCCTCCTCCTGCGCAGATCTACAACAGTCTTTCACCATCTTTAGGGACAGCCATTCCCAAAGTCCGGAACATTGCAGCCCCCTTGGCGATCCGAAAATAAATTGTCCTATTCATTGGAATTTTCTTATTGTTTTACAGCTAAAATTACATAAAAAAGCAATGAGTGGAGTTTAAAACTGGTTTCAAGTAATACATTTTAGCGAATAAATGTATTTTTCCTTTTAAACTATATATTTTTTTAATGTACTTGTTTTCTAGACAAGCTTTTTGGGGCCCCCCTATAGTGTCTCCAAGCCCCCCAGGGGGCCCCGGACCCCACTTTGGGAACCACTGTTCAGGGAACAGCTTAGCAGTTAATCTGTTTTATTCTGAACGTCCATTAGCCAGAACAATAGAAGGCATGTATCGCTTAGCTGTGAGTCTCACTCGGATACCTCCTTGTTTGTCCCTTTTGTTTCCTGTAGCGCCTCTTAAAGAGTACCTAAACGGGCGTGCCAAAGCCTTTCCCCACCCACAAACAAAAGTCAAAAAGTGCTGTGAAAGAGGCGGTCTCTGAAGTTTGGGGGTGACATGCGGGGGGTGAGTGTGTGGGCCTTTGCATTGGCACAATCACAGCAGACAGATTACGTGGAGGGACTTGGTTATAAACCACAGGTACAGGGGCAGGACAATGGGCAGCACCTGATGACGATGTGTGGAGCTGGTGCGGCTTATGACGTTCTGTGGAGGCCGTGGACATGTCTCCAGTCAATCAGGAAAATCTAATTTAGTAGCAGAGTTTACCCTGAAGGGGGCGCAACCCATTCGTTTTCAGGCCAAAGTTAGGATTTGACACATGTTTGCGCTATAATGTCAGAATAATGTCAGGGACCAGTAGACAACACTATGAGACACCCATTGAGACAGTTTATCAGTAAAATAAACTTGATTTGGTGTTTAGTTACTCTTTAACTACACACAACTGCAGACACCAGTGTCCAACTTGATTTGGTGCTGCATTTTATTCGGGCTGGGTTTGGCATTTTTGTTCATACATAATTACAAACCATTTAAATGCACATGTTACTGTATGTGCTGAATAAACACAACAAATGAATAATATTAGTGAGGTAAAATCCCCTTGCTGGACCAACTAACACAAATCCAAGCTGTGCCACCACTAACTAATGCTAACACCACAATAAAATGGGTTGGATTATGTTACCTACAAAATGCCAGTCAGCATTATTTTTTGCTTAGTAATAGTAATATGCATTATAGCATTAATATTCATTTTTATTTTGTATTCTATAGAAGCTATCGTCTTAACAATCAGTGATTAGCACTGCATAACAAAAGACTTATTCTGATGATTGTGCAGGTGGGGAGGGTGTGCTAATAAGAAAACACTGCCACAAATATTCTTCCTCATGCTTCCTCAGCCGCCCTGAGTGTGGTGGCCCAGCAGAAATCACCCCCTAGAAACGCCACTGTTGCAATGAGGGCCAAGAGAACTACTTTTACATAACAAAAATGGCAGAGAGCAAACATTTGTGTAACTAGGCGATTTAGACCCAGTTTGATCACAAGATCTCACATCCTGCAAAAACACCCCAGTCTCAGTCTTGTTCTGATTTAGTCCTACTTTAGTCCTGTTTAACTTAGTGATGGGCAGAAGATACTTACGTGTGACACTTTCCCTGACTGTGACTGTACAGGTCGCACTCCTGTTATGAGGCAGTATGGTGCTAAACAGCGACATCTGGTGGTCATGTTTTACAGCAGCTCATCTAAACAAAAATGTCAACGCAGCTTGTTTTATCCTCTTTTTTTTTTTTTTTTTACTTTAGATAATAATTAGCATCTAAAAGTGGACTCTGAGCGAAATGCTAGATCATATTCAGTTAAGTTTCTGCTCTGTGCTTCAATGGCCACTAGGCTTTATCGTATATGATAATGATGGAGAAAACACTGAAAACGTCCCTCACCACAGCACCATTCATTTGTGTGAGGAGGAGTTTAAACAGGTCCGGTAAAATGTCCTGTAAACTAAATGTCCGCGTTTGTATCAACAGGCTCAGATAGCTTAAGGCATTTGTGAGGGGTGGGTTTCGGGTGGTGCACGTGCTTTGAGTGGGGGTAATTGGCTGAGAGTTTGTTTTGGGTGGGGTGCGGTTAAAGCTGCCTCCAGGTGGATTCCTGGAGACAATGCCCCCAACCCCCTCCTTTGACCTCAGTAAACAAGGCCCACAGGTCTTCTGTCAGCAAAGATGCGTGTTTGTGGGCAGAGAAAGAGAGTTAGATTCTCGTTAACATAATCGGTTTACAAAAGGTTAGAAAATTATACTTTTGCAACACTTTTGTCAATGTCTTGTGTGTTTGTAAATAAGGATTGGTTCTCAAACATCTGACCTGATTAAATAAAGGTAAAAGAGAACGACATGTGACTTCTGGATGAGGCGCTGCTCTTTCTCTCTCGTTATTTCCCTATGAGTGTTTTGTCCAAATGAATAAATATCTCACAGTTACATGGTGGACACTTACTGATGGACAGTCACTTAAAAACATCACGTCAGGAGGAAAGACTTCATGCGGCAGATGTTTGTGTCTTGAAGTTAATCGCTAGAGCGAAATAAAAATTATAGTAGCTCCTAGATTTGGGACGCATTGCTCAATGTCTTTAGTGTCTAAACTTTATCTCCGAGGGCCGCATGTTTAAGTGTATACAGCGAGACGGCCGCGGATCGGTCAGTGCAGTTAAACATTCACCTTCTGTCCAGGACCGGCGCAATACAACTTGAAATTACATTTATTAAAATTACAGTTATTCTGTATCATATGAACTATATCCTAAATCCAAAATCGATTCTGATTTAGAAAAGCCAGGTTTGACAAACACAGACTTTGAGCTTAATCCCGTAAACTCAAAGTAGTGACGGGAAAAGTTAGGCCTGACAAATAATGAGTTAATGATTATAATAAGGACATCTGTGGATCCAAAGGTTCAATTTCGTTCAGCTTGGTTCAACTTGTTTGTTATTTTATTAGCCTATTTAAATACTGTAAATTACTTATAATCTGATATAAACTACCAGATACATTGTTCTATAAAAACCTGATTTAAAATATATAATGTTGGTCTTGTTATCTTTATAGACTTTACCATCTGGCTTAAGGCACGTGACACATCTAATTTGGGTATGTAGGCCGTTATTATTTCTATTAATTCATTTCTCAAACCCACACATTTTGATTTGTTCAAGTCTGTCCTTTCCACTAACAGTGACAGCAGCATATTGTTTCTGAATATGTTTTGATTTTTCTCTGTTTCTATAGTCACATGTACTAGTTACATGTTACCTTTAATTTATTAGTTTTTTGGGGTTTGATTTAGTCTATAGACCGGCCTGCAGAACACCATTCGATTTCTCTGATACAGCATATTTTATATTTGATATATTGCCTACTGTGCAACTCAAAGCAAACATAAGCTGACTTTATTATTTATGTTGTAGCTGTTAAGGTTAAGCTCCAGAGGAACTGCCCTGCAGAGCCCAAAGTGTTAATAGTGTCAGTTCTGTGCAGCTTGTAGTCCTGGTTTAGTCTCGGTCTATTCTAGTGTCTGAAACTGCGGGGCTATTCTGCAGTTCTCATTTTTGTTAAAGGATCTGTATCATGCTATTTTAGCCATTCCAAAGTAAGTATAGGCATTCATATGATATATTGTACCACTATCACTATGGAGTACTCATTTTTGTGATAAATCTAAGTATTTTCAGGAGGTATTTTTCAACCCGGAAGACAAAACGCTTGGATTCAGTTAACTCCGCCCCCTCTCTCCGCTCATACAACTTATAAATATCACAGCAAAAAGTTAAGTTACTTCACGATGCAGTTATAAGGAGTTGACATGTGCAACACAGCTTCATAAATGGCTAACACACACGCTAACACACATGCTAACACACACGCTAACACACACGCTAACACACACGCTAACACGCGTTTTGATTGACTTATCGCTCTGGGAGACTCACCGCATTATGGGACTCATGTTGGTTATAAAAGTTAATCCACTTTGATTCTGGCCAAGGTTCACCAAACATCCATCAGAGACAGTCACAGACAAACACTATTTTGGCTGATAGTCGCTGAATCCCGGAGAGAAATTCCAACTTCTGACGAGTGGCCTCTTCTTTAGGAATAAAGTCCTGCACCTCTCGCAGCCAAACGCGCTTTTCTCCGTGACATTATCGTTGGGTAAGAAAAAAGAACAGGTGTCCAGAGTAGGTTAGAAAGAGTTCCTTCTTCACAACTTTCAGTGCAAACATGACATCTGTTCAGGCGCTCAGGGGTGCGTTTGTTTTCCTGCAGGGGCAGCCCGGGCTTCCTTTTTTTTTTTTTTCTTTCTTACGACAGAAATAACGAAAAAACTGTTTTACAAATTAAAATCAGGCCGTAAGGCATTACATCACAGACGTCGAGCACTTCCGTTCCGCTCTGACGTCACAAGGGAACAAGTCAGTCGTTTACCAGGAGAGGGCGGAGCAGGATTCAGGAGGATTACTTAGAACTGCGTGAATGAAGCCAAAAAACACTCTGGGGGTGTTTTTGAGAAGGAAATAGCATAACAACATGGCTAAAAGCTCCAAAAGTTGATTTTCCATGATATAGGACCTTTAAAATTAAATTCTAACAAGTCATTTTCTTCCCCTGTTTTCTAGCAGCTGAATGCAAGTTTTCTTCACCTTATCTCACCTACAGTGATGTGCTGAGGAAGTGGCCATATCACTGTGAGATATGGACTAGACAGAAAAGATGTCATGAAAAGGAAAGTAAGAAAGTTCAAATGTGTCCAGAAGCATTTGACATACAGAGAGAGGAATGAAAGATGAACTGTTAAACTAATACAAGAAGCACATGCATTTCTAAATGTGTTTGCTATAGGCTATGTACACTGTGGAGGCCATTCATTACAGTTTCTTTTTTGTTTTTGTTTATTTCAACCTGGATTGACTCAGACAGACAAAAGCAGCCATTACGAAGATTTATTGACATCATGTGTGTATTATTTTTGGCGATCAGACCCTGGCAGTAGACATTGATATATGAATTAAAGTCAGTATGGATGAGCAGGATGGAGTTAGGGAGGTCTTCCTTGGAGCCTGGACACTGGTGATGGTGTAGGAGACCGGCGAAGGATGAAGCAGGGTGAAGCCATGGATGGAAGAGGCGGTGAAGGGGTGGAGGTGGCTCGAAGTACAGCTGGAAAGCAAACAAACCATGATGGCTGGAGGCTTAAAAGCAGGACAAAGGGCGATGATTGGCTGCTGCAGAGGCGCGGCTCTTACGCTGATGGGCTGAGGTGGAGGTGTGACCCTCACGGAATCAATCATTGGCTGGAGGTAGGTGATGCTGAAATTAGTCTCCCAGGTTGAATTAAAAAATACCATTTAATCCGTTTAGTTACAATATTAAGAGTTTAAAAGCACTCATCAGCTATGTGCGAAAATTTAAACTGAATATTTATCTAAAACTTTCGAAAATGAAAAGTTATAAAGCATTTCACCAAGTATTTCGTGTGTTTTTTTCCTTCTTAAATATCCGTGCCATGGTCGGCAGTTAGCACAGAGCTGATTACCATATGTTGGTGTCATTAAAGGACCTGAGCTTAGACGAGATGATAAAAAAAAAAGGTTGATTTGATCTGATGAAGAAATTGGCACAAAAATTCAGCCTTGTTTCAATGTGGATAATTCTAGTTGATGTGATGTTGTTTCAATGTGCAGATCAGTGAAAGATCAACCCTGTATCAACATTCGACACAGCGAGCAACTTTAACACAGTTTCAACATCAGAAATCAATGGTGAGTCAACCAAAAACCCTGACGCAAGATCAAAGTTGATTCTACGACCTTTTGCTATCTGGGTACCCATGAATAACAGCAATCATTTGTTCCTTTCCATTTTTCCATTTTTCTTCACGTCGCTCCTCCTCCCCTTCAACACCTGACCTTGTTTGGACCTAAAATCACAACGAAAGAAGACAGAAAATCTAAAGGAATATTGTTTTTTTCCTCCTTATCTGAGTCGATTCGTTGAGGATTTTTATTGAGGATTAGGATTAAAGATTATAACCAAATGGGGACCGCCAGCTTCCTATTGTTGGGCGCTTTGTTCGTTGTGTTCCAGGTAAGATTTGTCTCTTGTCACTCCACAACTTGACTAAAGATCTGCAAGCTTCCTGCCGTCCATTAGTTAAGCTGTTGAGCGCCTCAGACAGCGAGGAGGGGAGAGAGTGCAGCCGTAGCCCATGTGCATGGGGAAAAACAGCATTCAGGATACCAACAGTGGTGGAAAGTAATGAAGTAAACAGTAAATCTTTGAGGTACTTTTCTTCACTTCAGTACATTTTATGATGACTACTTTTTACTTTTACTTACATTTCAGAGCAGGTATCTGTACTTTCTACTCCACTGCATTTTTGATTTGGAGTAAAAGTAAAAGTAATGTGATTTAAACACATTTTGTGTTTGGTTTAATCCTACTTTAGACCCAATTTAGCCCCAGTTTATTCCTAGTTTAGACCTGGTTTTGTCCCGATTCACAGGTCCTGGTTCTGCCTTGGTGTAGTCTTGATTTAGTCCTGGTTTAGACCTGGTTTGAGAATGTGTTAAAAGCTTTGGAGTAGAAATGTGTCTTAAAGGGACTATACAGTTTAAAAATGTTAAAATTAAGTATTTTCCTCCCCCTACATGTTCCAGTCATGTCCTAATGTGTAGAATGAGCCCAGACCTGTTCACCACAACTGCCTAAAATCCTGCACTCAAAAAGGCATTAATTCGGTCCGAATTGCCGTCATGCACGAGCTTAATATAGAGACTGCAGTTAGGCGTAAGACCTGAGGTGGCAGCAGTGAGTATAAAAAGAAGGTTTTTTTTAAGCGTCTGTGCAGCTCTTATGTGGAGTGGCAGTTCATTCCACAGTTTGGGAGTTGCAACAGCGAAAGCCCGTCACCTCTGGTCACACGCTTGGAGCGAGGAACTTCCAGAAGCAGCAGATCAGCAGATCTCATCTCGCAGAGATGACGTACATGAAGCTCAGCCAAATACTGAGCAGTACCATGGAGACATTAAAAAACAACAAGTAAAAGCTAAACTTTATCCTATAATGTACAGGAAGCCAATGAAGAGCAGCTAACACAGGGGTGATATGCTGTCGCTTTTTGGTCCCTGTAAGGAGACGGGCAGCAACGACGGAGGCGACGATTTGAACGCTGATCAAAACCAATGTGCACAGAATTACAATAATCAAGTCGCGAAGTTATAGTAAATGCATGAATGGCTTCTCGAAGTCACAGGCAGGTAGATAATCTTTGACTTTGCTGAGAGTTTGAAGGTGGAAAAAGCTTGATTTAACAACATAATTTATGTGTTTCTCAAATTTAAATTCATGGTCCACAAACACTCCTTGCAAAAGGGTGACAGAAGGAGGCCAGAGGGCCAATGGCACTGTTACAATTGTCCAGGATATCTGAATTTCCAAACGTTAAAATGTCGGTCTTATCTTTGTTTAGACTTCAAAAGTTGGCCTCCATCCATAACTTCACTTCTTGGAGACAATCCAACAAAAGCTTCTATAACCCTTTAGAGCTAGACTTTAGTGGCATATAGATCTGCAATTAATCAGCATAAAAATGATAACCAACTTTGTGCTTCTATAAAATCAGTAGGGTAGAAGGGCTAGAAGGGGTAGAAGATACATGAGAAAATAACAAAGGACCCAAAATGGACCCTTGAGGTACTCCACAATGAAGAGGTGACACAGAGGAGAAGCATGGGCCCACATTAACTGAGAAACTTCTAGCAGTGAAACAGATTGAAGTGTGTGGAAAACATGATGTACCAAAAAGAAATGATAGTGTAATTATGGTTGATCAGAAGGGATTTTGGCGTTCATGGTTATGGTGATAAATTGTGCGACAGATCTGCAGAGTAAAGCGGACTGTATTGACAAGATTCTTGAAGCGGCAAGGAGATTCATGAATATGGATGGTTGGGATCACTGAAGGGGAGTTGGCTGAAACTCTGAAGGAAGGGTGCGAAGGAGGGGAAAAGCAGCAGTCAGTGTTGGGTTTGAAGGGGATTGGGGACTATTTTTAACGCAATTTAGATTGAACGCTAGTAATGTACGCTAAAGCCAGTGGGTGGCGGAAATGCACTTTTGAGTTTGCATCCGCCATTAAATAACCAAAGAAGAAGAAGAAGAGGTACTGCTCCATGCCACAGCCTGCACTGCTGGACTGCATTGACACTAGCTGCCCCCTTTCAATAAGTGAGAGGTCCATGAAATTGTCGCGGCATGGACTGCGTGTGAGAATGAGTGCATTATGCTGCGTCCACACCGAACGCCTCTTGGGCGTCAAAGACGCGCCTCAAGTCCGTAGTTGGACGCTTGTGCTTACTGAAGTCAGACGCTTGTCGCAAATGTCACAGAGCCTCAAGACGCCCTGGCCGCGCGTCAACTCAGAGTCTGTTCGTAGCCATCTTGGAAACAGCTCGTGCCTGAAAACTACAGTTGTTCGGAGGCTAACTAGTCTCCCTCTTTGCTCCTGCCATGTCCTATGGATCTTTAACTATTCCCCCATGGTCTACGAAGGATCTCCCCAGTATTTAAGCTCATATCCAGCCCATACGGTTGAAGGGACATTGGTGGCAAGTGGCTATAAGCTAGGTTAGCCCAGTTAGCTTTTGCGATCGCGTACAGCTCATTGTTGATAAAAAAAAAAAAAGTGTGTGCAATAAACCACAAATGCGTCAAGCCCAGCTCAGTGTGTGACCATCATAAAGGCTGTTCTGTGTAGTTTAGGGCTTTATTGACGTGATTAGTGCATAATACTTGTTTTCAAGGGGGTCAATGCGAGCTATGTGTTTGGGCTAGCATAGAAATAATTATAAAACAGATCGACTACGGCCCGTTGTAGATAAAATGTGAGCAATAAACTTAAAAATCAACAAGCCTGGCTCAATGTGTGATCATTGTTACACGGTTGCTTTATGTAGATGGGCTTAATAGACTTTATTCGTGCATATTTCTCGTTTTCACATCGATTGGAGATTTAGCTTGTACTGTAGCATTAGCCTTGGGAATGCTCTGTGCATCATCAAGACCCAAACACATTCCCAGCGCAGATCCAGCCACTCAAATACGTTTTCTTGTTGCCGCTTTTAATCCTGGGTGTTTAGGTAAATGAAACACTGATGTGTGTCTTTGTAAAAGTCCCAGAGCTGCTGTAGCCCCGGTTCACAACACCATAATCCTCCGTGACTTGTTTACATCTGCGGGCAGGCAGAGGATCTGCCCCAGAACGACGGTGGCCCAGCTACAGCTTACGTCACTGTTGGAGAAAGCTCCTGATTGGTCGACGCTCACGAATTTCTCTAAAACGTTCAACATTTCCCAACTCTAGCGTCGGCCGCCCCGGAGGCGCGTCACATGCCTCGGACGCGGCGCGGCCGCGCTGGAGGCGCAAAAATCTTCAAAACGCGCCGCTCAGGAGGCGCGTCACGCGCCGCGGGGCCTCTTGAGGCGCGTCCTCAATGTATTTTAAATGTAAACCTGACGCTTTGGAGGCGCCGGAGGCGCTTGGTGTGGATGCACCATTACACTCGTACAGTCAAGCTATTTTTAACATTAACAGACTTCATTAATTAATCAATGTTTGTAGATTTGTTGACAACTGCTGTTTTGTTTGAGTCTAAAGCCAGTGTTACATTTCAGCCTGTTTGATTAGTTATTGAAGTGCTTTGGTTTTACATTAGTATTATTTATATTTTTCATGGTTCTTCTATCTTGTAAATAAAACTTTTAGGTGCCTCTCATTTGACCACTGTTTTAATCCACATCCTTACCTGTGAGCTTTAAATATTAAGGGTTATTTGATAAAAGAGACAGGTAAGCGGAGAGCGCGTCTTTGGATCATATACTTAATTGCATTATGGGTTATTTATTGTAAAAAAAATAAGTTATATAAGGCTTTGGAACTCTTATAAAGGTCTGCTCGGTTACATTAGCATAACATTAGCATGTTGCTTACCTCATAGTTCGTATTTAGCTGTTTTTTTCCCTCTAGCATTTGCCTTGGAAACTCTGAATGATTCCATAACCCCCACCAGAAGGCAGAGTTTGTCCACATTTGTTCTCATCACGGCTTACAAAACTTTTAATGACGTTCTGTGGCTACATTAGCGTTAGCATGCTGATCAACTGATCATCTTTTTCTTTTGTTTCCCCAGTGTCCAACTACCCTCGGCGAAGAAGCACCCAGCCGCCACAAGAGGGAAACTGTGAGCCCAAGAAGTGTTACAATAACAAGTTTGATTTATACTTTATTATTACTCAAACTGTGTCAATATTTCAGGTGGAGGAGGATGTCCCGGTGATTTTTTCCCCCAGAGACACCGAGGGGCTGAAGAGGAGGAAGAGAGAGTGGGTGATCCAGACATTTACTTCCCCGAACGTGACCCCGGACCTTTCCCCAAGAAAGTGGCTCAGGTGAGAAACTGCGGAGGCGTGGCTCAAACCTGGGCGCCATTTTGGGTCATGTTTCTAAGATGCAGACTGGACACAGCTGAAGGTGTTTCTGTTCTTTGTTCATGACGAGTACGGATGGGATTAGTTCATGAGTCCCACATTTGTTTTCTGTTTTGTAGAATAATTGTTGTAGATATAAATGTAGTGAATATTGCAGTAATTTGATGTGAGGCTTAAATGTAGAGGTTTGCAAAAGTGAGATGAAGTCTATAAACTAAACGGTAAAACGTTTTGTTTTTACTGCTTTTTCCCCTTTAGGTCCGTTCGAACGATGACCAAACAAAAAAGATCCACTACAGCATCACGGGCCCCGGGGCCGACCAGCCACCTGTCGGTCTGTTCACGATGGACAGAGACACGGGTGTCCTGTATGTGACCCAGCCACTGGACAGAGAGGCCAAATCCAACTACACTGTGAGTAAAACCAGCTTTTAACAGAAATGAAAAACAAAACATTCATTTATCAGTGGGGCGAGGAATAAGAGCTTTTTTGTGAAAAGATACAGATTTGGTCTCAGCCCAAACCATTAAATCTGTTCAGTGCACAATGTAATCCACTAACTCATTTCTCTCTGTCTGTAGTTCATGGCTCACGCTGTGCCAGAGGGCTCCGGTTCTGCTGAGAACCCCATAGAGTTAAAGGTGATCGTGGTCGACATGAACGACAACAAACCCATCTTCACTCAGGACCTGTACACGGGAGAGGTCGCCGAGTCGTCACCCCTCAGTAAATACAACTCATTTATGACAGTGACGTTTAGTGGTTTGAATGAACGTTTATTTCCGCACCAAAAGAGACAGACAATGACAGACAACTTGCAATATATCTTTTCCTCTTTAACAAAGGTTTCAAATTCATATCCAGTTTGTTTTTATCCCTATACGCACTTAACTGCATTTTCCTCTGTTTCCCTGCTACAGTGCCGTGTCCGATAGTGTGATTGCACTAACTTCGTGACATCCCTAACTTCGAACTCAACTGAACTCGACAATCACAATACATTTTCAAAGCCATGCAGCTCAACCAACTGTATTTCTTTCTGCTGTTTGTAGATTTTGAGATCCTGCAGGTAAAAGCCACAGACGCGGATCAGGAGGGGACGGATAACGCAGATGTCAGCTACAAGATCCTGAACCAGGAGCCGAAATCTCCATCTGACGACATGTTCGCCATCAACCCTGTCAACGGCTTCATCCGCGTCAACGCCAAAGGGCTCGACAGAGAGGTACGGACTGCGAATATTACACAGAATTATCTACAGCTTTCAACAAGAGAGCAGTTTGTTCATTGTAAGGTTCATCTTTAACTCACTGTGGATCTTGTTTCTACAGAAAAACCCCAACTACACCCTGGAGGTGCAGGCGGCGGATATGGAGGGAGAGGGACTGACCGGGTTCACGAAAGTCATTCTCACAGTGACGGACAGCAACGACAACGCCCAGACACAGGTAAAGGTCTTAGTTCAATCCCGGTTTAGTTCTAGTCCAGTCCTGAGGGGTTTACTACTAAGCTGTTTTAGAGGGGTAAGTTTAATATTAACCCTGGTTTGTCGTACTTGTGGCTGACGCAGATTGTAGATGACTGCATGGAAAAAGGCTTACAGGCCAATATCGTTCACATAATGCTGTGAATGTTGCATTGAAGTTGTAATAAAGATTGTTAACAAAATGTGAACATGCTCCTTATGTGCTGCCTGACTCAGACTTGTGCCGTTCATGGCGCTGTATAATACATTTGTCATGAGTTCTCCTGTTTCACATGGACTCGCTCACAAATCCTCAGAGAAAGTCACCAGAAGGCAGAGTTTGTCCACATTTGTTCTCATCACGGCTCACAAAACTTTTAATGACGTTCTGTGGCTATATTAGCGTTAGCATGCTGATCAACTGATCATCTTTTTCTTTTGTTTCCCCAGAGTCCAACGACCCTCGCCCAAGAAGCACCCAGCCGCCACAAGAGGGAAACTGTGAGCCCAAGAAATGCTACAAGTTTGATTTAGGCTTTATTTTAATCAAACTGTGTCAATATTTCAGGTGGAGGAGGATGTCCCGGTGATTAATTTCCCCAGAGACACCGAGGGGCTGAAGAGGAGGAAGAGAGAGTGGGTGATCCCAGAGATTAACTTCCCGAACGTGACAACGGACCTTTCCCCAAGAAAGTGTCTCAGGTGAGAAACTGCAGAGGCGTGGCTCAAACCTGAGCGCCATTTTGGGTCACGTTTCTAAGACTCCGACAGGACACAGCTGAAGGTGTTTCTGTTCTTTGTTCATGACGAGTACGGATGGGATTAGTTCATGAGTCCCACATGTTTTTCTGTTTTTGTAGAAAAATGGATGAATAAATATGTAGTGAATATAAGATGACAGTAATTTGATGTGAGGCTTAAATGTAGAGGTTTGCAAAAGTGAGATTAAGTCTATAAACTAAACGGTAAAACATTTTGTTTTTGCTGCTTTTTTCCCTTTAGATCCGTTCGAGCGAAGACCAAACAAAAAAGATCTACTACAGCATCACGGGCCCCGGGGCCGACCAGCCGCCTGTCGGTCTGTTCACTATGGACAGAGAGACGGGCATCTTGTACGTGAACCAGCCACTGGACAGAGAGGCCAAATCCAACTACACTGTGAGTAAAACCAGCTTTTAACAGAAATGAAAAAACAAAACATACACTCAGTGGGGTGAGGAATAAGAGCTTTAGTTTTTTGTTTTAAGAGACCGATTTGGTCTCAGCTCAGACCATTAAATCTGTTCAGTGCACAATGTAATCCACTAACTCATTTCTCTCTGTCTGTAGTTCCTGGCTCACGCTGTGGCGGAGGGCTCCGGTTCTGCCGAGAAACCCCATAGAGTTAAAGGTGACCGTGATCGACATGAACGACAACAAACCCATCTTCACTCAGGACCTGTATACGGGACAGGTCGCCGAGTCGTCACCCCTCAGTAAATACAACTCATTTATGACAGTGACGTGTAGTGGTTTTGAATGAACGTTTATTTCCGCACCAAAAGAGACACAAAAAAATCGCAGACAATGACAGAAAACTTGCAATATATCTTTTCCTCTATAACAAAGGTTTCAAATTCATATCCAGTTTGTTTTTATCCCTATTCACCTGCAGCGTCTCGTCTTAAGTGCATTTTCCTTTGTTTCCCTGCTACAGTGCCGTGTCCGATAGTGTGATTGCAGTTTGAGTGACATCCCTAACTTCGAACTCAGCTGAACTCGGCAATCACAATACATTTTTCAAAACCAAGCAGCTTAAACCAATTGTACTTCTGTTTGTAGATTTTGAGATCCTGCAGGTGAAAGCCACAGACGCGGATCAGGAGGGGACGAGCAACGCAGCTGTCCGCTACAGAATCCTGAACCAGGAGCCGAAATCTCCATCTGACAACATGTTCGCCATTAACCCTGTCACCGGCTTCATCCGCCTCAACGCCAGAGGGCTCGACAGAGAGGTACGGACTGCAAATCTGTCTCTTACACAGAATCGACCACAGCTTTCAACAAGAGAGCAGGTTGTTCATTGTAAGGTTCATCTTTAACTCACTGTGGATCTTGTTTCTACAGAAAAACCCCAAGTACACTCTGGAGGTGCGGGCGGCGGATATGGAGGGAGAGGGACTGACCGGGTTCACGAAAGTCATTCTCACAGTGACGGACAGCAACGACAACGCCCCGATCTACACCGAGACACAGGTAAAGGTCTTAATTTAATCCTGGTTTAGTTCTAGTCCAGTCCTGAGGGGTTTACTACAAAGCTGTTTTAGAGGGGTAAGTTTAATATTAACCCTGGTTTTGTCGTACTGTGGCTGACGCAGATTGTAGATGACTGCATGGAAAAGGCTTACAGGCCAATATCGTTCACATAATGCTGTGAATGTTGCATTGAAGTTGTAATAAAGATTGTTAACAAAATGTGAACATGCTCCTTATGTGCTGCCTGACTCAGACTTGTGCCGTTCATGGCACTGTATAATACATTTGTCATGAGTTCTCCTGTTTCACATGGACTCGCTCACAAATCCTCAGAGAAAGTCAGGGTTAAAGGGATATTTCGGGATTTTTGACATAGGGCCTCATTTCCTAGTTATCCAGAGTGTTGTTGATGTCTGGAGATATTTTTTCTTAAATTCATGCAGTTCTTATATTTGAAGAGTCTAGTGGCGCTAGGCTAGGGCAAGGCTAAAGCATTTCTATGGTATCAGTTAGCCTGCATTAAAACAGTCTGACCCACTCCACAGTGCACCTGAGGTAAATCACTTATAACACCAGACTAACCATATAAATGTCTGTGTTAATAGAATAATTTTTGAAATATAACTGACCTTGTATCACATGAATTACCGCATTTTGAGGGACTATTTTCTCGCAGATCACTCCACGGCTGCGTTAGCTTACAGCCACGAAGCTGATGCTGCTCAAATATAAGAAAATTATTCTATCGACACAGACGTTTATATGGTTAGTCTGGTGTTATAAGTGATTTGCCTCAGGTGCACTGTGGAGTGGGTCAGACTGTTTTTAATGCAGGCTAACTGATACCATAGAAATGCGTTAGCCTTGCCCTAGCCTAGCGCCACTAGACTCTTCAAATATAAGAACTGCATGAATTTAAAAAAAAAATATCTCCAGACATCAACAACACTCTGGATAACTAGGAAATGAGGCCCTATGTCAAAAATCCCGAAATATCCCTTTAAAGAGGGGTATTATGCTTTTTTCAATCACATAGCACCAGTCTATAGCATACTACAATGATGACGTAACCTTCTGTTGGTCTGTATATGCAGTAAATTAAAATAACTGCCTTGAATAAAATTGCTCTCTCAAAATGGCTGTACTGAACGTCTTGAAATAGGCCTCTGTCTCTTTAAGAAGCTTTCCGACACGCCCCCTTCAGCACACTGCTGTGGCATCTAAACAACACTACTGTGCGGGGAGGGGGCTCTGCTGAGCTGAGGAGCAGTGGTTGGTGGCTTGGCTGGTGACGACAGGTCCAGAGGCGTCTCCAGGAGGTGGGGGCGTTCCTAGGAGGACTGAGGCATAGCTACACCTAAAATGGCTGCCGTCTAAGTTTTTACTGATTACTCAAAAATATGTGAATGAGCCAAGGCAACACTCCAGGCATGTGTTTAATGAGGGAATGACATAATAACATGATATAAAGCTTGAAAAAGTCGATTTTACATAATACCCCCCCTTTAACTTAAACGACTGATGACGTGCTTTGTAACCTTGGAGGTGCTGGAAACCCCTTCCTACGCGCAAATATAACAAGTCCAATAGATTTAACTGTTCAGAGACTGTCATTTTACGGAGTTAAAGAGTTGATGTGATGGAAATTGCAGATTATTAGAATTGTTGAAAGTAGTTGAAAGTTGTGGGATGTGAGAGAAAGTTGCAATGCGGCACTGATTTCGTCGACTTTGCTTGATTTTGCTTTGATAGTTGCGATCGCAAAATTCTGGAGGTACTGACTTCTGGATGGGTTGGCTTCTTATGGTCTGCTCCAGCTGAATTGAAGGATGGGTCAAATAAAGAGAACATATTTCCCTTTCGGGGACTATAAGGGAGCTAAACGTCCGTCACTTCCCCTCTGATCCTGCCTCATAGTGAAGGCAAAAGGTCGACTTTGCGTCCAGTCTCTTCACGTCTTGCTCATGTTTCAGTTTTCAGCCACTGTGCCGGAGAATACGAAGGATGCTCTGGTGGTGAAGATGTCGGTCACGGATAGAGACGACGCCCACACTCCGGCCTGGAACGCTAAATTCACCATCGTTGACGGCAATAAAGACGGACTGTTCACCGTGGCAACCGGCGCCGACAAACAAGAGGGCATCATTACTACAGCTAAGGTACTGATCACATCACGATACGTCAATAAAATACATCATTGTAGTGTACGGCTACGCTGCAATCGGATCATTTTCATATTGAGCACTTCTCCCCGTCGTCTTTAGGGCCTGGACTTCGAGAAGAGCTCCACCCACACTCTGCTGGTGGCTGTGGAAAACGAGGTCCCCTTCGCCATGGACCTCCCCACGTCCACCGCCACGATAACGGTCACCGTGCTCGACGTCAACGAAGCGCAGACAGTCTCTTCGTTGTGTCTGTCGTTGTGTCATAAAAAATGTCTAAATTTGATCAATGATGAGGAACTTGTAGGCACCATATAAGCCTGTATAATTCTTTAAATCTGTGTTTTAGTGTAGAGGTTCATAATCACTGGTAAAGGGAAAAAGTTCAATGCATAGGGATTACTGCGGGGAGAGAGGGAGAGCTACAGTAGTCAGGGCAGAAACATGCTGAAGCCTACATGAGGTGAACCAGAGTTAAGAGCATACAAGAAGGACGTGTCCAAGAAAGAGCTGAGTCTATAGTAAAAAAATAAATTTTGCTCCAACAAATTATGGATTATGCTTTAACGAATAAAGGGGAGCTATGAAGAATGCACTAGGTGATACGTAATGGGTGTTTTGACAAATTAAGGAATATGCTCTGATAATTTGAGGAATTATGCTTTGACCAATAAAGGATTATGCATTGGATTTCATCGACTGGACTGTTTCTTCTGATTTCGTGCGTTATCCATTGGAATTATTTCTTTACACAGCACCGTCAAACTGATCTCCAAACCAGAGGACCTCACCGTGGACCAAGAGTTGGGCTGCATCCGAAACCATTAAATTGTAGCCTCTATGTACTAACACTAGCAACTAATCCTTAACCTTTCATGGGGTCAACTGTTAGATCTCTATGCAGTTAGTGAACTAGAGCTTCAGCAGCATTTGCTCAATTCCACCGTCCTTACCCAGGGGAAGGGGAAGTGACATCACCAATAGCTGTTTTTCTTCTTCTTTAAAGTTCAGTGCAGGCCAAACAAAAGCGCATACCGCCACCTACTGTACATTGTCCAACAACAACATAGTGTACAAATAAAGACATTGAAGGCGAAAAAAAAGTAAAATGGTCACTTTTATAAAGTTTGGCCTGTGCAGAATCTTTTATTTATTATTTTATTTTTTTTATTATTAAATGTGCACCTGTCAATCAACAGTGGTTGCGCATGAATCACTCGAGGGTGGGGGCGACCAGGGTGGGCATGCGGCGCAGTGGCTTATGGGATGGCACATAGCTCCTAATCGCCAGTGAGTTAGCATCAGAGATCCCTATGCTAAAGTGGCTATGATAGTTAGCATCAGAGGTCCCTATGCTAAAGTGGCTATGATAGTTAGCATACAGGCCACTTTCCCTAACTCCTTCCTAACCGACAACCCAATTCGGACGCTTCTTATCATGGTGGACGCTGACGCACATCCGGTTTGGCGTAAGACCTCTTACCAATTTACTGGTTTCGGATGGAGCAATAGTACGGTCCACCGCCTACAACCCCCAACACCGCCCGCAAGCAGACGGTCAGGTGAGTTCAGTCGACTGCGACCCATAAGGGCAACACACAGGACGGCGCTTCTTCATTTGTTTCTATGGAACTTGTGCAACGAAAATGTAAACTGAATATTTATCTAAAACTTTATCAACTGAAAAGTTGTAAAAGCATTTCACCGTATTTTAAATTTTTTATTTTATTTATTTTCTTCTAAAATATCTGTGCCATGGTCGGCAGTTAGCACAGAGCTGATTACCATGTGTCGTGCTTTTTAACTCTTAATATTATTATTTTTTCGTAAAGTCACTGATGAAATCAATGGGATTTTTCCTTGCGACACTGTAAATGACGAAGTGGATGAGACGCTGAGCTCTATTGAGCTTGGTGTTATTAAACACTGCTATGTGGCATGGAAAAAATATTTAATGTCCTGTGTTCCTTAGACACCACTGTACGAAGTTTTTACAACAATTGAATGATAAAGAATAAAGGTTGATTTGATCTAATGAAGAAATTGGCACAAATTCTGTTTCATGGCTCTAGATACATGATAAATGCACCGCAGGCACTGGTATCTTTTGAACTATTGGTAACGTAAAATTTCTCAGTATTTCTGATCTTCTACTTGTTACACATCATTAAAGCTGAATTTAGACCAACAAGAAGGTAATTGCAAGTATGAGAATTCCTAAATTGAATTTTTATGGTAAATTTGCCTGTTGTGTTTTCTCTTGTCTGGTTGTCACGTAGTTTTGTACAGTTATGTTTTTGTATAATAAATTGTGTAATAAAGGAGCTGCAATAAGAATGATGGTCTGTCGTTTTTACAACTCTGTTTCAATGTAAAATCAATAAAAAATGTAAGGTGAAATACTGTTTAACCCACGTATAAACTTCGCAACCTTCATTGTGTCGACAGACTGGTCACGCCCCCGGCCACCCGATGGACTCGGGGCGACAGGGGGCGTAATCACTGGAGGAGGGTGTCCCAGGTGTGGAACAGGAGAAACGCTCTTTCGTCACGGTTGATGGTGTCGGTGCTCCGTTTCCTAATCTCTATGGCTTCTTTTATCCAGCGTGTCTGCGTTCACTGGTGTATCAATGAGAGAGTGAATGGGTGACTGGTTCCTTACTGTAAAGCGCTTTGGGCCTGATAAAGGTAGAAAAGCGCTATATAAGTTGAGTCCATTTACCATTATTTCTTTTACAGTGGTGCGAAATAGCCGATTTTAGTTTGATGATCCTTTTTTCTTATGAGGAAAGCTCGCCCTGTTTTACCTAGGTATGTATGATTTATGATTTGCATGTGTATGGCAGGATATGATTGAGTGGGACCAAGACCTATAGAACTTGTACTCTAGGCCACATTATTTTGATTAGAGCACAGACTATAGTACATTTAGCTCATTGTGAGTGCTGCTATTCTAGGAATTAAGGGTGCATAAGGCATATGGTTTAAAGGTCAATTTCTTATGTGTGTAATGTATGCTTTTGGATTGCAGTGTGTATTTACATTATCGCATGTCTTTTGCGGTGTTTATTTTGAAATGTGATTGTTTTTTTAGTTGTTTGTACCTTCTAACTACAACCATTAGAGCTACCTTGATTCTATTCCGAATGGCCAAATTCCATTAATGCTATTGTATCTAAACTGTGTTTCTTGCCTTCAGCATACCGTGTGAACAATACAGCAGCAGAATTTTCCCATTTTTGTTCAAAATCGTCCTATTTTAAGAAAAAACATGGAAGAACAAATGCGTGAACTGCAGGAATTAGTGAAACAATTAAAAGCTGATAACGAAAAGTTGCGTCAGGAACAGTCTCGAACTAATTCAGATACTGGTGCCGGGCCATCTAGTCAGTCTACCGAACCTCCAGCACGAGTCTACCCTGGTGGGGATCGACTTGTTTTTGTGCCGCGGGATCGCAAATGCCCCATGTTCCGAGGTAGAACGGGTATTGCGTTAAATGAATGGTTAGAAGAGGCCCAGGCGTGTATAAGACCTCGACATTTGTCTTTAGCTGATGAAGCATTTTTTTTATTTGACCATTTGGAAGGAGAGGCCCGCGAGGACATAAAATACCGCTCTGCTGAAGAACGGAGCGACCCAAACAGAATAACAGCAATTTTGCAGGACTTGTATGGATGCTCGGAGTCGTATGTAGCATTGCAAGAGGCTTTTTTTTCGCGCCGACAACAGGAAGGGGAAAGTTTGTTGGAATACTCCCTCGCCCTTATGTCATTAATGGAGAAAGTTAAAGTGCGCGCTCCAAACAATATTGTGAATTCAGAAGTCCTCTTGCGCGACCAGTTTGTTGAGCAGGTTCTCGATGGCAATCTTAGGCGCGACTTAAAGCAATACGTGCGTCGGTCCCTTAATGCGACTCTACTTGACGTCAGAGGCGAGGCCATCAGGTGGGAACGTGAGGGGCTGCCGGGGATCATGCGGGGCCGAAGCAATTCTGTCCCCTCAGCCTTTGGAATACAGTACGCGGTGCAGGGTGGCGTTCAGCGGTCAAGCCAACACGTATCATCCAGTGAAGTCGGCGAAATGAAGGAGCTTTTGAAACGCCAGCAGGAACAGCTGGACAAGCTGACGCAGAGTATCTCCCGCTTACAGGCCTCCCAGCCCCACCAGCGTGGCCGTTCCCCCCGCTCAGGCCCAGTAATCTGCTTGCGCTGTCAACAACCAGGCCACTTTGCAAGGGAATGTGATGGGCCTCGGGTTCCATTCCGTCCACAATCTTCGGGGCGTGGTGGCCCTCAGCAGCATACGCCGTCGGAAAACTAGCGCCCACCGTGTTGCCGAGCCACAGCTCGGGTGGGGCACGCACTGGTTCAAATAATCCTTGGGTAGGGCTTGAAGACGCTTCCAAATTAATTTCCTTGTGCCCGCACATCAATGTTGGTATGGGTGGCGCCACCGTACCATGTCTTGTGGATACCGGGTCGATGGTCTCTACAGTTACAGAGAGCTTCTTTCGGAAGAACTTTGAGCCATGGGGAGAGGATCGTCTAAAAGCTTGCCATTGGCTAGAGCTTAAAGCCGCCAATGGTCTGTCCATTCCATATGTTGGTTACCTCGAGCTTGACGTCACTTTTAGTGGGAAGTTGATGCCCCAGTGTGGCGTTCTCATAGTAAGAGATCCTCCTGGACAGACTCCTTCTCAAGTTCCGGGTGTTCTCGGGATGAACATTATCCGGAAGTGTTATCTTGAGTTATTTGGTCAATACGGGTCTGCTTTGTTTGGGGAGTCATCCAGCTCACTTCCTACTATTCTTGTAGAAGCAATGCAGAAGTGCCATGTCGCCAGTGTCCAGTCAACACCTAAGCCAGGTCGTGTTCGGGTTCGCGGGAAGAGGGCGTGTCGAATCCCGGGTGGTGTAATAAAGTTAGTTACCGCCACTTGTTCGGAACAATTTTCTCATGGAACGGTACTCTTTGAACCATTGGAAAATGGGTTACCGGCAGGCCTCATGGCATCACCAGCTTTGGTCCGTGTTAAGCGCGGTACCGCTTACATTCCGGTAGTGAACGTGGGTGTAGCTGATGTACTTCTTTATCCCCGTACTGTTATTGGTATGCTTGACAGTGCACGGGTTGTTAGCTTACCCACTGGTGTTGTGGAGGTGTCCTCTATGGCCGCCCAAGTAGCCGGCCAAAGTACCACTTCTTCTGTTCTTGACCAGATTGAGGCGATTGACTTGTCCTGTTTACCTCCTGAACACCGTGATGCTGCTCAATCTCTCCTTCGACGGCATGCCTCAGTCTTCTCTGCCAATGATCAAGACCTTGGCTGTACGAACTTAATATCACATGATATCCCTTTGATTGACGATGTTCCCATCAGACAACGACACCGGCGTATTTCACCCGCTGAATATGAGGTTGTGAAAGATCATATCAACCAACTGCTGAGTCCATATGCCTCGCCGATAGTGCTTGTCCGAAAGAAGGATGGCACTTTACGGCTCTGTGTCGATTACCGTAAGTTGAACTCCGTAACCAGGAAGGATGCTTTCCCGCTTCCACGCATAGAGGAATCTCTTGACTCTCTCACCGGTGCTTGTTGGTTTTCAACCTTAGATCTTGCCAGCGGTTACAATCAGGTTCCAGTCTCTGAGAAGGATCGTCCGAAAACCGCTTTCTGCACACCCTTCGGTTTGTTCGAATGGAATCGGATGCCGTTCGGCCTTTGCAACGCACCAAGTACGTTCCAACGATTGATGCAAAGAATCTTCGGTAGTCAGCAGGGTCAATCATTGCTTTTATATCTGGATGATATCATAGTATTTTCTTCCAACTTGGACCAGCATCTAGAGAGGCTGGGCGGGGTACTGAGCCGTCTCCACTCCGAGGGTCTTAAGGTTAAATTGAATAAATGCAGTTTCTTCCGGCGTGAGGTGCACTATTGGGACATGTCATCTCGGATAAGGGGGTAGCCACGGACCCTGGTAAGATTCAGGCTGTCGCCGACTGGCCCGTGCCCACCACTGTGTCCGAGCTCCGGTCCTTTATCGGCTTTGCGAGTTACTATCGCAGATTCGTGGAGGGGTTCGCTAAGCTCGCCGCCCCTCTACATCGCAAAGTGGCAGAGTTGTCTGGCAAGTCCAAAGGGAGGTCAGTTAAGCGCAGCATGGAGAAATGGGACCAAGAGTGTCAGAGTAGCTTTGATGGCTTGAAGGAGCGGCTTACCAGCGCGCCAGTACTGGCATATGCCGATTTTACATTACCCTTCATCCTGGAAGTGGATGCAAGCCACTGTGGCTTGGGCGCGGTTCTTTCTCAAGAGCAAGGTGGTAAGGTGAGGCCCGTAGCATACGCCAGTCGGGGGCTACGAGCCACAGAACGGAACATGTCAAACTATAGCTCAATGAAACTTGAACTTCTTGGCCTAAAGTGGGCTATGACCGAGAAATTTAGAGAATACCTGTTGGGACATAGGTGCGTTGTGTTCACCGATAATAATCCTCTGAGTTACCTTTCCACTGCAAACCTTGGAGCTGTCGAGCAGCGCTGGGCGGCGCAACTTGCATGTTTTGATTTTGAGATACGGTATAGATCAGGTCGGAGCAACCGCAACGCAGATGCCTTGTCTCGTCAACAGGACTGCGGTCCCTTCCACCTGGGCGCGTTTGCTCCAGGTACCATGGTGCCTCATTCTTTGCAGCAAGTTCTCCACCCGCCATTAATTGAAGTAACCCAGGCGGTTGTGTCTGCTTTGCCGGGTCACTCCTCTGTAGGCATTCGGGCCCTTCAGGATTTAGATCCCGTTATTCAGGAAGTAGCAGTCTTCTGGAGGCAAAGGCAAAAACCGAACTTTGAGGAGCGAAAACGCTTGTCTCCCTCTGCGATGGTACTGCTTCGCCAGTGGGACAGGCTGGTCGAAAGGGACTCTTTGTTGTATCGTAAAGTCTTTCACTCTGACGGCGGTGAGGCTGTGTTTCAGCTCCTTTTGCCTGCCGCCATGATCGAGGAGGTCTTGACTCAACTACACAATGAACATGGTCATCAAGGCATTGAGAGGACACTGGCGCTTCTGTGGGCACGGTGCTACTGGCCCGGTATGTCGAAGGCAGTGCGTGAGTGGTGTCAGCAATGTCTACGCTGTCAGGTGGCTAAAGACACCAGGCCCTAGCTCGGGCTCCTATGGGTCACCTGTTGGCATCACGGCCCAATGAAATCATTGCCGTGGATTTTACGCTGCTAGAACCATCATCGGGGGGATTTGAAAATGTGCTGGTCGTCACTGATGTGTTTAGTAAATATACCCAGGCTTTTCCAACTCGCGACCAGCGAGCATTGACCGTTGCCAAAATCTTGGTTTCAGAGTGGTTTTCAAAATTTGGTGTGCCAGCAAGGATTCATTCTGATCAGGGGCGCAGTTTTGAGAATCTGTTGATGCAACAGCTGTGCAATCTTTACAACATTGCAAAATCGAGGACTACACCCTACCACCCTGCCGGGAATGGGCAGTGTGAGCGATTTAATCGCACTCTACACAACTTGCTTCGCACATTGCCCATCTCCCGCAAACGAGATTGGTGTTCTTGCCTGCCTCAAATCCTCTACGCTTATAACACCACACCCCACCCGTCCACTGGGGTGTCCCCATTTTTCTTGATGTTCGGCCAGGATCCTAGGCTCCCAGTCGACTTCTTGCTTGGCCAGGTAAATTGTCCTGTCGCAGGAGATCATCATGAGTGGATCTTGGAACACCGGACCCGGTTGCAGCTTGCTTTCGAAGGGGCTAAAGAACACTTGAGAACAGCTGCAGGACACAGGAAGGCTCTACATGACCAAAACATCCGTGATCGATTCTTGCAAGAAGGAGAGAAGGTTTTGTTGCGAAATATGGGTGTTAGAGGCCGCCGTAAAACACAGGACATGTGGGTTTCCTTGCCTTATGTTGTCTTGAAAGTTCACGACGGAGGAGCTGTGTACACCATTGACCCTGTCAACGACCATGCTAGAGTCAAGACAGTCCATCGGTCTTTGTTAAAGGTCTTGGTCGGGGGTGGCCCGCCTGAAGTGAATCAAGGTGATGGCCAACCAGGGGCTACTCACTGCTTTATGGAGGAGGATTCTTGTGATCTAGACTTGTGGGTTGTTTCCGAAACCCCGCCGCCTTTGTTTCCCAATCAAACCTTTGGAGGTCAACCGGTCACCAATCCTGTCTCCCCTGGGGTGGAGATACCTCTCTTGGGAACACCCGCAGGGAACTCAGGGCAATCTTCACCAGTTAATGTTGGAAACTGTAGCATGCGTCGGACATTGCGCACCACCGCTGGTCGCCACCCGAACCCTCATAATCTGCCACGGTCAGCGTTGGGCACCTAAAATTGTGTCATAATTGGCTCTTGTGGACCGAGTTGTCAAGTCATCGTCGGGGCGACGATGCAAGGAGGTGGGGTAGAATGTGGCGGTAGGCCCTCACATCCACCGGCAGCCTATTGCGTACCACCTGAACCCTTTAAAAGGAGGGATTCCCACCTGCCGCCCCTTTTTGGTCGCCTCTGACGTCACCCGCCGTTTGGAGCTGAGCACGGAGCACGAGGAGTGGAGCCTTGTCCTACAATCAGTAGTAGCACGTTTTTAGATACAACTAACATCCTTTCTTTGATACTGGGATCCAGAGCGCATTTTGACTATCTCCTGCGTTGCTGTGGCGCATTGCGCGCGCACAAGGCTCCGCTCCACCTTTTACATCTGCGGCCCGTGCTACATGCTCTGCAATAGTCAAAAGCTCCGTACGTGGCGTCAAGTGGCTTGTACGCACGAGCTAAAGCAGGGTAATTCCCCTCTCGTGCGGTGCCTCGTTCAAAAGAAACCTCTGCGTGGCACTCAGGATACAGCCATCTCTTTTTGTCGATTGCCATCTGTGTGCGTGGCGCACTGCTTACGCGTTGGACTGGGAACCTCGCGGGTCTCTTCTTCTCCCTCCCCTTTCCTCCTCCCCCGTTGAAATCTACGTTGCCCATTTGCGTTGTCCTTCCATGTTCTTTAATTTAGTTTTAACCACAACGACAACGACCATAAAAGGACTGGTTGCTGGACCCTCGGGTCCTGTTCACCGGCACCGCTGTTGGGCCGGACAGTGGCCGCAAAAGACTGTGGCGCATTTGTCGCGATAGACTCGCGCGCACCATTGGGTAGGGCCTTCGGGCACATGAACATTTTGGATGCTGTATTGAGGATCTATGTGCAATAATTATTGTGTCCAGTGGGTATTTTTAATGAGCTTCAATGAGCAGTAATTAATTGTATCAAATGTATTAATGTACCTTTTGCCTTTACTCTTTTATATTTATAAAATAAACTTTGTACATTTTCTATATTTTTGGTCTACTGGTCCACTCCATCCCTTATCTGCGTGAGCCTTATGTGTCTTAAGTGTCCCTGGCACTATTCTATTCCAGGGTGGCGTTGTTCGGAAGTAACCTTGTGGGTCAATTTAGTAAATCTGCCCCTTCGGCCATTACAGTTTTGGCGTTGTCGGCAGGATCATTGTTTAAAAGAGGCTTATGTTCCATCTGTAGGCTATTGAAATGTTACTGTTACGTTTGGCAAACAGCAGGTGTAAATGCTTTAGTTTTCCTCCTACAGACCCTTAATCAGACCAGCTATGTGTTTGATTTGTACATGCATGCCTAAGTTTGATATTTTTGTTTTGTGTTTGATTACAGTAAATGACACATAGGCCAACGGTCATGCTAAGGAGTGAATGGGTTGTGAATTCTGGGAATTTGCCATGTAACTGCTAAACCTGCTCTAATTTTTCATTGTGTTCTCTGTGCAGAATGTGTGTTATGTTCAAAAACAAGGCAGCAGTTTGGAGTGTTTTAGACGGAGGTATCGAGGATGCAGCAGCCTTGCGCCCTTCGTTGGTATCGGGGCCAAGTTAGTTTTTAGACTCTGAAGTTGGTTGTGTGACGCTACGGAGTCGCGTTACAATTTTTAATCGTCGGGACGCCGATTCAGTTCATGGGGAATATGTGGCATTACCAATTTTATTGTTAAAAATAGGCTAGTAGATCTTAATTTAATATTCATTAATAGTATATAGCATCAGAACATCAGCAGATGGCGCTCGACCCCTTAAAATCCTATAAAAGCCCCTCCCCTTCGTTCATTCGTCCTCTGTTATTCTCCGTACTTCCGCCTTGTGTTCGCTGGGCTGGGAGCGCCCAGGGTGTGTGTACGTCTTCTGTCAGGTAGATATTGCAGCTATTTACCGTTCATTATCTTCGTACTTTGTATGGCCGTTAATACGAGCTCTTCTGTAGTGTCGCGGATGGTTGAGGGCTTCATAGTGCACCATCACATGGCGTCCAAAGCTCTGCTCGGTTGGCATTCCAGGGTCTGCTGGGGTGCGGTGTGAGCACTATCGAAGCACTGGAATGGCCGAGTAGCTCGTGCGGGCGTGCGACGGTAGGAGTCAGCTAGCGTTACGGTCATTTTCTTTTTATGTTACAGTCTAACATTATCTTTAATTTATAGGTTGAGAGGTTGGGTCATGTCCCTGCTGCTTGTGTTCTCCTGCTGCCTTGTTTTCCCCCTTGGTTTCCTTATTTTATTAGTGTCCGTTTTGTATGGACTGTTTCTGTAAAAAGAATAATCATGTTACACTTTGGACTGAATGATTTTCTATGATCTTAAAATAATGGAAATGTGAATGAACGATTTTAAAGGAAACAATGTGATACAATAAATATCATGTATACTTTTGGAACATTTTCTGTCAATGAACGAACCTGCGAGCCTTTCTAGAGGTCCGGAGCCTTCTCTCCGGTGGCGTTGTCTTAAGTTTTATTTAATTTGAATCTTGCTAAAATATAACATCACCGCTCGTCTTGCTACACATGGAATTTCGTAAATTGCGTTGCATTTTTCCATCTGTGGTATTCTGTCCTTCGGATGTACTAAAAGCTGTCTCAGTTTGGTGTGTGGTTTTACTACTGTTTTATATTGTGCTTCCTCATTGGCCTCGGAACTAAGAGCGGCTGACAAGTGACACCTCACCGCATGCCGGTGATACTTCTGATGACGGCCTGCAGATAGCAGCTGAAACATGTAAAGGTAAAGATTTTAACATCTCGAACCCAAGTGTCTGACAAAATGAACCCTGAAAGTTATACTGTTAAACCAATGTTGATTCAATGTTGATGTAGTGTTGAAAATTCAGCCTTGTTTCCATGTTGATAATTCCAGTTGATGTTGTTTCAATGTGCAGATCAGTGAAAGATCAACCTTATATCAACATTCAACACAGCGAGCAACTTTAACACAGTTTCAACATCAGAAATCGATGTTGATTCAACCACAAAGCCTGATGCTAGATCAATGCTGGTTCAACGACCTTTTGCTATCTGGGTACCCATGATAACAGCAATTACTTTTTTCTTTCTCCATTTTTCCTTTCCCGATTGCTCCACTCAAAGTGAAGAAACTTGCTCCTCCTCCCCTACAAGTCGCTTCCTCTTCAACACCTGACCTTGTTTGGACGTGCACATCTGCGTCACCTGCTGGGGGTCATGAGGACGGCCAGACTACTACGAGCTCCTGTGAAGAGAGGAGCTAAAATCAGCACGAAAGAAGACACAAAATCAAAAGGAATTTGTTTTTTTCTCTTATCTGAGTCGATTCTTTGAGGATTTTTATTGAGAACTAGGATTAAAGTTTATAACCAAATGGGGACCGCCAGCTTCCTATTGTTGGGCGTTTTGTTCGTAGTGTTCCAGGTAATATTTGTCTCTTATCTTGCCACAACTTGGCTTCAGATTTGCAAGCTTCCTGTCGTCCATTAGTTAGGCTGTACTGATGGATCGACTACTTGTTTATTGAGCGCCGCTTGTCTCTGCGCTACACCTGCCTCCAAAAGAGAGGAAGGGAGAGAGTGCAGCCGTAGCCCATGTGCATGGGGAAAAACAGCATTCAGGATACCAACAGTGGTGGAAAGTAATGAAGTTAAAACTACATATTTGAGGTACTTTTCTTTACTTGAGTACCTTTTATGATGACTACTTTTTACTTTTACTTCATTACCTTTCAGAGCAGGTATCTGTACTTTCTGCTCCACAACATTTTTGATTTGGAGTTAAAGTAAAAGTACTGTGATTTAAACACATGTTGTGTTTGGTTTAGTCCTAGTTTAGTCCCAGTTTATTCCTAGTTTAGACCTGCTTTTGTCCCGATTCACAGTAGTCCTGGTTCAGCCCTGGTGTAGTCTTGATTTAGTCCTGGTTTAGACCCATTTTTAGACAACGTTTTACCCTGGTTTAGTCCTGGTTCCGACCTGGTTTAGTCCTGATTTAGACCTGGTTTGAGAATGTGTTAAAAGCTTTGGAGTAGAAATGTGTCTTAAGCAGGGCTTTAAATGGTCAAGCGTCTGGAGTGGCAGTTCATTCCACAGTTTTGGAGCTGCAACAGAGAAAACCCTGTCATCTTTGGTCACGCGCTTGGAGCAAGGAACCTCCAGCAACAGCTAATCAGCTGATCTCAAGACCCTTGCAGGGGCATGGCCATAGACATATTATTAATAGACCGTCAATACTCACTCCTCTCCGTTTACCATAATGACCACGTTCGAAGGGGAAATCATGGCGGATTTACAGACTCCTCCTCCCCAACTCTGACGAAGCATGTTCCTAATAAGGGCATAAGGGCGGAATCTTCACTGTAGACTCGGCCCTTGCGTTAAGTATGAGATTTCTAAAATTTATCCTACTATAACCAGCCCAGTGCCTCTAGTTGTGTCTAACCCAGCGTAATCACAGGAGGAATATCTAGCTCTAGACAGTTCCAAACAATTAGGCACCGGGCATTAAAGTTGTTTTTAACGTGTCTAAAGTCCAATGCATTCCAATGGGGCCTAGCGGGTATATGGGGGTACTACAGCAATGGCGGAGCAATGGCGGCCTCCAGTGTCGTCGTCGCAAAGCAGAGCAGTCAGCACCCATTGGGCATGGCGTACAAGAATCTCAGCCAAATATAGAGGAGCATTTAAAAACAACAAGTAAAAGCTTAAACTTTATCCTATAATGTACAGGAAGCCAATGAAGAGCAGCTAACACATGGGTGATATGCTGTCGCTTTTTGGTCCTTGTAAGGAGACGGGCAGCAGCGACGGAGGCGACGATTTGAACGCTGATCAAAACCAATGTGCACAGAATTACAATAATCAAGTCGCGAAGTTATAGTAAATGCATGAATGGCTTTCTCGAAGTCACAGGCAGGTTGATTATCTTTGACCTTGCTGAGAGTTTTAAGGTGGAAAAAGCTTGATTTAACAACATAATTTATGTGTTTCTCAAATTTAAATTCATGGTCCACAAACACTCCTTGCAAAAGGGTGACAGAAGGAGGCCAGAGGGCCAATGGCACTGTCACAATTGTCCAGGACATCTGAATTTCCAAACGTTAAAATGTATCTTATCTTTGTTTAGACATAAAAAGTTGGCCTCCATCCATATGTTCACTTCTTGGAGACTATCCAACAAAGGCCTCTAAAACCCTTTAGAGCTAGACTTTAGTGGCATATAGATCTGCAAATTGTCAGGTAAAATAATAACCAAAAATAATAACCAACAATCAGTCCAAAGGGGTAGAAAATACAGAGAAAATAACAAAGGACCCAAAATGGACCCTTGAGGCACTCCACACTGAAGAGGTGACACAGATGAGAAGCATGGGCCCACATTAACTGAGAAACTTCTATCTTTTAGATACGAATCAAACCATTTTAGAGCAGTGCCTTTGAGTCCCACTGACAGCTCAAGGCGTGATAAAAGAATGCGGTGATCAAATGCAGCGGTTAAGTCCAAGAGTACAAGGCCTCCACTGTCAGCAGTTAAAAACAAATCATTAAAATCTCTTTAAAACCAGACTGAAACTTCACTGCAATGGTGTTTTGATCAATGAAGGATTGTAGCTGCTCATAAACAGCCTTTTCCAGATATAGGCCTGAAGTCCAAATTACACAATGAAGGGAACCATTTATTAAATATTGAACAGTTATTACACAATGCAGGTCTACAAGGATCTACTGAGCCTTTAGTTAAGTCAAAACCACAATGTGAAGGGTCAATGAGGAAACTTTGATTCAGTGTTGTGATGTTTGTCGAGTATGAGGTGGACTATCAAACTATTTTCGCCATTGAAATTGTATTTTTGTTGCCTTTTCACCTCTAGGATTTATGCCATTTGTTTTCTTTGGCTGAAAAACTAAAATAAATAATGTTGTTTTGATTTAGCACTGCCTTCACAACCGCTGTTTATCCAGCTTTTTTGCTACTGATACCGATACCATGAGACTTCCTTAAAAGTGGCTTTTGAGAGTGAAAACGTGAATGATCCTCTTTTGTAACAAGTGATTTCCAATTTGTGAGATCAATAAAATCTTATTATTAGAAATTCATTAACTTAGCTTCACATACTTACCTCAATACTATGATTGTTCCAAATCTTCTGTATTGCATGTCTAATTGGTTCCAGATGTGTAAAACATTGTTAAAACCACAAATCAAATGCTCTGTGGAACAACAGCTAAAATATCCTGGGCTATAGCTATTTGGTTACATTAATATAAACAACTCACAACATAAAGTGATCTCATCATTAAAACCTGTGCATTACAGACATTTTGGATCAGTTATTCTTTAATTTCTTCAGCTAAATTGCAAACACTGAGACCTTCAACTGAGGCCAATATTATTTGATTACTTTCGGTGACCAAATCATAGTTTCTGTCCATGCTCTGATTTGGCTACATTAGCGTTAGCATGCTGATCAACTGATCATCCTTTTCTTTGTTTCCCCAGAGTCCAACGACCCTCGGCCAAGAAGCACCCAGCCGCCACAAGAGGGAAACTGTGAGCCCAAGAAATGTTAAAATAATGTTTGATTTTCGCTTTATTATTAATCAAACTGTGCCAATATTTCAGGTGGAGGAGGATGTCCAAGTGAATTATTTCCCCAGAGCCACCGAGGGGCTGAAGAGGAGGAAGAGAGAGGGGGTGATCCCAGACATTAACTACCCCGAATGTGACTACGGACCTTTCCCCAAGGATTTGGTTCGGGTGAGAAACTGTAGAGGCGTGGCTCAAACCTGGGCGCCATTTCGGGTCACATTTGTTAATGACGAAAACGGATGGGATTAGTTGATGAGTCCAACATGTTTTTTCTGTTTTGTAGAATAATTGATGAATATATATAAATGTAGTGAATATAAGATGACAGTAATTTCATGTGACGCTTAAATTATGAGGTTTCTGAAAGTAAGATTAGGTCTATAAACTAAACAGTAAAATCTTCAATGAAGGTACTTGAGCCATCTTCTGTACTCAGTAGGTGAAGTCTCATCCAAAAGGCTTCGTCAGCGAGACAGTAACACGTTTTGTTTTTGCTGCTTTTTCCCCTTTAGATCCGTTCGAGCGATGACCAAAAAAAAAAGATCTACTACAGTATCACGGGCCCCGGGGCCGACCAGCCGCCTGTCGGTCTGTTCACGATGGACAGAGAGACGGGCGTCCTGTATGTGACCCAGACACTGGACAGAGAGGCCAAATCCAGCTACACTGTGAGTAAAACCAGCTTTTAACAGAAATGAAAAGAGAAAACAGTGGGGTGAGGAATAAGATCTTTGTTTAGTTTTTTGGTCTCAGCTCAAACCATTAAATCTGTTCAGTGCACAATGTAATCCACTCTGACCCCAATGTCCTGAATGTCCCTCCCCGTATTTTATGAAGTTTTAGGTTTTCAATCTTGATTCCTCTATTAAACTCATTTCTCTCTGTCTGTAGTTCCTGGCTCACGCTGTGGCGGAGGGCGGCGGTTTTACCGAGAACCCCGTGGAGGTAAAGGTGATCGTGATCGACAGGAACGACAACAAACCCATCTTCACTCAAGACCTGTACACGGGAGAGGTCGCAGAGTCGTCACCCCTCAGTAAATACAACTCATTTATGATTGGGACGTTTTGTGGTTTTGAATGAACGTTTATTTCTGAACCAAAACTAGAGCGACACAATAAATCGCAGACAATGACAGAAAACTTGCAATATATCTTTTCCTCTATAACAAAGCTTTCAAATTCATATCCAGTTTGTTTTTATCTCAATTCACCGGCAGCGTCTCGTCTTAAGTGCATTTTCCTCTTGTTTCCCTGCTACAGTGCCGTGTCCGATAGTGTGATTGCAGTTTGAGTGACATCCCTAACTTCGAACTCAGCTGAACTCGGCAATCATAATACATTTTTCAAAACCAAGCAGCTTAAACCAATTGTACTTCTGTTTGTAGATTTTGAGTTCCTGCAGGTGAAAGCCACAGACGCGGATCAGGAGGGGACGAGCAACGCCGCTGTCCGTTACAGAATCATGAACCAGGAGCCGAAATCTCCATCTGACAACATGTTCACCATCAACCCTGTCACCGGCTTCATCCGCGTCAACGCCAGAGGGCTCGACAGAGAGGTACGGACTGCAAATCTGTCTCTTACACAGAATCGACCACAGCTTTCTATAAGAGAGCAGGTTGTTCATTGTAAGGTTCATCTTTAACTCACTGTGGATCTTGTTTCTACAGACAAACCCCAAGTACACTCTGGAGGTGCGGGCGTCGGATAGGGAGGGAGAGGACTGACCGGGTTCACGAAAGTCATTCTCACAGTGACGGAAAGCAACGACCACGCCCCGATCTACACCCAGACACAGGTAAAGGTCTTAATTTAATCCCGGTTTAGGTCTAGTCCAGTCCTGAGGGGTTTACTATGAAACTGTTTTAGAGGGGTAAGTTTAATGTTAAGCCTGGTTTTGCCGTACTTGTGGCTGACGCAGATTGTAGATAACTACATGAAAAAGGCTTACAGGCCAATATCGTTCACATGATACTGTGAATGTTGCATTGAAGTTGTAATAAAGATTGTTAACAAAATGTGAACATGCTCCTTATGTGCTGCCTGACTCAGACTTGTGCCGTTCATGGCGCTGTGTAATACATTTGTCATGAGTTCTCCTGTTTCACATGGACGTGCTCACAAATCCTCCAGAGAAAGTCAGGGTTAAAGGATATTTCGGGATTTTTGACATTGGGCCTCATTTCCTAGTTATCCAGAGTGTTGTTGATGTCTGGAGATATTTTTCTTAAATTCATGCAGTTCTTATATTTGAAGAGTCTAGTGGCGCTAGGCTAGGGCAAGGCTAAAGCATTTCTATGGTATCAGCTAGCCTGCATTAAAAACAGTCTGGCCCACTCCACAGTGCACCTGAGGTAAATCACTTATAACACCAGACTAACCATATCAATGTCTGTGTTAATAGAATCATTTTTGAAATATAACTGACCTTGTATCACATGAATTACCGCATTTTGAGGGACTATTTTCTCGCAGATCACTCCACTGCTGCATTAGCTTACAGCCACGAAGCTGATGCTGCTCAAATATAAGAAAATTATTCTATCAACACAGACATTTATATGGTTAGTCTGGCGTTATAAGTGATTTACCTCAGGTGCACTGTGGAGTGGGTCAGACTGTTTTTAATGCAGGCTAACTGATACCATAGAAATGCTTTAGCGTTGCCCTAGCCTAGCGCCACTAGACTCTTCAAATATAAGAACTGCATGAATTTAAGAAAAAAATATCTCCAGACATCAACAACACTCTGGATAACTAGGAAATGAGGCCCAATGTCAAAAATCCCGAAATATCCCTTTAACTTAAACGACTGACGTGCTGGAAACCCCTTCCTGCGCACAAATATAACAAGTCCAATAGATTTAACTGATCAGAGACTGATCAGAGACTGGAAATTGCAGATTATTAGAATTGTTGAAAGTAGTAGAAAGTTGTGGGATGTGGGAGAAAGTTGCAATGCGGCGCTGATTTCGTGGACTTTGCTTGATTTTGCTTTGATAGTTGCGATCGCAAAATTCTGGAGGTACTGACTTCTGGATGGGTTGGCTTCTTATGGTTTGCTCCAGCTGAATTGAAGGATGAGTCAAATAAAGAGAACACATTTCCCTTTCGGGGACTATAAGGGAGCTAAACGTCCCTCGCTTACCCTCTGATCCAGCCTCATAGTGAAGGCACAAGGTCGACTTTGCGTCCAGTCTGTTCACGTCTTGCTCATGTTTCAGTTTTCAGCCACTGTGCCGGAGAATACGAAGGATGCTCTGGTGGTGAAGATGTCGGTCACGGATAGAGACGATGCCCACACTCCGGCCTGGAACGCTAAATTCACCATCGTTGACGGCAATAAAGACGGGCTGTTCACCGTGGCAACCGGCGCCAACAAACAAGAGGGCATCATTACTACAGCTAAGGTACTGATCACATCACGATACGTCAATAAAATACATCATTGTAGTGTACGGCTATAATTTTCATATTGAGCACTTCTCCCCGTCGTCTTTAGGGCCTGGACTTCGAGAAGAGCTCCACCCACACTCTGCTGGTGGCTGTGGAAAACGAGGTCCCCTTCGCCATGGACCTCCCCACGTCCACCGCCACGATAACGGTCACCGTGCTCGACGTCAACGAAGCGCAGACAGTCTCTTCGTTGTGTCTGTCGTTGTGTCATAAAAAATGTCTAAATTTGATCAATGATGAGGAACTTGTAGGCACCATATAAGCCTGTATAATTCTTTAAATCTGTGTTTTAGTGTAGAGGTTCATAATCACTGGTAAAGGGAAAAAGTTCAATGCATAGGATTACTGCGGGGAGAGAGAGAGAGCTACAGTAGTCAGGGCAGAAACATGCTGAAGCCTACATGTGAGGTGAACCAGAGTTAAGAGGATCTTATTGGACCATACAAGAAGAAGGACGTGTCCAAGAAAGAGCTGAGTCTATAGTAAAAAAATAAATTTTGCTCCAACAAATTATGGATTATGCTTTAACGAATAAAGGGAGCTATGAAGAATGCACTAGGTGATACGTAATGGGTGTTTTTGACAAATTAAGGATTATGCTCTGATAATTTGAGGAATTATGCTTTGACCAATAAAGGATTATGCATTGGATTTCATCGACTGGACTGTTTCTTCTGATTTCGTGCGTTTTCCATTGGAATTATTTCTTTACACAGCACCGTCAAACTGATCTCCAAACCAGAGGACCTCACTGTGGACCAAGAGTTGGGCTGCATCCGAAACCATTAAATTGTAGCCTCTATGTACTAACACTAGCAACTAATCCTTAACCTTTCATGGGGTCAACTGTTAGATCTCTATGCAGTTAGTGAACTAGAGCTTCAGCAGCATTTGCCCAATTGGACCGTCCTTACCCAGGGAAGGGAAGTGACATCACCAATAGCTGTTTTTCTTCTGCTTGAAAGTTCAGTGCAGGCCAAACAAAAGCGCATACCGCCACCTACTGTACATTGTTCAACAACAACATAGTGTACAAATAAAGACATTGAAGGTGAAAAAAAAGTAAAAAATGTATTTTGTCACTTTTATAAAGTTTGGCCTGTGCAGAATCTTTTATTTTATTTTTTTTAATTTTTATTATTAAATGTGCACCTGTCAATCAACAGTGGTTGCGCATGAATCACTCGAGGGTGGGGGCGAGGAGGGTGGGGAGATTGGCGCAGTGGCTTATGGGATGGCACATAGCTCCTAATCGCCAGTGAGTTCGCATCAGAGATCCCTATGCTAAAGTGGCTATGATAGTTAGCATCAGAGGTCCCTATGCTAAAGTAGCTATGATAGTTAGCATACAGGCCACTTTCCCTAACTCCTTCCTAACCGACAACCCAATTCGGACGCTTCTTATCATGGCGGACGCTGACGCACATCCGGTTTGGCGTAAGACCTCTTACCAATTTACTGGTTTCGGATGGAGCAATAGTACGGTACACCGCCTACAACCCCCAACACTGCCCGCAAGCAGACGGTCAGGTGAGTTTCAGTCGACTGCGACCCATAAGGGCAACACACAGGACGGCGCTTCTTCATTTGTTTTCTATGGAACTTGTGCAACGAAAATGTAAACTGAATATTTATCTAAAACTTTATCAACTGAAAAGTTGTAAAAGCATTTCACCGTATTTTAAATTTTTTATTTTATTTTATTTTCTTCTAAAATATCTGTGCCATGGTCGGCAGTTAGCACAGAGCTGATTACCATGTGTCGTGCTTTTTAACTCTTAATATTATTATTTTTCGTAAAGTCACTGATGAAATCAATGGATTTTTCCTTGCGACACTGTAAATGACGAAGTGGATGAGACGCTGAGCTCTATTGAGCTTGGTGTTATTAAACACTGCTATGTGGCATGGAAAAAATATTTAATGTCCTGTGTTCCCTTAGACACCACTGTACGAAGTTTTTACAACAATTGAATGATAAAGAATAAAGGTTGATTTGATCTAATGAAGAAATTGGCACAAATTCTGTTTCATGGCTCTAGATACATGATAAATGCACCGCAGGCACTGGTATCTTTTGAACTATTGGTAACGTAAAATTCTCAGTATTTCTGATCTTCTACTTGTTACACATCATTAAAGCTGAATTTAGACCAACAAGAAGGTAATTGCAAGTATGAGAATTCCTAAATTGAATTTTTATGGTAAATTTGCCTGTTGTGTTTTCTCTTGTCTGGTTGTCAAGTAGTTTTGTACAGTTATGTTTTGTATAATAAATTGTGTAATAAAGGAGCTGCAATAAGAATGATGGTCTGTCGTTTTTACAACTCTGTTTCAATGTAAAATCAATAAAAAATGTAAGGTGAAATACTGTTTAACCCACGTATAAACTTCGCAACCTTCATTATGTCGACAGACTGGTCACGCCCCCTGCCACCCGATGGACTCGGGGCGACAGGGGGCGTAATCACTGGAGGAGGGTGTCCCAGGTGTGGAACAGGAGAAACGCTCTTTCGTCACGGTTGATGGTGTCGGTGTTCCGTTTCCTAATCTCTATGGCTTCTTTTATCCAGAGTGTCTGCGTTCACTGGTGTATCAATGAGAGAGTGAATGGGTGACTGGTTCCTTACTGTAAAGCGCTTTGGGCCTGATAAAGGTAGAAAAGCGCTATATAAGTTGAGTCCATTTACCATTATTTCTTTTACAGTGGTGCGAAATAGCCGATTTTAGTTTGATGATCCTTTTTCTTATGAGGAAAGCTCGCCCTGTTTTACCTAGGTATGTATGATTTATGATTTGCATGGAATTTCGTAAATTGCGTTTCATTTTTCCTCCTGTGGTATTCTGTCCTTCGGATGTACTAAAAGCTGTCTCAGTTTGGTGTGTGGTTTTACTACTGTTTTTATATTGTGCTTCCTCATTGGCCTCGGAACTAAGAGCGGCTGACAAGTGACACCTCACCTCATGCCGGTGATACTTCTGATGACGGCCTGCAGATAGCAGCTGAAACATGTAAAGGTAAAGATTTTAACATCTCGAACCCAAGTGTCTGACAAAATGAACCCAAGTTATACTGTTAAACCAATGTTGATTCAATGTTGATGTAGTGTTGAAAATTCAGCCTTGTTTCCATGTTGATAATTCCAGTTGATGTTGTTTCAATGTGCAGATCAGTGAAAGATCAACCTTGTATCAACATTCAACACAGCGAGCAACTTTAACACAGTTTCAACATCAGAAATCGATGTTGATTCAACCACAAAGCCTGATGCTAGATCAATGCTGGTTCAACGACCTTATGCTATCTGGGTACCCATGATAACAGCAATTACTTTTTTCTTTCTCCAGTTTTCCTTTCCCGATTGTTCCACTCAAAGTGAAGAAACTCGCTCCTCCTCCCCTACAAGTCGCTTCCTCTTCAACACCTGACCTTGTTTGGACGTGCACATCTGCATCACCTGCTGGGGGTCATGAGGACGGCCAGACTACTACGAGCTCCTGTGAAGAGAGGAGCTAAAATCAGCACGAAAGAAGACACAAAATCAAAAGGAATTTGTTTTTTCTCTTATCTGAGTCGATTCTTTGAGGATTTTTATTGAGAACTAGGATTAAAGTTTATAACCAAATGGGGACCGCCAGCTTCCTATTGTTGGGCGCTTTGTTCGTAGTGTTCCAGGTAATATTTCTCTCTTATCTTGCCACAACTTGACTTCAGATTTGCAAGCTTCCTGTCGTCCATTAGTTAGGCTGTACAGATGGATCGGCTACTTGTTTATGAGCGCCACGTGTCTCTGCGCTACACCTGCCTCCAAAAGAGAGGAGGGGAGAGAGTGCAGCCGTAGCCCATGTGCATGGGGAAAAACAGCATTCAGGATACCAACAGTGGTGGAAAGTAACGAAGTTAAAACTACATATTTGAGGTACTTTTCTTTACTTGAGTACCTTTTATGATGACTACTTTTTACTTTTACTTCATTACCTTTCAGAGCAGGTATCTGTACTTTCTGCTCCACAACATTTTTGATTTGGAGTTAAAGTAAAAGTACTGTGATTTAAACACATGTTATGTTTGGTTTAGTCCTAGTTCAGACCCAGTTTATTCCTAGTTTAGACCTGCTTTTGTCCCGATTCACAGTAGTCCTGGTTCAGCCCTGGTGTAGTCTTGATTTAGTCCTGGTTTAGACCCATTTTTAGACAACGTTTTACCCTGGTTTAGACCTGGTTGGAGAATGTGTTAAAAGCTTTGGAGTAGAAATGTGTCTTAAGCAGGGCTTTAAATGGTCAAGCGTCTGGAGTGGCAGTTCATTACACAGTTTTGGAGCTGACACAGAGAAAACCCTGTGTTCTTTGGTCACACGCTTGGAGCAAGGAACCTCCTGCAACAGCTGTTCAGCTGATCTCAAGACCCTTGCAGGGCCCCGTTTACCATAATGACCATGTTCGAGGGGGAAATCATGGCGGATTTACAGACTCCTCCTCCCCAGCCCTGACGAAGCATGTTCCTAATAAGGGCATAAGGGCGGTATCTTCACTATAGACTCGGCCCTTGTGTGACGTGTAGCTCGCGCAGCTCCAATGCCAACAGTCAGACCCCCGTTAAGTATGAGATTTCTAAAATTTATGCTACCATAACCAGCCCGGTGCCTCTAGTTGTGTCTAACCCAGCGTAATCACAGGAGGAATATCTAGCTCTAGACAGTTCCAAACAATTAGGCACCGGGCATTAAAGTTGTTTTTAACATGTCTAAAGTCCAATGCATTCCAATGGGGGCCTAGCGGGTATATGGCGGTACTACAGCAATGGCGGCCTCCAGTGTCGTCGTCGCAAAGCAGAGCAGCCAGCACCCATTGGGCATGGCGTACAAGAATCTCAGCCAAATATAGAGGAGCATTTAAAAACAACAAGTAAAAGCTTAAACTTTATCCTATAATGTACAGGAAGCCAATGAAGAACAGCTAACACATGGGTGATATGCTGTCGCTTTTTGGTTTTTCAATTTTCCCTTCTTGGAGACAATCCAACAAAGGCTTCTAAAACCCTTTAGAGCTAGACTTTAGTGGCATATAGATCTGCAAATTGTCAGGTAAAAATAATAACCAACTTCTCTAAAATCAGTCCAAGGGGTAGAAAATACAGAGAAAATAACAAAGGACCCAAAATGGACCCTTGAGGCACTCCACACTGAAGAGGTGACACAGATGAGAAGCATGGGCCCACATTAACTGAGAAACGTCTATCTTTTAGATACGAATCAAACCATTTTAGAGCAGTGCCTTTGAGTCCCACTGACAGCTCAAGGCGTGATAAAAGAATGTGGTGATCAAATGCAGCAGTTAAGTCCAAGAGTACAAGGCCTCCACTGTCAGCAGTTAAAAACAAATCATTAAAATCTCTTAAAAGGCAGTCTCTGTGCTATGACAGGGTTAAAACCAGACTGAAACTTCACTGCAATGGTGTTTGATCAATGAAGGATTGTAGCTGCTCATAAACAGCTTTTTCCAGTACAGCTTAGATATAGGCCTGAAGTCCAAATTACACAATGAAGGGAACCATTTATTAAATATTGAACAGTTATTACACAATGCAGGTCTACAAGGATCTACTGAGCCTTTAGTTAAGTCAAAACCACAATGTGAAGAGTCACTGAGGAAACTCTGATTCAGTGTTGTGATGTTTGTCGAGTATGAGGTGGACTATCAAACTATTTTCGCCATTGAAATTGTATTTTTGTTGCCTTTTCACCTCTAGGATTTATGCCATTTTGTTTTCTTTGGCTGAAAGACTAAAATAAATAATGTTGTTTTGATTTAGCACTGCCTTCACAACCGCTGTTTATCCAGCTTTTTTGCTACTGATACCGATACCATGAGACTTCCTTAAAAGTGGCTTTTGAGAGTGAAAACGTGAATGATCCTCTTTTGTAACAAGTGATTTTCCAATTTGTGAGATCAATAAAATCTTATTACTAGAAATTCATTAACTTAGCTTCACATACTTACCTCAATACTATGATTGTTCCAAATCTTCTGTATTGCATGTCTAGTTGGTTCCAGATGTGTAAAACATTGTTAAAACCACAAATCAAATGCTCTGTGGAACAACAGCTAAAATATCCTGGGCTATAGCTATTTGGTTACATTAATATAAACAACTCACAACATAAAGTGATCTCATCATTAAAACCTGTGCATTACAGACATTTTGGATCAGTTATTCTTTAATTTCTTCAGCTAAATTGCAAACACTGAGACCTTCAACTGAGGCCAATATTATTTGATTACTTTCGGTGACCAAATCATAGTTTCTGTCCAAGCTCTGATTTGGCTACATTAGCGTTAGCATGCTGATCAACTGATCATCCTTTTCTTTTGTTTCCCCAGAGTCCAACGACCCTCGGCCAAGAAGCACCCAGCCGCCACAAGAGGGAAACTGTGAGCCCAAGAAATGTTAATGTTTGATTTTCGCTTTATTATTAATCAAACTGTGTCGATATTTCAGGTGGAGGAGGATGTCCCAGTGATTTATTTCCCCAGAGCCACCGAGGGGCTGAAGAGGAGGAAGAGAGCGTGGTTGATCCCAGACATTAACTTCCCCGAACGTGACAACGGACCTTTCCCCAAGAGAGTGTCTCAGGTGAGAAACTGCGGGTCACGTTTGTTAATGACGAAAACGGATGGGATTAGTTGATGAGTCCCACATGTTTTTTCTGTTTTGTAGAATAATTGATGAATATATATAAATGTAGTGAATATAAGATGACAGTAATTTCATGTGACGCTTAAATTATGAGGTTTCCGAAAGTAAGATTAGGTCTATAAACTAAACAGTAAAATCTTCAATGAAGGTACTTGAGTCATCTTCTGTACTCAGTAGGTGAAGTCTCATCCAAAAGGCTTCGTCAGCGAAACAGTAACATGTTTTGTTTTTGCTGCTTTTTCCCCTTTAGATCCGTTCGAGCGATGACCAAACAAAAAAGATCCACTACAGTATCTCGGGCCCCGGGGCCGACCAGCCGCCTGTCGGTCTGTTCACGATGGACAGAGACACGGGTGTCCTGTACGTGACCCAGCCACTGGACAGAGAGGCCAAATCCAACTACACTGTGAGTAAAACCAGCTTTTAACAGAAATTAAAAGAGAAAACAGTGGGGTGAGGAATAAGATCTTTGTTTAGTTTTTTGGTCTCAGCTCAAACCATTAAATCTGTTCAGTGCACAATGTAATCCACTCTGACCCCAATGTCCTGAATGTCCCTCCCCGTATTTTATGAAGTTTTAGGTTTTCAGTCTTGATTCCTCTATTAAACTCATTTCTTTCTGTCTGTAGTTCATGGCTCACGCTGTGCCAGAGGGCTCCGGTTCTACCGAGAACCTGGAGGTAAAGGTGATCGTGATCGACATGAACGACAACAAACCCATCTTCACTCAAGACCTGTACACGGGAGAGGTCGCCGAGTCGTCACCCCTCAGTAAATACAACTCATTTATGATTGGGACATTTTGTGGTTTTGAATGTTTATTTCTGAACCAAAACTAGAGCGACACAATAAATCGCAGACAATGACAGAAAACTTGCAATATATCTTTTCCTCTATAACAAAGGTTTCACATATATATCCAGTTTGTTTTTATCTCTATTCACCGGCAGCGTCTCGTCTTAAGTGCATTTTCCTTTGTTTCCCTGCTACAGGGTGTCCGATAGTGTGATTGCAGTTTGAGTGACATCCCTAACTTCGAACTCAACTGAACTCGATAATCACAATACATTTTTCAAAGCCATGCAGCTTAAACCAACTGTATTTCTTTCTGCTGGTTGTAGATTATGAGATCCTGCAGGTGAAAGCCACAGACGCGGATCAGGAGGGGACGAGCAACGCTGCTGTCCGCTACAAGATCCTGAACCAGGAGCCGAAATCTCCATCTGACAACATGTTCACCATCAACCCTGTCAACGGCTTCATCCGCGTCAACGCCAGAGGGCTCGACAGAGAGGTACAGACTGCAAATCTGTCTCTTACACAGACTCGACCACAGCTTTCTATAAAAGAGCAGGTTGTTCATTGTAAGGTTCATCTTTAACTCACTGTGGATCTCTACAGAAAAACCCCAACTACACTCTGGAGGTGCAGGCGGCGGATATGGAGGGAGAGGGACTGACCGGGTTCACTAAAGTCATTCTCACAGTGACGGACAGCAACGACAACGCCCCGATCTACACTCAGACACAGGTAAAGGCCTTAATTTAATCCCGGTTTAGGTCTAGTCCAGTCCTGAGGGGTTTATTACTAAGCTGGTTTAGAGGGATGCCAGGGTAAGTTTACCGTTAACCCTGGTTTTGCTGTACTACAAAGCTGGATAACTTTCTATCAGGGTGGATTTCCATAGAAACATGCCCTTAGCGAGAACTATGTCCGTGTCTCTTCCGTGATTGGCCGCTTGGCTCTGACTCCTGTTTCACATGGACGCGCTCACAAATCCTCAGAGAAAGTCAGGGTTAACTTAACCGACTGATAACACGCTTTGTAACCTTGGAGGTGCTGGAAACCCCTTCCTACGCGCAATAATAAATAGTCAAATAGATTTAACTGATCAGTCATTTTAGTTGCGGAGTTAAGGAATTGATGTGATGGAAATTGCAGATTATTAGAATAGTTGAAAGTTGTGGGATGTGGGAGAAAGTTGCAATGCGGCGCTGATTTCGTGGACTTTGCTTGATTTTGCTTTGATAGTTGCGATCGCAAAATTCTGGAGGTACTGACTTCTGGATGGGTTGGCTTCTTATGGTTTGCTCCAGCTGAATTGAAGGATGAGTCAAATAAAGAGAACACATTTTCCTTCTGGGACAATAAGGGACCTAAACGTCCCTGGCTTACCCTCTGATCCTGCCTCATAGTGAAGGCACAAGGTCGACTTTGCGTCCAGTCTCTTCAATCAAACTCAATCAAACTTTATTTATAAAGCGCTTTTCATACCAAAGGTATCACAAAGTGCTTTACAGATTACAACATTTAAATCAAGTATCCAGGCAAACATAATGTCCAAATAAGCGTCTGCAGTAGGTGGCGACGAGCGGCACGGGTGTCCCCCGTCCTTAGACTCTCCAGCACGGCAAGGAAAAACTCAAAAACCCGGTGGGAGAAACGAAAAACCTCGGGAAGAACCACAGAAGCTGGAGAGATCCACTCCCATGGACGGACAGGCTATAGAGACCCAGGGCCGATGGAATCCCCTCAGCAGACGGGCCAGGATCGAGACCATCCAGTCCTTGTTGTCAATCCAGTAGGCAGGGTTCCTCCGTTCAGCCGGGTTCCTCCATTCGATCTAGACCAGGGGTCTCGAACTCATTTGGACTGGGGGCCACAAATGCAAACCCAGTGTTGGTCGGGGGCCGCAACAGACGAAGCCTTTTTTATTAAGTTAATTATGATTTAGCAACTTTTTATTGTTTGCTGTAATAAACCTTAAAATAGACTGTACATTAACTATCTGCACATTTTTAAGCTTACAGAGGTTTCCAATCGGCCAAACATTTGCTGAGCTTCTAAATTAGAAATTAATACAGACTTAGACAATTAATGTTTTTGTAATTAATCTCATTTTGGTTCAGGTAAATTGGTTCAAGGCATCAGTGAATGATCTTTCAGGAGTCAGGTCCAGTTTCTGTCTGTTAGCCTATTTAGAAAGAAATGCAAAATGTAAATCAAATGTCATTTTAATTTAGTGTAGAAAGGCCCAACCAGGGACTGGAGCTGATAATGAGCACTAGCAATAAGCTTCACCTCAAGTAAATAATGTGGAGTCATTGGCCTCAGGCCTTTTTGTGACCTACAGTTAGAGAATGGATGGGGCTTATATTTTTTACCATCAATGTTACTGTAATTATTTGCAGTATTTTTACACATTTCCATATTCTCTATTTTTAATGTAACTATGGATCATGTGTTCGCACGTGTCCTTAAGATTAAATTAATTGATATGATGTGCTTCTTGTGTGAGCACAATGTTGCTCTGAGAGAGAGATGGAGAGAAAAGGCTCCTCACTTTACTGTTGTGATAGCCTGGTTTTTACCCTCGTACTCATTTCGTTTCGTACATGTAGGGAAATTATAATTGACTGGAGTTTACGGATGGCTAAGGCCAGGCTACAGTTGTGACGCTTTTAAACACTAATTACGATGTGTTCGCTTTGCAAAGTCATAAAGGTAAAGATGGTAAAGGTGCTTATTGTCATGCTGCAGTGCTGTAACTTTTCCAGCACATGTTTAGCTGAACAACTAAAGTTTCTCCCTCGCGTTCTGACAGTCTCCACCTGTTTCAGAAGCTCCTCTCTCAGTCCGCTGCTGTTAGTCCGTTTGTTTGTTGAAAACAGTTGATAAATCATCTGCAAAAGCGCTGCATCTCTCTTCCCCTGTCTCATGTTGTCGTCATTCTCGCGTCCGGAGCAACATTGGCGCTACCGCGCGGTGCCTCATGGGAAATGTAGTTCTAACGTGTTTAATGCAATTTACCGGCGGGCCGCATGTAATATAAATAAGAAATCATCTCGCGGGCCGCAAAAAATTATCTCGCGGGCCGCATTTGGCCCCCGGGCCGCATGTCTGAGATTCCTGATCTAGACAGACACTCCCGAGGGGGAGTGGGACAGGAGACACCATGTGAATAGTAATGAACAGACTACAGATAATCTAAATATTGTATCATAATAAGACAAAGTTTGCAGTAAGAAGAAGAGGAAGAGGATAGCGCTCAGTGTACCGTACTTCCCACAGCAGTGTTTCTTCTAAGGCAGCTTTACTTCAGGCTGTGGGTTAGAGCTTTACCTAACTGACCTGATCATAAGCTAATTCAAAGAGGTACGTTTTGAGCCTAGTCTTAAATGTAGGGACTGTGTCTGCTTCTTTAACGTGAGCTGGAAGTTTATTCCATAAAACCGGAGCTTGGTAGCTAAAGGCTCTTCCTCCTACAGTGATTTTGGAGACCCGAGGAATCACTAGTAGCCCTGAGTTTTGACTCTTCACGTCTTGCTCATGTTTCAGTTTTCAGCCACTGTGCCGGAGAATACGAAGGATGCTCTGGTGGTGACGATGTCGGTCACGGATGAAGACGACGCCCACACTCCGGCCTGGAACGCTAAATTCACCATCGTTGACGGCAATAAAGACGGGCTGTTCACCGTGGCAACCGGCGCCAACAAACAAGAGGGCATCATCACTACAGCTAAGGTACGGATCACGATACATCAATAAAGACGGCTACACTACAAACAGATTTTTTTTATTGACACTCCCTATTGCCTTTAGGGCCTGGACTTTGAGAAGATCTCCACCCACACTCTGCTGGTGGCTGTGGAAAACGAGATCCCCTTCGCCGTGGCCCTCCCCACCTCCACCGCCACAGTAACGGTCACCGTGCTCGACGTCAACGAACCGCCGATATTCCACCCTGCCGTCAAAGTGATCTCCAAACGAGAGAGCCTCGCCGTGGACAAAGTGGTGGTACGGTACACCGCCCACGACCCCGACACCGCCCGCAAGCAGACGGTCAGGTGAGTTTCAGTCGACCTCGGCCGGTTATGAGCAACACACGAGACGGCGCTTCTTTTAAATCAGTTTTCTATGGAACTTGTGCAACAAGGCGGAAATCTGTGAAAATTCCGAGCTCGTTCATGTAGACGTGCACTAGTGGGCTTACGACGTGAAACAAGAAAGTTCAGCGAGGGTTTCAGTGAGAAGAAACTGCTACAGAGCGATTCTACAATCAATACTCAATTGATCATAACTGAGGAAAAGAACATTTTTAGCTTATCAGATTATCTCACACTTTTTATGCAACAATTGTAGCGATGTAAACAAAAGGTAGCTGTATGGGAACATGTCAGTTCAGATTAAACTAATCTCCCTATTTTTCCTAATTTCCCCTATTGAAAATCATTATCAATCATACGTAATTATTTCGCTCTGGTGGGTTGTAGGTTCTCTTTTGCCGGTGGGGCAGTATGATGTTGCTTAATGTAGGATTGATATTGTAAATATAACAGGCTAAGTTGGGTCACGGGGGGTACGTTGTGTGTGTGCATGCTGTGTTCCTGCTCTTGTGTCTTGTACTTTGTAACATGCTCCCTGTACTACTGTGATATGATTAAATGTTTTTATTGCAATGATGTCGGGGGTGGGCGCTTATAAGCTTTTGCTTCAGCCCACTCCTTTTGAGCAGAATTTTAACTGCTCAAATAAACTAATAAACTAAACTAAACTAAACTAAAACTAATTTCATTGCTCAACAAATCAGTGTAAACTTGTGGTCATTGCTGAAACAGCTCATTACACGATGGTAATCTTTTTCTTTTCTTTTTTCTTCTTTTTTTTCCTGAACTCCTTCATTTGAAATACTGACAAGCACATACTTTGTGGCAGAGTTGTGAAATCTGCAGCCAAATGTAGTAGTAGGACCTAGAGTGTCCTGCTGACTTGGAGTTCACATCTGCCCCAGGATGATTCTTGTTTCTGCTTCTGCAGGTACAAGATCGTGAGGGACCCGGCCGGTTGGCTGAACGTGCATAAAGACACCGGTGTGGTAACGGTGAAGGCTGAGATGGACCGAGAGCATCTGTTTGTGAAGAATGACGTCTACACTGCTCTGATCGGGGCCTACGACGATGGTACCTTTTTTATTATTTCCGATGTTGCACAAAATAACAAAACAAATCCAGTATCTTTCTCTCTTCTCAGATGAGGTTCCGGCCACAGGGACTGGGACTCTGGAGATCAAACTGAAGGATGTGAACGATAACGCTCCCACCATCCAAGAGCGAGACATCAGGGTCAGTCAAAATGTTTCACTCAAGCTAGTGTTTCCTAACTTGGGTTGCAGGGGGTACACGAGCACTTATCAGGGGGTAATGATCAACAAAAGAATGTACAACTGAATATTTAAATGTACAACAATGTTATTAATAATGTTAGTAACAAAGTGTTTCGCTGTGAAAGGTTTGCATTTGAGAGTAATTTGACCAATGACTTCCTCTTGCTGTTGAAACGTGTGTAATCTTCATACTCATACCTGTCGTCCTGTGCTTCCAGGTGTGTAACAAAGAGCCCGGCTCTCACCTGCTCACGGTCACAGACAGAGACGGGCCGGGATTCTCCGCGCCCTTCAGTGTCATATTGGAGGGATCGTCAAAGAAACACTGGACGGCACGAATGAACGAAACCTGTCAGTATTAAGTGTCCCGATTCTAAATGCAAAATACATAACTTAAGTTCTTTTAACACATGCTCCCTTGTCTTTCTGGAAAATCTGACCCCATCAGGAGATTGTCCAGAGGAGTGTGCATGTGTGAAAAGTACTCTACAGAGCAACAACTGGATACTGTACATGTTTAACACATAGACACATTATTAATAGATCGTCATTCGTCACTCCTCCCCGTTTACCACAATGACCACTTTTGAGGGGGAAATCATGGCGGATTTACAGACTCCTCCTCCCCAGCTCTGACGAAGCATGTTCCTAAAAAGGGCATAAGGGCGGGATCTTCACTCTAGACTAGGCCCTTGCGTGACGTGTAGTTCGGTCATAAAGCTCCTCCAATGCCTACAGTCTTGCCCTCATTAGTAAGGAGATTTCTAAAAATGTTCTGACGAAAACCAGCCTGGCTTCTTTAATTGTAACTAACATCACAGGAAGAATATCTAGCTGTAGAAAGTTTAGAAAAATTAGAAACCAGGCTTTAAAGTTGTTTTTAACGTGTCTAAAGTGCAATGCTTTCCAATGGGGGACTCAGGCGAGGGACTACAAGCGGAGAGACTGCTGGAGAATAGTGTCATTTCATGAAAATTAACCCATTTAACCTCTTTAACTAGGGATGGGTACCGAACCCCGGTATCATAACGGCCCCGGGGCCACGTGGGTCGGTCCACCCGGACCGATAAGCTCCAGCCTTAACGGTCTTCTTAACGGGCTGCTGCGCACAAATAATCACTCCGCCCTCAAGGATGCGTTCGATGCATCGGATCTGTTCATCCCCGCTACCCCACACGAAAGTGCAGGGTGTCCCCCTGCGCTCTGCCACTGCCCTGTCTCCCCTCCACAGCCGTGTGCAGCGAGACAGGTGCGCGCGGGAAAGACACGCGATGTTACGAGCTGCTACCGCTAACCCACGGTAAAAAAAAAAAGCGAAACGTAACGACTTCGTATTGAACAGACAGACGAGCCACTCGCACTTTTCTTCTTTCACAAATACCCAAACTAAAGAGTTTCGGGTGGAGTCTATTTTTCCACAAACGGCGTACACAGTGGCATGTACGTGCACATGCGTGCGCGCTCCCACGTGCACGTCAGCACGAGCCGGTGTCGACCCCACTGGACACAAGCTGAGAGGCTGAAAACAGTTCATTATTTTACTGCACATTTGGAGCTACAGCCAAATCTAACCAACAGCCTTGATTTACTAGACAATAATAATGATTTTTTCTTTTTAAAGCGACGTAAGTGAAGTATTTTAACTCCCATATATTAAGTGTATGCGCAAAGTGGAAATGAAATGTAGAGTAATAAATAAATAATATAGACCAAGGATTAATGCCTACGTATACGGTAGTCTCAATCTACCTATATACAGTATATTTTTCTGTTAAAGTACCGATAAGAGTACCGTTAAAGTACCGGATCGATAAGGAGTATCGATAAGAGTAGTAGTATCGATAAATCCTTAACGATACCCATCCCTATCTTTAACCCAGCAAATTTTCTCCAGTTTTTCTCCAGGTGTCCAGGCATTACCCAAATCTAAAATCTTCTTGAAAAAAAGCGTCAAAATAGTGCAGAAAACAAGAAGTAAACGACGATGACAACGCAACAAAAAAGTTACAGAAATGCGACAAAAACAGTTATGAAAAAGTGATGACAACGCGGCAACAACGCATGGAGAAAAATCTTAGATCCATTTTGTAGGTCTTAGCTTTCAAATGAGGCATTACACTGACCTCTAGGCTGTAAGCTCCAGAAGCTTTCAGATTTGGGTAAAGCCGAACTGGAGAAAATTTACTTGGTTAATGCGGGTGGTAAGCATTTAAGAAAGTCCATATACAACAGAAACAAAAAGTAGACAAAAAAGAAAGTAAAAGGCTGAGCTCAAGTGAATAACTTACAAAAAGGTACAATTTTCACAAGCAACTTTTACACAATGTATAATATTTTTGTGATTCAATTCAACTTCCAAAGAGACATAATTGTGAAAACAAAACTTTCTTCTTTCTTCAATCCCCATTTTCAAAATGTTTACTTTACAGACAATGTCTATCAAATACACCTGATTAAAAACAGAATGAGATCAGCTGACGACCTGAACATCATACATGACCAGGTTATTCCATCAATGGATTTCTTTTTCCCCGATGGCACAGGTATATTCCAAGATGACAATGCCAGGATGCACATTGTGAAGGAGTGGTTCAGGGAGCATGAGAAATAACTTTCACACATGGATTTGCTACAGAGTCCAGCTCCATTGCGAATCTTTGTACTGTGCTGAGAAGGCTTTGTGCAGTGGTCACGCTCTCCCATCATCAATACAAGATTTTGGTGAAAAATTAATGCAATGTGCCGTAATCAAAGCTAAAGGCGAATATTAAAGGGTGCAACCTTTTTTTTGGTGGTGATTTTTTGTTTTCTTTGTTTGTTTTTTGGTCAGGCAGTGTACTTTTAATTCTTATATTCACTACCATTTTAAAATGGAAAATAAACATTTCAGATTTAGTCTAAATCCATTTAGTTTATGTGCAAAACAAACAATATTTTGGTTCATGTGTAAAATAGTGTATTTTCTGTCACTTTAATGACTAATTGTTTACATGTCTTTGTTCAGACACTGGGATCATCCTGCAGCTGGTCACAGAGCTCCACCCTGGGTTCTACGATGTGCAGCTGAGAGTGGCAGACAGACAGAGCCTGGATCAGCTGAGCACGGTCACAGCAGAGGTCTGCGACTGCGAAGGCCCAGACGTCACCTGTGCCCTACTTCTGCCCATCATCAGAAGTAGGGCAGTAATTACTGCACTGCGATGTTGTGACATTGTTGACACTGTTAACCAATCGGGACACGCACATGTTTTCCCACGCTCACAACACAGGCCTTTATGGCAGAGTGGCTAGAACTAGCCATTTTTGAAAGAAAACCATTTGAAGTCCTGTTTGCTGTTTGCCAGAAGCCACCACGTGTCCTCCATGTGGCTTCTGCCCAACAGCAAACCGGACTTCTTATGGTTTTCTTTCAAAAATGCCACTCTATGAAGGCCAGATTTGTGCAGTGTACGACTAATAGTTGTTCTGTGGACAGTTTCCCCCACCTGAGCTGTAGCTCTCTGCAGTTCATCCAGGGTCATCATAGGCTCCTTGGTAACAGCTGTGGTCACTGCTGTCCTTGTTCGGTCAGTAAGTTTAGGAGGATGGCCGAGTCTTGGTAGGTTTGCAGTGATGCCATAATCTTTCCATTTCTGGATGGTGTATTTAACTGTACTTTGAGAGATGTTCAAAGCTTTGGAAATCTTTTTATAACCTAATCCAGCTTTATACTTCTCAATAACTTTATCCCGGACCTGTCTGGTGTGTCCTTGGACTTCATGATGCTGTCTGCTCCCTAAGAGTGTCTTAACAGACCTCTGAGACCATCACAGAGCAGCTGTATTTGGAGTGATATTAGATTACACACAGGTAGAGTCTATTTAGTCATTGGGTCAACATGTGATCATTCAGAAATCTTCATTCAACTTCTGAAGGCAATTGGTTGCACTAAAAATAAAGCGGGTCCATTACTTACTGTATGCACATCCCACTTTTCAGTTTTTTATTTATTAAAAAAATTCATGTATAAAGTTAATTTCATTCATGATTGTGTGTCACTTAGTGTGTGTCTTTCACGTAAAATTTCAATTAAATATATTTACTGTATGTTTATGGTCCAATAGTATGGCAAAATGTCGAAAAGTTGTCAAAGTTAAAGCTTATGCAACCCACTGTACAACCTAACCTTAAGGTCAGTGGACTCTTGCCTGAACCTAATTTTATTTTCAACCCCTACTCAATGGGTCATTTTCGGAATAATGAGACGTCGGACTAATGGGTTGTCGGACTAATGGGCCGACCCCAATTTCTACAGACTGAACGAAATTGAACCTGTGGATGTCCTTATTATAATCATTGACTCATTATTTGACTTATTGTTAGTGTCACGGCCGGTCAGACCTAACTTTTCCCGTCACTACTTTGTGTTTACGGCATTAAGCTCAAAGTCTGTGTTTGTCAAACCTGGCTCCTCTAAATCAGAATCAATTTTGGATTTAGGATATAGTTCATATGATACAGAATAATTGTAATTTGTAATTTTAATAAATGTAATTCCAAGTTGCATTGCGCCTGTCCTGGACAGAAGGTCTCACCAGCCGTGCCAACCTTGGAATAACAGATTTGGGGCCCGAGCTTGTGTTTCAAAACGCAGTTTAGGAGTCTCCAAAAGGCGGCCAATTCCGGCCTGTGAGATTATTCAATCCGGCCCACAATTTGTAGGGCACAAATTCCTGAGTATGTCATAAATAAAGTAAGTCTCTAGCCCATTTCTGTGCAGAGTTATGGATTTTAAAGAAAGAACCAGAATGCTCTCTCCAGCCACTAGGGGGCAGCTTAAATGAAAAAGAAAACAATTCTACACGTGTCCAGCAGAGGGCACTGACATAATAAGAGATCAGGATATAAACAACACATTATAGCCACGTGGTAAACGGACAGTTTGACAGCTGTGGCTAAAATAGTAGTTTACCACCACTAAGCGTGGAGTGAATGAATAATGTATATAGTGCAATACAAGTATAAGCCGTTTTTATAAGACTACAGCCCTGTCATGCTCATAATTATCCATTTATTGAACAAAGTTTCCTCAATAGTACTTGACTAATTAAAACATATTTTATTACAGTTTTTGTTTATGGACCCCGGAAATACACTCCCGATATGTTTTGGCCCCCAGGGAAATTTACTTGGAGACCCCTGGCTTATCGCGATATGGATATTGCGTCACCCAAAGTTGCATTCACGATAATTTAGCTATGTGCACATCTGACTTTATAGCTGCAAAACACCCATCCTCATCATGAAATAAGAGCACATGGGTTTAAAACAAGCCCTAAGTGTCTGTAACATGACTCCCCTTCACTCCCGCTCTGTTTTAATGCTCGCTTCACATATTGAGATGGAGTGCAGCTTTGTGCTAAGTGCTTCTTTTAGCCTTAACCGCTCCATCCGGCCGCCGCTGCGCTGTGATGAGTAACGCGGAGGAAGAGGAGATAGCATCACTCCCTCACCCCCCACGCCGAGGTCCGGAGGAGGAGGAGGAGGACAGCTCCAGACAAAGACGGGGTTTGTCCACAGTCTGAAGTCTGTCAGCGATGAGTGAAAGATGGAGGAGGACACAAACGGGTTTCCGGGGAAAGAGAAAAGAAGATTCACAGCCGGATAATGGAGTGAAACATAAAGTATATAAATGAACCCCTTAACCCCTACCTGAACCGAGCATATAAATTATTGTCCAGTTTGGCTTTACCCAAATCTAAAAGCTTATTGAAAAAAGCGTAAAAATAGCGACAAATACAAGGATGGAAATGCAACAATAATACAATAAAAAAGCAACAAAAACACAACAAAAAGCGACAAAAAATGTGCTGGAAAAGCCACAAAAAGTGACAAAAACTCGACAAAAAAAGAGTTGAAGTGGAAAAGAGCCCAGAAACACGACATAAACGCTTAAAAAATGTGACATAAACGCAGCGATAATGCAACAAAAAAGTTCCGACCAGTTTTGAAGGTCTTTGGTAGCTTTCAAATGAGGCGTTATACTGGCCTGTAGGCTGTAAGCTCCAGTCGAGAAACTTTTAGATTTGGGTAAAGCCGAACTGGAGAAAATGCACTCGGTTAAAGGTCCTATATCATGCAAAATCGACTTTTTGGAGCTTTTAGCCATGTTGTTATGCTATTTCCTTCTCAAAAACACCCCCAGAACGGTTTTTAGCTTCATTCACGCAGTTCTAAGTAATCCTCCTGAATCCTGCTCTCTGAGCAGCTGCTCCGCCCTCTCCTGGTAAACCACTGAGCTGTTCAGTTGTGTCGTCACAAAGGAACGGAAGTGCTCTACGTCTGTAATGTAATGCCTTACGGCCTGATTTTAATTTATAAAACAGCTTTTTCATTTTTGTTGTTGTAAGAGAGAAATAAAAAAAAGAAAAAGAAAAAAGAACTCTCCGATGCGTCTGTGCTGTCCCATGAGGCTAAACAAATGCACCCACGGCCGGAGGATCCATGGATCCGAGCAGAAGTGTTGTTTTGAAGGCTGAGCTCTTTCTAACCTACTCTGGACACGCCTGTTCTTTTTTCTTACCCAACGATAATGTCACGGGTTCGCGTTTGGCTACGAGAGGAACAGGACTATTCAACCTTCCTAAAGGAGAGTGCACTCGCCAGAAGTTGGAATTTCTTTCCGGGATTCAGCGACTTTATCAACCAACCTGATGGATGCTTGGTGAACCTTGGCTATAAAGTGGATTAACTTTTATAACCAACGCGATCCCATAACCCGATGGGGAGGCCAGGCTGAGCGGTGAGTCAATCAAAACGCGTGTTAGCGTGTGTGTTAGCGTGTGTGTTAGCCATTTATGAAACTGTGTTGCACATGTCAACTCCTTATAACTGCATTATGTGAAGTAACTTCACTATTTGCAGCGATATTTATATTTATAATACTGTAAATATGGAATGAGCGGAGAGAGGGGCGGAGTTAACTGAATCGAAGCGTCTTGTCTTCCGGGTAGGGAAAATACCCCCAAAAAATACTTATATTTCTCTCAAAAATGAGTACTCCATAGTGATAGAGGTACAATATAACATATAAATGCCTATACTTTACTTTGGAATGGCTAAAATAGCATGATACAGATCCTTTAAAGATTAAGATGTTAAGAGAGTGCACTTCCAACAGAGCGTTACTTTGAAAGCTTTTCAATCAAGTCGAAGTAAGTCGTGATGTGACGTTCGTGACTGACCGGCTCTTTTGAACGGCTCTTTACGGTGAACGGTTCGAATGGTTCGGATCTCAATTGTGAAAAGAGCCGGATCAGTTTTACCCAGAATTCCCTCTGAACGAACACAAGAATCAGCCCAACAACGGCGCAGGCGACACAAGTGAAAGTGTTTCGCACTGACAATTTTTTTATCAGACAGTTGCAGCATGTTAGAGCTACTATCAACTGTTCTTTTTCCTTTGGTTACTTCTGCAAACATCTGTAACAAATGTACCAAGCTGCTGTGTAATGCCTTTAAATGCTCTTCATGGCAAATTTTGCTAAGATTGTATCGTTATAAATCTGTACCTGTTCAGCTCAGGAAGGACTTGCTTGTATCTAAAGTCGATGTAATTTAGACAATTTATTATGCTATGTAAATGTATATTGAGTTGAACATGGGGTAGGCACTTCATTCTACTCCATTTTGAGCATCCACAATTGTATGAATTTTGAAAGACAAAATGAATGTAAACTGCTCAAAATAAACTAAAACTAAACTAAAACTACTGCACATATGTGAGTTAGAGCTTGAATTATTTACTAAACCTTATTTTGTCACTAAATTTACAGCTCTTCCCTTACATCCTTATTAAAAGTTAAAGCGCAGGTTTTGCTATTTGTGTTTAACTTGGATCACTACAATTACGAATTAGATAGATTTGAATGACAACGGCAATAAAACAATTCTGATTCTGAAAAGCTTTGTAGATGTTTCAAAAATGATAAGTACAAATGCTTTAATAGTGTGCAGTCATCATAAAGTGTGACCGCACATTTTATTGCATTATATTACTCACAAAGACGTTTTTCAAAGCAGGAAAATCAGTCCCAGTGTAATTTTAGATGATTTGAATCAAACGGTGTGCCTTTCTTCGATCGTGTATTCAATATTGTGAGTTATCTGGCAGGAGTTATTAAAGCTTGACTTTAAAAAGAGCCCGTCTTTTGAACGGCTCTTTGAAATGAACAGATCCCAAAGAGCCGTGAATCCCATCACCCAAAGTAAGGAGGAGTGACCCAAATAAGTCAGAGTGAAAAAGTACTTGGAGGAAATGCTACTACTCTGATTTATGAGAAACAAAACATGACATGAAGAGAAAATCCTGAAATTATATTTATAAGAAAAGGCCATAATAATATAGGAGCCTACAGGAGACGGGATAACCACTCTGCCACGGTTTGCTTTAGACAAATGACAAGAGGAACGGCGTCTTTGTACGTTGCTTTATTTGGAGAAACCCCTTGTCTAGACCATTTCTCAATCAATCTATAAATATCTTTGTTTTAACACATTTGTCGTTGTTATTTAACTTCTTATTTTCAGTCTGATGTGTAATGGAACTGAGGTCACGTCGCAACAATTGAGCAATTTACTGATATTTTGAAATCTTTCCTTTTCAATGATTTGAATTACTACTACTGTTGTCATAGCGACGTGAAAACAGGAAGCGGTGGTTCTGTGTTCCACATTGTTCTTCTGGATACTTTTGTACATCTTTGTTGTGTTTTGGTGGAGGTTTGATGGATTTGTTTACTTTGAGAGTCTAAAATGGTCCTGAAGAAAGCCGCTTTTTAAAAGGTAAACAAAATGCTAGCTTATCAGCTAAACCCATTTGAGACCTACACATTTCTTCTTCTGAGACACTAAAGAGGCACCAAGAGCCCCCACAGCTGCAGCACAGAGGAGGCATCACAAGAGGATCTACAGGAAACAAGGAAGGACAAACGAGAGATGGTGAAAGACTGTTGTGAAGTGGAGGGAGGAAGAGGAAGGAGGAGGTGGAGCTGACCACTGCAGGACACCACGCTCTGAAACAGTTCTTCTTAGTTCTGCTTTAATTCTGCTCAATCGTTACCCTTTGCAAATGCACGTGTAATAGGTTTTGCAATATCCATTACACTGCCACTTTAAGTTAGGTGTGGTTTTCTTTTTTATTATAATGTTCCTTCCCTTATTTGCAGTGTTGTTTCTCTTGTTTCTTTTTGATTAGTGGGCAGCTGAGACTCAGCTTTAAAAAACCCTGTGTCACCCTCACTCATGCTTGTGCACAGTAATGCTAACATATTATATTGTATTTTGCTGATTGTAAATTGCAATGCTCTCATCCTTCTGTTTGGTCTTGCCCACCAGGGGCCCAGGCAAGTCTGAAGGCAAGTCAGCTGCTCCGCTATGGGACGGCATGCATGTGCTATGCTGGGGTTGTAGCACCGACCCACGCAGAGACCAGGAGCCATGTTGCGGAGCAGGCCGACCAATCCAGCCTGGACCCCTGGGAAACAGCCCCTCTGTCACAAAGTTCTTTCCACCAAGGTTCATGCCTTGCTCCTCCAAGCTCCAATGTTCATGCCTCGCCTCTACCTGCTTCAAGCCCCACTGACTCTAAATATTTCTGCAATAAATCAATCTTAACTTCCTTGTACCATTTCACCCAATGAAAAGAATAAAATACAATAACTTATAGTCATTGTAATCGCATCAATTGGTCTCCAGCTCGTCTCCATGGAGATGTCGACTAAAGGCAGCCAAACATGATAATTACTAGGTTAGGTCCTTATCCAAATCCATTCTTTGATTTAGCAGATGCAAAACCAGCATTTTCTGTCTAGCTGGTGTTTTGTATTGGGAACGGTATGGTACAAAATGTTACGCAATGTGCCTTTAAGTCAGCTCCGGTCCGCTGCTCGTGACAGGTTTAACCCCGGAGACGTTTGGGGAAGTGTAGTCAGTGTCCCCTGACCGTAAACCAGACCAAAGCGCAGCAGAAACAGCAGAGATCTGTCCACGCTGGTGTTAAATGTCTGTGGTGTGTTCACAGGAGCGTCACTCCGCACTGTGCTGACACAGAAGACGCGAAGAGCTTCATTTCACAGCTTTAGTTTTCAGGTTGTTTTAGTCTAAACACCATTACTGCGTTTACACACAACGACGCGGGGTCAGACCTGCCACAGTGTGTGTCAGCAGTGCGGTTTGACACTAAAGTCGTGACAGCAGCAGAAGAAGAAGAAGGAAGTTGGCCAAATAAGAGCATGTTGCTTATCACTGTGTTTATATCTGAGCGCCGTACAAACAAAAGCTTAAAGGGATATATCGGGATTTTTGACATAGGGCCTCATTTCCTAGTTATCCAGAGTGTTGTTGATTTCTGGAGAAATTCTGGAAAATTAAAAAAAGAAAAACATTTTGTAATTCATGCAGTTCTTATATTTAAAGAGCTTAGCGACGCTAGGCTTGTCTTAGGCTAGTGCATGTCTATGGTATCAATTAGCCTGCATTAAAAACAGTCTGACCCACTCCACAGTGCACCTGAGGTAAATCACTTATAACACCAGACTAACCATATAAATGTCTGTGTCAATAGAATAATGTTTGAAATATAACTGACCTTGTATCACATGAATTACCGCATTTTGAGGAACTATTTTCTCGCAGATCACTCCACCGCTGCGTTAGCTTACAACCACAAAGCTGATGCTGCTCAAATATAAGTTATTTTAAATGCAAAATTGTTATAATTATTCTATTAACACAGACATTTATATCGTTAGTCTGGCGTTATAAGTGATTTGCCTCAGGTGCACTGGGTCAGACTGTTTTTAATGCAGGCTAACTGATACCATAGACATGCACTAGCCTACGACTAGCCTAGCGCCACTAGACTCTTCAAATATAAGAACTGCATGAACTAAAAAAAAAATCTCCAGTAATCAACAACACTCTGGATAACTGGGAAATGAGGCCCAGTGTGAAAAATCCTGAAATATCCCTTTAACAAAGATCATAAAGAAACTGATACACATAGGGCTGGATGACGTTGTCAAAAATTAATATTTTACTATTTTTGGGGACTTTTTTCAATAACGATGATGAAGAGGTATTTTGTAATTTGCTCCTATTCGGTTCGAAACCTGCAGGCGCACACTGTCGTTGTGACCTTGGGCAAGACACTTCACCCACCTTGCCTCCATGTGTCTGTGTAGATTGGTGTATGAATGAGAGTGTGAATGGGTGACTGTTTCCTGGTTTTTAATGCTTTTTTAAATTGTGTTATTGTCGCTTTTTTGACGTTCTTTTGTTGCTTTTTCGGCATGTTTTATTATGTTTTCAGTGCTTTTTTGTCACATTTCTGTTTACAGCCTATAGGCCAGTGCATTTCCTTGCTGTTTCTGAAAATATGAGTAAGATCTGTGTGAGTGAAACACAACTTACAGGTGCTGGATGGCATTGATGCTCATACTAATGCTTCAACACTAAGCAGGACAACCAAATCAAACTCGGAACAGACAAAGCTAGGCTAACCCTGAATAGGCTCGACCAATAGTTCTCAACTGGTGCAGCTTCGGTTGTAAACTCCACGTTGAGACCCCTGCCCTCATAAACTGGTGAGGCAGGTCAGTGACATGAGGCGTAAAGCAGCTCTAATGCCTTTGTGCTGGTCATTGTCAGAGAAATTATGAATATTTAATGTTAAGAGAGCAGAGAGCTTCCTTTAGACATCTGTCCGTCTCCATCTGACTGGAAAATGCATCAGCCACATCTATGTCTGTGTCCGTCACTGACAAAACATCAGAAACATCACGACAACAACGCAAACGGGACAGACAAGCTAGTTACGTAGATGTAAAGTGTGCCTCGTGTTGTGTAAAGTAAATCACTTTTATGAGTTTAAACTTGGAAGGAAGACCTCGGTTCAGGTTGAGAGGTTAAACAAAAAAGAATTGACAGAAATTATTCAAAATAGTTGCCTTTTGCTTTGATTACTGCTTTGAACTTTTTACATTTCTCTCAACGGGCTTCAAGATATTGTAACTTCACAGACTGTTGAACGCATTTCAGATGACGACCTTATGAAGCTCATTGAGAAAATGCCAGGAATAAAGGGGTGGCAATTTTGAAGAATTTAAAATATCAAACATATGTTATTTCACTCTATTTTGTTCCCTTTTTGTTCATTCATGCCTTCAGTGAGAATCACACAATGTAGGCCTAAATTGTAAAAAGTGTTTCCAAACTTTTGACAGCTACTGTATATTATTAGGTATTGTACATCAAAATGGTCATGATTTTCCTTGTAACATTAAAATATACAGAATGAATGATATTTACTTTGACATAAACATGATCATGAATCAAGGAATCGATCTTGGCAGCCAGCTCCATGTAAATTTTGCATTACATTTGGCACAACTTTTGGTATCACAGAGTAGTTGATGTCTCTGATAGTTGTTGACGGTTGTGTTAACCCTGCAATTTACTGCCATTGCCTCTGGTGTATTCGCCCCCACAACTGCCCCACCCAACTGTGGATGAAAACTCCAATTTAAATGACACAGGAGACTTTGACAGGGGTCAGTCAGTGGTGTAGGGAAACTTGTTCACTGAATTTGACCCATCTTTAGACACTAATGGTGCGACCTGGCAGGAGCAGTGTGTGACCTATTATTTTCCAGATTTTAAGTTTAGTCCGACTCCAAGATGTAAGAGTCCTGCACATGTTTTAGGTCAATGGGATAAACTGGAGCACTTGTTAGTTACCGAAGCTATACAGACACAGAACACAGGCATAAAAATAACATAAATAACATACGTGAATAAAAGTAAATGTAAGTTTTCCAGATTTGTCCTCTTTAGTTGACTCGTGATTCATATTTCTGTGGTTCTAGTTAAAGACAAGAGTCATGTGAGGTTACTGAAAATGTTTGGTAACTTTTATACACATACAGATAATGCCGTGAAAGGGATACTGTACAGTCACAGAGCTTGTCAAATGTTGCAAGTTTCTCAATTCATCATGCAAACCCTCCCCCGCGCAAGCTTCTAGTGCTTTTAGATACAATGTATTATCTTTTATAAGGTCAAGAGCCAGAAAATCCACTATCAAATGTCCCAAAAGAAAATCCACAAATGCTGGAATGGTGATTTTTTGTATTTTTTTTATAAATGCGTTTATGCTAGAGCCTCCTGTGTTTAGCTAACCACGCCACAAAGTCCTGCAGTGCTTCCATCTCAATAGACCAGTTCACAATGTTGACAAGGGGCAATGCATTGTGGGTAAGGTCAAAGTTGAAGGCCCCATCAATCCTGCCAAAATAAACGATGGCAGATGGCGAAGGAACGTTGTGGGGCCATTGTTGAGTGGTTAATTGTTTTAATGGACGCCGACTCCTGGAAAAGGGAATGGAAGAGGATGGTAGAGTTCATTTAGGTACGTTCACCAGCACATTTAATATGTTATAGGGCCCGTAACTCTTGAAAGCTCACTTTTAAAACTCGTTTGCGAAGGTGATCCTGTAATTCACGCTTTTTAAATGTTTCATATTTACTGAGCTTTGGCGATTTACAATTGCTAGTACGAGCCTTCCCCCCCTTTCATCTTCCCATAGAAATAATGAAATCTGTGTATTATTTATGAATGTACTTACATTTATTTACTTAAAGAAATAGTTCCTCACCACCTTGTTATATTGGACTATTGGTAATTAGATTGAAATAGACATGACAGTTCATTGATCTTACGCAAAATCTCACATTGCTCAGTTTTTTCACACAGTGCTTAAAGTTGTAATCATATATACACATATACACCCACTACGTACCTTAATCGCTTAAGCTGAAGTCATGTGGACAATTCCAAAAAGATTTTCCCAAAAAATGAATATATAAGAATATAGATATAATAGTTATTTAACGACGTTACATCTGCATTTTGTTCCCTTATATTCCAATTTCATGTTGTAATTCCCTTTGCCTTTGTATGTGCACAGGTTATGCACTCAAAAGACTGAATGAACGAGGGTCGAACGTGTCCATTGTGTGTGACCAGAGACACCTGCACCAATGGTTCAGCTCGTTTCTTCAAAGTAGAAGCCAAAGTTGTGTGTCTAAAACATGAAGACAATCATAGCAGACTTGTTTTATCTGGCTTTAATTTGAACCCAAACATTGACTATAAATGAGTGAGTACAAATCTTCAACTGCTCACAAGAAGCCTCTGTACAAAAAAGAAAAAACAGCATTTCCATTGAAGCAAACAATGAGAAGACTTATATCAAAAACTCTGCCAGCTAAATGAAAGGACCCTGACACTGCTACAACACTGGGTTTGTCAGGAATTAAAAATACATCACATCGTTTTAGAGGTGTTAAGTTCAATTTCTCGGTGAATCTTTCAACTTAAATATTTAATACCACAAGTATACGTTTAACATTGAATTACATCCAGAGCTTCATTTGAAATAATTAGATGAATAAAACTCTTTACAAATATTTTTTAAGCTTCTTTTATTTTGACAAATGTCATCCTGTATTTAAAAGTACGACTTCAATTTTCTCCAACACCGTGTTGTCCACAGTCTTCACCACTTGCTGGTGTAGGTCTTCTCGATGGTGTTTGCATCTCTGCCAGCTCTTCATCGCTCATCCTTCAGCTGTGACCTCGCCTTCATGCTCTGCAACTCCATCTTAAAAGTCTGTCAAAAAAACATTTAAAATGCAATTAAATCCTACACAAGGACAATGAATGCATGTTTTTCTAAATGTGCTAAATAAACCTGAAGCAATAAGACATTGTATTGGTTCTTCTGATACATCACCATGTTGTCTACTCCTGCTCAGTTATTAGATGATAATACTTTGACACATCACTGAGAGATTTTGAAAACTGTTGGGATTTTTTTTTCTGATCAAAACTACTTTCTTTAAGTCGTTTATTTTTGTTCCACCTTTGTCTACAAATAGTAGTGCAAGCAGCTACAAGTAGTTGTAGCTGCTTGCACTACTATTGCAAGTAGTGCAAGATTAAACAGTTTGACAAAGTAAAGATACAGAAGTACAGATATTTGCTTAAGATGTTGCAGAGTAAAAATACATTACTTTCACCACTGCACTTAGATCATTGGTTAAAAAATGTCACTGTGGGTAATTAAAGTACAAATGGTAAATGTTGAGCCTTCCAATATTTTTAATTTATCTACGCCAATATGCCAATACGCTACGCCAGTGGTGACAGACTTACGATTTTGTTTTTTGTGTGTTCTCCACTTCTCTTCAAAGTGACCCCAAAGTTGGAATATAATCAGAATATGATGCATCCATTGCCTTTGCTGATTAACCTGCAAGAATAACAAATAATTATTACCTTTGTAAGAATAACCAGCATGTTATACTGATTAAGACACATAATGGTTATTTCAATACAATACTTTGTAACAGAAAGTGACTTAGCACGACTTTGTTATTATTATGCATAATTAGCCATGTGGTCTTGTGGCTTAATTTCTATTTTTTCTCTCAACACTGTCTCAAAAATTATAGTTACATGAGCCACAGGGAGACAAAGATTTGGAGGTGATAGATTGAGGAAAAGTAAGTATTAGATGTCACATAGCCTGAAGCTAACGAGCCTTGGCCTTAGCAGCTGTTAAAAACAAGACCTAAACATCAAATACACATCTGAACTACAACTGCAAAACAGCTTTCAGACACTTACCGGTACAACAATGAGTGAGCCATTACTTGAAGACATCTGTGGGTGTGCTGAGCAATTATGTCAACCCATCTCACTGCCGTAGTGCTAGTATCCCTTGGCTTTAGTCAGTCCAACATCTGCGCCCCTTACGTTGTTTCCAGGTAGAAAACATTAATATAATTAAAGCCCATTCTCACAGCCTGCCCACCTGACTGTGACTGCAATTGCCTCCGCATCAGCGAAAGAAAAGTGGGCAAATTAAGCAACATTCTTGAAAAAACGAGAGCTAATTTCCCGTAGGTCCGCGAAACCAGAAAGTGACTGGCCTCAGTTGATGGGGCCTTCACCTTTGACCCCGCGCATGCGCAGAAAACATTGTGAACTGGTCTATTGGTCCGGTTTAGAAATTAACCTCTTTACCCCACCTGAACTGAGCACATTTTCTTCAGTTCGGCCTTACCCAAATCTAAAAGCTTCTCGATAGGCGTGTCGTGTTTTCGTCTCTTTTCAGTCTAGTTTTTGTAGTTTTGTTGTTGTTGTATTTTGTATTTTTAGCTCTATTTAGCTTTTTCATCACTTTTTCATCATGTTTTTTCACTTTTGTTGTTGTATTTTCATCCTCATTTTCGTCGCTATTTTGACCCTTTTTCAATAAAACTTAAAATAATAATAATGTTTTTGTGATGCCAAACTGGAGAAAATGTGCTCGGTTCAGGTGGGGGTTAAGAAGTCAATAGCCTAAAGGAAAGTGCGTTTGTAATTGAAGTTTCCAAAAGTTGCCCAGACAGTTTATAACTATTAGCTGTATTCGTTGCGCACTGTATTATTCACTCTTCACACGAAACCAAACTAATATGCACAGTATCCATGCGCAGTCAGCGTTGGTGCGTCAGACTGGGAGGAGTTCTATTATCACTCGGCACTTGGAGGGAGGGACTCGCATGTAAAACTATAGCCTATGTGTGGTCAGTGTGTTGAGAGAGGAACAGAAAGTCTATAACAGCAGCAGCAGCAGTGGCTGAAGCAGAAGTTTATTTTATTTTCATTCTCGCTTTTTTCCCCTCCCTTCAAAAAAAGTGAGAACATCGCCCCTCCTCCTCTCTTCCTGACCTTTTTTGGACGTGCAGGCACCTGTCCCGTCACACCTGCCTGCGCGCTGACGTCACACGCCGAGAGCAGTACCTGTTCAGGCTCGTGCGGGCGGCGAGGTCAGATTATCACGAGCTCTTGCGAGGAAAGGACCTAAAATCACCGGGAACGAAGACACACCATCGAAAGGAATATTGTTTTTTCCCGAGCGGATACTTTTGAATTTTGTTTAAGGATTAGGACTAAAGTTTATAACCAGATGGGGACCGCCAGCTTCGCGGTGTTGGCGCTTTGTTCGTAGTGTTCCAGGTAAGATTCATTCTGGTCATGCCACAACTTGACTTCAGAATGGGTGTGCAAACTTCCTGTTGTCTATCCATTGTCCGGAGTTAAACTGTGCCACATAGCCTATACCTTTGCCAACAAACGCCCTAAAGTTATTCAAGAAATGTAGCTTTGGTTTAATGTTTAATAATTTGCCAACTAAGTACAATCCAGTATCCATACTTCTCCTCTTCATTTGGCAGCTTATTTTTGAACAATTTTAGCTTGGCATTTGCACTGTGCGTCGCATGTTTTTGCCTAGAAAATACCGGTTTATGAATGAATGACTCAAATACTTTATATAAACCAATAAAAGTAAGCGCGAGGGGATCATCATGGGCACCGTTAATTTCTCCAGTTAGCTAATTTTTAATGCCAGATGTAGCCACAAGTTTATTTCCCCCCTCAACTTGTCACGTTGCTCATCTTTCTACAAGTCTCAATATCTCATATCGTACCACAGCTGGAGTTTCAGTGCTATACAATGCCCCTTTTGTGTGCTAGTTTGTCCTCTTTACAAGATACTCCAGACAAATTTCCACTAGAGCTAAGTGGCTAATTAAACATAATGCTAATTCTTCTAGTCCAAGCTAATCACCACTACGATCGACGAATGCATTTGTCACGTAGTTCGTTTATTCATTTAACTAACACAATATTTTATGTATATTACTTGTTTGAAAGCAATTCGATATCGATATGCACCAAAGTTAGTTATAAATATGCATTTCGTGTAGCTGATTTCTGTACTTCACTTGGAATTTTAGAACTTAAGTCGATCTTTTCACATCCATAGAACAAATGTCTTTATATCTTTGAATGCAGGCGTAAACCACCATTTCAAGGCATGATTTGATGGGTTTTTTGCATTTTGAGATCGCCATTTTCAGTCGGCAGAACTCGGGTGTGGTACGTGCCTGTGATGTCATGACGTCGCGGTGGCAGGTACGTTCCAGAGTGACGCATGGCGCGCGGTGGGTTTCGGTTAAAAACGACCCCAAAATGGCGACGATTAAAGCCGGTTTCTGTGGGTTAGGGTCGGTTAGGGTTTCGTTTAAAAAGGAAAATGTCCGACATCCGCCGCAGGGTGTAACTGGATCAACTTTCATTCATTCAGGTGAGAATACAGGCGTGTGAAAAGGAGGTTTACCTTGTGTTTATTGATTCCATAAGCGGTGATTCCTTACCTTGGGGTGTTCCTAAGGTTTCACAGTAGCCAGTGGGTCTCCAGAGGTGCTGTAATATACAAAAGTGGATTGAATTATGATGAAGGAATGACGCTGATGATGTGGAGAGCCTATAGTTCAGTGTTTTTCAACCTTTTTTGAGCCAAGGCACATTTTTTTCTTTAAAAAAAAATCACGAGGCACACCACTAGCAGAAAACGTTAAAGAAAATGCAGCTCTGTAGCCTATTCACAATATAAAGTGGTTCTCATCAAAGTGTCTTGAATAGAAACACCGTATAGTCTCGCTAGCCACAATGCTTCTGTCACCGCCACCTGTCACATCCATGCATCACTAATACTCTTGTCTCAAAAGAAATTGGCTTCCTGCGGCCACTTTCTGATATGGAAGAGTTTTACATGGTTACTCTGCCGATCACTAGACAGGACAGAGACTTGACAATGGCACATTATTTGCAGATAATAATGAATTTGGTTTCAAAATTATTTTTTTTAGACCCACTAGGTAAAATTGGATAATTTCCCAAGGCACACCAGACAATATCTCACGGCACAGTGGTTGAAAAACACTGCTATAGTTGATATTTTACCCAATTTTAACCAATGTGCAAGTTTGCAAATCGTTTTTTCTCTCAGTTTAGGCCTGTCCAGTGTCTAATAATATGTTTGCAGCATTTGTCATTGGGATAATCATCACACAGTTGCTGGTATTTTGGCCGTTACAGTAAAGCGCATTATCAGAGAACAGTTCATTCACTCCCTAATCCAGTGACACACTCCGTTTTTGTAGAGCTCGCCCCTTGTTCACATGAACTGAGGCCGTTTAATCATCAGCCCGATGATACACTGACTCACTCTGCACTCAGGCTGTGTTAAAAACCACAGGCAGACAGGACCATAGGAGTCTCTTAAGCGAAACTACTACTCACCAGCACTATTGTCAAATCACAACAGCTACAACTAGATTATGATTTGAGGACTACATAGATTGCACAACTAATGACATAACCAGGATTTGGGGGTTTCTAGTCCCACTCTGGGGTCACTGCTGGGTAGAAGCGGTAACTCTCGGTGAAACTCTCATCCTCTCTCAGATAAACGTCATGGTGCAGCAGCTGATACTGTACAGCGTTCATAGCGACCCAGACCGGAATGTCCAGCAATTTAGATACAAAAACACCACGTCAAGGACAAGGCGGTAATGGGAACAGAGTAAAAATGCTGAAAAGTTGCAGCTCTCTCCGGAGCTGCACAATAACATGTACTAAATATAAAATTATCATTAAAAGTTTTGTGTTCACATCGCACATTGTGGAGAAGACTAAAATAAAGCTAAACTAAAATTGGATGAACCAAAGTCCGTATCGCAGGAAGCCAAAATATACCGCAACATCTCTTCATCTGACTTGGATCGACACATTTTTGCAAACTTGATCCCAAAATATGAATGAGACTTTGATTTTAGTCATGTAATTTTAGCCTAGATTTAATGTTGTAAAGTCTTGTTGAAATGTTTTAGTAAAATGTATAGCGTTATTGCTCACTCGTATCGTGTTTCGTAATGGAGCTGATTTTAATCACAAGACGGGGACATCCCCATGTTGACCCAACGCCATCAGTGTTTTGCACAAATAGTATTTTTAGAGTCTTTTAGTTGTATTTTAGTTGCATTTCTCAAAACCATCTGAGGAAATTGAGGATACAGCCTGCAGGGCCTGGCATGGCAAAAATGCGGGGGTTAAGTGGTTAAAAATAAACTGTACTGCAACCAGTCCTGAGCATTACTTGGACCCTTAAAGCAGGTTTGTTGTGTGGGTAGAGCTGTAGATAAACCCATGATTGATGGATGATTTGTACGAGAACCCGTCGCATGTTTGCAACTTTGGCACAGGGTGAATGGCCCAGCCCAGATTGGCTTCAGTCGTTCCTTTTAAACATTTGTTTGTTTATATTTCATCTGACCTTTATTTAACCAAGATAGTTCCACATTGATTAAGAGTCTAATCAAGGGAGTCCTGGGTATGAAGGGTAACGTAATGTTTTTAGTGGTAGGGGAAATAACATCACAGCGTGCTAACCGAAAATCGTGAAATGTATTTCCTGAACCAGATTCTTACGTGGGCATGAAAGTTGAGCTCCATTTGCAAATTTATGTTTTGCATACAACATCATCCAGTCTCCATGTGGACTTAATGCATGCTGCTCTTCATCACTTTGGCATGTCATATTTCAGTAGTTTCCCAAGTGTTAAACCAACTAAAATGTTTCAAATGTGCAGAGGTACAGATTTCAACACACAAATTGCAATCCTAATCATCTAACACAGTCTTCTTTAGATGTAAAATAAGTAATCTCTGCAGATCCTTGAAAGTTTGATGTCCCTGATGGGCAGCACTTTTCTTCTTAAGGCTCCGCGTCTCCGCCCTCGTGTCCCGCTCAGAGCTATCTTATACATTAAGTTTGCGGGTCGAATTACTTAGTGCGGCTGTAATGGGCTTTTATCGAATCCTGCACCGGACAATGAAGACGCGGAGATCTTTCTGAGTCAACAACCAACGGGAAAGACTCATCTGTTTTTCCAACTGTAAATAAAGACACAATCCAAATAGCCATGTTTATAAATGTCTTAAATATTATATAAACTGTGTTTAAATGAACTGGAGATTCCCGCTAATAGTTTTCTTAATCTTTCCTCTCTTGCAGTTATCATGTTCAGCCACAGAAGAGCCTTGTTCTCGCGGGTTCACCTCCCAAGAATACATTTTCAAAGTCTTAAGGAGAAACCTCCACTCGGGCATGAGGCTCGGCAGAGGTAACTTTTATTTTATTATTGAAAATGTTCATTCATTTCTGTAATTCAGTTTAAAATGTGAAACTAATATATGATATAGACTCATGGAATGTAAAGTGACTAGGGATGGTCCGATATGAGAATTTTCTGCCGATATCCGATATTTGCCTCGCTGCTGTGGCCGATATTTGCCGATATTTATTTCGACATTAAAAATCAATAGAAAGGCTCACTCGAATGTTGTAAAGTTTGCAAATTGTCGTTCCATTATTGGAATGTCTTATGCCTGAGACTCACTGTCTCACACACTATGATGAAACAAACAATCCTTTTTATAAAAAGACCAAATGCAATGTTCGAGTGAAATGTCATTTTGTTTTTGGCTAAATATTTACTCAGACCTAGTTATTATTATACTATCACCCATATCCTCTATTAATGGGAAACAGTGACAGGGAATATGCTAGGCTACTACACATGTAGCCTACCATGTTGTTTAAGTTACATGTTTTAACTTTAAACAAATCTGATGGACTTCTCTGAGGACAGCTCTGTATGAAGCTTTGGAATTGCAAAAAAATAGCAGCATGTCACTTTAACAGCATCTTATACTGAACTTATGAGGCCAGACTGTGAAGATTTAGAGTTGGTTTAGAGCAGGCAAAAGGCAAACAGTAGATTTACAAGATTAGCATGAGCTTTGACCTGCATTGTTTTCAATGTAAAATGCGCTAACGATCGCAAATGCGTCTAATTAAATATGTGCGAAAATGCGGACATAACTCCTCGTTTTCACGGGTCATTAACATGACAAAAGTGGGCACAGTAAACGTGAATACAGCCATTATCATCACTGTAGTAAACCTACATGATGACAGAAAGCCAATGTTTACGTGTTGTAGCCTTTAGCCTGTTAGAAGCTATGCTACGCTAACAAAACAAAGTTATAAATCTGGCGTCAGGACGGAGAAACATTTGCAACACTCACCACTCAGATTCTAACTGTTGCCCCAGTTAGGTCAGTGCAGCCCGTCTACACTGCTGCATTCAAGTGTGCTACGACATTACCACGCAGAAAATAATTCAAAGAAGAAAAAAAATATATCGGCCAATATTTTCCCATATCGGACAGATACCGATATGTGAAAAAATTACAAATATCGGCAGCGCCGATATATCGGCCATCCCTAAAAGTGACATGTCAAGCCTTTGTTTTATTTTAGAAAATTTTGGCTTACAACTTGTAAAAAAATTAAAATGTCAGAAAATTTGAATATTACATGAAATCAATGAAAAAATAATTTTAAACGGAGAAATGTGGGCCCTCTGAAAACTATACTCATGCATATGTACTTAGTACTTGGTCTGGGCCCTGTAACGTGAATGACTGCATTAATGCGGTTGCGTGGCATGGATGCTCTCAGCCTGTGGCACTGCTGAGGTGTTATGGAAGATCAGGATGATTCAACCAGAGGAATCTGACATCTTAAGCCCACGTCCAGGATCCGTCTGTGTGTGGAGGCTCTTGATGCACTGACTCCAGCCTCAGTCCACTCCTTGTGAAGGTCCCCACACTTTGAATGGCCTTTTCCTGACAATCCGCTCCAGACTGACCCAGACATGGGCTCACACTGCGCGTGTTGAACGAGGAAAATTGGTCAAGGGAAACTTTGTTTAAGCCGTTTTACACATTATGGGAAAATGCCATAATGTGTGATATCTGTTGCAATGTTTCAAATTGCTGTCTTTATGTGTAAGCACGTCTTTTGGACCACAGACCGTAGAAGTCTTAAGTGCTGCTGCGTGTTTCCTTTTTTGTGGATTAGGTGTTTTTGTTGTCGTCTTTATTGACTCTGGTTTCAGCCTGTCTGGTGTTTAACCAGTCTGTCTGCTCCTCGGGGCTTATCCCTGATAAAAGGCCAAGAGAGACGGGGCGCGTTGAAACAGGCTCAACACGCCTTCAGTCAACATTAGTATTCAGGGTTAGAGCTTCACTTTAGCTCAGGGAATCCCACTGATTTTGCACCGAATTCCACCTTTGTAATTGTTTTTCTTTACAGCGCAATGCGTGGAGTTGCATTTTGATCAAATTGTGACAAAATCTATGGTCAATCTCACTCACGGGCCTGATGATTTCACTGGACACGTCTGCAGCCTCCTGTGATTATTTGACTTATTTCATCCCAACCCTTTTTTTCCTGTATCTCAGTAACCTATTAGGCTTCCTTTTAATGATTGATTGAGTACTTCCAGGAGGGACCCATGTGTCCTACACAGTCGATGTTTATGCTGCTCTGATGGAGCTGAGCGTAACATACATTTTATCGGTCCACCGCGATATAAAATATTCCGATGTTATCAACGATATGCTATATGATATGGCCCATCCCTAATACAAATGCTACCAACCAATTAACATCTGGTTCATGTGGAATTATGGACCCACTTACATTTACAACGCACAACAATAGTAATAATAGTATTTTATTATCTGCTCAAATGCCGGGTCTCAAGTCCACGTAAAGTCCACCTAAAGCAGCATCGATGTTATTGCTGTGTGCTTTTCTGACATCATCCGTTAAATATTTGCTAAACAGTTTAAATATTGACTTCATACAGTGAGACAGATTCATCTCATTGACCGCTTTACCCGAGGCAGGTGTAGTTGTTACCATACGGAAGTTTGGACAAGTGCCGTGTCTTTCGTTCTCAGGAGATGGGGATGGTTTCGACATACAGAGCAAGGACCGTGAACAGGAATTGTAGACTAAAACCGAAACGGCCTGCGCTGTGATTGTAGCGTGTTTTCAAATCTGACTCAATCGCCTCGCTCACTTCCTGGGCGTTGAGCGGATGAAAGGTCGCAGCCTCGTGAATAAATGAATAACCAGTTGGACCAGTTGGCTTTCAACTGAAATCTGTGTCTCTGATCAGGGCTGTTTTCAGGAAGTGCAGAGACTGTGAGCTCCACGACAACTTGCATTTACTGTACTCGGCATTTGGAAAAGTACAGACACAAGCTGCTAGAGAATAGATAAACAAATCTGTCTGCTCGGGATGCAGAATCTAATCGGAATTTAAAAAAAGAGTCCATAAGAACACATCATGTATATATTTTTGTGTGTAAAGTCATTTGTTTTGTCCTTTTTAGTTTATTGTAAAAGCAGATCACCAGTGAACTAGCAGCTAATTGTTACGGTTGATTTCTGTGGGAGTATTGCTCTTTTGAAAGTTATAAAACGGCTTAAAAACTGTTCCCTGTGAAGAATTGAAATGAAATGCGCTTGGAAAAGATGGAAATGGGTTTGGACCACAACTAAAGCCCTATTCGCACGGAATAAGCACTATCTCCCCATGTAGTAAGTAAATTACCCCCCGACGTCTGCTATTTATGTGGTGCATTTGCACAGCATAACCGAAGCCTGAGATTTTGCTGAACTTTACAAACATTTCCAGGATATAATGTCAATGCACTCCTTTTAGAGTAAATGTGTATATTTTAATCTTTTAGCTGAACAATTGTTCGTATAATTTAACTGTTTTTGGTTGGAAATGTATATGTAGTGGTGATATTGACGGTGGTAATAGTACAAGAGTTGCGAACAGCAGCAGTATTTATCGTCTCTAAGTTACCTGCCAATTTGTTGCATCAATCAACTCAATCACCAGTGTGTTGATGCTAAAAGTACTTAGCAGGCTACGACCACAGCTAGATATTGCGCCTTCTCTTCAGCCTTTTTTTGTTGCCGCACATTACGGGCCGATAGGGTTTTACTGGCAGGGACCCAAAAGGTTTTTCCAAACACTCGCGCACAATGCTCCATTCTGCACCCTGAAACAAAAAAACGGGAACAAAAAACACCTAATCACGTATTACCTCCCGCCCATTTCTGTCCAAATCAGAGATGCCTAGTCACATTGGATTTGTATTATCACAGGACCTCTGAATTACTGACGACACCGATTCTCACGGGATTAACCACACAGAAGATCTCCGCAATTATTACAAATTGCGTGTGGTCCCTAGGTAAAGCAAACCCTGCCAGAATAGGGCCGAAAACGAAATGTTAACGCTTCTTTTTTGTTCGTCAATCAGTGCACAAAATATATTTAGCACATGCATAAAAACCATTGTTGACCAAAGTGCTTCACAAAAGAGCCACGGTACAAAAATATGAAATGTGAACAAAAGGCAGTTCATGGGGCAATACCATGATTACTCCTAGAACCTGATCTTCCAGTTTACGAGAGAGCGACTCGAGGTGACTAACACTTTCTCTTTTGTTTCTGTGAGACAAAGACAATGATTTTGTTTTGCCAGAGAAAGTTGTTCTATTGATCTGTTCAATGCAGTGACAGAGTGTATACATTATTGCTGTGTATTAGATGACCCAATGGCAGCATGTATAGATTAAATAAGAGCGGTCTCAGCATTGACCCCTGGGGAAACCCCGCAGGTTATAGCAATTCTGAGACTGTTTTCACTTCCAGCAAAGGTATACATCCTGTCCTTGAGATAGGACTTGAACCAGCACCAGAGATTCTCACCCAGTTTCTAACCTCGGAAGTAAAATCCCTCCTTGTCTAAACTAATGTTATTCATGAGCTTCTTGTTTTGTCATTTCAGTGGAGTTTAATGACTGCTCAGATCGAAGTAGGTTTATATTCAACTGCGAAGACACTCGGTTTGCAGTCCACACTGACGGAGGGGTCACGGTGAGTTTATTTTTTATCTATTTAAATTAAAGTTACATTTTCCCCCCAGGACTAGATGTTAAATTGTATTTCCCTGGCTCGTTCAGGTGAAGAGACATGTGCATCTTCACGACAGACACAAGACCTTCGCTGTTCACACTTGGGACTCTGACGGGAACAAGTTCACCGTCCTGGTCACAGTGCGCCATCAGAGACATCACCATGAACACGGGCATCGGGGCCACCACCACGGTGACGGGCATCAAGAGAATCACCAGGGTAACCACAAAGACGGTGATCAAAGTGGGCACCATCAAACAGAGGTAAATAGGTCCAATGTGGACTTTTTACCACAATCTTTTGGCCGTTCAAACCGTATTTTTTTCTTCTTCAGGACTCATGCCATTTTTTGTTTTCTTTGGCTAAAAACTCCTGAGCTTATGTATCGTCGTTTACTGTGCTGTCATAAAATTACAAGGTTTCCGTGGAGCATTAAAAAGCTTTAGGTCATTGAGTGAACTGTGCCAAAATGAATCCCTTATGTCATTAAAAAGTAAACAATTTGATTCAAGTTGGCACAGATAATTTTGAATTTGCAGCATTAAAATTGTAGTATTAAATCTGACCTGCCGCTATCTAGACAGTTTTTGTACAGTTTTTGATTCAGCACTGCCCTCTAGTGGCTGTCCTAGGATTGTCTTGTTATACTAAAACCTTTTTTAAGATGAGATGTTATTGATCTCACTATGAAGAAATTCACTTGTCAAACATACTAAGCTTTTCTTCCCACACAGTTGGGGAAACCTGTTTTAATATGTAAAAAAAAAAAAAACTGACATCTTTTTCTAATGTTTCCCCAGAGTCTAACTGTTGCCCTCGCCCGAGAAGCTCCCAGCCGCCACAAGAGGGAAACTGTGAGGCTCAGAAACAACAAAATAATAATTTTGATTTAGGCTTTATTAATCAAACTGTGCCAATATTTCAGGTGGAGGAGGATGTCCCGGTGATTTATTTCCCCAGAGCCACCGAGGGGCTGAAGAGGAGGAAGAGAGAGTGGGTGATCCCAGACATTAACTTCCCCGAACGTGACAACGGACCTTTCCCCAAGAAAGTGTCTCAGGTGAGAAACTGCCGAGATTTTGGGTCACGTTTCTAAGACTCCGACGGGACACAGCTTGAAGGTGTTTCTGTTCTTTGTTCATGACGAGTACGGATGGGATTAGTTCATGAGTCCCACATGTTTTTTCTGTTTTTGTAGAAAAATGGATGAATAGATATAAATGTAGTGAATATTGCAGTAATTTGATGTGAGGCTTTAATGTAGAGGTTTGCAAAAGTGAGAGTCTATAAACTAAACGGTAAAATGTTTTGTTTCTACTGCTTTTTCCCCTTTAGATCCGTTCGAGCGATGACCAAAAAAAAAAGATCTACTACAGCATCACGGGCCCCGGGCCGACCAGCCGCCTGTCGGTCTGTTCACGATGGACAGAGAGACGGGCATCTTGTACGTGACCCAGCCACTGGACAGAGAGGCCAAATCCAACTACACTGTGAGTAAAACCAGCTTTTAACAGAAATGAAAAAACAAAACATACACTCAGTGGGGTGAGGAATAAGAGCTTTAGTTTTTTTGTTTTAAGAGACCGATTTGGTCTCAGCTCAGACCATTAAATCTATTCAGTGCACAATGTAATCCACTAACTCATTTCTCTCTGTCTGTAGTTCCTGGCTCACGCTGTGGCAGAGGGCTCCGGTAAGGCCGAGAACCCCATGGAGGTAAAGGTGATCGTGATCGACATGAACGACAACAAACCCATCTTCACTAAGGACCTGTATACGGCAGAGGTCGCCGAGTCGTCACCCGTCGGTAAATACAACTCGTTTATGTTTGTGACGTTCTGCTGTTTTGTATTTAACATGCATTTCTACACCAAAACTAGAGCGACACAATAAATAGGCTATATGCACGGGAGCGTCTGAAGGGCTGATTTGTGGCCCGAAACGGCACTTTCGTGATGTGCGAAATAAATTGACTGGGAGCAACTAGTTTTTTGGATCCCGCATGCTTTTCAGGTCTCCGTGATGTGCGTGTCTGCTTAACCTTCACGTTTTTTGATACTCACCATTAGCTCTGAGATAAAGTCTTACCTCATAAACAGACTTTTCCTGCAGTCAAGAATTTACATCCAACGTAATGTTTTTAGCACGTAGCGAGTCACTTCGGATCAGTATCTCACTGTCGGTGATGTTTTCTTGAACTATTCGTTGATTAGTGCAAGACATCGCTAATTCTTAATGGGAAAATAGTGAGAGGAAGGACTGCGGCCGCCGAGGATCGCACTTGGAAGTTATGTGTCATTTCCATGCATAGAGCCTATCACAGAAAATGACAAAACTTGAAATGTGTCTTTCCCTCTATAGCAAAGGTTTCACATATACACTCACCTAAAGGATTATTAGGAACGCCTGTTCAATTTCACATTAATGCCATTATCTAAACAACCAATCACATGGCAGTTGCTTCAATGCATTTAGGGGTGTGGTCCTGGTCAAGACAATCTCCTGAACTCCAAACTGAATGTCAGAATGGGAAAGAAAGGTGATTTAAGCAATTTTGAGCGTGGCATGATTGTTGGTGCCAGACGGGCCGGTCTGAGTATTTCACAATCTGCTCAGTTACTGGGATTTTCACGCACAACCATTTCTAGGGTTTACAAAGAATGGTGTGAAAAGGGAAAAACATCCAGTATGCGGCAGTCCTGTGGGTGAAAATGCCTTGTTGATGCTAGAGGTCAGAGGAGAATGGGCCGACTGATTCAAGCTGATAGAAGAGCAACTTTGACTGAAATAACCACTCATTACAACCGAGGTATGGAGCAAAGCATTGTGAAGCCACAACACGCACAACCTTGAGGCGGATGGGCTACAACAGCAGAAGACCCCACCGGGTACCACTCATCTCCACTACAAATAGGAAAAGAGGCTACAATTTGCACAAGCTCACCAAAATTGGACAGTTGAAGACTGGAAAAATGTTGCCTGGTCTGATGAGTCTCGATTTCTGTTGAGACATTCAGATGGTAGAGTCAGAATTTGGCGTAAACAGAATGAGAACATGGATCCATCATGCCTTGTTACCACTGTGCAGGCTGGTGGTGGTGGTGTAATGGTGTGGGGGATGTTTTCTTGGCACACTTTAGGCCCCTTAGTGCCAATTGGGCATCGTTTAAATGCCACGGACTACCTGAGCATTGTTTCAGACATGTCCATCCCTTTATGACCACCATGTACCCATCCTCTGATGGCTACTTCCAGCAGGATAATGCACCATGTCACAAAGCTCGAATCATTTCAAATTGGTTTCTTGAACATGACAATGAGTTCACTGTACTACAATGGCCCCCACAGTCACCAGATCTCAACCCAATAGAGCATCTTTGGGATGTGGTGGAACGGGAGCTTCGTGCCCTGGATGTGCATCCCACAAATCTCCAACTGCAAGATGCTATCCTATCAATATGGGCCAACATTTCTAAAGAATGCTTTCAGCACCTTGTTGAATCAATGCCACGTAGAATTAAGGCAGTTCTGAAGGCGAAAGGGGGTCAAACACAGTATTAGTATGGTGTTCCTAATAATCCTTTAGGTGAGTGTATATCCAGTTTGTTTTATCCCTATTCACCTGCAGTGTCACGCCTTGAGTGTATTTTCCTCTGTTTCCCTGCTATAGTGCAGTGTCCGAGTGACATCCCTAACTTCGAACTCAACTGAACTCTGCAATCACAATACATTTTCAAAACCATGCAGTTTAAACCAATTGTATTTCTTTCTGCTGTTTGTAGATTATGAGATCCTGCAGGTGAAAGCCACAGACGCGGATCAGGAGGGGACGAGCAACGCCGCTGTCCACTACAGAATCATGAACCAGGAGCCGAAATCTCCAGCAGACGACATGTTCACCATCAACCCTGTCAACGGCTTCATCCGCGTCAACGCCAAAGGGCTCGACAGAGAGGTACGGACTGCAAATCTGTCTCTTACACAGAATCGACCACAGCTTTCTATAAGAGAGCAGGTTGTTCATTGTAAGGTTCATCTTTAACTCACTGTGGATCTTGTCTCTACAGAAAAACCCCAAGTACACTCTGGACGTGCGGGCGGCGGATATGGACGGAGAGGGACTGACCGGGTTCACGAAAGTCATTCTCACAGTGACGGACAGCAACGACAACGCCCCGATCTACACCGAGACACAGGTAACGGCTCGGTTTAGTTCTAGTCCAGTCCTGAGTAGGCCTGGGTACTGTTAAACGATACCAGTTTGTTATCAAAAAAGTTGTAGCCGGCTTTTGGTCAGTCAGGAAAGACATGAAAGAGTTTTACCTGATTTAAAGTTGATCCATTTTCCCTCATCAGAGCAGTAATCCAAGCGTCCTCATGCAGCGCGTATTCATTCTGTCTTCATGCAAAAAAGAGGCATCAAAGCGAGAGTAGTTCAGCCGCATTCACACCACACTTGCTCCGACGCAGAGAGCGAGTGGCGCCGCTCCGAGACCACCCGTTTCAGCCGCACTCGAAGCGGCTGTTTAGACCGTCGGGCTGAAAGTCCCTTTAGGTCGACCTAACTAGAGCCTGTGAAAATAGTTGTTTCAGCTCAAATACATTATGCCCCCCTTTTTCCCATTTTATTTAATTTTTTACAAATAAAAATTCTTGTCTTCCCAATTTATTTCACTCAGTTTTGCTCATATTTATTATTTATTTATTTTCCTAATTTCCCCCTGAATTTATTACCTTTTTCCCCCCTTATTCTTATTCTTATTTATTATTATTTTTCTTTACATATTTTTCCTTATTATTGCCACAATTTCTCCCATTTTTTCCAAAATTATTCCCCATTTTTCACACATTTCTTGGCACTGGAGATGCACCAGATATATTGTACATTTGCAGAACTTCCACACATTACTGTTTTCTGGTCCGAGACGACAAATATTTTAGTATATTTAGATACACCTTCTGGTGCACCTGGACACATCATCAGTGATGTAACCTAGGATCATAGGGGGTTTCGGGTCTTTCAACAATCATACCCCCTCCCCTAGGCGACCCAGCCGGGGTGATCAAGTCCCAGCTTGTGTCCAGGTAGCGCTACTGCCCTACATCATTCAGGTATACAGTATCTAAAACCAAGTATTGTGAAAGTACGTATTTCAAAGCTGGATGACTTTATAACCAGCTATGGACCAGGTTTAGTTCCACTTTAGATAAGAAGACGGCTCTTTGACCAATCAGAGGAGAAAATCCTTCACTGTGTCACCCAAACTCTGTGGTGTATGAAGGGAGTGAAGAGCAGGAAGCAATAAGGAATTGATGCGATGGAAATTGCAGATTATTAGAATAGTTGTAAGTTGTGGGATGTGGGAAAAGTTGCAATGCGGCGCTGATTTCGTGGACTTTGCTTGATTTTGCTTTGATAGTTGCGATCGCAAAATTCTCGAGGTACTGACTTTGGGATGGGTTGGCTTCTTATGGTTTGCTCCAGCTGAATTGAAGGCCGAGTCAAATAAAGAGAAGACATTTCCTTTCGGGGACTATAAGGACCTAAACGTCCCTCGCTTACCCTCTGATCCAGCCTCATAGTGAAGGCACAAGGTCGACTTTGCGTCCAGTCTGTTCACGTCTTGCTCGTGTTTCAGTTTCAGCCACTGTGCCAGAGAATAAGAAGGATGCTTTCGTGGTGAAGATGTCGGTCACGGATAAAGACGACGCCCACACTCCGGCCTGGAACGCTAAATTCACCATCATTGACGGCAATAAAGACGGGCTGTTCACCGTGGAAACCGGTGCCAGCAAACAAGAGGGCATCATCACTACAGCTAAGGTACTGATCACGATACATCAATAAAGAGCCCTTTTACGGCTTCACTACAAGCAGATCATTTCATATTGAACACTTCTCCCCATCGTCTTTAGGGCCTGGACTTCGAGAAGATCTCCACCCACACTCTGCTGGTGGCTGTGGAAAACGAGGTCCCCTTCGCCGTGGAGCTCCCCACCTCCACCGCCACGATAACCGTCACCGTGCTCGACGTCAACGAACCGCCCATATTCGACCCCGCCGTCAAAGTGATCTCCAAACCAGAGGACCTCGCCGTGGACCAAACGGTGGTACGGTACACCGCCCACGACCCCGACACCGCCCGCAAACAGACGGTCAAGTGAGTTTATTACACGATGGTAATCTTTTGCTTGGACCCGCCTCTGTTTGGTCCTAGGACATAAAAATCTTTCTCTTTTTTCCTGAACTGCTTCATTCAAAAGACTCACACACATACTTTTGAGTTGTGAAATCTGCTGCAAAATGTAGTAGTAGGACCTAGAGTGTCCTGCTGACTTGGAGTTCACATCTGCCCCAGGATGATTCTTGTTTCTGCTTCTGCAGGTACAAGATCGTGAGCGACCCGGCCGGTTGGTTGAACGTGGATAAAGACACCGGTGTGGTAACGGTGAAGGCTGAGATGGACCGAGAGCATCTGTTTGTGAAGAATGACGTCTACACTGCTCTGATCGGGGCCTACGACGATGGTACCTTTTTTATTGTTTTCGACGTTGCACAAAATAACAAACACGCATGATTCAGTAATATCATTTCAGTGCTTTTCTTTATCAAGTATTTGTCTCTTCTCAGACGAGGTTCCCGCCACAGGAACTGGGACTCTGGAGATCAAACTGGAGGATGTGAACGATAACGCTCCCACCATCCAAGAGCGAGACATCAGGGTCAGTCAAAATGTTTCACTCAAGCTAGTGTTTAACTTGGGTTGCAGGGGATACTTAGCAGGGGGTAATGATCAACAAAAGAATGTACAACTGAATATTTAAATGAACAACAATGTTATTAATAATGTTCGTAACAAAGTGTTTCGCTGTGAAAGGTTTGCATTTGAGAGTAATTTGACCAATGACTTCCTCTTGCTGTTGAAACGTGTGTAATCTCATACTCACCCGTCGTCCTGTGCTTCCAGGTGTGTAACAAAGAGCCCGGCTCTCACCTGCTCACGGTCACAGACAGAGACGGGCCGGGATTCTCCGCGCCCTTCACAGTCATGTTGGAGGGATCGTCGAAGAACAACTGGACGGCACGAATGAACGAAACCGGTCAGTACAGCAGGCGCACCTCCCGATTCTAAATGCGTATATACAAAATACATAACTTAAGTTCTTTTCACACATGCTCCCTCCTCGTCGTCTTGGAAAATCTGACCCCATCGGGAGATTGTCCAGAGGAGTGTGCATGTGTGAAAAGAACTCTACAGAGCAACAACTGGATACTGTACATGTTTAACACCAAGCAGTATTCATTAAGCCAGATATGGGCTTTTTGACACTTGCATTGGACAAACAAGACACATTGGACATGGGAGACTAGGAGACAAATTTAACAAAACACATGTACGTTATTTAAAAAGGTGACCAATACACATCAATATACATTTCATACTGTGTAGGGCTGGGCGATAAATCAAATTAATTCATGCTTTTAAAATGGACTATGTGGAAAATTGTAAAATCATGTCCGCCTCACGTGCGCCGCGCTGCCAATTTAGCAGCATTTCAGACGCTCCGTAGCGACTTCTGACGATCTCTGCTGCTTCACAAAGGCCGTGTGTTGTGTTTTCGTTGTGCGCGATGGAGTTTTCTTTGCTAAAACAGTTTCCCCCCAGTCTGATCCTCTGCCCTGCTCCCACTCAGAGCGGAGACATGGTGGAGACACAGCAGCAGCGGCACCATGTAGCTCGCCCCTTTCCCCTTGAGTGGAGACTGATGTCAGTCACAGCAGAGGCATAAGGATAAAACTAAAGCACTTTTGAAAACTCCGTGTTTTACTTTTGAGAGCAGACAAGGAATATTTGAAACAGAAATAACCATTTTTAATGGGCCAAATTGTGGGCTATATTTGGAATCTAAATATTAATGTAGAGGACTCTGGGCAGTTTTTTTGTTTTCCCATATGAAAGATTAGGAAACCTTAAGTTGGCTTGATGAAGGTCTCAGGACTGAAATGTTGACCTAACCCTAATAAACTAAGGTTGGCAGTGTACGGGAAGTATTCTTTACTTAAGTTTATTCCCATTAAAATCGTAATCGTCCAAACTGAGTAAAATCGAGATTTTATTTTTTGGCCATATCGCCCAGCCCTAATACTGCGGTACAATGTGTGCAGCTTTGATTTGACTTCAGCCTCTGTTTCAGACCTCTGTTCATGTCAGTCTGTTCGTGTCAGTCTACAGTTTTAAATCAGTGGGCCGAAAGTTTCAGTATGTGAGAAACTGGACTGTCCAAAAGATTTTGTAAATTTTGGGAGAACATCGTCCCCACTGCCCGAGACTCTGGTGGAGGGTCTGAGGAAACCCGGACGCTACACAATGAGAGCAGAAAACTGCGGCGACACATGATCAAACATTTAAAAAACAATTCTAAACTGTATAGGTTTTCAAAAGAAAAAGATTGTCTATGAATGATATCACAGTGATGCCATCTCATAGGTTTTCTATCAAATACCATGACTGCCTGTTTGTACAATGAAAAATTGGGTTGTTTCAAACAAGCACAATACTGAAATAGACTATAATGACAAAAACATTAAAATGGTAGCAGTTATGCATTATCTCTTATCAGGGAAAACATTTCCCCCCCGTTACAGTAATGCATATTGTGTGTTTTTCACAATAATATAACCGGTTGATCACAAAACGATTGTGATCAAACCAGATTTATATCTACTGAAAATTAACTCATTTACGAAAGTCCATATACAACAGAAACAAAAAGTTAAAGTAAAGGGCTGAGATCAAGTGAATAACTTAAAAGATAACATTTTCAAAGCAACTCTTACACAATGTCAAATATTTTTGTAATTCAAATCAACTTTATTACGGACTCGGGATCCAAAGAGACATAATTGTACAAAAATAAAAAACAAAACAAAAACAATTCTGTAAAAAAAACAACCCCCCCTTTTTAACAAGTTTACTTTTCTCGGGTAATGTCAATCAAATATACACCTGATTTAAAAAAAAAAAAGGTCTAGGTTCAGCAACACAACCCACAGAATGAGATCAGCTGACGACCTGAACATCCTACATGACCAGGTTATTCCATCAATGGATTATTTTTCCCTGATTGCACAGGTATATTCCATGATGACAATGCCAGGATGCACATTGTGAAGGAGTGGTTCAGGGAGCATGAGAAATAACTTTCACACATGGATCGGCCACAAAGTCTAGATCTTAACCCCATTGAGAATCTTTGTGCTGTGCTGGAGAAGGCTTTGCTCAGTGGTCACACTCTCCCATCAATACAAAATTTTGGTGAAGAATTAAAGTATTCAAAGCGAAAGGCAGCCCAGCCAAATACTAAAGCGTGTGACCATTTGGGGGGGGGGTGACTTTTATTTATTTTGTTTTTTGATCGGGCAGTGTATTTTTAATTCTTATATGCACTACCTTTTTTAAATTGGAAAATCAACATTTAAGTTCAATCTAAATCCATTTAGTTTATGTGTAAAACGAACAAGATTTTAGTTTTATGTGTCACTTAAATGACTAATTGTTTAAATGTCTTTGTTCAGGGACCGGGATCATCCTGCAGCTGGTCACAGAGCTCTACCCTGGGACCTACGATGTGCAGCTGAGAGTGGCAGACACAATGAACCTGGACCAGCTCTCCACGGTCACAGCACAGGTCTGCGAGTGCAAAGGCCCAGACGTCACCTGTGAAGGGCGCATTGCGGGGGCCCACCTCTGCCCATCATCCTGGGGTGCTGGCTGGAATCATGCTGCTGCTCAGTGAGTCAAACCACATTCAAATCAGTGATTATTTTTCTAAAGCTGATGCCGATATGAACCACTGATATTGAATGCTGATTTAATAAATAATAATTTAGTCTAGCGTGTGATGCTTCTAAACTGTAAAATATGTCGGCGCTTTATTCGGGCAGGGGTCGATTTATTTATTATTATTTATTTATTTATAATGTTTAATAAAGTTTATTCTTAGAATTATTTCTTTCAAAAGCTGTACTTGTAACGTTTTTGTTAAAAACATTGGATAATGTATTTAGTGGAAGTAAAAATAATCAGCTATAATTGGAAACAAGCGAAACAATAGTATGCCATTAAGTGGCTTGAATTCCACTGTCTGGCAAAATCTTGTCCTTGTTAGTTGTGATTTATGCTAACATTAACAATAATGATAGCATTGACGCTACATGACAAAAATGTCTGACTAACGTAATCCACACAACAAAAATGATTTCTGTGTAGCTATGAATTCTGCTAACGCTAACCGCGGATAACAGTAGCTACAACTTCATGTTTGTATGAAAAGCTAAATGATATTCATAACAAATATTTGGAGATTCACCCTCTTTTGGACAATTTTAATCACTAAGTGAAAATCCAAGAAAACTGGACAGTCTGTCCTTAGCTTACAGTGCATAACGCACAAACATGTAATATGATGGCGGGGCATCTGGTTTAACATGTGTTTTGTCGTGTGCAGTGCTGGTGCTGCTGCTTCTGCTCTTCGCTCGACGCAGAGGAACCGAACAAAAAGAGCCTCTGCTTCAGGAAGACGACATTCGAGACAATATCTACTACTACGACGAGGAGGGGGGCGGAGAGACGACCAGGTACTGCTTTTGCTACTTTTACTACTGCTACTAATACTGATACTTGTGCTTCTACTGGTGCTACTATAACTGCTGCAAACTCAATTTTAAGACGGGGTTTTTCCGAAGGGCATTAAAAAGCATTACATTTGATTTCAGCCGGCATTAACACTAGATTTCTTGGGAAAACAAAGGCATTGCTCAAGTGATCGTACAGTTAATATGATTTATATTGACTCCTTTCTTCCCTGTTTGTTCCTCCCTTCCCTCTCAGGACTACTACGACCTGAGCGTGCTGCACAGAGGCCTGGATAACCGGCCCGATGTGATGAGAGATGATGTGATGCCGAACTACTTGACTGTTCCTCAGTATCAGTACAAGCCCCGCCCGTCCAACCCCGACGAGATCGGCAACTTCATCGAAGACGTAAGACACTGTTTGACCGCTTAACCCCACCCACACAAGCACATTTTCCCTATCCGTATTATCCATGTATCCAGGCATTACCCAAATCGAAAAGCTTCCTGAACACGGTGTCAGAATAGCGATGGAAAAACAATGTGACAAAAAAGCATCAACAAAGTCACACCAACGAAAAGGAAAAAAGTGACGAAAAAATTGACGACAAAGCGGCAACGGTGCATGGAAAAATCTTGTCAGTTATGTAGGTCTTAGCTTTCAAATGAGGCGTTACACTGGCCTGTATTCTGTAAAACGTTTTTAGATTGGGGTAAAGCCGAACTGGAGAAAATGCACTCCATTAAAGTGGGGGTTAAGAGGTTAAACGACATGAAGTTCATGTTCATAAACAACAATTATAAGATCAAAATCTTATTTTGTTCATTAGATTGTTCACAGATATACTTTGTTCAAGTAAATGGTAAAGGCCATTTAGGTTGCATTAATATCGACTCACATAAAGTGATCTATAAGTTGTGCTTTTACAATGTGTTATATGTTAACAGCTTTTCATAAACTCGAATGCTAACACTTGGCCACTCCAGAAGTGTCCGGATTGATTATATTAGGCTACTTTAGGCGATCCAGTCATAGTTTCTGTCCCAGCCTTGATTAGTTGCTGGTAGCATTAGCATCCATTCAGCGATTGAATTCTCCAGGTACAAAGCTTCAAAATGAGGTACATGGATGTCCATATTCACTTTGATTTAGTTCGTGAAAGCTTTTTTTTTTTTTTTTTTTACGGTGAGAGCCAAAACAGGTATCGGTTCACTGTCGAATATTTGGAATTAGGGCTGGGCGATGTGGCCAAAAAAGAAAATCGATTTTTTTCTTTTTCTTTTTTTTTTTACTCAGGTTGGACAATTATGATTTTAATCGATTTTATTGGAAATAAACTTAAAAAGGTCTCCTGATCTTTCATATGTAGAAAACTGCTCAGAGTCCTTATTAATATTTAGATTCATAATACCCTACAATTAGGTCCATTCAAAATAGTTATTTCTGTTTTAAATATTCTTTGTCTGCTCTCAAAGTAAAACTTCTTAAGCCTTTAGTTTTATCATCCTCGAGCTCAGCTGTGATTGACAACTGTCTCCATGGAGACTCAAGGGGAAAGGGGCGGCGTTAAATGCTTGCAGCAGCTCAGAGCGGCTCAGTGAGAGAGAAGCAGACCGGGGGAAAGTTTGTTTTAGCAAAGAAAACTCCATCGCGCACAACGAAAACACAACGCGCGGCCTTTGTAAAGCAGCAGAGATCGCTAGAAAGTCGCTGGTTCCGCTGGTGTCATTTTCAACAAGGGTCCCTACAGAGCGTCTCGTCAGGCGGACATGCAGCGGCGGACACGATTCTACGATTTAGCCATTTTCCACATCGTCTGTTTTTAAAAGCATGAATTAGATTTATCGCCCAGCCCTATTTGGAATCAATACTTAATATCGTATTTTTCCCAGTATCGGAGGTTCCCTCATTGTTATCGTTTCATTATTAGAGACTTTAAGTCACATGACATGTAAATGATCAATGCTGAGGCACCCGAATAATGTCTTTAAGTCTGTTTTCAAGTCTACTTTAGGAATAAAAAATGACAGACATTTACAGTATCAGACTTGAACATAGGAATAAAGAGTTGAACACTTTATGAACCCACTGCAGTTTCTCACTTCTCCCTCTTCTCTCTCCTCAGAACATGAAGGCGGCGGATAACGACCCCACGGCTCCTCCCTACGACTCCCTGCTGGTGTTCGATTACGAGGGCGGTGGCTCCGACGCCGGGTCTCTGTCCACCATCAACTCGTCACACTCCGGGACCAGGACTACGACTGCCTCAGCGAGTGGGGCCCGCGCTTCAAGAAGCTCTCCGACATGTACGGGGGCGGAGAGGACGACGACATGATTTAGAGGGAAAAAAATAACCTGAGGGATTTATAAAGTGACGGCCAAAGAGACTGGTTTTAGACGAGTTCACTCCACATCTGACAAAAGCTCAGTTTGTTTTTTTCATAGGCTCGTCTTTGGCTTACTGTCCAGCTGAGGTGTAATAACCTTTAACAATAGAAAGGACACATTTGCATAAGAAGTCACTGAAATAAGCCCAAGTCTAGATACGAGATTTACGACATTTGACAAAAGTTGCTCGTTTTTCTTCCTAATTCAATTACGGCGAGACACGGCAGGAGAAACATAGATTTTTCAGCCGTGGCTAAAGGCGCAAACGTTACAAAAATGAGCTTTTCTCTACATTCTTGCAACAATTCCACTTCAGTAGCTCCTAAAGACTCCAAACCTCTTGGATTTAATTTTTCCGAGGGATTTTTAATGTCCAATTCCTAGCCGGAGTTCTTTAGTTTTTGAATACGCTTGCTAGCGGTTTAAAGCTCAACAAGATATCCCAAAATCTCTTTGAAAAAAAGTCCTTGTCAACACAATAAAGCCATAAATTTAAACTTTGCTTTATCCATTATTTATATTTAGGAGCTGAATATATTAGACTTTTGCAATTGTTCTCATATTTGTTAGTAATCTACAGCAGAAGTCTCAAATTGATATTCACCTACAGTGTCTCGCCTTAAGTGAAGCAGATTTACCTTTTTAAAAATAATGCGTCTGAGACTAGTTTTAGACTGGATTACTGCAACACAAAATCATAGTAATTGTTTTTATATGAACATATGGTTATCATACACATCGTCTACGGCTTTAATTCCTACAAACCATTAAAGCACAATGGCCTCAAATCTTAAATGAGCGTAGACACGAGTTAAATTGAACATTTCCCAACAAGACACTATACATTTTACAGGTGCATAAATGGGGTCAAAGAGGGAACTCTTTTAGACAAGTTTACAACACCTCAAGCTGAAACTCCATTATAATATATTCAGAGGTTTTCACACGTGCCTCTTGCGTTTGGACGTCTGGAAATCCAGTAAAAACTCCGCACCATATTAGATCAAATAGAAATTTAAAAAAATAACGCGATTGTCAAGTGTAAGAAATGTTCCAAATGGTTAGACATGTTAATTTCCTGAAACTATATGAACATTTAAAATGGAAGTATTGCACGCTTGTTTGAAACCACGTAAACCTCTTTCTGGATGTTGCCAGAGAGGGAAGAGAAAAACCACGCAGCGAACAATACAGCGCAGCAACGCCAAAGAAATGGCTGCCATTTTTGTTTTTGACGCTTCCGCTGCGAACAAGTTCCGATTTTAAGACATTTTTATTTGAAAATGGTCAGATTTGCTGCTTCGGCTTCAGAGAAAATGCATTGGGATGAAAGTAATAATCACCGGTTGTGTTCAGATTTGTAAATAGTGCAATCATTTCGAAATGATATCTGTAAATTCAAGTTGAAGCTGTAGATTTTGACCCTTTTTTTTGTGGTAAATGCCATGGCTCGAGCTTGACATTTGTTCTGATGAGTTTAAAATGACTAGTTTTACTGTTAAGTTGCTGGTTCTATGCCGGGCGCTCGCTGTTGCACTGTTTAAGCCTTACACTTCTTTCATGGTACTTCAAAATGTACTTCTGTGTACTTTCGGGCTGGTACATGTTATGAATGACGCGGCGAAAGAGCAGAAAATTCTTAATTTCTTTTTAAATATTGTGGTTATTTGTCGATGCCTTTTTCTGACACTGTAGACACTTGTCTGGGTACAGCGCCAATGCTGTTTATGATTTTTGTTTTTATAAAATTATCTTAATATACAACTGTGAACGAGTGTGGGTTTGTTTTATTACGCAAATAAAATTATAGGCAATATTTCAATCCAAAGTCATTTGAGCTGGTGTTTATTGGAATAAATCAGGTCAGATAAAAGATACATTTTTGGGCAAAACATTTCTAAGCATTTTCCCCCTTTTTCTTCTATGTAAAACTTTGATTTTAACTGGAGCAAATTGGGTTACATTATACTGTATTTCATGCTTATTGCAGCTCGTTTGGTATTTAAAGATGTTTATGCACTTTTAGAACAAAGGTTTACTGTCATTTTAATGCTTTAAAGTTGACTGTAGGACTTGGGACATTACACTTTAGTCACGGTCCGATTAGTATCACAATACAGTAATTATAAGCAATATATTTATCTTGATGTGTAGGCAGCAATTTATCCACTGGCCCCTCAGGTCAGGTTGAGAACTATAACCACAGGTCCTTAATAAAACCCTAGATGGACGTTGCCATAGTAATGCGTTGGAAAGAGTGGCAGTTCTGGCGGCCATCTTGTGACTGGCCCTTCTAGCCCAGTGGGAAACGCCACTTAGTTCCTTGATACTGTTATATTTTTAGTTCATGACTCTTTGATCATTGTGACTGACCTTATGTCATACCTGTCAAGAAAATAACATGTTTGCTGTTTTTCAAATGTTTGTTTCATAAGAGGCATAGACTTTAGCTCCATTAGTTCATGGATTTTCCTCTGTCAAATAATTCAGTTCTATTTACAGTATATCAAATAACTTTTTTTCCTACTTTAAAACAGTATTTCTGTACTTTGACATGACCAATATTTATTGAACACGGGACTGTGATACAGTGAATGCTAAACCACTGAACCCTGGGAATGAATGGAGAAAACAAAGCTAATGTGGCTTTTACGGCTAATTGACTTATCCGTAATAATTTCAAAAACATTCAAACCTGTCGTCTGTACTTTAAACGAATAATAACTAATACTAGGAAACATAATTATCAGAAGCACAAATGTAGAGCAAAGTAAAATTGTTTGACAAACGAACAGTTGAATATAGAGTTTATTAAAAATGATGCAAATAAATAACATTTCGATTTTTACACAGTTCCCTTCAGTCACTAAGTCCCTTTAAAAAATAATCATAATATTCACATCAAAGATAAGACTAAGCTGCAACAAACATGGTTCAGTCCTGGCTTAGACTGGTTTGGTGCAGCTCTTTGTCCAGACCTGTTTTCACTATACAATAGTTTACAAGAACTTTGTTAGTCCAGTTTGGCCCCAAGATCTCACATTCTGCCAAAGAAAACCAGTCTCAATCTGGTTCTTATTTAGTCCAACTTTAGTCCTGTTTAACTTAGTGATGGGCAGATGATGCGTAAAACTTTTCCTGGTCTGTGACTACAGCTCTTATAAGGCAGTGAGGCAATGGTATATGCAACTAAACAGCGCCACCTGCTGGTCTGAAAAATGTCAACGCAAAACCAGCCTGAGCTTGTTTCTTCTCATTGAGAATTGTCCAGCAGTAAAGTGTAAGTGATGAAGCGATCTCAAAATTAAAAAAATTACCTGATTTTGCTTTTTTCTTACAAACAATGAAAGAAGGAAGCCACAAAATTAAAATGTTAGTTGTGGTTCAAACTCATTCCTAACTTTTCTAACCTCCTGATTCTTCATGGGGCGAATTATAGGCACACTTCACAACTTGCAGGGTCACTTTTTAGGGTCATTGTCCCAGAAATGCTAGAAAACCAGCCTGAGAGTTCATGAAACTGATGCAAATGCTTTGTTTTCCCAATTCCCACAAATGAGTTTACAATATATAGTAAAAGAGGACAAACCAAATCTGTTCCACGACTAGAAAAATGAAAAGTCACAGACCAAGACAAAATTGTGAAATGAAAAAGTGCTGTGACGGTAAGAGCTGATTGTGACAAATGACAAAATGAGTCTGAACCACATCCACTTTATTCCTGGGGCGGCTCATGTAGAAACGAGGATGAGCGTAACAGTTCTCCAGGGCCTGCTGATCAGCGCCCAAAGCGAACACTTTAAAATATAACAAACCAGCCTGGTTAAAAAATATTTCACACTTCTCAGAGTTGTAAACTGTATTTTTAGACACAATAAAAGTCTTTAGAGGCAGGCTTATAAGTTGTTTTGACACGTGTGAAGTCCCCAATTCCCATACGTTTGTTAAGTGGTGACGTCACAGCTCTACTTCCGGGTCCGGCAGATGTGCGAGAAACTACAAAAAACTCTTTAATACTACAATCAATATTCTGAAACTCAACAGAGAGTTACTGAACATACTTATTTATCAGGCCCATTAGCCAAAAGTGCTGTACCTACTGCTATAAAAGTAATATTTACCAAAATCGGTACTTCCGGATTAGCGGCGAAAATGCTAACGGCGCAGCAGCTACGCTAAACCCGGAAGTAGCGACTTTAGTAAATATTACTTTTTTAGCAGTAGGTGCGGCATTTTTGGCCAATGAGTCTGAGAAATAAGTAGCTTCAGTAACTCTCTGAGTTTCAGAAATATTGATGGTTGTTTAAGAGTTTTTATGGTTTTTTTTCCTTGCATATTTGCCCATCTGCCAGGACCCGGAAGCGGAAGTCGTGACGTCACACTTAAACGTATCCACCTTATTCCTACGCCCCATGAGCCTTTGCTTGAAAGATGTGGGCGATTTCCGGTATGACCTGGGCCGCTGTTTGTGTGCATGGAGACCGTTCGCTCGAATTCACTTTTTATGAGCTTTAGAGGTGTAGACTATGTGGGAACACGAGTTGTCACAGCTGAGACGAAACTGCGAGCCGTGATCAGCTGCTCACAATAAACTTATGACTGAAAATCGCTCCGTCGAAGAGTTTTCTGACCCGTGGACGTGTTGGCCAAGTCGTCTCCAATTAACCTCTGTGGATATCTTCTAATTCTGTGATCTTTCACAAAGACTTTGCTCAGATGTGGTACTTTAAGCTTAGCGAATGGATTGTCAGCATGATAACAGTCTTTGTGTTTCTTGTTGATTGGTCAAATATCCGGAGATCTTCACATTTTCAGATTAAACTGAGCGAAAGTCTGTTTACCAAGCCTCGTTACATACGCCGCTTCACGTGGAAAAAGGCCATTTCTGTAGTTTAATTAGGTCAAAGGTTTTTCAGAAAAAACGACCATTAAAAAAATGCATAACTAAGTATTTAAAATGCAATGTATTCAGAGCCAGTTCAGCTTGTGTCGCCTCACGGGGCTCGGTTCATATCACTCGTACAGTCTGAGCAGGTCAGTCAGTTGTGTGTTTACAGTGTTTGTTTACCTCTGTGGGCTAAAGCTTTCTTCGTAAATGTATGTGAGTCAGTAGTGTAAGCCACTAAACAGGTGCGCATGGGCGGTGACCCAAACACTGCATGTTCCAGAGCCACAAGTGTCACTTTCTCTGTTTTTTTAAAATTAAACCACAAACAGCGAAACGTGTTCCAGAGCTGCGCGAGGACATCTTTTCAAATGTTACGGAGGCTGATCGTTTGGAAATATCATCTTAAAATGTGGAAATAAACTGTTATGTGAAACGAAAACTCACCCTGGAAACCAATGTAAACCAATGGCTCAGAGCGACTTCCAGCATCTTACCGGAAATTCCCCCCATCCTCGTTTCCGCCCCAGGAATAAGGTGGATAGTTTCCATGTTGTACTAAACCTTCTGGAGTCGCCCCCTGCCACTAGGGGGTGGTATTGCAGCAATGTCTGTCCCGTGCCATGAGGACAATATACGATATAACACAGTGAAATAATCAGTCAGGTGACGTTTCTTGGCTGCTGTTGGTGTTTGATAAACATGTCGATGCCTCTGCCTTTTTTTAAGCCCATCACTAGTTATTAACTTATTTCCATCTTTTCACAGCTTAGTTTAGTTGAGTCCTGACTTGATCGTCGTTTGGCTCAGTCCTGGTTTCAGACGTGTGGACGCACTGTAGGATGCGCCTCAGAGTTGGTAAAGCCCTGGTTCCAGTTTTCGGTTCTGAAAGACTCCAGTCGACAGGAAGTCAGCTCTCCTGGAAAACACACACTTAGATTAACCTCTTAACCGAGTGCATTTTCTCCAGTTGAGGATTACAGTGTGGCGCCTCATTTGAAAGCTAAGACCTACAAAACTACTCTAAGCTTCTTCCTCGTTATGATCGTCACAGTTTCGTCCGTTTTGGTTTTGTTGCTTTTTTGACATGTTTTGGTCAAATTTTTGTGGCTTGATCAGAGTTACATCACACACATGCAGCCAAAACGCGACAAAAAGTCAATGAAAACGCGACAAAAATGCAACAAAAATGTGGCAAAAATCCAACAAAAAAGCAACACAAATTTGATAAAAATGCAACAACAACAAAGCAATTAAAACCATACCAAAATGCGTCAAAAAAGCAACTAAAACGTGGCAAAAATGTGGCAAAAATCCAACAAAAAAGCAACAAAAATGTGATAAAAATGCAACAAAGCAATGAAAACGTGACAAAAACATGACAAAAAACCAACTAAAATGTGATAAAAATGCAACAACAACAAAGCAATTAAAACCATACAAAAACATGACGATAACGCAACAAAAATGCATCAAAAACGTGGCAAAATTCCAACAAAAAGGAACAAAAATGTGATAAAAATGCAACAAAGCAATAAAAACGCAACAAAAACCCAACAAAAACATGAGAAAAACATGACAAACATGACAATAACGCAACAAAAATGTGGCAAAAATCCAACAAAAAAAGCAACAAAAACGCAACAAAAATGTGGCAAAAAAGCAAAAAAAAAGCAACTAAAATGTGATAAAAATGCAACAACAACAAAGCAATTAAAACCATACAAAAACATGACAAAAATGTGACAAAAACGCAACAAAAATGCGTCAAAAAGCAACTAAAAACGTGGCAAAAATGTGGCAAAAAATCCAATAAAAAGCAACTAAAATGTAATAAAAATCCAACAACAACAAAGCAATTAATACCATACAAAAACGCAACAAAAACGCAACAAAAACATGACAAACATGACAATAACGCAACAAAAATGCATAAAAAACACGACAAAAACGTGACAAAAAAGCAACAAAAATGTGGCAAAAATCCAACAAAAAACAACAAAAATGTGATAAAAATGCAACAAGAAAGCAATGAAAACATGACAAAAAAGTGACAATAACGTAATAAAAATGTGGCAAAAAAGCAACAAAAACGACTAAAACATGATAACAAAAACAAGGAAGAAGCGTAGATGAGTTTTGTAGGTCTTAGCTTTCAAATGAGGCGTTACCCTGACCTATAGGCCGTAAGTGCGGGGTTAAGGGACTAGACTAAAAGTGAATCTTGACTGAAACTACATTACATTTTTGGCACAAGACTCAATAAAACGATCTTTTCAATTCAACACTGGAGACGCACCTTCTCCTCGGACCGGCCCGTCTGTCGCTCCCCTCGGCCGCGGCTCTTCCTCCGGGACTTGGATTTGGACTTGGGGAAGGTGTGGTTCTCGGTCTGGATCCAGGTTTTGGCCCAGAGCGGCTCGGTCTGAGTGGACTGGGACTGCGTGGACCTCTGGAGCTTCACGGAGATCCTGTGGGCCGACCCGGTGAGGAGCGTGAGCGACGGGGAGAGACGAGAGGAGAGGGAGAGAGTGGAGGGGAGAGACGGGAAGTCGAAAATGTCCTCCTCATCTGCGGAGAGAAAGAATAAGCGTAAACCTAAAGAATGTAAAACACTGCCAGAGGAAAATAAAGGGCAAAAGAACCATTGTAATTTTAAGAGTATTGAGCTCACCTGAATATAAGCTGCACTAACTAAATAAGAAAAGAAATAAAAATATTCACAGTGGGAGGAAGATTTATGTGAACCCTTTGGATTGTCTTAAATTTCTGCCTAAATTGGTAATAAAATGTGGTCTGATCTTTATCAAAATCACAAGAATTAGTAAACAGTGTCTGCTTAAACTAATACCACCTAGGGCTGGGCGATATGGACCAAAAGTCATATCCCGATATATTTTGGTTGAATATCGATATACGATATATATCCCGATATTTTTTTCCGCAAAGTGAGAGCTGTGAAATATAATGTTACGTCAAAGTCAAAGCCAAATACGAGTAGTTTTATTGAAAACTCACTATAAATGTAAACATAAACACTGTATAACAAAGCTCAGTAAGGTGCACATTTAAATAAAATAAAAAAACATCTTAATAAAAATAGCCTAGAAAATAAAATAGGGCAGCATTTATATATAAAGACATAACAAAATAAAGTGCTCAGTTTAAGAATAAGATAACACTTTTTTTTTACCTGTTTCTTTTTGTTAACTTAATGGCTTATCTCAATTTGAAATATCCCGATATACACAATATGGTCTAATTCCATATCTCATTAAAAATATATCGATATATCTTAAATATCGATATATCGCCCAGCCCTGATACCACCCAAACAATTACATTTTGTTGACCATAACATGTAAACATTCACAGGACAGGGAGGAAAAATAAGTGAACCCTTGGATTTAACCTCTTAAAGGGGGGTATTATGTAAAATCGACTTTTTCAAGCTTATATCATGTTATTATGTCATTCCCTCATTAAACACATGCCTGGAGTGTTGCCTTGGCTCATTCACATATTTTTGAGTAATCAGTAAAAACTTAGACGGCAGCCATTTTAGGTGTAGCTATGCCTCAGTCCTCCTAGGAACGCCCCCACCTCCTGGAGACGCCTCTGGACCTTTTGTCACCAGCCAAGCCACCAACCACTGCTCCTCAGCTCAGCAGAGCCCCCTCCCCGCACAGTGTTGTTGTTTAAATGCTACAGCAGTGTGCTGAAGGGGGCGTGTCGGAAAGCTTCTTAAAGAGACAGAGACGCTGTCAAGACGCTCAGTACAGCCATTTTGAGAGAGCAATTTTATTCAAGGCAGTTATTTTAATTTACTGCATATACAGACCAACAGAAGGTTACGTCATCATTGTAGTATGCTATAGACTGGTGCTATGTGATTGAAAAAAGCATAATACCCCCCCCCTTTAAAGGGATATTTCAGGATTTTTGACATTGGGCCTCATTTCCTAGTTATCAAGAGTGTTGTTGATGTCTGGAGATATTTTTTTCTTAAATTCATGCAGTTCTTATGTTTGAAGAGTCTAGTGGCGCTAGGCTAGGGCAAGGCTAAAGCATTTCTATGGTAACAGCTAGGGATGGGTACCGAACCCCGGTATCATAACGGCCCCGGGGCCACGTGTGCCGGTCCACCCGGACCGATAAGCTCCAGCCTTAACGGTCTTCTTAACGGGGCTGCTGCGCTCAAACAATCACTCCGCCCTCATGGATGCGTTCGCTGCATCGGATCTGTTCATCCCCGCTACCCCACACGAGAGTGCAGGGTGTCCCCCCTGCACTCTGCCACTGCCCTGTCTCCCCTCTGCAGCCGTGTGCAGCGAGACAGGTGCGCGCGGGAAAGACACGCGGTGTTACGAGCTGTTACCCTTAACCCGCAGTAAAAAAGCGAAACGTAACGACTTCGTATTGAACAGACAGACGAGCAACTCGCACTTTTCCTCTTTCACAAATACCCAAACTAAAGAGTTTCGGGTGGAGTCTATTTTTCCACAAACGGCGTACACAGTGGCATGTACGTGCGCGCTCACGTGCACGTCAGCGCGAGCCGCAAGCTGAGAGGCAGAAAACAGTTCATTATTTTACTGCACATTTGAACTCATTTGGAGCTACAGCCAAATCTAACCAACAGCCTTGATTTACTAAATAATAATAATGATTAAAAAATAAAAAAGCGACGTAAGTGAAGTATTTTAACTCCCATATATTAAGTGTATGCGCAAAGTGGAAATGAAATGAAATGTAGAGTAATAAATAAATAATATAGACCAAGGATTAATGCCTATGTATACGGTAGTCTCAATCTACCTATATACAGTATATTTTTCTGTTAAAGTACCGATAAGAGTACCGTTAAAGTACCGGATCGATAAGGAGTATCGATAAGAGTAGTAGTATCGATAAATTCTTAACGATACCCATCCCTAGTAACAGCTAGCCTGCATTAAAAACAGTCTGGCCCACTCCACAGTGCACCTGAGGTGAATCACTTATAACACCAGACTAACCATATAAATGTCTGTTAATAGAATAATTTTTGAAATATAACTGACCTTGTATCACATGAATTAACGCATTTTGAGGGACTATTTTCTCGCAGATCACTCCGCCGCTGCGTTAGCTTACAGCCACGAAGCTGATGCTGCTCAAATATAAGTTATTTTAAATGCAAAATGGTTATAATTATTCTATCGACACAGACATTTATATCGTTAGTCTGGCGTTATAAGTGATTTACCTCAGGTGCACTGTGGAGTGGGTCAGACTGTGTTTAATGCAGGCTAACTGATACCATAGAAATGCTTTAGCCTTGCCCTAGCCTAGCGCCACTAGATTCTTCAAATATAAGAACTGCATGAATTTAAGAAAAAAATATCTCCAGACATCAACAACACTCTGGATAACTAGGAAATGAGGCCCAATGTCAAAAATCCTGAAATATCCCTTTAACCTCTCCCTCGCCTGAACTGAAAATGGCAAAAATGTGGTGACAACGCAAGGAAAAAGATCAGTTTAGATCAGTTTTGTTGGTCTTGGCTTTCAAATGAGACGTTACACTGGCCTATAGCTTTCCAGTCAAGAAACATTTAGATTTGGGTAAAGCCAGACTGGAGAAAATGTGCTCGGTTCAGGTGGGGGTTAAGGGGTTAAGAGGTTAAAGCTCCTCCCACTGTATAGGCCGCACTTGTCTATAAGCCGCAGGGGTTATAAAAGGCCAAATATGGACTTAAAAGTTTATAATTCGATTAGATTATTCTTTCAAGTGGACATGTCACGCATATGGAGCTTAAAATAGACTTAAAAACCTTATTTTGGACTAGGGCTGCACAATATATCGCAAAAAATATCGTATCGCGATATTAGGTAGTGCAATATCCGTATCGCAAGAAGCCACAATATATGGCAACCTCACTAAAGCCTTCATGGATTGAACTTATAAATGTGTATAAGTTCTAGTTAAAGTTTTAGTTCAACATTTCCTAATTTAGTTGCATTTAAGTCTTTAAGTCTTTTGACACAATTTGCTGAAAAACTAGTTACTTACAATTTGTGTTAGAGTAAAATGGAACATATCGTGTTGAAATGGTTTAGTGAAATATCGCAATATTGTTATCGCGATATTGCACAGCCGTATCGCATATCGCAAGTTACTTCAACATCGTGCAGCCTTATTTTGTACGCCTCAGCTTTGACATTTTACGTTTCATAATTAGAAAATATGTCTCTGTAAGAATTAAATAGTAACAATGAAATGCAGGAGAAAGAGCTGGTGAAAATCCTGACTGGGGCTCCTCCTGCTGGCAGCTATAGGAATAATTTTCTAAAAAAAATAAACACACTTCGAGCACACAACGGCATTGATAATGTTGGATTATGGCTTTAAAAATGTGGAGGACAGTTTTTGGGTTTGAACAATGAGGTAATTGTAATCGGGAAGAACAGAACGAGGCGCTGACACCATAGAATTAGAAACGGTTAAATATAACAGCTTTGTCTGAGGGGAATGTTAAAACATGGTTTAAATATTTCCACTCTAAAACTGCGCATGTTCATGTAGTATTTATAGTGGCGGCAGTGTTACCTGTAGTAGTAAGGGCGGGGCTGGAGGGGCGGGGCTTGATGGCACCGAGCTGTGATTGGTTGATGACACGTGGATCATGGATCGGGAGCGGAGCAGTTTCCTACAGGACAAAACCAGGAGGTCCCTGCACTGTCTGTGGACGTTCACCCCGCAGTCTGAAACACAAAACCTCCTCAATGAGACCCAGGAGACGGGACAACTACACTGCCACAGGTCTTTGAACCCACCTTTGCACTTGTATCCCTGTTTGATGATTCCCCACAGCTGCAGGAGACAAGCAGAACTTTAGACTGTGGAGGTTTCAGTCGTAAAAGCATTTGTAACAGTTGTTGGAGACTAGGGTGGTCCTTAAGCTTACATTTTCAAATTATTATTTTTTAAGCTCCAACCCCTGAATTTTGTTGGAATAGTCACAAAAACTCTCCTTATATATATATATTTTAAACAACAATTACCTATCTCCCTCACTGACCTTGAGGTTTGCCATGAATGTTTCCCCATACATTTGCTCAATTTTGGCAAATGTATGGAGAGTATTAAGGTCAAGTTTTAGGTAATTTTTTTTATCTAGTACCGTTTTGAATCTTTGGGCGATTGTCAAGTGCAGAGTTAGCATTTTTGTAAAATGCTAACGAGTTAGCATTTTTAACGTATTTTCAACGCAACTTTACACCACTTCCCGGAGGTGTTGCTTAACTTGGCTGGACTCATTTTAAAGCTCCAACCCTCCTCTTTCCAGGGCTGAAGTCAAATGGGTCTAGAACAGTGGTTCTTAACCTGGGTTCAATCGAACCCCAGGGGTTTGGTGAGTCAGTCTCAGGGGTTCGGCGGAGGTCAAGACATACACCCAACTCATATGATTCGTGATGAAACGCCAAATAAGAAGGGTTCGGTGAATATGCATATGAAACTGGTGGAGTTCAGTACCTCCAACAAGATTAAGAACCACTGGTCTAGACGCCTGTTGTTTCTTTTCTGTTAAAATATATTAAAATGTTATGTACAATTACAATCTACAAAATAGGTATTGGAAGTAAAAGACATTTTGTTAAAGGTTTCTCTTGCAATTGTATGCATGCAATGAGGTTACCATGTTTAGAACATTTTAACCTCTTAACCCCCGCCTTAACCAAGCGCATTTTCTCCAGTTCAGCTTTACCCAAATTTATAAGCTTCTCGACTGCAGCCTCGAGGCCAGTGTAACGCCTCATTTGAAAGCTAAGACCTGTTCTAAGAACTGATCGTCTTTTGTCGTGTTGTCGCCATATTAATGTCACATTTTTGTCGTGTTTTCTTCTTCTCCTTTCTTTTTCGTCGTTTTTTGACATGTTTTCGTAGTGATTATGTTGCGTTTTCGTAGGCTATAAAGTCACTTAGTTGCTTTTGTCATGTTTTTGTCCCTTTTTTGTCGCTCTTTTGTCACTTCTTTGTTGCTTTTTTTAAAACTGTGTTATTGTTGCTTTTCCGGCATGTTTTTGTTGCTCTTTTGTGGCTTTTTCATCACTTTTAGTCGTGTTGTTGTCGCTTGGCGCATTGAGTTGCCTTGTGTACGAAATGCGCAGTATAAATAAACATGCCTTGCTTTGTTTGTTTATTGTGTTATTGTTGCTTTCCCAGCGTGTTTTTGCCACTCTTTTGTCACTTTTTTTGGGTCTAAATTTCAATTTTAAGGACCACCCTAGTGGAGACATTAGCAAAAAGTAGTGACGTATTTAATGCCAGCAGCAGCGGCGGCGGCGGCAGCACTCACAAAGCCGGCGCAGTGCTCGCAGAATGTGGGGCGGAGGTAGGTCATCTCAGTGAAGTTGTGGAGGAAGCCTGGACCCATCTTTCTCTGCAGCAGAGGGTTCGCTCGGAGGAAATACGCCACCATCTCCTCTTTACTGATCAGGCCGTCTCTGCAGAAACACCACAGTGAAACCTTTGACATGAAATCAATACGTTTGAGCAATTATTAGAGAATTTAGTATTAACCACCAGGAAAGGTCATAATTATGTTGCTATGTCTGTAATTACTGGGCCTATCCACACGACACACAAACCAACACAGTTTAACGTCCTCACAATCAATGCAAATGAACAAAAGTGAATTTTATTCCCCTCACTTACAATAAACTAACATAGAGCTTTATATAGACCTTTTTATTTTATTTGATTAAATTAATTAATTTAATAATAATTTCATACTAAAAATAAATACATGCAGCTGATTCATGAATTTAGACATACTTACAAACCTCAGCTCAAACTAAAACAAATGCTTTCCAGTATCATTTAACACACACAAATAATCTTCCATTGTCTCATCCACACTCCAGAACTAGGAGCTGTTTCTGCCAAATAAACAGCTGTAAACCTGATTATTATAAAATCCCACAACGATTATTGAGATTGACCAAAGTAGAGATTGCGATTTTGATAAAATTTCGACTAATTGCCCAGCCTTAGGTTTAAAGGCCCCTGAGTGTAGTGCCTCAGCGTGCCTCTAGATGGAGCAATGATCTACAGAAGGGATCGGTAACTTTTTTCCATCGGAGTGTGCCATCACTAGATATGACAACAGTTGAACATTTGTAAAAACATGCTTTTACTGCAGAGATTCCATTCTGCACATTGATATTCCTATTTCTGCTCAAATGACTCCCCCAAAATGACTGATATAATTAGAAGAAAAATCAAAAACATGCATTTATGTTGTCTTAACAAGCAGATACATGATTTGGTGATAGGACACGGTGTGGTTTATTTCCATCTCCTTGTGTTAATTAAGATGCTAACATCAGTGCTGGTATTTGGCTTCCCCTGATCTACAGAAACAGGTTTAGTGGCTCACTGGTCTTTATCCAGGACGCAGAAGGAGTCGAGGAAAGGGAAGTTCGCTGTGACGCTCTCAAAGTCCTCTTGAGAAATAAATCCATCTCTGTCGTGATCATAGTTTCTGAAAACCGACTGTGCACAAAAAGGAAAATGATTCCAAAAATATGTTGCTTTTCAGGCCATTGTGCTCAAATCAAAGGATGAAACTCACGTCGACCACTTTGCGGATGTGCTTGTTGACCACAGAGGGGTCCAGTTTGGAGGCGAGTCCCGAAGCCCAGTCCAGAGGAGCGAGAGGTTTGGAGGGGGAGGAGGGCTGTGAGAGCGGGAGCAGAAATAATTATTATCACCATCATAATTATGGTTTATAGCTATGTTTCAAGTACCAAGGACTTGTTGGTGCGAGGCTCCCTCAGAAGAGACAGCTCATAGATCTCATCTTCAGTGTAGTACAGGTCTAAAGAGAGCTGAAAAAACAGGGTTAGCCCAGATCTGACCCGAGATCCACCACTTGGCCAAATACAAAGTCATCACACGCTCTAATATTTTGTTGAACCCTTTTAGTTTATGGCAACCATTCTTGTTGACATGGTTTTGATAAGCGTCTGCAATGCCAAACACGCTGGATTGATTATTAAATTAGTTTTTTATTTTGTTATTTATTGTATAAGTCTTATATACTGTTTACGTATATACAGTAAATTACAACATATCATTAAGGAACCATTTAATTATTTTGGAATATCATATCTTGAAATAATCCCGTGACTATCGAACTCAGTGCCTTCCGAACTCCACTTTTGGAACCCCTGCCATAGAATATGTGCAGGGTCAACCAGTCCAGTCATATTTGTTCTTCCAACATTTTAATAGCAAATCTTTTTAACATGTAGAACAAATTCTGAACACGTAATACAGAGAATTCTCTTCAGAGCTTCGACCGTTGAGCTCCATTACTGCATGTCAATAAAGAATTGGACAAGCACATTGGTTGAGATTACATTGCTTCTGTTTGAATTGATATGAATGGATAATAAGTGCTATCAGCCTCCACACTGATTCTGAGACCTAATCTATCTAAACCTAAAACTCGGTTAAACCAGTTCTAACCACGTCCAGCCCTAGTCCAGACTATTGTCCCCTCACTGAATTAAGAGTCATGATTCGCCTCCTCCATTAATTTGTTCAGTCATTCTGGCGATTCACATTAGTTACTCCAACAAGAGTGATAGGCTGCTACACCAAACTATGGTAAAAAGGTTGAATATTTCTGTACAAAACAAGAGTTAGTGCAAGTTCATACTAGTCGGTATAAGTGACCGACTAGTAAGAACTGGGAGAACGAATCACACTGTGGTTCATGTCAAGGCACTGATATGAATCGAATGAACGACCTGCTAATTCCCGGCTAAGCTAGCCTCACGCTTAAGTCTCAATAAATCAGTGGCCAATTCAGGTACAGTAGGGAAAAGGAGATGCATATAATTTAATCCCATGATCCTGGATTACATGCTACTTTATCCAGTTTGGCATTCTAAAATAGCACCAGATTACAATCATTTATAACAATGGTTGGATTAATTATGTGTGGAGGCTATTATTGTTTTCATTCTCTATGAGATTTGGCCAGTCACCATAACGTTTTCATTGGTTTAAACAGTATTACATTAGACTGACTCAATGAATCAAATGACTCAAAACACACGATTCACTGGAGTCTGTAAAATGAATCGAATTTCACATCAATACCGTGAGCAGGTGAATGAGGTCCATGTTCGGCTCCAGTCGCGGTGTTGTACTCTGGAGCGTCACCAGTTCGTTCAGAGTCACATAGAGCTGCTGCATCTTCCCCAGGTGGATCAGGTGACCATCTTCCGCCCAATCAGGGAGCAGCACGTGCACAGCGATCAGGTCCTTCAGGTGCACGCCCAGAATAGGAATCTTAGGACCCCGGCACTCGCTAAAGGACTTCCTGTACGCGCTGTAGTTATTACTGGAGGAGACCAACTCTGTCAGGTCGGCCCACGTCTGGATAGAGGCAGGGGGGAGGGAGAGAGAGAGAGACAGAGAGAGAGAGGGGCATTTAGGGTTGATGTAGTTCATAGCCCCGTTTCTGACACTGGGGCAGAGGAACATGTCAGGGCTGTCCACTCTCCCCTTTATTATTCGCTCTCACTTCATCAAATACTATTATAAATACAGAATCATTTGTGTTGATGTTTTTATCACTGAGCTCAGGACGTGCACCCCTCATTACTCTCCATTATTGATAGATAAAAATATGTAAATTATTATTGAAAGATTTAAGGTTTACCTTTGAGCGTAAAAGGATTAGAATTTTGGTGAGGACTCCAAAAATACCCCCATGAGATTTTGGACAAACATAATCTGAGTCTGATTTCTTTTGTGCTGTGGATATTTAGTGATGGTAAGTTACCTTGAGAACCTCTGGGGCAGGTAGGAGTGTGTCTCTCTCAGCCTGCAGATGGCGCTGTGACTGAGGCCTCCCACTACAGCCATCAGAGTGTTAAAGTTCTGAAGGTACAGTAGTTTCTGCAACAATCAAACAGAAGAAAAAAATTACATTTTAATACGTTTGGCAAACTTCCCAATTCCTCTCTACTTGCATTAATGCCTTTATGCCGGTGTGAATTTTGTCATAATTTTCGTCAAAGTAATTTTTTGCTGACTAAATCTAAATTAAAAGTTGTTTGTGAGACTAAAACTATGTCTACAATGTTACAGATATTTTCGACTAAAACATGACTAAATAAAAATGAAAAGAAGAGAATTAATAATAAAAACTTCCAATGGCAGTCTGTGCTTTGTTCAAACATGAAGCAGAGGATTTTGATTAAATATGATTATACTCATTATTATAAATATAAAGTCGACTAAATTAATTTTAGATTTAGTCGACTAGTAAATTGACTAAAATTAGAGAGAATTATTTGACTACATCTTGACTAAACTTAAATGAAATTTTCGTCAAAAGACTAAGACTTTAAAAAATTAACGCTGCTTTGTGCTCAAAGACAATTCACACAAAATGTGTGTGTTAATCTGCATATGACAAATAAATCTAATCTAATCTGGACTAAATAATCATTCAAGTAATGTACATATTATTTAGGAAACCAAGGGAATTACTTGTATAACGATGAGTATAGATTCCTACACCTTTACAGACCACACTGTAGTACCTTTTCACCTGTGAACACACCACAAACACTGTACAGATTCTGACCTGTGCGATGTGAATGAACT